>JAWPHD010000104.1:0-652239 GCA_037043455.1 Cyrtodaria siliqua
ATATGACGTATCCACAGGAGCTGATGAAATCTTCCAAACCGCTTACTGCAGTAATGAACAATTTGTAATATACCTTTATATGACTAGTCTTTTCGTTAACTATTATGACCTAGTACAGATACTCTATGCTCTATATTTTATATGCAGACGATACTCTATGCTCTATATTGTATATGCAGACGATACAACCATACATACGGCAGATAAAGATATAACTGTCATTGACATGACTCCAAGCAAGTATAAATGGCTTTAAAATGTGGTGCACTGATAACAAAATGCACTTAAATGGCAATAAAACTTTTTCAAGGACCATAGAATCAATATTAAGTCACCCTAAACTTGAACTAACTCTCGATAACAACTCAATACAAACAACTGAAGCACATAAACTGCTAGGAATACATATAGATCAAATGCTCAAATAGACAATGTCAAAGCACCACACACGTAAAATAACTCTTAATAATTGCTATCAAAACATGTCAACCAAAGATAAGTTGAAAATGTAATTCAATGCATATATATTGCCTTTGATTGACTACGGATGTATCATATGGGGTCTTTGCTCATCACATAGTATCGATCGAATACTAAAACTTCTTATTCGTCGAGTATAATTTAATACTCCATCCGAACAAATGTTTAAAACTCTTAATTGGCTCCCAGTCCAAAAACAGGTTCAATACCATACATGTATTATGGTGTATAAATCTCTAAATAATCAAACACCTAAATACAGTGACAGCATGCTCTCAACATCTTCAACAACTCATGGACGAAATTTAAGATCTTCCACAAAAAGATACACTGCACGTTCCAAGATCACACACAGCAGTTTATGATAAAGCATTTTCAATATGCGGTCCACAGGAATGGAATAAACTTCCTCATGAAATACGGCTTTCAAAATCATTAAGTTAATTTAAAAGGTTACTGAAAACACCTATTATGGCCTCAACTGCTAAATAATTTCAAAAGTATGTATACTATCAGTGTGGGTGTGGTACAGCATCAATGTTTTAACGACACAACGTCTTAAGAAATCATAAAAAAACTATATATTTTAAGTGCATATGTTTTTTGTTATATACTTGCCTACAAAGAGTATTTGTTGTTGTGTGTGATGGGGTCTGAAAAGGTCAATATTGTTATGCAAACATAAACTAATATAAATACAATTAAACATCAATGTTGGAAGGTTCAGTGGATCAGCTTGTATGTTTAGTCTGCTATTCTAGATAACATTGATTCAATACTTTTATATATATATAATACAATAAAACATCCTTGTTTGACGGTTAAGTGGATCAGCTTGTATGTTTCGTCTACTGGGATAGATAACATTGATTACATACTTATATATGTACACCAGCGTTTATATTTATATTAATGTTTGTATAGTCTGTGTTAGTTTTGTAGATGTAACAGTTTCTGTACAGTGATGTCCATGTCTTTATATAGCAATGTAAGTTGTATTGTACCTAGCATGAGTGTCATAGCGTTGTATGTGAGATGGTGTCTGAGTTGCACGTGTTTATAGATGCACCAGCAATTAACCCGCCAAATCCTAACAACGCGTTTCTTCTTGCTTTCAATACTATCATTCTGCTGTTGACTGTCTCCTAGTCAACTACATCGAAGGTTCTTTCATAGAAATATTATTTATACTTTGCAAATAGTTTCGATATGATATATTATCTTGATTGAAGCTACCACATTATGGCGTTGGTAAGATGTTTTACCGATTCAATTAATTCTGTGATATTCTTTTATTTATGCCGCGTCAAGTTCTGAATTAGTTAGAATGTTGTAAACGTGTAGTAATTCTTATTATTTATGTTGTATTTATATGTGTTCTTCTTCTTCTTCTTCTTCTTCTTCTTCTTCTTCTTCTTCTTCTTCTTCTTCTTCTTCTTCTTCTTCTTCTTCTTCTTCTTCTTCTTCTTCTTCTTTTTCTTCTTCTTCTTCTTCTTCTCTTCTTCTTCTTATTCTTCTTCTTTTTTCTTCTTCTTCTTCTTCTTCTTCTTCTTCTTCTTCTTCTTCTTCTTCTTCTTCTTCTTCTTCTTCTTCTTCTTCTTCTTCTTCTTCTTCTTCTTCTTCTTCTTCTTCTTCTTCTTCTTCTTCATTAAATGTATAACTGGAACCCTGAAGTATTATGATCGTCTTATGATTACGACCCAAATCTTATACATATATGTTCAGTATATTATTTTAAAAGAATGAATTCTTAATTGAAAACATCATTGCATGACAGCTCAGGAGATCAGCTTGTAGGTTTCGTCAATTGGGCTTGATTACATGGAGGTTAATTCATAAAGAAATGTTATAAACATATACTTAGTTATACTTAGTTCAAATCTAGTGTTTAGATGTGTAGTATGATTGTAAACCTGCGTAAAATGCTGCTGTCTTAGGCTAAATCACACATACACATACTATTGTTAGGACTGGTGGTTTAATATTGAGATATAGATGTCGCACACCTCTATTATCTCATCTGAAAGCTCACGAACCTCCTGAAAGCTCACGGACCTAGAGACAAAAGGAAAACAGAAAATAATTATATTTTTTCTCAATTTAATTTGAAAAAAAAAAAGGTTGTAATTGCTTTCGCAATATATATATGCAGTGTAAAAGACAGATGATACCGAAAATCCCATGCTGATATGAGTTTTTATTCAAATTTCATAAGTGTTTGACCGAAGCACCACATATTAAGCGAGATAGTGTATACATTTTGTATTTTCTATAGGGGTCACATAAACATGAGCGAGAAAAAACCCCAACCTGGCTAACTTTTGAATTTTATTGTTTTAAATTATTGGTCTTGGCTATACTGAAGACATTAAACCAACAACAATGTCTGCTGCCCAGCTTTGAAGCTCAGATGTTGGAAAAGGCTGTACAGTAACGCTATGGGAAAATTAATTGAGGTGTGAGACCTGAAGAGTATCTAATTTTCATCATGTCACACAGATGCCCTTTCTTAAAGCCTGTTATACACCTTGATTCAATTGATTTGTGTGTTAGTTTCAAAGCAATGACTTGTCCAGTATATGCCAATATCAGATATTTGACATAAATCTCATAATAACATTTTCGAGCAATGTTGGTGCATATATGTATGCTTTTTTGATAGCTGCGTAATCATGTGATACATAAAAAAACATGATTTTTCTGTGTATACATGTGCATTGTTTCAGCAGCCGCATGTTTCTGTAAGGAAATATCACAGAGACAGCAGATATCTAATTTGATATATCGGATATCACCCATATTGTGGATGTCTCAAATTTAAAGTTGTCAACAACTCATATATGTATGCCATACTGGACAGAGATCACACAAGTGATTGTTCTTGTTGTGTTTATATCTTCCAACTATCAAGTTCTCCATATTTATTACAGAGACAAATAATGTTGATGTTCAGTTTAGGTAGAATTTCTCATTATTGTATAGCTATTATCTAGTCGAAATAGGTGCAGTTCTTGAATTTTTAAAATGTTTACCGGAACACTGAGTTACAGCTTCAATTATGTTTGTTCTGCATGGTATATTTATGTATTTGGGGAAATGTCCATGCAAAATTGCAGATATATTACAGAAATACTACGGTTGGTGGCGTTTCTTGTGCATTTTTATGTTAAAAATATCGCCAAAATTCAAGTGATACTGACTTGCATATTTCTTCATATACTCAGACCTAAGCTTAGTTGGGGTGTGTGTGTGGTGGGGGTGGGGGGGGGGGGGGGGGGTGTTGTTTGACATGTAGAATATAAATGCATAGCTATTGACAGGTATACATCAGGCTTTTATTTTGTTACCATGGATACAGAAAAAATGATATCTTCTCTATTCAGATTTCAGCAGTTGATCATTGAATACATATGTTTGATACCATGATATGAACTAATATTGCTTTAATCATTATTATATGATAGCAGATGACAAAAGGAGATTTTGTTGTAAATATCATGAAGATTGAGTTATAAATGGTGCAGGAAAATAATAAGTAATATATAGAGTCTGGTCTCAGCGAGCTGGCTTATTTAAACTCCGAGATCGAGGTATTTAATCAAAGAGCTGAGACAGACTCTATCTTTTTTGTAGCATGGTGTACTTAGTAACACTGTGACGTCATTGTGACCGTACGCTAAATTCCAGTATCCGGTAGATGTAGTATGGCATAGCCACGCCCCTTTAGTTACCCTAAATTAAACGATTTAATGCTCTGCATTAATCAAAGGAAATGTCACCGACCATGCTACAATCCTGAATTATTTCACTTCTACATGCATATGGTCTTATTTTATAGGTACTGCACACAGCTACTAAATGTTATGTTATGGATGATGTTGCTAAAAATATTTACTCCCTTCAGGTCTCAAACCTCTATTATCTCCCCTGAAAGCTCACGAACCTAGACAAAAGGAAAACAGAAACTAATTCTATTTTTTTCTCAATTTTAGGCATTTTTTAATTTGAAACATAGGTTTTTCTTTGCTTGAGCATATATCTGCAGTGTAAAAGACAGATGATACAGAAAATCCCATGTTGATATGAGGTTTCATTCAAATTTCAGAAGTGTTTGACCGAAGCTCCACATATTCAGAGAGATAGTGTATGAATTTTGTATTTTCCATAGGGGTCTGAGCGATAAAAAAACGAACCAGGCTAACTTATGTATTTTATTGTTTTAAATGACTGGTCTTGGCTACACTGAAGATATGAAACCAATAACAATGTCTGCTGCTCAGATGTTGGAAAAGGCTGTACAGTAACGCTATGGGAAAGTTAACTGAGACCTAGAGTGACGATACATTAGGGTAGAGACAACGTCTATGTCATGCGACGTATGTAGTATAGTGAGATACAGAGTGACGATGGATGACAATTGGCTAGTTTCTTAATACAGGTATGTAGGCGACGACGTTAAACGATGTCGACGTCGATGTCAAACGATGTATGCAGTGTTAAAGGTATATAATACATAGCTGCAGTGATAACGGTATATAATACATACCATAACTCGGTGATACACCGGAATTGAGACAGATATATGTGTTACTGCCATTGCATTATTTATCTTATCGTATATATTTATACTGAAACCATCACGTACAAAACGATGCAAGAGTACAAGTAAATGCGTGACACAACATCTAAGGTTATTATAATGTTATGTAATAACCACTATTCAAATATTAAAGTTTCAATCCCTTAACAACGTTGTTGCAAGAACGGTTACCGGTTTGCGAAAACTAAAGTAAAATATTTGCAATAGCGGGCAAATCCAGCGTCAGTTGAGACAGCATTGCAATAGTGGCCGTTTGTGCAAGTTAGGTTGCTGCAAAGGATTATGGTTTAATTTAGGATAAGACAGTACTGTAACGCATATCATAATGTGGGAATAGGCAGTACTGTAACGCATATCATAATTTGGGCCCCGTATTATGAAACAATTCAGTTTCAGTTTCATATACTTAAAGCCACATAGACTGGCATCGCTGTACGTTCGATTACAACATATGAGGCATGACAAAACGTATTATATAACTGTTATTAATTTAATTGATTGAAAATTAGAAGCATTTTGTGGAGCAGTAAAGACAAACTTAGTTCTCCGATATGTTTTGAATTCCTTTGGGTGTATTTGAATGATTAAATACAATAATTGAAATATATCCATGAGTGTATACATGTGAAAAAACAAAACAAAAAAATCTCCCATCTAAGAGTTGGTAACTCTTAACGCTCCGGTTTTGGAGTTTGTCCTGGCTGATTAAAGCCGTTTATATTGTGTCTTTAGAGGTTGGATTCTCAAAATATGTTAGTTGTATATATACCCCTTTGTCAGTAGAATAAGAAACGGTGTACATATGTTGTAAGTATGTGGCTGTTGTTGGCGGGTTAGATACTTTAAGAAGGTGTAGGTCATACAACACCAATTCATGGCCTACCTTATAGCTCTAAGCTCTGTACTGAGGTCCCTAATATAGGAAGCTATATTTGTTATTACTTGTTTTGAAAGACCTATCTTAGTTTTATCAAAAAAACATACAGAAGCCATACATTAAGTATGTTTTGAAAAAGCTGTTTGGGTCGGATGGTGCTGACCCACCTACTTGCATGTAGAAACCTGAGGAACATGTAAAATATACTTCTTTCTTTGATTATGCAACACATTATGAATACAATGCACAAATGTATTATTTAACCTTTATAAGTACTCTTCAAAAGTTGAATTTTAATTTTTTAGCAAGATTTTTTTGGTTTGTTTACCTTGACAATCAATCAAAATTAAGAGATTCTGTGTAATAGCTCCGAATTTACCTGGAACTTTTTCCCTGCCCGCTGATTGGTTGGTAATCGGTGTAGTTTGAGCTAAACGCAATTCATGGAATACACCATTTACAACAGGCGTTTACAACCGCAGTTTTAAACGCATGTAGTGCATGACAAATTCATCATAAAGCATTAACGCTTTTGATGGAATACTCCATTTACAACAGGCGTTCAAAACAAACGCATGCCGAAGAAATGCGAAATAATTCTTTAATAAATAAGCACACAGGTATAGCATACATTCTAAAAGAAAAAAAAAGTTTTCTATAGTGGCGGCCTCATCCATTTAGATGTTAGCGTTAACTGATAAATTGTTCAAGTGTGCATTCGAGGCGATAAGCGCACGTTCAGCAAGATATGTCAGTTTTCTAAAACCCCACAGGCTTCTGCATTTTTCTTATTTGTGTTATCCCTAGAAAAATAATCTGTAATATGAGTTAGTATTGGTGTCTCACTTCTAAAGAAAGATTTTGTCATATTGTTTGCTATGAATTTGAATAGAAAAAGAAAAATACTTGGTTCACTGCCGGTCTTATGCGTACCATTTGCGGATGTAACTTGCAGTTGCCGTTTGTCCCTTTAACAGTATCCTGGTGCGTAACCTAGGATAGCACATATTCTGCAATTAATTTTATTGTACATAAAGGGTCATGTTAGGCTCATCCATTCTATGTAGACCATTTAAAATAGAAAATTTCAGTATTTTCCCGCACCACATGAACCCTTAATTAGCCTGTAATGTATATTAGCCTGTAATGTATCCATAAGGGACCGATCATTTTGATTTTTGGGGTGGGTGTGGTGTGGGGGGCTGGGATTTTCCTTTTAGCCGGAATATTTTTTTTTCATTTCTTTAAAACAGGGATTTTTATTTCGCCTAATACACTGGCCAGATTATTTTTTTTCGTCAACTTGAAAGTCAGAATTTTTGTTTTTTAAGTTTTACTATTCGTAGAATAAGAAGAGCTGTTGTAGGTCTACTCAACGTCTGCGTCGAGGTTAGTTTTCAGTTGTTGGCCAAGTCCTGTTATTTATGCAACCACTGGTCAGCGAAACTTGAAATATGTCATCAGTACCATCAAGGACACTGGTAGACACCTGTTCCATAACTCTGTATGACATTTAAGCAAAAGCATGACTTTTTTGTTACTTTGAATTTCTGGTTTAAGTTCTTTTTTGACAAGTCCAATTATTTTAACAACTGAGTCGTACATCAACAAAACTTCAGTAAAGCTTGGAATATCAAGGGCACTAGCAGACACATGTTCCATATTAACTCTGTATTGCATTTAAAGGGGTTGTTGCACTATTCTGGAACTAACTTCATTTAAAAGGGCTTTAAAAACCATGGAAAAAGCTGAAAGAATTATCAAAATATCATAACAAATACAGAAGATATGATCCTTTAAAAATTTGCAAAAATTCTCAAACGGAGGCAGCCATCTTCGATTGATGACGTCATCGCGCCTTTTTACCATTTATTGCATATTGATTCATATCATTTAAAACAAAGACTATCACTGTAAAAACATGTAAATAGTACAAAGAGCATATACAGTATCAATATTTTACTTTGTATTTATAATTTAATTCATTCATTTGCTTTAAACACTATTTATTAACTATTTTCAGTATATGAAAAAGGGCGCGATGACGTCATCATTCAAAGATGGCTGCCTCCATTCAAGTCTTTTTGCACATTTTCAAAAGGTCATTTCTCCTATATTTTTTAAGATATTTTGATAATTTTTTCAGCTTTTTCCATGGTTTTTAAGACCCTTTTAAATGAAGCTATTTCCAGAATAGTGCAACAACCCCTTTAAGCAAAGTTATGTGTTTTTTTCGACTTCGAAATTCTGGTTAAAGATTTAGGCAAGTCCTTTATTTAGGTTGGTGTTAATTATTACTACAACTTCAGTAAAGCGTGAATGCTAGCAGACACATGTTCCATAACTCTGAATTGCAATATGAGCAAAGTTATGGCCCTTTTTCTGGATAAATATTTTCTGTATTGTATTTTAGAAAATATGTAGCCTATTTTCGACTTAGAATTTCTTTTATTACTATTTGTTGGCAAGTCCATTTATTTCAATACCCACTAGCCATATATCTCTGCCAAAGGAGCTAGACAAGTGTCATCACTAACAGACACATGTGTCATAATTTTTTATTTCATTTTAGCCAGATGATATTTTCTTTTTCAACTTAGAGTTTCAGTTAAAGTTTTTTAAGCAGCTTCATATATTTCAATGAAACTCACTGCATACACCAAATAACAATGGCAAGCCCGTAAATGTCATTAGCCCCATAAACCCCACACCTTCCCCACTCCTAAACCACCACCACCATTACCCCAGATAAACTATTATTGTTGGTTTCTCTTCAGCTACCATGTCTGCATCCATCCTGATTTTTTCCAGCACCCCCTACCCCCACCCCCCCCCCCCCCACACACACAACTCCATCCCCACCCCCACCACTCACTCCACCTTAGACTCCCCCAATGAAAATATTGTATTATTTCTAGGTTTTGTCCTTATTCAATAACACTTCACTTCCCCTCCCCACCTTCTTCAAGTTCATATTCTTTCTGGGGTATTGAAGTTCTTGCTTTGATATTTGGTATATATGTTTATTGACCACCCGCTCCACGTACCCCTACGCCCTCACCTCAGTCACCTCCACCTATTAACCTCCACAATCAACACTTAACCTTGAATGAACTGGCACTATGGTTGGTGAGACAGAAGTGTCAGTAGCCTTGTTTAAAATTGACTTTGAATAGTGGAGAATGCTTTCATACCGACAGCTCTTTTGTTTAATATGGATCTTTCCATATTTGGTGGATAGAACTTCATGTGTTGGTGTTAATATTTAGTTATGTTTGTACTTGACTGCTCTCTATGAAAGCCCCTTTTGCTCTGCTAAATTATGAATTGATTGGATGTTTTTTTTGGTGGTGTAGGTGATCGTTTTGTACTTGGCAATGACTACTGTGTTCCATACCATTCTTATTAAAACTGGCATATAGCGCATAGCTTTGTCTATAACCGGGCATTGCATGTGGCTGAAGTTGCTTCTTAAGTCCACTTACTTGTTGATGATATTCACAAAGTCCATCGCACAAGTACCAGGACCCTTGTATGGTAATACTACCATAACTGCATACCACATTAATTACTAACATGTCCGAAGTACATCACATGTATAACTACCATGGCTACTCTTTACCTCATTTTGCTACTACCATGACCCCTGTATATTGCAAGTATTACTACCATGACCACTGTATATCACATTTAGTACTACCTGACTGCTAAGACTAAATACCACATGTATTACTACCATGGCCACTGAATACCCCGTTCATTATTTACATGACTACTGAATACCCCTTGTATTACTACCATGAGCTATGCATACTACATTTATTACTACCATGACCACTGATACCATATTTATTAATAATATACCTCATGTCAAACTCCCATGTTAAATGTCAATAGACTGTAAGTCAAAGCAAGTTTATAATTATGTATTGAAATGTCCTATGCTGAAAAGTGTATGTATATATACGCAAATGAAAATCAGTGAACATTTACTAAACTGGCTGACACAGTTTGCACAACTTTCTGAAGATGATTTGAAGTTTACTCGTGAGTTCCTAGCTGAAGATTCCGAAAGAACACGAAGAACCATCCGCCAAAAATATTTTCTAGGTGCTGAGAATAGTGATTTCTCATGTTTTATTTCAAAGGAATATTTAGCACAACCAAATATCTTTTTCAAACATATTTTTCAGTATAATAAAATAAACAGCATTAGACTTTTGACAAATACTCACTGTCACTATCACAGGATTACAATATTTACATACTACCATGACCAATGTATATTACATTTAGGCCATTATTTTTTATTATTTGTTTAATTAAAAACCATCAAGACAGAGAATAGCTGTAGGAGGAAGGGAAAAAAAAAACCTATGGAAAAATAAAATACCTAATTTTGTTTTGTCGTATGAGGGTTCGTAAAACGAATTATCAAAACATAATGGCCTTATTACAACCACCACTGTATACCACATTAATTATAACCATGACTTATATGAATATCATGTTCATTACTACCATGATCAATGTATACCAAGTTACTACCATGATCACTTTATAACACTTTATACAACACATTTATTACCACCATTGCCAGTGTATACCACATTTATAACTGCTGCCATGACTAATTTATGCACATCACATTTATTACAACCATGATTACTATCATTGTCTTCTACAACTCATTTCAACTGTAAATTTCGATAAACTTCTGAGCAGAAGTTGTGGATGTAGCCAGATTGTGGTTAAAAATGTCCATGTTGAATCCAGTGGCGGATGAGGTAGATCTACATTTATCATATAGACTGAAGAGGGAGCCAGATTATTTCTTTCCTCTAATTGAACTTACAGCCAGATTATTATTTTCCAAGAATGTGAGAGAAGGCTGGATTATTTTTTTCCGACAATTTGAGGGACTGTTTATTTTTTTCCTACAAGTCAGAGCCAAGATATTTATTTTCAATAATTCAAGGGCCAGAATATTTTTTCGGAAAAAATCCCAGACCCCCAGAAATGCGAGAACGTTGTAGAATCTTGGATCTGCACCTGATGCAAACAAATATATTTTGATGGTTGTTTAGTGATTTTCTGTATCAATACTTCCGGAAAGCCCCTTTACAACTGCAACCAAGTCTGGGTGGTTGCATTGAAGTCTGTATTCAGAAAATATAGTCTGAAAGGTCAATGCATATAAAGATAGAAATATAATTAACATATATGTTTTCAATTTGAAATGTTTTAAATTTACATTTTTTCTACACTGTGAGCCTATTGAAACCCAAGTTGTTATACAACTTTGAGATCATCCACTAACATTTTCTCGTGCTTAGTATTTAGTCTGATGTCCTAGTCGTTATCGTAGTTAGTTGTACAGGTCTAATAGGCTTTATTATCATTATTATCTTAAGCAAACTTCAAACGAGACATATTAAGTGCAGGCATCTTTGAACAATGACTCATTTTTTATTCTAAGTAAACGGAAGTTTGTCATTTTCCGAAAATCAGGATATACTGTCGTTCATAATTTAAATTATTCATTATGCGATTATAAATGACATACACGTCGAATTATCTGTAAACAGTTTGATATGTATTGATTTCCATATATATATATAGTGTTTCTTAATTTGAATACCAAGCATACACGTAGTATTGCATTTGTTCCTTTACTTGTGTGATCTACTAGTTATTATGATAATCAATTGAAAGATTATGATACCAACAATATTGGTTCAGGCCAAACTGAATCAGATCAGAGCAAGTAAAATATTGTAAATGTAAAGAAGGAAAATGGGCTATTATACGAGATAACTGTATTTATCTCTGAAAAATATCAGATAAATATAAAAGTAATTAAAAAACTACTCTAGGACGACGTGGTATGTGTGACTACCTCCTATGTGTGGTACCATGACTTCTATGTATGGCGAACATAAAATTTCTCCCTATACATCTTTTGATCAGCGGAGTAAGAACGAGGTTTGGTGCACCATAAAACTTGCTTTAAACCTCCCAGCGACATTTTTGCCACTGACCGTTCCAATGGGGTACCTCTATTATCTAACATCCCAGCGACATTTTTGCCACTGACCGTTGCAATATGATACCTCTATTATCTAACCTCCCAGCAACATTTTTGCCACTTACCGTCCCAATATGATACCTCTATTATCTAACCTCCCAGCGACATTCTAGCCATTGACCGTTCCAATGTGGTACATCTATTATCTAACCTCCCAGCGACATTTTTCCACTGACCGTTCCAGTGTGGTACCTATATTATCAAACCTCCCAACGACATTTTTTCTACTGACCGTTCCAGTGTGGTACCTTTATTATCTAACCTCTCGGCGACATTTTTGCCACCGACCGTTCCAATGTGGTACCTCTATTATCAAACCTCCCAGCGACACGTTTGCCACCGACCGTTCCAATGTGGTACCTCTATTATCAACTTGTTTTATGTTTGTGGTGTCGCATTCCTTTCTACTATCTTTCCTTGCAGTTAGTGTTTGTTTTTAATGCGTGGTTTAGTTGACTGTGTTCTTTAAATGCAACATTTACTGTTATTTTTGTATACCTGTTTCTATACATATTATCCCTTTATTTTGCCACTGCCCCTGCTAAGCCTTGTTAATTTAAAACTTTATAAAATCAAAATCCCACTTTTAAGACTTGGCCGTTAAAATGGTACTTACGTGTTGTAACTATAATATTGTTATAATAAGATCTTTGAATGTTTATTTATCATTGTACAGGGATATATTTACTATTTAATGGTGTGATAAGTTTCGTAGTTGAGATTTCTCAGGTCTGAATTCTGCATTGGTTTGTCTGCAGCAAGTTCGGCATTCCATCACAGACTTTGACATTCAATCTCAGCATGGATTTTGACAACAGATCCTAAATCTGAGGTCGATATTTGATCTAACAATGACGTCCAATCTCAGCATGGAATGCTTTCAAGCGAACTCGGTATTGCGTTCGAATACAGAACATAGTTGTGAGGTTGGACGTCGAATGTATTTCGCGGATCAAATGTAAAACTCCGTGTTAAGATTGATGTCGAACTTGTAGCTAACCAGCGAAGGTTGGCCTTAGAGCTAACAATTATTTAACAATTCCGTAACCGAACGAATGACGTAACCGAACGAATGACGAACGCAGACCTACTATCTAACTTCCCATAAACGTGAGGGTCCCTGTCCAAATATGCCAATGTAACTCTAGTATAATATGTCAATTTACAAACATGTCTCTAAAGAGACATTTTATTTTCATTCGTTTTGAATCAACATGATAGTTTTGGCCAGTGTATTTGTTAAATAGGACCGATACATGATATTATGCGAGTTGGTTCGTTTTGGATTATAAATATGGACTTGAAAGATAGGTAGTTCTGACTAAGTAGACCTTTGAGTTTCGTTTTCCATTTCTACTTTTGTGCACGGGGCCATCTTTAAATAACGTCTGCTTACCTTTTATACTCAGTATAAGAGCAATCGTCTAGAGTACCGCATAATCTCAATAACATTTAGTGATTTTCGGTAAAAAATTATATAACGAGCTGAGACAAGATTCTATCTGTTTTTTAGTATTGTGTACTATGACCCTGTCCGTTCTAGTACCTACACTCCATTTATTGGAAGTAAGTGTATGGTAAAGCGCCGCCCCTTTATTTATCCTGAATTAAACAATTTAATGCTATGCATTTATCAAAGGCAATTTCACCGACCATACTACAAACACCTATTATTGCGTAATCTTTTACCGTTTGTATACAGGTATATTTAAATCATACACATGTTCGAACAACGCGTATATTTGGTATTTGGTATTGCTGGACATCGTTAACATGGGGTCTATTTCATCTCACGAGACTTATCTATCGATCAACGCTGATAGAAATGATGGAAAACACTATTTTGCAACATTTACAAGTATTCCCTTTGCAGAGGGCTCAGGTCGATTGGCGTTCAAGGGAGTTTTACAGGGCGACGGACGTCGAAATAATTCGACTTGTGTGACTAAGGTTTTCAAATCCGGATACGCTAAGAATTTTCTTGATTGGGCACCAGATCTTGCAGCTAGCAAAAAGGCGTTTGGGTTCGCTGAATACTTTGCACAGAAATACATACGTGGACATGAACTGGTATTTGTAATCCCTCTCATTGCCAAGATGCAGAATATCTCTTGCTTCAATTTGTTGTGGCTGTTTCCAATTCTGGAGGACGAACGATTTATTACGACGAATGGGCTTGTTGCGATAGAACCATACATACCTGGGCACTACCAAAAGTTTAATTCCAATAGCGGATACGAAGATTCCACTGGCATACACGACCTGATGACGGCGTTTTGCCACTGGACTTGGAACGTGAGTGGGCACAACTATATGGTCTGTGACTTACAGGTATTCATATTTATTATTCATATGAAAGAAAAACATAACATTACATACATCTTCTGACTAATTCGGTGATAAGCTTAAAAGCGCATATATTGTATAAGTTTAAACGTTTGTAATTTCTTTGGTTGACTTCCAATAATAAATGTTATATTTGAAGAAAACGAAACGGTTTCAAAGTTGAAGATATTTTCCATACAACTAAGGTTTATGTTGAACTGGCTTAAGTGAAATTTAAGTGAAAATAAATTTGACGACGACGAAAACCACTAAAGATTATAAACATAATATAGAAGTAGAAAATGTATTTTCTTAAACACGTTTTATAACAAAAATAACAGTGCATATTCTTAACAAGAATTGGGAAGTGTAAAACTGTCATGTGAAGTTTACCAGTCAAAACTATTCACTAAATAGTGATTGTTGTACTACGATACGACTTTTAATGGAGAGCTTAGTGTTTAATTGGATTTTTTTTAAATAGCTCTAGATCAATATTTCACTTGTTAACACCTTTAAATCATTTGACAAGCAGCTGGCGTCTTGAAAGTTGATAAGGGTCGGTTCGACATGAAGCTATTGGCTTCCTTTAGGTGAAACGGTAAAAGTGTTAAACAAATTAGATCATCGTTTTACAAAACAATCAATGCTAATTATCATGAACCTACATGATTATATAATGGCTTCGGATTTTACATAATAAGCATAGGTCAACGTTCTTTTTAACCAAATTATAAGTAACTCAAATGTAATATTTCTACACAGAATAGTTTTCTCATGCAATGTTTACAGGGCGTAAAAGCCGGTAAGAAGTATATTTTGACGGACCCAGCAATTCATTCCGCTGATAGAGCATTTGGACCTACCGACTTGGGAGTGGAGGGAATGGAAAGGGTACTTGGAAACCACAGATGCAACAAACTCTGTAGAGACTTGGGTTTAAACAACCCTATGACTGGCGTCCAAGTCAACGCAGGTCAACGGTCCACGACATATTCGTTTCAAGTCACAGAAGAGGCGCTACTTAGAGGAAAGCGTGAAAGCAAACACTTTAGGTTTGAAACTGACTTAACTATTGCTAAATAGATCCTTAAGTATAAATGCAAGAACTCGTATAAGATGCGTTGCCATATATTTGCGTAACGTCAACGAAAATGACAAAGAATCAGCGGGCTTATGGTGATGACTTTAGTATTATTAGTCGTTTTAAATGTTGGAATTATTGCAAGGTCTAATTACATCTAAATATAATAAAAGCAACACGTTCTTTAATGAGCTATCACGTTTCTTAAGGATACTGTTTCGAGCCTACTGTTATTGAGGGTGTGTATAAATCTCACGAAGAGGTATGCAAATGTATTACACTGTTAAAGCGTAGAAAATCATGCGGCGAAGATGAGCTTTTAAATGAGTACTTCATTGAGGCTAGTGATATATTGTCTGGTCATATTACTGATATTTTTAACAGGATTCTAGATGCGGGAATATTTCCTGATGCATGGACAAAAGGTTTTATTATACCGATATTTAAAACTGGTGATAAAAGTGATGTTAATAATTACAGAGGAATAACGTTATTGAGTAATTTTGGAAAATTGTTTAATTGTATTTTAAACCAACGTATATCTAAATGGTGTAATGAGAATAATGTTATATCTGACTCGCAGTTTGGTTTTAAAAAAGGATGTTCAACAACGGACGCTATTTTTATATTACAGGCACTAATTGAAAAGGTGTTAAATGAAAATAATAGATTATATTGTGCATTCGTTGACTTGAAACGTTGTTTTGATTCTATATATAGACATGCGTTATGGTTCAAATTGTATAATATGGGTTTAAATGGCAAACTTCTAAGAATAATAAGAAACATGTATAAATCAGTCAAATCATGTGTGAAAATGTGCAATAATTTCTCTGATTTCTTTGATATAGCCGTGGGCTTAAGACAAGGGGAGATAAATTCTCCTATTTTATTTTCACTATTTGTAGAAGACCTAGAACTTTTTATTCAAAACAGACAAGATTGTGGAATTAATTTTAGGGATTTTTGTATTATATTGCTACTTTTTGCAGACGATATGGTTTTGATAGGTCTAACGCCAGAAGATTTACAAGCATCATTGGATAGGCTAGAAGAATATTGTAAAAACTGGAACCTAGAAGTTAATGTGGCTAAAACGAAAATCGTTGTATTTCGCAAACGGGGTGTAATTAAAAGAAATGAACATTGGAAATATGGAGGCGAGGTTATTGAAGCAGTAAACGATTTTAACTATTTGGGGGTAACATTTAACTATACTGGTACGTTTAATCTAAATACAAATACATTATATGGTAAAGGTCTAAAGGCAATGAATGCGCTTACTGCCAAGTTGAAAATACATGAGACTAAACCGAAACTAGCTTTACAATTATTTGATGCATTTGTTTCATCAACTATAAATTATGGGAGCGAAGTTTGGGGCTTCTCAAAGTCTAAACCATTGGAAAATGTACGTTTAAGGTTCTGTAAACAAGTATTGGGAGTTAGACTATCCACAAGCAATTTTGCTGTTTATGGGGAACTGGGAAGATTTCCACTTTATATAAATAGATATGTACGTATTATCAAGTTATTGTTAAAAATATGCAATAGTGAAAATATCATTATAAAATACATTAGAGAGTCTTCGTTACAAGACGTAGAAAAGGGATATACAAACTGGTTTCTTAAGGTTAAAATGTTGCTAGAGAAATATGGTTTTATGTATGTTTGGAAGGACCAAAATGTAGAAAATATCAATGCATTTTTATGTATTTTTAAACAAAGACTACTGGATGAATTTTTACAAGAATTTAGAGCCAGAGTGGATACGAATCAGGTACTTATGTTGTATAAGGTAGTTAAAGAAAACTTAGCATTTGAATCTTACTTGGATATTATTATCTCTAGGAGCTTACGAACATCTCTATCAAAGTTACGCTTATCGGCACATCATTTACGCATTCATTCTGGTCGATTCGGCAGAGAAAGTATTGAAAGAAATAATCGTGTATGTAAGCTTTGTGTTACACATGAAGTAGAAGACGAGTATCATTTTGTGTTTATATGTCCCTTGTATTCAGATTTAAGAACAGTGTTTTTAAAGCGTTTCTATAGACATAGACCTAGTATGTATAAATTTACGCTTCTCCTTCAAAGTAATAACAAATCAGAAATACTTCTGCTAAGCAAATGTATCAATAAAGCATTTTTGCTTCGTATAAATCGTTTAAACAATAATAATATTTAATAGCGACCTAACTTATTTACTAAGAAAATTAGAATTTCTGGGCGGAGGGTTATTCCCTACTGTATATTGTGATTAGTGTCAGTTCCACTAAGACTGAAATTGCTAATAGGAGTGCATCCGATATTTATTATACCTCTGAATTTGTATTTATTTGAAATAACCTGTTATTCTGTGTAAACCGGAAATGAAGGGAACCGGAAGTAGAATTATCTGCGCGTAACATCCACTGCGCAGCGAATTATCACAATTAGGATCAAAGTACCGACAGTACAAAATTCAATTTGTTACAAAAATAAATGTGATTATTGAGTGAACCAATAATCTTTCTTATTTTATGATATCAAATTGTAACGAAACAACGCACCTTCGCATTCTGGAATATTCTCAAATATTCAAGAATTAAAATACTGAACAAACAACATTATCTTTTCATAACTTTACCCAATTAGTCAACAAATTATAAAATCAACATTTTGTTTGGCAGATATGGTCACAGCCCTACATGTATTGAAGCGAGGCGGAATCCAAGCGGTTATCCCGGCAGCTCATTGTATTGCCTATAATGAAATTGGCTCGCTGGCCTTTAAAACTAAATGGCTCGCTGGCCTTTAAATAACTAATTGGCTCGCTGGCCTTTATGCAACTAAGTGGCTCGCTGGCCTTTATATAACAAACTGGCTCGCTGGCCTTTATATAACAAACTGGCTCGCTGGCCTTTATATAACAAACTGGCCTTTATATAACAAACTGGCTCGCTGGCCTTTATATAACAAACTGGCTCGCTGGCCTTTATATAACCAAATGGCTCGCTGGCCTTCATATTTAAGTGGCTCGCTGGCCTTTATATAACATGGCTCGCTGGCCTTTATATATCTGGCTCGCTGGCCTTTATAAACCTCATTGGCTCTCGCTGGCCACCTAAAACTGCGGCAATACAATACACTGCTTTTTTGAAAGAATTCATATAATAGAATTCGCATAATATAAAATTTGCTCTATAGGAAACACAAGTTGCCAAGAAACTTGGGAACTAGCCAAATAGATCGAAATTTTATTTGCCGCCAAATATCTACAAAGTGACATTAGTAAACCAGATCTTACTGCAAGTAAAATCTACCGTATTGCCACCATAGATATTCGCTGCGACACTAAAATAATGGGACTGTCGACCGCCAGAATTCCGCCACGAAAACAGACTGTTGGAATGCCTATGAAAAACAGGCTGTTGACCCCCAATTCTAGGCGGACCTCTTACTGGAACTTTAAGCTGTCGGATGTTAAGAAGGATTCAATAGCACCTTGCAAAGAGTTTAAGAATATGTCGCAACCCACATCCGACAGATGGCAGCCACCACGGCGAAAAAACCCAGGTTCATCCAGTGTGACTTCATGCTTAATGACCCTGCCCTTAGATGACAATAGTGCTGCTTGATGTCCCATCCTATTAAAACGAACTCTTTTGTCGTCCAGCGCTTTAGACGATGAGTCGGGCCATGAAAATTGCCAGTTTAACCGTGGCAGAATGTCAGACCACGCAACTTTAGTCTTTGGAAAGGTTCTAAATAAAAAAACAAAATCTCGCTTTACCATGCGCAGCATTTTTTGTGCTGGAACACGCACTACATCATTGCCTCCGCAATGTAATACAATCAGTGCAGGAGACCTTCTCTGCAGACTAATCCACTGAAGCTCCTGGCGCAAAGTGAGCTTATTCGGTTTGTCTTCCCAAGTTAGACCGCGTGATCCCCGCGAAATCAAATTAACACCCAGATTTTCCAAGGTCAAATGTGGCTTCTGCCTGAACAAAGCCCTTTGTTCGGCCCAATAAATCAATGAGTCGCCTACCAGATAAACATCTGTAAATAAAATATATCCATAACTGCACATTTATAACCAAGTTGACACAATCATATCGTTACAACTAACAACGAATATATTTTTATATGCAGTACTTTGCCACCTGCCCATGTTCTGAATTAAAGCATTGGAAACCCCATCCATAGCCAAATCCGTTGCCCTACCTATCCTGAAGCTATGACTCTTAAAATGTGCATTCGACAAACCGAGATAGTTCAGTACTTTTTGCAAAACACCACTAAATTGACTTCTGGTAAGTGGGCGAAAATTAGCATGTCTAAATAACATGCCCTTTGCCTTTGGCCTTATGGAAATATACTCAAACAATGTATGTACCGGGCATATTGTAATACTCGGTTTGGCACCCAACTGGAGGAAAGTAGGACTCCCACTCTGATTGTTCTTGGATTTCCGAAGCCGTAACCTAACAAAGGATCTCTTTTTACTAAATAGAACATCATCAATCCTTAGAGGATAACCGTCCTGTTTTTGATCCGTAAATACCAGCTCCCCCACTCTAAACAGCCCAAAATATGCAAGGCAAAATGCAGCTTTGAACAGAGCCGCCTCAAAACTATCAAAGCACACTATGTGGAGAGCCCCGATAATCTGAAGTAAAATTCCCTGCGTAATGGGTGCCCTAGCATCCTTTTTTCCTTTCAAGCGCCTAAAACCCTCCAGCATTTTCCTGACAATAAAACAATCAGTTGGATCCGCATATTCATGTAGCTTATGTAAAAAACTTAGAGCAGAAATGTAAGTAGATACAGATGCCGGTGAAAAACCTTTCTGTAAACAAAATGAAATAAACCAAGTAACATGGTCAACTTGAACCGGCCATTTATCTTCAAGAGCATAGCATGCCCGAAATTCTTTGAACTTTTTAATAGCCCCTTTATACACTGCTTTAGTATTAGCAGAAATGCTAGAGGCTACCATCGCCTTCACACCAGATTGAATATTTGGAAAAAGATGGATCTGCACAGGATAAGGTTCTTGCTCTGCGCATGGAGCTAGCCGACTAAATTTCTGTACCTGCAAGCGTGAAAGAGCATCTGTTAACACGTTTTTCTTCCCAGAAATATGTTTGGCTTTAATTGCAATGTTAAATTTTAAACATTCCAAAGTCAAAGCCCGAACTATTATCATAACATCCTCTGACTTTGATGTCATACTATTAAGGATGTGTACCACCGCCTGATTGTCTGAACGAAATAAAATTTTCTTATTTCTGAGAAAATTTCCCCAAACTACCATACAAACTAAAATTGGGAACATTTCCAACACAGTAATATCCTGAGTTAACTTTTGGTCATGCCATTTAACTGGCCAACTGCCATACATCCATCTACCTTCAAAAAAGGCGCCAAACGCGCAACCGGATGCATCTGTGAACAACTGAACATCATCATTTGTAACCCAAAATCTCTCGTGAAAAACCGAAATCCCATTAAAACTATGAAAAAATTCATTCCACATTTGTAAGTCTTCTTTCATACCTCTAGTAACATGTAGTCGATGAAATGGCTTTTTTAACCCTTTCGTTTGATTAATTAACCGTCTAATGAAAGGCCTACCAGGAACTATGGCTCTACAGGCAAAATTTAGAACCCCAATAAGAGATTGCATCTCACGTAAAGAAGTCTTCTTTGCAAACTGCATAGCCCTGATTTTCTCTCTGATTTCCAAAATTTTATCTTTTGGAATTCGAACTAACATATTTTCAGAATCTATTTCCAGACCCAAAAACACCAACACTGTAGTTGGCCAAATTGTCTTTTCAGAAGCAACCGGTACACCAATTTCGTCCGCTATGTCAAAAAATACTTGCATAATCGTTAAGCAGTCATCCGTATGTTTACGACCAGCATGTAAAAAATCATCCACATAATGTTTTAAATCTCCCACTGATGCCCTATACTTGACCAAATATTCGATAAAAGTTGAAATTTTTTCGAACAACGAACAACTTATGGAACAACCCATTGCTAACATTTTGTCCACATAATAATGGTTCTGAAACATGAAACCTAGTTGATCAAAGTCAGCAGGTGACATTGGCAGCAGCCTGAATATCCGTTTTCCCCATAAGACACCCCCTACCCATGTCCTGTACCATGTGAATAGCCTCGTCAAAACTTGTATACTGCACCGAACAGAATTTAGGATCTATGTTATCATTTACTGATGAAAACTCTGGATAAGATAAATTAAAAAGGCATCAGTCCACTGATTGATAGTCAATATTTTGGCCTTTGACTCGGGTGACCTCACCTCAATCTTTCCCTCACTATTTAACATCAATAAATTGTTCGACTCCTTTATGGATACGCTGTTGTCAAGTAGCAAAGACATATTTATGAATTCATTACCCCAGATATTTCTTTTGATTTTTATCGAGACCTGTTCGGACAAACCATCCTCAGTTAAGGATAACATTCCTGGCGTTTTGCCGAAATCCAGACTCCTAATGAGGGAATCCTCAAAATCAGTCTTACCCAAAGACTTTGAGCTGTCATCGCTCATCTCCCCATCATCATCCAGCAGCCCTATCCGCTCAACCTCATCATCAGACACGACCCGCCGTGGTTGTTTGGCGCTCGCCTGGCCCGCCTGGCCCGCCTGGCCCGCCTTCCCGGTCTCCTTTTTACCAGATGTTGCGCTCTTCGCCTTCCTCTTAACTGCCTTAGCATCTCTCCGGGCCTTTCCTCTACCAGACATTGCTGTTAGTTCGCCGATGGCGTTAAATTGTCTGGGATTTGATGAAATTTTTAACAGAATGACCAGAAAATAACCTGTTATTCTGTGTAAACCGGAAATGAAGGGAACCGGAAGTAGAATTATCTGCGCGTAACTGATCCACTGCGCAGCGAATTATCACAATTAGGATCAAAGTACCGACAGTACAAAATTCAATTTGTTACAAAAATAAATGTGATTATTGAGTAAACCAATAATCTTTCTTATTTGATTCAATTTATTTTGAATGTATTGTCATACACCATAACTATTCACGTGTAGATTGAATATATGTATATGCTTTTGTGTATCGCGAAAAACTGTAAAGTTTAAGTGAATAAAGAATATGTTCTGTTCTGTTCTGTTCTATAAATCACTGTTAGACATACAATTAGATGAGCAAATTGTGGTTAAATTTTGTATCAGATGATAAGGTACGCCAAATAAAGCTTTTGTATTAGTTGAAACACATTGATTTTATCCATTATGAAATAAGTTCTTGCATATTATATTATAACTTATTATCTCGATGGCTTCCTGTGTAGAAACAATACTAAGCAATGTGTTTCTCGGATAAATAACATGGCCAAGGCGGGGATCGAACCCACGATCTTATTATCTAGAGTCCAAATCCCTACGACTTGACCAAGCACTCTGCTGTGTATTAAGTAACATATTAAACCATAAAAAAGAAGTTTTTTCATTAAGGACCTATTGTATTTGGAGTGTGGTGTAGTGTTGGGGTGTGGGGCCTAATTTGTATTGATACGATGGTGTTATTCAGTTTTGTATAATATGATGACCCAATAAATCTGTTTTTATTAAAATAAGGTGTTTCATTTGTTGTCTTAACATTATAACAAAGCATCAGAAAATGTATTTAGTACATTTAAAGTATAACTTTGTTTTTTTCTTCGTTACAGTAAACAGGTTAAGTACAAAGTATTGTATAGCTATTCCATAGATTCTATTTAATATAGCAATGCTATACACAAAACATATAATTGCGTCTCATTTTATATACCTGAGCTAATTGTTCATGGAGTATGCTAGAAGTAAATAAACAAGCATTTCAGTGACCAGTTACTTACAGCAATCTTGATCGTCTACTTGACGAAGCTGTTCTTACTGTACTGTATTGTAGCTAGTGCGCCAAATAGTATACACAACTTGTAGATCAATCCATTTGCATATGTTGCTAGTAATATTTTGATGTTTAATACATAGCTAGTGACATATCTTCACTAACATATTATACAACATATTATAAAAAAAAACAGGTATGCTCACTGAGCAGCGCTGTCTGGTAATATAACAGCAAATAAAATAGAGGATCTTACATGAGTACTCATTCATTGTGGAATTTATTAAACGAGTTGGCAAAATTATATAATGCGAGGCTCTTGCCGAGCATTATATCATTTTTGCTAACGAGTTTAATAAATTCAATAATGAATGAGAACGAATGTTAGATTCTATTTATAACATAACTTATAACGTCACATTACGTCAGAAAACGTACAATTTAACGTGACGTTCATGACGTCATTAACGTTATGTTATACCACTAGTGGAATATCGAAAATACTGAATGGTGTTATTACACTCCCACACCACATGTGATGTTATGTGATAAAACCATATAAACACTAGTATACCTTCTATTTATAGTATTATGTGTTCTGTATCATTTATATTTGATTAGAAAGAATGATTAATCTGCAACTGATGCATGTGGGTAGTACTTCTTACAATACGTTATGTTTTATTCAGTAAGTAATGAGCACCAAAATTATTCAATAAGTAATGAGCACCAATATATTTAACCCTGCAATCATGAGCGAGATTTTGGGGACCAGTAGACCATACTGCGTACCGGGTACCAGTCTACCTGAACCTACCGAAATACACATGGTATTAGAATAAACTGCAAAATTGCTGGACTACAACATGCTTTGATATATTTCATCCTATTACATCAGTATGGCAGATCTAGGTTTTGTTGAAATATATCAAAACATATAAAATTAACTGGGATTAACCTTTTATTGTTGTTAAATCATTACTGTGTACATTTGTATGTACTATGGCGAAACGAGAATGAACTTTATTTGTATTTTATTTCTTTGTTTATTGGTAAAAGTTTCGTAGTTGTTTCGTACAGTCCGCCTCGTTTTCCAAAATGTTTGGTTTTGAATCCGAGATGTGAACATATTTTCCGATTAACCTATAAAGCATTCACCGCCAAACTATGCTATAAAATAAAGCGATGAAAACATTCGCTCTCGTTGCGCTATAATGCATGTAAATACAAAGAAAAAAATAATTCCAAGCGAATTGAAACCACGCAATTCCACAACCTGTAGCTAGTGCTTGCATTATCGCATATTGTATATTTGGATTTTAATATCATGCTTATATGGATTGCATGCACAAAATAAACTATTTCTAATAGATAGTGTGCTTCTTAAATTTAAAAAAACAATCAATCTTCAGTATGAACGTTTTAATACCCTAAAGCAAAGAAGCCATGAAGAGGATCTTACATGAGTGACTGTGTATTATTGATTTTAATAAATCAGTTGGATAAAATAATAGGATACGAGGCTCTGCCGATCTTTCTATCCAACGCGTTTATTAAAGTTAATGATACACAGTCACGAATGTAAGATTCTGTTTATCACATAACACCCATACTCAGTAGAAGGTTTTTTGCACTTCTGGGTCATCGAGCTCATTCATTCTGGCTTTAACATAGGTGTAAAGAGCGTGAGAGGTATTCATCACATATAATCTCTCATGAACAAGCGCAGTACAATAGTCTTCTACATTCCTATCCTGTGTGTGTTCTTTGCTGTTGAAGGAAACTTACTTAAGCTAGAATGCTAAAAGACGAGACCTGAAATACATAAAACACAATGAGTGCATGTAAACAACATGAAAACAAAATGTAAACAACACTTTATAATAAACATATACGATTCTGAACGTCAACAACATGCATTATTACCGCAAGCCTGAATATAATAAGTACTGAAATTGGATCACTTAGTTTAAATATATTTTATTTCTCATTGTTATTACAGCATGGAATCTGTACACAATAACAGAAAAAGGATTAGAACGAAAGTAAAATACTTATGATGTTCTTTTCCTATGTATGGAATTAATTGTACACATTTGATGGCATAATAAACAGTAGTTAGTCGATACGTTTACAATATACAAGCTGGAAGTATGAAAAAAGCAAAAGCTATGTTAACATACTGTTACTAGAATAATGCTTAGCAAACATGATAAGATGAAGTACCACTTAAATATAATAGAAAAAGAAATAAACAGAACAAACAAAAGGAACAAAATTAATTAAACAGAACTTGAGAATTCATCATTGAAATAGGCAAAATGAATGAAATATAAAAAAAAACTATATTTTTAAATTATAAATCTTACGTGAAGAATATAAATGTAAATGGGGAGTTTGGGGACGACATAAGGGAGTAGGGGGTAGTGGTTTACTGTTTAAAGAATTCAACAAAGGAAGAAATCGATCTACAAGTTAAAACGTTTTGAGTTTTTAATATAGTTATGAACGGCGTCAAAAATACGAATGTTTGCATCGTATGCTACATTTTGATCTCCAAAGAGCAGTGTTTTCAATGCAATATTTGGAAAACGTGGTAATTAATTCATGAGAATGTTTCTTATATCGCTGTACTTATTACAATGGAAGGAGTAGTGTTCAGCGTTTTCTACACGACCACAGGAACAAAAAGGTGAATCAACCACGTTTTTGGAAAACAGATCATTGTTAAGGAAGCTGCAGTTAGTACGTAGTATTGTGTGCAATATCTGAAGGTTTCTTTTTCCGAACTGGTAGTGTTTTGGAATTTTATTATTTTGACTGTTCAGTGAATGTTTGAAGGAGCAAACTGTTTCGACTTGTCTCGAGTCTTCACTTAGCTCATTCCATTCACGAATGACGGAGGGGAGAAAAGAGTTATAGTAGTAGTTTGTTCGACCATTGATACTTTGGATATTTATGGAGTCTCGTAAGTTATACCTGGAAGTCTTACCTACTGAAGGTGGAACAAGTTCAGAGAGGAAATTAGGAGTTAGGTGCTTTATCATTTTATAAAACATAACCAGTTTGTGCTTACGACGCCTGTCTCCGAGAGTCTCCCAACCAGTTTCTTTGTAAAGGTTTTCAATGGAAATAAGTTTCGTTGCTCCGGTTACTATACGAGCAGCCTCATTTTGTATTATGTCTAACACATATTTTTCATATTGTGTGCAGTTGTCGAACAGTACATCACCGTATTCTAAAATAGGTCTGATAAAGGAAGTATAAATAGTTTCTAATGACACTCTATCAAGCGTGTACTTTAATTTTCGAATAATGATAATTCTCAGCCATGCTTTTGATTGAATGTATTCAGTGTGTTTGTGCTAAGATAAATCATATGACAGGAAACTGCCGAGGTGCTAGTGCTCCTCAACTTCAGTTGTCACTTTGTTATACATAAATACCGGAGGGTGGTTAATAAAATTGACTTTTCGTGAAATGCGAAGAGATTCGGTTTTTGTTGGTTTAAATTTAACAAGCCATCTATCTGCTCATGCCACAATTTTCAATAGGTCGGAATTAGGTATATTTGCAGCAGCAATGGGATTATGAACTACAATGAATAGACCTGTATCATCTGCAAAAAGGCGATTATTTGAATTTATGTCCATAATAATATCATTTATGTTGAGATGGAATAAAAGCGGTCATAGGATAGAGCCTTGGGGACACCGGCTTTAATTTTATTCCAATCAGATTGGACACCAGGTAGATCAACGCGTTGTTTTCTATCACTAAGATACATGTAATTCTCAAACCATTATAAAAGCTTTCAAGTGATACCAACCGCCTTTATTTTAACTAAGAGTCCCGTGTGCCAAACGCGATCAAAGGCTCTGCTAATATCACATAAAATAGCCCTTATTTACTTTCCAGAATCCAGGGCTTGTCAGAAAAGGTTATACAGGTATGCAAGTTGGTTAATTGTTGTCACCTGTAACAAATCCAGACTGCAGTGCAGTTAAATGGATCCCTTAGAAGCAACAAACAAGAGAGTAAAGTTGAAGCCTTGGTTTCATGAGAGGTAATATACGGTGCAACGCCGGTTACGCCCCAAGCACCGCTTAAGAGGTATTCTACTTAGAATCCTCCATGATCCCAAAAGGACCAGTGAGTAATAACACTTTTTTTAATTGGGGCGACATTTTACAGCCTCCCCACAGCACTAAACGAACGATAGTGTAATGTCAGTATACACTGAAAAACTAGATCCCTTGGAAGCAACACAAACCTAATTGAATCTTAAGGACGGTTACGTATACGCACAATGCTGTTCACCAAGAATTTACAAAATTACATTCCAAGGTAGCTTAAAGCTATTATATCTTTATATAAGGTTAGTGCGTGTGTACCAAAAGCAGAAGACAGAGGTGTAACGCTTGGTTTACTACCAAATTCAAGCTCGTGAAAAGTGGCTGAAAATCCGTATATACGGTAGTTTTATATCGACCCTTTTTCATTTCTTTACCTACGCAGTAACATCAAAAATTCAAAAAATAAACATTCACTGAAAAAAAAAATATAGCCTATGCTAATCCATGACTTTCAGATTGACATTCTATTTGCTTTAAAGGGACAATGTCCGTAACTTTTAGCTTAAAAAACACAAAATAATTACGTTAATAACAAACATAACACACCAACCAGTACTGAATATTTACCAAATAAACCAAAAAGGTTTGACGAAATTCAGTAGCGGTGCAAAAAAAGAAGAACCGCTTCGTGGTGTTGAACTCGTAACCCACTCTAAAAGTGCACTCGGGAGTAATAACAGTTGAACATCGCAATAATCGCGCTAACTCCCAACTGAGCTAAACGATGCAGATATATTACATAAGACATATTGTATAGTAAACTTAATGCGCTAATGGATGCCGCGTGATCAGCACAAACTGAACTGTCTTTTGGTTTAAGGTTTGAAAACTGTCTTGAAGCTGTCATATGCAGTGGAGTGGAACAGTCGACAGTTGTACTTGAAACTCAATATACTTTTATTTATATTCCCCACCAACGAACATATCCCTTTCCTCTTTTATGTATTTTGGTTTTAAAATACGTGTTATATGTAACAAATGTGCTCATCTCGATACATTTATGTTTCTCCAAAATCTATTGCGTAGTTACAGTGCATATATTTCCTTCTAAGTTAGAAAATCTAGCTATTATTTTCCGAAATTCAATGTCGAATTATACAAAACATATTACGTGTATGTATTTTCAGACAATGATTTATGTCCTTCATATATACGTTAAAACTGTTCAGAAGGTTTAAACTATCAAATTGAAAATGACATAAAAGTCGCATGACAAATGGATAATTTTAACTTTTAAATTAAAAAAAATGAACTAGATTGATATTATAACGACGTACCTCTCAATCGTATGACTAGCTATGTATCTATACTGAGCAAAAATACAAAAGTATCCTCTTTTTTGCTGGTATTCCCTTAGGCCAGTTTTTGAGGGCGTAGGACAGTTCAAACAGCATTTTAATTAAACAGTTTTTGATGTTTGTAAGCACACTTCACTGAGTACTAAATATTCCATTAAACAGTTTCAAATTTTGCCAAGCAATACTCTTTCATTGATGCTATGAAAACTTTAAAAGGAGGTAACTTGACGATGTTTGATGAGCAAAAGTTGCTATTTACACAACATTGTGATTTTGTTTGGTAAGCAACATCTACTATTAGACAATGTTGTATTGGAAACGTTTAGGTAATTTTCATAGATTTAATGTGTTTTTACCAAAGATGCACGGTTTAAGAAAAAGGGGGATAACTCCCTTGTGCACTAAACTTGTTTAAACTATTTTGTTTGAAGTATTGGTGGTGATCTGTCTAATAATCTATGTACACCATTGTTTATTTCCTGTTTTGCATTCTATATAATCGGGGAAAGAATAAGGAGTACTTTTTATTTTTGCTCAGTATAGTACTGTATAGAGTCTCTTTATGATGATACAGTTGACATGATAACGCTAAATGAGCTGCAAATCTTTTTGTTAATGTTTGCAGACGACACAATTTTATTTTCATATTCAGCAGATGGATTACAATTTTTACTTAATAAACTTAAAACTTATTGTTTCAAGTGGAATATTTCTGTCAATACTAGTAAAACCGTTGCAATGGTCTTTAAACAGGGAACTAGGATGGAAAATACACGTTTTTACTACAATAACGTTGAATTAAACAATACTAAAACATTCACATATCTAGGTGTAACATTCTCATCAAATGGGAAGATGTTTCAAGCACAAAAGTCTTTGAGTGAACAAGCAATGAAAGCTTTATTTTCGCTAAATTCACTTTTTGATGTAATCCCATTAAATATAAGCGAAAAGTTAAAGTTGTTTGATTCAATGATTCTTCCAATTTTAAATTATGGTTCAGAAGTATGGGGCTTTCATAAGGCACCAGATATAGAAAGAGTACATATTAAATTTTTAAAACAAATCCTCAACGTAAGATCACAAACCACAAATGCAACTGTATACGGTGAACTCGGTAGAGTAACATTAGACATCTTACGTAAAGAACGAATTATAAAATACTGGTTTAAAATAATTAAATCCCCAAATTCACTCATGTATAAAGTGTTACAGGACCAAATACAAAATAACATCAACGATGTTAACTGTTGGGCTTATCAAGTAAAGACTATCTTATGTAATATAGGTTTTAACTATCTTTGGAATAACCCGGATGTTACTAATATACAAATAACACGCGTTGTTGAACGCCTACATGATCAATATTTGCAAAATTGGTATTCAACACTTCAAGAATCTCCAAAATTATCTACATACAATATCATTAAAACTGATTTCTCGTTTGAAAAATATGTTGATAGTGTAACAATTAATAAACATAGATTGTCGTTAACTAGATTTAGATGTTCTGCACACAACTTAGCTATCGAGGAAGGAAGGTATAGGAATGTCCCTAGAGAGAATAGGTTGTGTACTTTTTGTAATATGAATGTCATTGAAAATGAATACCACTTTCTTCTAGCATGTCCTTATTATAGAGAACTAAGAAACATGTGCATACCAAGATATTATTGCAGCTGGCCAAATATGCATAAGTTTAAATCTCTGGTCGGCACGAAACAAATTAGTCTATTAAAAAGTTTAGCAAAATATATTTATCTGGCAAACCAGAAAAGAGAACAAAGTATTATTTTGGAATAGCGGTATAGTTATAAATAATAAGCGTTAATAATTATATGTAACATGGTGTGATTTTAGCCCATATGCTAATTGTATAGATTACCTTCATACCATGTATAGTACTATTCCACTATCCGTTAATGATCGTCAATTAGAAAACAAGTAATCCATTTAAATTATTTGCTATAGAATTCACACATATCCTGCACCGAAATAATCCGTTTTATGTTCACACTTGATATATGAATGACCATTGACTAGACTAGTTGACGCATGCACATGTCGCACGGGACATTCATGTGGATCATAAATCGTACAGGTAAAAGTACTTATACTCTGCGGTTACGAAAAAGGCCAAATACAAAAAAATAAATGAGCAGTAAACTGAAATAGTTTCTGTGTGTGAAAAATATATATATTTGCATCTGTTTTGAAGAAACACCATTATGCGAACGATGTAAGGTTATTAAAAGGAATAGTGTTATTATTATTATTATTTTTTTTTTTTTTTTTTTTTTTTTTATTAAATATTTACATAAGTTTTTACTATATTATTAAGAAATATGCATAATAAGTAATTATTCAGATGTATGTCATTACTGTAGTTACCATTATATGAATTATATGAATGTATCTTTATTACTAATGGAACTATATGTATATATTAAAATCTGTCAAAAACCGTTTAATTACTCATACCTGTTATCATACTCTTCTCATAGTATATGTGTGTAACTGTTGCCGCCAAATGTATTGGCGATGAACATGTATATATGTTCGAGCCTGAATAAAAACTGAACTGAACTGAACTGTATAACGGTAGGACAGAATATGTACGATACGAGATGAACTGAAAACACTTATCCTCATTAAGTGTGTCCAATGTTTTAAGGGGAAATTACTCATGTATTAAAACATCAGTCACAATTATTCTGCCCGTGATATTGAGTTTTTCTTATTTAGTGTGAGGGTTCCTCAAGCTTTAATCCATTTTAAAGATCTATCAACCTAACAATAGAATAATTGATACACATTTAAAATGTGCAATAAAGGTCAACACCTGTTCGTTTATACATGACTGACGAATCTTAAATAGCTGGAGGGAATATGTTTGTGTCGTTGATGGTGAAATGGTATTGTTAATGATTGATGATGGGGCACTAAGCACTATTTTCCATTTCAGAAAGTGCACTCGACGAGTGGTATACAGTACTGGTTCTACCCGGGTGAAATGGTGTGGTCGGCCTCTACCACAAAGAAATCGACCGTCATATATGGCCTAACATGTGCTAGAAATTACGTAAAACACAATTCAAACAAAGAATAAGTGTGGTTATTTCTCAAAGTTTGACACCATATTGTTTCGATATTGTAATAAATTAGAGGTAATATAGGGTTATAGATCTACAAGTTTTTAAAATAATACTATGTTTTTATAAGACACAATTTGTCTACCAGCCTTCTTTCCTCCTTCTCCTCCTCCTCCTCCTCTAAATAGTACATTTCTTGATGAAATGAGACGATAACATCTACCAACATACTGATAGCACACTGATTTCATGCCATAAATAGGCTACGTATATCTGAGTTTGGGATATCTTGAGGCGCATTTGCATCTTCACAAGCACTTGCCTCGATAAAAAACGTGACAGGATAACTAATAATATTAACATTCATTTCCAATTTTTTAAAAAAAAGGTGATATAAACACATTTTCTCTCGTATAATATTTATTATATATTAACACATACAAGAGTTATCACCTATCGTGTCATATTTCGTATCAAATCAGTCCACATTTGCGAACGTGCTTGTAAACTTTGTAACACTTTCCAGAGACATTCTATGATAACAACTTCCAATCGGTTAGATGGCAGTGTATGCTGCATAATCTCCCAGTAATCTAAAGGTTGATAAACTTTAAGGGGTGGTTGATTTTCGAGAATAAGGTTACATTCATTGATAGAAATGAACCGTACAATATAGCAAGTTAGTCAGTTTCCTTTTTTATTTAGATATCAACTTATCTGGCTCGGCAAAATGTATACGAAAAATCATATAGGACGCCTGGGCATACTCTGCATTATTAAAGACAATATGATATGTACATAGAATAGTTGCAAATGGAAAATGTATACTAAAGGAAAGGGAAACGAAACTCCAACTATATAATTTATATACTACACAATTAATTCTACGAAATATTCCAGAAAGAGGGTTGCAGCTAGTTAGAGAAATAGAGAATATCATGTTAGTGCCTAATCACATCCAATTTATCAGGTGAGGCTGAGAAAAAACATGTTTTCTTGCCGAACCTGAATAACTGGATACGATCAGGCACTAACATTATATTCTATTTATAATGTTGATCATTTAAAATCATGTAATTTACCTTTTTTCCCCATTTTTTCAGTTCAAAAATACCAAGACGTCATCAAATATACCCTCACGTCATCAAAAGAGGTGCTGACGTCATCAAAAGAAGTGCACCTGACGGGATAGGAACGTAACTGCCGAGATAAGTTTTTATCTCAGGCAGAATTATGCAGATCGACATGATAAACAACACATCTGTGCTGTTGTAGACTTTTCAATAAAGTACACATTGTAAAAAAAATTCACGAATGTTGAAGTTCCGATTTGAAGTCATTTTTGTACTGCTTATAATGTAAAGATATTGTAAAAGGTTACATCCTGAGTTTGCTCACCTGCTTGGCCAAACTCGTTTTCTATCAATAATGAAACTTTGGAATTGGTATGTTATGCGTTGCTTTAGTGTGGTTGTTGTTTCGAAAGGAAAGGTCCAATGTTGCCATGTACCTTTTTATTAACAGCAGCATATTATACATATAATATATAGCGGAAATTCCCGATTTGCGTTTCTTTTTTCCTTGGGTATATAAATGTGAACCAGTCGTAACTATGACTATCTTCAGAAGTACGGGTTATTTATATCTGGTACATGTTCACATAGTTATACGTGTTGATTCAAGTAAACACTTTTAAAATGGGCTGTAACCATTTCTTTCACTATTTAAAAGTATACATTTAAGACGTGGAAATATTATTATTTGATGTTAACTTGAAAGAGAGGTTCATAACTATGTGACCTTGACATTTCAAGGTTATCAGCAATGAAGTCAATTAAAAAGCTTAAGGTGCTGGAAGCCATCTGGAAGAATTATGAGAGTCAATCCAAATACGAATAAAATCATCATGATGTGTTATAGTTTCATATTCAAAATGCAAAATCGGCACGAGTAGGCTAGTTGTTGTTTTCATTAATTAATTTAATAATGCAGAGTCTCTTTAAGACAATTTTAAATTCTTGTTTTTGTTCTTTGAATTGTATGTGCAAATGTCAGTACTGTAAACATTTAAATTAACATTTAACTAAAAATATAGTCAACTCGATGAGTTTTTTTATACCAAACATGTTCATAAATATTAATTAAATCGATGGCATCATGTGGTTTAGTTAAATGTTTATACAATTTTCATATGAAATTGAAGCACGGTGTGAGGGTTTTCATATATATATACTACTCAAAGTTGGCTAACAGTTGGCTAAGCGCCAATATTTCATTTCGACATTTTAAGGTGACATTTTAAGCATAAGAAGGTACCATACTTCCTATGTATGGAATTAATTGTACACAGTTGATTGCATAATATACAGTCGTTAGTCGATACGTTTACAATATACAAGCTGGAAGTATGAAAAAAGCAAAAGCTGTGTTAACGTACTGATACTAGAATAATGCTTAAAACATGATAAGATGAAGTAGCACCTAAATATAATAGAAAATGAAATAAACAGAACAAACAAAAGGAACACAATTAATAAAACAGAAACTTGAGAATTCATCATTCAAATAGGTAAAATGAATGAAATATATAAAAATACACTATATTTGGAAATTATAAATCTTAAGTGAAGAATATAAATGTAAATGGGGAGTTTGGGGACGACACAATGGAGTAGGGGGTAAGGGTGTACTGTTTAAAGAATTCAACAAAGGAAGTAACCGATCTACAAGTTAAAACGTTTTGAGTTTTTAATATAATTATGAACTGCGTCAAAAATACGAATGTTTGCATCGTATGCTACATTTTGATCTCCAAAGGGCAGTGTTTTCAATGTAATACTTGGAAAACGTGGCAATGAATTCATGAGAACGTTTCTTATATCGCTGTACTTAATACAAAGGAAGAAGTAGTGTTGAGCATTTTCTACACGACCACAGGAACAAAAAGGTGAATCAACCACGTTTTTGGAGTTGATTCACCTTTTTGGAAAACAGATCATTGTTAAGGCAGCTACAGTTAGTACGTAGTCTTGTATGCAATATCTGAAGGTTTCTTTTTCCGAACTGTTAGTGTTTTGGAATTTTATTATTTTGACTGTTCAGTGAATGTTTGAAGGAGCAAACTGTTTCGACTTGTCTCGAGTCTTCACTTAGCTCATTCCATTCACGAATGACGGAGGGGAGAAAAGAGTTATAGTAGTAGTTTGTTCGACCATTGATACTTTGGATATTTATGGAGTCTCGTAAGTTATACCTGGAAGTCTTACCTACTGAAGGTGGAACAAGTTCAGAGAGGAAATTAGGAGTTAGGTGCTTTATCATTTTATAAAACATAACCAGTTTGTGCTTATGACGTCTGTCTCCGAGAGTCTCCCAACCACTTTCTTTGTAAAGGTTTTTAATGGAAATAAGTTTCGTTGCTCCGGTTACTATACGAGCAGCCTCATTTTGTATTTTGTCTAACACATATTTTTCATATTGTGTGTAGTTGTCGAACAGTACATCACCGTATTCTAAAATAGGTCTGATAAAGGAAGTATAAATAGTTTCTAATGACACTCTATCAAGCGTGTACTTTAATTTTCGAATAATGATAATTCTCAGCCATGCTTTTGATTGAATGTATTCAGTGTGTTTGTGCTAAGATAAATCATATGACAGGAAACTGCCGAGGTGCTTGTGGTCCTCAACTTCAGTTGTCACTTTGTTATACATAAATACCGGAGGGTGGTTAATAAAATTGACTTTTCGTGAAATGCGAAGAGATTCGGTTTTTGTTGGTTTAAATTTAACAAGCCATCTATCTGCTCATGCCACAATTTTCAATAGGTCGGAATTAGGTGTATTTGCAGCAGCAATTGGATTATGAACTACAATGAATAGACCTGTATCATCTGCAAAAAGGCGATTATTTGAATTTATGTCCATAATAATATCATTTATGTTGAGATGGAATAAAAGCGGTCATAGGATAGAGCCTTGGGGACACCGGCTTTAATTTTATTCCAATCAGATTGGACACCAGGTAAATCAACGCGTTGTTTTCTATCACTAAGATACATGTAATTCTCAAACCATTATAAAAGCTTTCCAGTGATACCAGCCGCCTTTATTTTAACTAAGAGTCCCGTGTGCCAAACGCGATCAAAGGCTATGCTAATATCACATAAAATAGCCCTTATTTACTTTCCAGAATCCAGGGCTTGTCAGAAAAGGTTATACAGGTATGCAAGTTGGTTAATTATAGTCACCTGTAACAAATCAAGACTGCAGTGCAGTTAAATGGATCCCTTAGAAGCAACAAACAAGAGTAAAATTGAAGACTTGGTTTCATGAGAGTTAATATACGGTGCAACGCCGGTTACGCCCCAAGCACCGCTTAAGTGGTATTCTACTTAGAATCCTCCATGATCCCAAAAGGACCAGTGAGTAATAACACTTTTTTTAATTGGGGCGACATTTTACAGCCTCCCCACAGCACTAAACGAACGATAGTGTAATGTCAGTATACACTGAAAAACTAGATCCCTTGGAAGCAACACAAACCTAATTGAATCTTAAGGACGGTTACGTATACGCACAATGCTGTTCACCAAGAATTTACAAAATTACATTCCAAGGTAGCTTAAAGCTATTATAATAATATCTTTATATAAGGTTAGTGCGTGCATGTGTACCAAAAGCAGAAGACAGAGGTGTAACGCTTGGTTTACTACCAAATTCAAGCTCGTGAAAAGTGGCTGAAAATCCGTTTATACGGTAGTTTTATATCGACCCTTTTTCATTTCTTTACCTACGCAGTAACATCAAAAATTCACAAAATAAACATTCACTGAAAACAAATATATAGCCTATGCTAATCCATGACTTTCAGATTGACATTCTATTTGCTTTAAAGTGACAATGTCCGTAACTTTTAGCTTAAAAAACACAAAATAATTACGTTAATAACAAACATAACACACCAACCAGTACTGAATATTTACCAAATAAACCAAAAAGGTTTGACGAAATTCAGTAGCGGTGCAAAAAAAGAAGAACCGCTTCGTGGTGTTGAACTCGTAACCCACTCTAAAAGTGCACTCGGGAGTAATAACAGTTGAACATCGCAATAGTCGCGCTAACTCCCAACTGAGCTAAACGGTGCAGATATATTACATAAGACATATTGTATAGTAAACTTAATGCGCTAATAGATGCCACGTGATCAGCACAAACTGAACTGTCTTTTGTTTTAAGGTTTGAAAACTGTCTTGAAGCTGTCATATGCAGTGGAGTGGAACAGTTGACAGTTGTACTTGAAACTCAATATACTTTTATTTATATTCCCCACCAACGAACATATCCCTTTCCTCTTTTATGTATTTTGGTTTTAAAATACGTGTTATATGTAACAAATGTGCTCATCTCGATACATTTATGTTTCTCCAAAATCTATTGCGTAGTTACAGTGCATATATTTCCTTCTAAGTTAGAAAATCTAGCTATTATTTTCCGAAAATCAATGTCGAATTATACAAAACATATTACGTGTATGTATTTTCAGACAATGATTTATGTCTTCTTCATATATACGTTAAAACTGTTCAGAAAAAAAGGATAAAAATATCGGACAGGGAAAGCAGCATTCAAGGACGACAGTCAACCACAAAACACAAAAACAAACACGCAAACAGACAAACGAAAAGACAAAAGTAATAAAAAATGCAAACGACATCACAAACACAAAAGGGAAGGTTTAAACTATCAAATTGAAAATGACATAAAAGTCGCATGATAAATGGATAATTTTAACTTTTAAATTAAAAAAAAATGAACTAGATTGATATTATAACGACGTACCTCTCAATCGTATGACTAGCTATGTATCTATACTGAGCAAAAATACAAAAGTATCCTCTTTTTTGCTGGTATTCCCTTAGGCCAGTTTTTGAGGGCGTCGGACAGTTCAAACAGCATTTTAATTAAAGAGTTTTTGATGTTTGTAAGCACACTTCACTGAGTACTAAATATTCCATTAAACAGTTTCAAATTTTGCCAAGCAATACTCTTTCATTGATGCTATGGAAACTTTAAAAGGAGGTAACTTGACGATGTTTGATGAGCAAAAGTTGCTATTTACACAACATTGTGATTTTGTTTGGTAAGCAACATCTACTATTAGACAATGTTGTATTGGAAACGTTTAGGTAATTTTCATAGATTTAATGTGTTTTTACCAAAGATGCACAGTTTAAGAAAAAGGGGGATAACTCCCTTGTGCACTAAACTTGTTTAAACTATTTTGTTTGAAGTATTGGTGGTGATCTGTCTAATAATCTATGTACACCATTGTTTATTTCCTGTTTTGCATTCTATATAATCGGGGAAAGAATAAGGAGTACTTTTTATTTTTGCTCAGTATAGTACTGTATAACGGTAGGACAGAATATGTACGATACGAGATGAACTGAAAACACTTATCCTCATTAAGTGTGTCCAATGTTTTAAGGGGAAATTACTCATGTATTAAAACATCAGTCACAATTATTCTGCCCGTGATATTGAGTTTTTTTTATTTAGTGTGAGGGTTCCTCAAGCTTTAATCCATTTTAAAGATATATCAACCTAACAATAGAATAATTGATACACATTTAAAATGTGCAATAAAGGTCAACACCTGTTCGTTTATACATGACTGACGAATCTTAAATAACTGGAGGGAATATGTTTGTGTCGTTGATGGTGAAATGGTATTGTTAATGATTGATGATGGGGCACTAAGCACTATTTTCCATTTCAGTAAGTGCACTCGACTTGTTACGAATGACGAGTGGTATACAGTACTGGTTCTACCCGGGAGAAATGGTGTGGTCTGCCTCTACCACAAAGAAATCGACCGTCATATATGGCCTAACATGTGCTAGAAATTACGTAAAACACAATTCAAACAAAGAATAAGTGTGGTTATTTCTCAAAGTTTGACACCATATTGTTTCGATATTGTAATAAATTTAGAGGTAATATAGGGTAATAGATCTACAAGTTTTTAAAATAATACTATGTTTTATAAGACACAATTTGTCTACCAGCCTTCTTTCCTCCTTCTCCTCCTCCTCCTCCTCCTGTAAATAGTACATTTCTTGATGAAATGAGACGATAACATCTACCAACATACTGATAGCACACTGATTTCATGCCATAAATGGGCTACGTATATCTGAGTTTGGGGTATCTTGAGGCGCATTTGCATCTTCACATGCACTTGCCTCGATAAAAAACGTGACAGGATAACTAATAATATTAACATTCATTTCCAACTTTTTAAAAAAAGTGATATAAACAAATTTTCTCTCGTATAATATTTATTATATATTAACACATACAAGAGTTATCACCTATCAGTCGTATTATATTTCGTATCAAATCAATCCACATTTACGAACGTGCTTGTAAGCATTATAACACTTTCAAACGCAACTCCAACTATATAATTTATATACTACACACTTAATTCCACGTAATATTCCAGAAAGAGGGTTGCAGCTAGTTAGAGAAATAGAGAATATCATGTTAGTGCCTGATCACATCCAGTTTATCAGGTGAGACTGAGACAAAACATTTTTTCGTGCCGAACCTGATAAACTGGATACGATCAGGCGCTAACATGATATTATATTTATGATGTTGATCGTTTAAAATCATTTAATTTACATTTTTTCCCCATTTTTCCCCATTTTTTTCCGTTCAAAAATACCAAAACGTCATCAAATATACCCTGACGTCATCAAAAGAGATAAGGTTTTATCTCAGCACCCCGTTTCTCGGCAGAATTATAAATAAATGGAGATCGACATGATAAACAACAAACTGTGCTGTTGTCAGAATTTTCAATCAAAGTAAACTTTGTAACACGAAATTCACGAATGTTGAAGTTCCGCTTTGAAGTCATTTTAGTACTGCATATAATGTAAAGATATTGCAAAAGGTTACATCCTGAGTTTGCTACCAGCTTGGCCAAACTCGTTTTCTATCAATAATGAAACTTTGAAATTGGTATATTATGCGTTGCTTTAGTGTGGTTGTTGTTTCGAAAGAAAAGGTTCACTGTTGCCATGTACCTTTTTATTGACAGCAGCATAATAAACATATAATATATAGTGCAAATTCCCGATTTGCGTTACTTTTTCCTTCGGTATATAAATGTGGACCAGTGGTAACTATGACTATCTTAAGAAGTTCGGGTTATTTATATCTGGTACTTGTTCACATAGTTATGTGCTGAGTCAAGCAAAAACTTTTAAAATGGGCTGGAGGTGATCTGGTGTGGTCATGTACTGTCAATCTAAATATACTCAAAATTTGCTAACCAAACCTTATTCGCCTTATTTCTGAACAGGATGAAGGATATTTATAGTTTCTTTTGTATGGTTTAAGTTTAAATATGTTCAATACAGAATGATAAAATGCATTAATCATAAAACAAAATTGCTGACTTTTATGCTGTTGGTAAAACCAGTCGCCGTAAAATGTAGAATTGAAATATTGGTGCCTAGCCAACTTTTAGATGTCGAATTGAAATATTGTTGCTTAGCCAACTTTTAGATGTCGAATTGAAATATTGTTGCTTAGCCAACTTTTAGATGTGAATTGAAATATTGTTGCTTAGCCAACTTTTAGATGTCGAATTGAAATATTGTTGCTTAGCCAACTTTTAGATGTCGAATTGAAATATTGTTGCTTAGCTAACTTTGAGTAGTATATATATGAAAACACTCACAACGTGCTTCAGTTTCATATGGAAATTGCATAAACATTAAGGTAAAACCAGTTAGTGTAAAATTTCGAATTGAAATCTTGGTGCTTAGCAAACATAGAGTAGTATATATATATATATGAAAACACTCACACCGTGCTTCAATTTCATAACATTAAATTAAGCAGCATGATGCCATCAATTTAATTAATATTTATGAACATGTTTGGTATTAAAAACTCATCGAGTTGACTATATTTTTGGCTAAATCACAAATGTTAATTTAAATGGGGTTTACAGTGCTGACATTTGCACATACAATTCAAAGAAGAAAAACAAGAATTTGAAATTGTCTTAAAGATACTCTGCATTATAATACTAATTAATAAAACAACAAAAACTAGCCGACTCGTCCGCTTTTCCAGACTGAACTATTTCATTAACATTAATTAAATCGTGCCGATTATGCATATTGATCATACTAAAACACATCATGATGATTGATTTTATTCGTATTTGGATTGACGCTCATAATTCTTCCAGATCGCTTCCAGCACCTTAAGCTTTTTAATTGACTTCATTGCTGATACCTTGAAATGTCCAGGTCACATAATTATGAACATCTCTTTGAACATTACATCAAATAATAATATTTCCACGTCTTAAATGTATACTTTTAAACAGTGAAAGAAATGGTTACCCTTACATACGTGCATGTTTACCTATATTTTGACCTCGCTTATAAAAAACCGGTTCAAGCGGGCGTGAGTGTTATTGCACGCAATATTACTTCTCATGAAAAGACTCAATAAAACCGAGTCTGGTACTTTTCTCTCTTGTTTGCTGCTTTCATTGGATCCCCTTTTGAGTATTTGTTGACATTTACATTAGCCTTTGCTTGGGAGGTGGGGCACCGTATATTACCTCTCATTAACCGACTCAACGAAACTAAGCCTTCGTCATTTCTTCCCTGTTTGTGCTGGTTGAAACCTAGAAATCCCATTTTCAGTATTTATTAAAATATAAATTAAAATGATTACTTTTAATGTTTACTCTGGCTTCCGTTGCTGTCTTTCGTGTAATTATGAGTTCTTCTGTAAAACGCTCATTCGTCTTTGGAAAAAAAGCGCCATTGAATGTGCAACTTTTATTTTTGCTTTATCAAAGTCACGCTAATACTGACGTCAAAAGACTTAAAGAATTGTACAGCGTCCATCCGATAGCCTGTTTAGCCTATGCGTTATTGATGTGAAACAAAGGAGAAAATGAGAAAGACTAATAAACCTACATGATGGCAACGTACAGTAATATTACTAGAGTATACTACAAGACCTTCACATGAACAACTCATCAACATATTGTATAGGTTACTCCGAAACGACTCAGAGATAGGGGCAGGATACTCATGAGGCTGGAAACTCTGCTCTACTCTTACTCTCGAATTGATTCCTATGGTAATTTAACGTTTTTGAAGGACAGACTCCGATACATGTTACCTTTCGGTTTGCATGGGACCTTCCGGTTAATGTTCCCATCCGATGGACGAGGTAAGACAAAATGGTTTACCCAAGGAACCACTGTGGAGACAGTGAGGCCAGAACCCGTAATCTCAGGATTCAGCCTCGGGCTTTATTTTTTTCTCAGCCTCAGCTGAAAAACGGGATGAGAGCAGGCACTAACATGATATTCTCTATATCTCGGCAGTAACTTTCCTATCCCGTCAGGTGCACATATTTTGATGAGGTCAGCACCTCTTTTGATGACGTCTTGGTATATTTGATGACGTCTGGGTATTTTTGAACGGAAAAAAATGGGAAAAAAGGTAAATTAAATGATTTTAAACGATCAACATGATAAAAAGAATATATTGTTAGTGCTTGATCTCATCAAGTTTATCAGGTCGGCACGAAAAAAATAAAACCCTCAGCACAGCCTCGGGCTTCATTTTTCACCTGATAAACTGAATAAAACAGGCACTAACATGATATTCTCTATATTTACTTCATGCTTTAAATTATTAAATATTTGAAATTGATAATGTTTATTGACTAATCGCATATGCATACATTAGGCTATTTTACAAAAACAGTATCTTGTTTACATACAAATAACTAAATATAAATAGATGTAGGTATTTTATCTTTTGTCAGAATAGTATAAGTTCCATTATGTGTTTTGTTATTATGTGTTTTGTTTATATATTTAACAGGTGTCGAAACCACGTGACTTTTTGACGGCAAAAAAAAAAAGATAAACAAAACGCTCGATTCAGGTATGTTTTTGCTTCACAACTTAATACTTAAGATTTGTTTTTCAATTAAAGCGCACATACCCCTACAAAGTGAGATCTTCCTCCGCCGCAAACGGTAATTCGATATATTCAGCACTTTCTGAGATTAGCCCTCCCAAAGTCTGGGAAATGAAAGAAATCTTATGATTGTGTTCACGGCCCTCGCCTAAAACCAAGTTCATCGGCATTAAAAACGGCGAATTCTTACCATTCGGTTTGTACGCATGTGCCAATTGCAATTTCGGAACAAATTTGACAATTCTCAGTGAAAGGTTTCATAGAAATTTCCTTTGGTGGAAATATTTGTATAATGATTTCTTAAATGGGCGGAAAAAATGCAATGATTGCGTGCACGGGTGAAAGCGCTAAAATAAACGAAATATACAATAAATATCATCCCAACTTGACAGACTATAGTTTGGGGCGCTTTTTTCAGCCAACGTTGTTTTTTTAGACTTTTAAGACAAAATACAGCTATTACCTAAATAAGATGTATATCAGTGAAACAGACTATTTTCGTGTATACCTCCCGCCATCCATGAGAAAGTGTCATCTCTTACGGATGGCGGAAGGCATACAGTACTGGTTCTACCCAGGAAAAATGGGGGGGGGGGGGTGTGGGGATGGGGGTTGGGGGGGGGCCTGCCCCTACCGCAAACAAAAATCGACTGTCGTATATCATTATAGCCTAACATGTACTAAAACTGACGTAAAACATCATTTAAAGAAATACCTATTGTTGTATATTAAGTGTTTAATTAAATGATTCATTTCTCTTCAGAAATGAAGAACCTAGCATCTGGATCCAAGACACATGTACCGACATGTCAGAACTGTGAAAGTAATTTAAATACAAGAAGCATTTTAGTCCAGTAGGAAAAGCGCACGAATGTCGGGGAACATACACGTGCTGCTTGTCCGGGTTCAAATTGCAGCACCATCGTTATAATGCAAACGGTGTTGAAAATAAATGACCTTTGCGTGACTTGTAATTAATATTTCACCATGCCTGCCGACTTTCTCGACATCAGCGAAGGAAAGTGGGCAAATGAAAAAAAAGAGTAATATGTGACTACACGACAGCGGACAAAACTGCCAGGAGTGATGATATGGGGAAAACACTCTAATCAGACGTTACACCGCTGCACCGTTTTTAACAGAAGCTGTGGATATGGGACACGACGACACACAAGTGATTATAGCCCTATCTGAGATCGATCAATATTATACATTCTGTGATGCATAATAGAAATTTCCCAGTTTGAGAAAATCTATAACACATCCCTTCCTCTACTGTACTGTCTCGTCTAGTGTGCAAGATAGCACAGTAGCCAAATGTTATGAACTAAACGATAGACGTCACGATATTACGTCACAAACTGACGTCATGATATTACTCCACGCTGTCGCCAAAGGAGTAACAGAAGAAGGAATACTTGTGTCAAAAGACGATTGGAAAGAAATTTGTCACAGAATATATATTATATAGTTTAATTAACATTTTTGTTGTGATACGGAAAATAATTCACTCGTGAGAAATATTCTTGCGATATAGAAACTCGTGCGTAAACGCACTCGTTTCTATATCGCAAGAATCTTTCTCACTCGGGAATTATTTTCTCGTATCACTTCAACAATGTTAATTAAACTCTGTTTAACGCTGCACACCGTCACTGGGTTTAAAGACGAGACGTAGTTTTAATATTTAAAAAGCATTGTGATGGTAATCAGAGTTGTCTAGTCTATGATAACCATTTAAAATAATTATTGAGATTATTATTTTGGGGTTTTCAGGAGTCCTAGTTTAAGAGAAAAAAGAAGATTCAAAAGTAGCAGAATGAGTGCCTCCATGTGTTTAACAAATGATTTAAGTTTTAGCATGGCTTATGTCTGTTTTTAATTGTGTGGTTTGAATTATTCGTTTGGTTTGCAATGGTAGTGTCATAGCTTAGTGAATGTTATTTGTCTCTAGCATGATTCTAGCACTGCTTTCAGCAAATATTTTTCACAACAAAGTTTGTATTGATTTCTGAATAACCATGCGTTCACATACATTTGAAAGAACATTTTGCGTGATATTATTTTTTCCTCTTGTTTTCCAGTCTAAAACTTTGACCATATTTATCTTTCTGTCTTTCGTCGTCTGTATGTCGTAAATCGGTATACTCTGGCTGAAGAGTTCTGATCCAATTGTGCACGCCATATTTAAGTTATGAAAATATTTTCTTCTTGAGATTACAGATGAGATTATGCATTATATTCCGTGATGTTATTATTTGTGATAATAAATGCGTTGTTTTATACGGCAGATCATTATTATCAAAATGACATATCTGTAAGTGTTACCGTTACTTTGTTAATGGACTGTGATGTTTATATTGATAACTGATTTATCTTAATTTTCACAATCTAGTCAAATTGAATAAATAATGAAGCAATATTTTCTGTAATATTTCATTCTGTCCCTTTTATTATGAATGATTTTGGTGTGAATGAATATTCGTAAAATAGGTTATGAATTGGTAACTATGTAAAGCCGCAGGGAACCCTGGTAACTCTTTAATTCGACACTACAGTTTTGGGGCCTTACTCGTTATTATTATGTATTTAGATTTTGGATTCTCAAAATATGTGAGTTATATATACGTCGTCAGTAGGTTCAGAAACGGTGTACATCTGTTGTAAAATGTGCCTGTTGATGTCGGGATAAGGACTTTTAGCGCATTTGACTCCTTCAAACATTTGAATGGGTACGTGGCAATCTCGGTGTGTTTAAAACTCATGGAGTCCCGTAAATGTTTTTACATAACTTGCATTGATGCAATCATTAATATTAAAAATGAGAACAGTTCAAAGCAAATGATATTACTAACTGTTGAATGCTTTTACACTACCTGTAGTATATTATTTTTTTTTGTAGAATAACGAAGTCAAAATTATAACTCAACATTGTATGTAATAATATGCTATCAGCTTTAAATTCAAAACGATACTGGATTTATAACTCGAGATGCCACATTAATGCATGATACAGACTTCAAGACTGACGTGTGACTCATCATTAATGGACAACGGAGTATATACTCGGAGTATTATATGGATATTCAGAGTCGAAGCGTGGCCATTTACCAATGAACTCAGAACGGTGGGGTGGGAAGGCGTGGTCATATACTTACCTTTTAACGTTTTTTGCAATTTTTACCCCTTTGGTTACAATATATACATAATATATCAGGGAGGCGTTATGGTGTCCATAGAGTGGCGTCAATTTATTGAGGAAAATGTAACAATGTTCACCTTGTTGCATATGTAGAAACTTTTATTCAGTCCATACAAAATATTGTCTGACTATCATGGTCTTTTAGGAAATTAACACATTCGAGCTAGCGATGTTTTATTTTCAATTAACATTCTGGTTTTATTAGCACATTTTCATCGATTCATGAAGTTAGTCAGTTAAATTTTTTACGAAATATGTTTCTTGCATTGAATTAAAAAAAGCATAACATCTGTCGCCAAACGATATATATTCTGAATAAAAAACCACAACATGTAAAATTACCACATGACTAAATTCAATACATTTTATGTAGTACACATAGGCAAACTGACAATTGTGATTCAGTATATTATTATTTTGATTTCGTTCATTTATCATGCAGATATGCACTTTTCTGCCTAATAAAGGGGTGACCTAATAAATTTTGCTTTATTAGGCAAGTTAGCCAATAAAGTAAATCAATGCGGAATCCCTCGGCGTTTATTGTGCGTAACTTTATCTGACGTCAGGCACGTAACGTTGCTTGACGTCACAAAACAAACAAAAAAACAACAACATGGCGGCGTCCTCGATAAGCGTAACATTCTGAAAAAAAGGTAATAATAGTAATTCATACAGAAAATGTGGATAATCCACATGATAAATAGAATATTATATCAGTGCTTTTACTATCAAGTTATTAGGCTCGCACGAAAACGAAGAATGGCTCGGCCTCGCCATTCTTCGTTTTCTAAGCATCGGCCATCGCCTAATAAACTTGATAGTAAAAGGCACTGACATAATATTCTATAATTAACTAGCTAGTGCATCGTGAGTAAAATGGACTTAACGCTCATGAACAGTCTCAATCAAACCGAGACTGCAATATTTCGTATGTGTCGTTTTCGGCCGTTTCCAAAGGTCCATTATCATACTCTTTTTTAATGCATTTGATAGCATATTGTTGTTTTACCTGTAAAGAAATATAAAAAAAATGACCCTATAATATTATCCATTGAAAAGTAGCATCAACCCCTTCTCAATTGTTTTCAAGAACAGTTATAAACTTTATCGGTCTCAGCAACCAGAAACTGATCCATTTGGCTTTGTTCCGACCGAACAGTCTTCAGATAATTATTCAGATATGGTTTCAGATAATTTGTGAGAAAGATGTTGTTGGTCAAGCACATTGTCTGAACTGCTTTTTCTATTTTCATGTAAATTTCATATTTCCTCTCTGGTCGGATTATGTGGATATAAGTGTCAATAAACTTCTATTGGCCTTCTTCGCACTTGACTTGGAAAATACTTTGTAAAATGTCATCCGTTTTCAATCCAAAATGATTCTGCTGTCTCTAATCCAGCGATAGATTGAATTTGGCTTTCGGCATGATGGTATCTGAAAAATTTAGACGAGCATTTTAAAATGTATCCATCATATTTTCACAATTGTGTTTTTATATTATAAAACATATCTTATAAAATGTCTTTAATACGAAACAAAAAGCTATTCTAAACAAGCTTGACCAAAGTTCTTATTATGAAAAACTGTCTAATTCCTATACGTTTCTTTACCTAAATGTGTCTGTCTGCTTTACGAACATGTTTCTTCTAGTACTTGACTGTCCAACTAGGAAACGTTGTTGAAGGTATTATACCACTAATTATTTTCCCCATAGACACCAATTTTAAAGTGTCATATATTAATGATTTGCTGCAAATTCAACTCAAGTATGGATAATGCAGCAGTGTAATGTTTATATAGAAAACTAATTTTCCGCTTGAAAAATCACCAGAAAAGGTGGGGTCACAAGACATGTAGGGAAGTGCTTGTTTGTTTACTAGACAGGTCAGGGGTACAGCTGTTTTCATTGATTGACGGTTTTCATCAAAAAGGAAGCGATTACTTTTTATTATAGAACTACATTCGACTACAACTCGGAGGCTTATATGTAATTAGTGGTGGTAAACCTTGAAAATAAAATGAATATGAATTTGTTTAGTGTTCGACATTTGCAATCAGTTGATTTAATTCTGTTTGAAATCAGTATACATTGACTGGTCAAACAGTCAAGTACTAGAGCGAACATATTCTTAAAGCAGACAGGCACATTTCGGTGTGAAGAAATGTATTAGGATTGGGCAGTTACACGTTTGGCAAAGCTTTTTTGTATTTGGTCCAAGCACATGTTTCACCAAAGACAACACACCTCTAGCAACATGAAGTACAATGTTTAACTGTCCTGGTACAATTAGAGCAAAATCAAAGCAATGATCACTATTTACACCCAAATACCCGTGCACGGGATCATTGCATTTTCCGACCGTGTACACAATCATTATACAAATCGATCAACCAATGCAAATTTTCACGTAAATCTTCACCCATAACTGGTTGAATTTGTTCCAATTTCGCATTGGGCACATTCATAGAAACACAGTTGTAAGAATTCGGCGTTTCTAAGGCCGCTGTACTTGATTTCAGTTGAGAGCCGTGAACACAAGCATACGCTTTCTTTCATTTCCAAAACTTTGGGAAGGCTAATCTCAGTAAGTGCTCGAGGAATCATATTACCTCTTGCGGCGGAGAAAAGAGCTCACTTTGTAGGGGTATGTGCGCTTTAGATGATCAAAATTCATTAAACATTAAGAAAGTTATGAAGCAAAAACATACATTAATCGAGCGTTTTGTTTATCTTTTTTGGCCGTGAACCCAGTCATAAAGTCACGTGGTTTCGGTACCCTGTTTAATGATACTCATTCCGCTATTGGGTTTGTCCCACCACATCAAAGCTCAATCATCCATTATTTAAATAGTTGAGACAAATCTGCTGCCAGTATGTCGTCTGAATGTAGGTTTTATAGAATAAAATTGCCATCTTATATTTAATTTTAGAAGTATTATCCTGTCCAAATTTTACATAAACAGAATGCGGCGTCTTGATTCTCTCAATCACTTGCGGGTTAACTTGATCAAATGTCATACCAGTGCAGCATGTTCATATTCCAGCATGTGTTCATTTTCAAGTAGTAATGTTATACGCCGTTTGCGAAGAACCAACCAATTACGAATTCCGAAACGGAGGGGCCATTTACGAATATTCTTATTTATTGTATTTTATCAAATAAAAACACATACAAATGCTTGTTTTCGTAATTTTAGTTCAAACATGTTTGGTTTTATAAATAAAAAGCTTCTGGAATAAACAGAGTATGTTAAAAATAACAAATCGTGATGTTCGGATTTCAGAATACTGTAGGATCTGAAAAGTCCATATGTAGAACGATCTTTTTAACCCTGTTTAATAGTATTGAGGCCGTTGCAATCTTTCCTTTATTATTAATTCAATAATAAGATTTATAGAATGGTATTACCAGAAACTGTAAATAGCCTTAGGTTAGGGTACTTGGAGAAAAGAATCGTCAACGCTACAAAGAGAAGGGACATGCGCAGTGAAGCAGCCTTCACAAAATGGCGTTTTGAGTAGCAGACTCGGATGGGTGTAGCAAATCATCATAAGACGACCAATGGTAGGAAGATGGTAACTGTCCATTGAATATGTGTGGTACAACGACTTGTTTTATGTTGATTTATATGTTTAGAATACTTCCAGGTTATGAAGGTGTGATGAAATTAAATGCGAGGCAGTTGGCTTTGCCGAGTTGGTGGGTGGGGCACCTGTAGTAAATATCTTATAAATTTGCTTTTTTATTATTCATATGTTCAATATTGCTGCATATGATGCTCGCCAAAAAGGAAAAATAACATAATATTGTCGTTTATCACACTGTCACTATATTTGTATCATGCTATCGTTCGGAACGTTTGGTAAAGGATTTGTTATTCATCGATCTTGCCATTTACCATACCAGTACATGTACAGTACTGAAGTCTGTTCTGACATAATAACCTGATCATGGCATCCGATTGAAATTTGTCTCTGAATTTTTATTTATTCATTGGAATCACTGCCAGTGTGTGAAACTTTCTAAAAGATATCCTGTGGCGTATAATCCCCAAAATATAACTTGTGGTGAACAAATCTGTCTCATTCATTATTTTTCGTGCAACAGACATCAAGTTTCACAAAGAAAATATTTTTAACATGTTTAAGAAAATTCATCAAGTTCTACAGTCAGGTCCAGAGGTGTCCTGCTACACATGCAGAGCTATGTAAAATTAACTGTGTTGTGAATTGGTTGACGTCTTTGTGTGCTTTTTTTACATACAGACTTTTATAGATGCAACCTAGACCGCGTATATAAAAAGTGTCTAGACGTTTATAGACGTGCATTCTTCCCTGCGAATAAGCATGAGGTCTCATGCAATCTCATGTTTTTGGTGCTAATTAAGGTCAGGATTTTTAGTTATTTCATGATTCTTTCAGATGATGAAACAATTTCAAAATATTTTATACTGATTAAAAAAAATATAAATAAAAATTGTTTACCGCCAGCTCCACATTCAAAACAGACGGCGAATATAGCCGGTTACGGGCTATGAGAGACAACCCTGCTAGTAGTGCTTTATTATAAGAATCTTTCATGGGTATCCGATGAAGATAGGGAATTCCAACCCTCGGTATACGTGTTTTTATCGGAACCGAGGCTTAAAACACTTATAATACCGAGGGTTGGAATTCCCTATTTGAACTGAATACACATGATAGATTACTTTTCTTGCAAATCAGAGACATGTTGTTCATTGACGCCGCCAGCTACTATCGTTTTGCATGTTTTTCGGTATACCAGATGTTGGCACGCATGAATTTTATCTCGACCCTAGGGTGAGATGGAAATATCTAGCCTCTGTAAAATGACGGATATCCTTGTCCGGTATGCAAGAAAATCTGATCTATCGAGGACACAAAAATTAGTTGGCAAGCACACTGGCTCCGTGATTTTTTAAACCCTTTTCTAAGAACTGGAACGGGTATAAAATGTGTGCCTGTAGTAATATAACCCTAAACTCAATTACTGCTGTACCTGCACCTATGCACAAAATTGATTTAATTTGAAATGTGCAACCTTTTAATGTCCCGCAACAAAGTGAAGTGGGCATTTCAAAATCAAATGTTGTGATGCTTGGATTTCCACTTACAAGTAAAAATTTTAAACATGTTTTATAGTAGTATTCTCGATAATGTGCACAATCTTTACTTTTATTCAGGACTTTATTACAGTCCAAGTTCATTGTTAATTCGTTGAAAAGGACGTAAAACACCATACAAAGAAAAAACATTGTTAATTCAATGACTAGAAACATGATAAATTAAATTCTCAAAAATGATAAAACACATATCAGTGATCAAATTTAAAGGCAGAATTTGCTCATTAACACATAAACTGATACAGTTGACGAAGCACTCTGAAGCGTTTCAACTAAGAGAATAACTCTAACAAAATAACTGAATAAAATTAAACTGCACACACTATGTCAAATAAATATTTGTGTACTCATTACGCTGTGCATGACTTCTGGTGCATTTTAGGCTCATCTTTTTATTGTGTATTTCGATTTTTTATTTTTTGAGCCTTCGTTTGAAAAGTTTACTCACGTGAGTAAATGAGTATTGCACGCTGCGCGCCTGGCATATTCTGACTTACATTTTTAGCCACTTGCTTTAAAAAAGCAGGTGCAAAGGTTTTCTACTTGCTATTTTAATTAAGGTACTTGCATTAATATAATTTGAAACCTTGTTTCATTTTAAAAGGATTGCTATACCTGTAAATAATGACAATTTCACATTCAGCTAGATGCAGGAATGTAATAATGTATAATTATACTTACTTATATCCACCTATTTAACCATGTTAGATAAATATGTTCAGTGAATACATGTAGAATGAGACCTAGTAAGGTAGTTTTCTTTTATTACTTGAACAATTTATCAAGTACTACTGTTTCCTACTTGCAATCTGCAAATTTAGCAAGTAAATAAGTTTTAAATTTGAACCCTGCATATTCTAGTGGGTAAAGGTATACAAATGAGGCTACATTACACAAATGTGGCGTCAACACAAAATATGTGCAGTTAAGCAGTCTATGCAACAACAAAACATGGCGATATTAGTCTGATATTGCACAGACCTAATAACAAATTTATTAATATGTCTGTGGATATCGGTGCAGAAATATTAGTAAACAAGAATTAGCACTGTTAGTGAGAAATACCCCCAAAGTCACATTTGACCTCTAAGTATGACCTTGACCTTGGAGCCACGGATCTGGATTTTGTGCGCGACACATTGTTTGGTTGTGGTGAGCATTTGTGCCAAGTTATTTGAAAATCCGTCCATGAATGACCGGACACAATTTGACTTTTGACCTCCAAGTGATCACTTGTGCCAAGTTATTTAAAAATCCCTGCAGGGGCTGTGACATAACGGTCCGGATACGAAATTGCGTACCTGTTTTTGACCTAATAACTTCAAGTGTGACCTTGACCTTTGAGGTAGGGTTTTGCGCGCGACACATTGTCTTGTTATAATGGTGATCACTTGTACCAAGTTATTTAAAAATCCCTGCAGGGGTTGTGACGTTACGGTCCGGACACGAAATTGCGTACCTGTTTTTGACCTATGAAGTTCAAGTGTGACCTTGACCTTGAGGTACGGACCTGGGTTTTGCGCACGACAGATCGTCTTGTTATGGTGATAACTTGTGCCAAGTTATTTAAAAATCCATGCAGGGGGTTCTGAAGTTACAGTCCGGACACGAACTGCGGAATGACGGACGGACGGTACGATTACTATATGCCCCCGAAACCTTTGATGCTTTCCTTCCAGATAAGCAATCTCTAACAGGGTCTTTGTATCATGTCAGTGTGTGTGGTAGTATCTTACTTGAGCAAGGTACTCTGAAAGTATGCCAGCCTTCGGTGTGAAAGTATGCCAGCCTTCGGAGGGGATGTGTCGGTCCTGTGTGCAAGCAGAACAATGTGCATCCAATACTCGTTGCTTCTGTGTCAGCTTGATTCACGTCCGTAAACATTCCCCGGAAGAGTGGTTGCTCATACAGTGCTCCAGATAATTGAATTGAATTGGATTTTATAGTCGCACCAACAGCTAAGGTCATATGGCGACTTTCCAGCTTCCACTGGTGGAGGAAGACCCCAGGTGCCGCCTTCGGACAATTTTTGTGCACGGGCGGGCACCTGGGTAGAACCACCGACGTTCCGCAAGCCAGCTGGATAGCTTCCTCACATAAAGATTCCTAGGCCCCTGAGGGATCGAACCTACAGTGGTGAGGGGCAAGTGATTGCAAGTCGGAGAATCTTACCACTCGGCAACGGACGCCCCTGCTCCAGATAAGACGCATATAAGACGCATATATATATTTATTGTATACTTAGTTTCATATTGTCCCGTTTAATTTGCATTGAGCTAAGTGTGCAATATTCTACGATATTGCACACATTGATATTGCACCGGAACTTTTGCTCGTGCTTGCTAAGAGCCGCGAAATAGAAATAAGGAACTACTTTCAAATAAAAATAACGAAATCCTTGGTATAGTGTCAACAAAAAAATACGTGTTTTTTTTTCAACCTTTTATGGCAGAAATTGATAAAATAATTGAAATGGTCACTCACCCACTGTTTTTAACGTTATCAAATGGTAAACAAACTTTAGAAAATCGCTTGATGTTTTTAATGACGTCATCCGACGTCGTTTTCGCGCAAATTAATCATCCACACAAAATGAAACTGAATGACAAGATGGGAATTCCATCAAAAGCTATAAAAATAACACAAATACAACGAAAAGTAATAGTCATACAATTAACATTGATCGAAAACAATATGAAAGTATGCAATAAAAAGGTTATTGAATTTGTATGGCTAAATATTACTTGGAACTCGTTGTTTTGGCGCAGGACTCGTCGTCCTTTGCCAAAACAACTTGTTCCAAGTAATATTTAGCCATACAAATCTAATAACCTATGATATAATCGCCGATAAATATGGAGAACCGAATACCCACGTACACACAACTTAATAGCTTAGAAAAGTAGAGTGCGCCCAACCATACTCAGTGGATGCTTATTGAAGTTTGAGGTACTGAATGACAGTCAAGTGCAGAATTTTACTTACGTTTCGTTAGATGCTTGCAAGAAAATAGAAATTGCCTTTTTTTGTCAGCTATTTGACACAAATTAATCAATAATGCCCTTAAATATATATTCATTCAACATTGCTTCTGTCTTTTTTTTTTTAAAGGGGGAGATGAAATATGCAATGTTTTTTATGGTAATGACTAATGAATATATACTGGGTGAAAAAGGTTTTGGACCAGGGTATATAGAGTCATATAAAAATAAAAATAGTGGACAGAATTTAAGTATCTTTTTTTAGTAACCAAGGTCTACCCTACCCGGTTAATTTGGTACCAGAAACATTAACTTCCAAACAAGATTTGATTTTAAAAAAATATCGCGAACACACATTCGAGTAACCAATAAAAAGATTATTATTTTTTCGCAAACTTCCATTGTAAACGATAATTATTGTTGATTGTTGGTCTATTATGAATTATCAACTGAGATAATAAGGGTTATGGTCGAATGTCAAGGTTCAGAGATCATTGTAAGGGTTCGAACACTGCCATGGTCGAAAACTTTTTTTACAGAGTATACCTTTTACAAAACTTGTTTATAAAACTTGTTTACAAAAATACGCATAAGTTGTAATTTGTAAATGTAAATACGTAAAAAAAACAAAAACATGCATACATTGTGCTGAAAGCTTATCTGGAGCACTGCATATAAACTCTGTGAAGACATCACCCAATACCTGCTTAAATAACAATAACGGGATTTTAATTGACTGAACCCTGAATTATACCACACCATAAACTCACCAAAGAAAATTGATGAACTTGGAAATATGGAACCAGATTACAGATGACAGCAAGCTATTTCGAGAGAAAAACATTAAACATGTCAGAGGGAACATGACTAGATCGGCATGATATTCTTTTCTTTGGTGAGTTTTATGTATGCATGTGTGGTATATAAGGCTTAAATTAGTTGTTTATTCAGGCATTGCGTGATGTCTTCAGAAACCTGCATATGGAGTTGTGCCACATACTCTACCTACTTTATAAAGGGGATTCTAGCTCTGCAGTGCTCCAGATAGACTGCGCATCCATGTAAATTACGTGATATTTCAGAGTTCATTTTATTTTAATTCACTCCATACCATATACGGACGTAATTTTCCAGGTACGATATTTCTTTTGAAACGATGCGTATCTTGGTAGCTTATTTTTGCCAATCAGAGTTTTTGTGGTGCACAGCATACTTTTCAGGAGACAGCTTTACTGATTGTATGAAACCGCGTCACCAGTTATTTAAAGTTTTCTCTCTTTGGTTCTGTTTTCACGAGACCGCTTTATTGATTGTATGAAACCACGTCACCAGTTATTTACAGTTTCTATCTGGTTCTGTTTCTCATGTTTTCCCTGTAATATTGGTACGGGTTCACTGAGCATTTACCGCCAATTTGTTATGCAAAACAATAGTAAATTTGCCGATGTTTTTTGGCGTGGACTGCAAGCGATGAGAACAATTAAAAAAAGAGAGACCCACTAATTGTTCTTACCATTTTAATGGACATTATTTCCAATCGCGGGAAGTGTCTGAAAACCAAAAATTACACCCAGGTATAGGTTGGCTAGTAGTAGCTGACCCCTAAAATCACACATACATGTGCAGTCAATGTTTATGAGCGTTAGGGATCTATATTTACATTATTGATAGCACATTTTTCCGACAGTCACTTGCACTTTTGGTCATATTAAACTATAGCAGCAAGGACAAGATTTAAAGCTATGCTTAAGGGTTCAAATAAGAATGCAAAACCGTAAAACACTTTGCAAGAAAGTAATTTGGTTGCAGGCTGACGGGCATTCAAAGAATAACACTTTTCATTGCTGTATGTATCGTGTGACATGGTCCATTGTGAGAGGTAATTTTCAGTACAAAACAGACTAAAAACTAAGCAGAACCAGTAATTTTTAACTGATCTACAAATAGACAGACTATAATAAATATATTGAATAAAACTGCATCTTTATATGTTAATAGCTGTACTGATCAAAGATCAGCAGAGCTTATGCCATGGTGCGGCATCCGAGTCGTCTGTCTGTCAAATTTTTTTGTAGCGTCTTTTTCTTAAAAACTTTAAATAATATTGATATGGAACTGTTTTTAAAACGAGTCGAAAATTATTTTGATTCGACATTAAACATGTCTGCATAGAGTTTATATATCAAATATTTGTAGCGAATACTCCTCTGAAAATTCACAGGAATGTTGCTCTTGATGTCTAGTTGATCTTACCAAAATTTCAGGTTGGCCGGAAATTCAAGAGGGCCGCCACATCTAAAAATAGATTTTTAAAAACAAGTTTATAGAGACTACTTCTTGAAAATTGTAAATAATATTGATATGGGACTTTTTCTAAAATGATCAGCATAACATGATGTTGATCCTTGTCAAAATTTATTTGGATTTGACATTAAACATGGCCACCAGTGGCCATCTTTGTTTGTTTACATAAGAGTTATATAGTAGAAACTTGTAGCGACTACTCCTCTGAAACAACTTGACGGATTTTCATGAAACTTCACAGGAATGTTGCTCTTGATGTCTAATTGATCCCAGCAAAATTTAGGTCGGCCGGAAATTCAACACGGCCCCTTGGCTTAAAATAAATTTTTTTAAAAACAAGGTTTTAGCGACTACTTCTTGAAAACTATAAGTGATATTGATATGGGACTTTTCTAAACTGATCAGCTTGACATGATGTTGATCCTTGTTGGAGATTATTTTGATTCGACCGACATTAAACATGGCCGCTAGTGGCCATCTTTGTTACTACTTTGAAACTACTTGACAGATTTTTATAAAACTTCACAGAAATGCTGATATAGCTATCAAAACCTATCAGTATAGCTTGAAAATCATTGACCTCTTGTTTAATAATAACAATTTAATAATTGAATTTTAACCCGCAATGGCTTGCATAAAGAAATAACATAAAGTATATTTGTGTTTTACAACAATACTATTAACAACTATGACAAATTAGTTTGGCTTTAAATTGCATTTCTTTTAATGCTGTTTTCAGTATACCCATGTGCGCAGTTTGCTCATACAAATTGTCACCGTGTCGGTGCCCAGACTCGAGCATTAACATCTTTTCCAGGCTGTGATGAATGGCCATGATATACATATGGATTTTTGAAGATGACATGTACTGGTAAGTAGATGCTCACAAATAACTAGCACTCCTTTCTATTTGGTTTCAGAACTAGAACATTTTGACCTCAAATTCAACTTGTTTTACTTACGGTGTGGTAACCGGAGGCCCTGGGTTCACCATACTCTGTGGTGCCACTGAGTTCCGTCGGTGTGTTCTTGGGCAAGACACTTTCCCTTAGCCTCGTCCGTCGGATGGGGACGTAAACCGATCTATCCTTCGAGCATGTTAAAGAACCATAGGAATCTATTCGATAATAAGAGTAGGGCAGGTTCCCGGATTCCTCTGTCTGGAGTGGCTCTAAATAACTATACTGTGTTGATGAGCCGTTAAACAACATTCAATTACGGTGTGGTTCAGATTATGGACTAATGAGCAAGTATATAATGCATTAGCTGGTTCTTATGCACTGCATGATGTCTCATTATGTCTGTCCAGCAATCTTGTCTTTACTGATATTTTACTAACAGAGTCTTGTAAAAATGGGGTTTAGGTCCAACCTTTGTCTTACTAAAACATAAAATATTACTGATTTGATTATTGTCTACTTTTTATATGTCTGCCTGTCTGTAAACAATTGCTCATTCCGGACAGTAACTCTGAAACTATAACACTCACAATCATGAACTGTACATTGCCCTTAGTAAGAGGAGGAACCCTAATTTTTTGAGGGGTCAAAGGTCCAGGTCGCCATGACCTTATATGGAAATATGCATTCTTGACGATAACTCCGAAACAATAACACCCACTCTCATGAAACTTAATAGGCAAATTTCGTCTAGCGGCTTGGGCATTGGTGTCCCTAAGCAGCTCTTTCTCAGAAACCACTTGGCCAATTTTACTCAAATTTCCCATGGATACTCCTGAGTTTTTTTATCTGATATTTGAAGGGACACAGTCATGGCAATCTTGAGTTTTATTCAAATATTAAAATGTGCTCCTCGATTTAGTTATCCTGCGTCATTTTGACTTTAAAACTGCTTGCATATAATTAAAAAAACAACTGTGATTTCAATTTTCTTCACTATTTTACTGAATTTTCAAATATATTATTGGTGCAAAATTATAAAGAGTTAGTAAAATGTAAAATCAATTTGCTTTGAACTTTATAATTCTAACAATTAATATTAATGATTGAACAAATGCAAGTTAAGAGAAAAACTAAGGGACACCGTGAGTTCTTAAAAAAATCAAGATTTTTAAACAATTTTATGCACTTGTCATCTCAGCAAACAGCAAACTCGATTGTTTTTATGTTTTTAAGGGTGGCATATATAGTAATCGCACTGTCTGTCCGTTCGTCTGTACACTCGTGTCCGCTTCATAACTCTGACAATAATGGATGGATTTTCAAATAACTTCGCACAATTGCTCACCACAACATGACGACGTGTCGAGAACAAAATCCAGGTCCGTGGCTCAAAGGTCAAGTCACACTTAGAGATCAAAGGTCAAAATCCGTTCGTCTGTACTCGTGTCCGCTTCATAACTCTGACAATAATGGATGGATTTTCAAATAACTTCACACAATTGCTCACCACAACAAGACGTGTCGCGCACAAAATCCAGGTCCGTCGCTCCAAGGTCAAGGTCACACTTAGAGATCAAAGGTCAAAATCCGTTCGTCTGTACACTCATGTTCGCTTCATAACTCTGACAATAATGGATGGATTTTCAAATAACTTCGCACACTTGCTCACCACAACAAGATGACGTGTCGCGCACAAAATCCAGGTCCTTGGCTCCAAGGTCAAGGTCACACTTAGAGATCAAAGTTCAAAATCTGTTCGTCTATACAATCGTCTCCGCTTCATAACTCGGACAATAATCAACGGATTTTCAAATAACTTCGCACAATTGCTCACCACAAGACGTCGTGTCGCGACAAAAATATTTTTTATTTTTTATTTTTCTATTTATTTTTATTTTTATTTATTTTTTAAATATTTTTTAAATAGTATTTTATTTGATTTCTATTGTTTGTTTGATTTTATTTTTTTTAAATATTTTTAAATACTGTATATCCGTTGGTTTCATATTGCTCCAAGGTCAAGGTCACACTTACAGGTCACTTCGGGGGCATTTGTCACTTACTGTGACATTTCTTGTTAGTTACTAAAATGTTTACAAACTTTCATTTAAGCATCATTGACCTTTTTATTAGATCACCTGAGCCGAAGGCTATATTGGGATCACTCTTCGTCCGTCGTTGTTAACTTTTCTTCAAACAACTTCTCCTCAGAAACCGCTTAGCTAATTTTGACCAAACTTCCCACTCGAAAAAAAAAACTAAAAAAAAAACTTCTGGTACGTAAAATATTGAGTATGAAATTTGTAGGCTGTGTCCCGTTTCTTCCATGTACGGTAAATTTATTGTCGTACCTTATTTTTTTCCAAATCTAACAGCAGTGTTATACCTATTGATGAAGTTTTTTTTTTTTTTTTTTTGTATTTAATATAAATAAAACATGTAGGCTATTTAAAACAATGATTATAATCAAAATTATGGCCTCAAAATAATTCCACCTTTCCTGTAAAATCGCGCTAAAATTCCCCCACCCAAGGGTTTGGATCGCAGTCCCCCAAAACAGAGTGACGGCCCTGCCAGCTCTCATGGCTTGCGGAACGTCGGTGGTTCTACCCAGGTAACCAACCTCCTGGTTGGAGGGGCATCTGGGGTCTTCCTCCACCAATGGAAGCTGGAAAGTCGACATATGACCTTAGCTGTTGGTGCGACTATAAAATCCCAATTCAATTCAATTCAATTTTTCTACATCCATATTTCAAATAATTATTTGAACAATTGAAAACAAATTCTGTTTGCAAATTTATAAAAATTACTAAATGTTGATTATGTTAAAACCTGTGAGATTTTCAAACTCCAATTTTTTTATATTTTTATTTAATTTATATATGAAGCAGGTTTAAAGTTAAAAACGATACTTGATTAATAAATTGAGATGCTAATTATAATTGATAAATACTTCAAGATTTCCATGTCTCTTTAACATACTTTGACGGGGAATATAAATTCACAGAATTGTTGATTATATTAAACACATGCAATAGTAAAATTATAACTAAAGAAAATTTGAAAACACTATATTTTATTACATTTTATTTAATTACAAGATTTTAACTTCAGAACAATACTGGAATAATAAAATGAATGGATGTGCTAATTGTAATGCTTGATTAAGTTTAATATAAGTATGAGGAAAGTACCAGTATTAAAGATTACATAATTTTGATATGTTCAAAAAACAGTAAATTTCTGAATTTAAATAATGATTATAAATTTTATCTTGAAATTTTCAAATGCAAATCAGTTATTTTATTCACTCAGTTCATACATATACCTGAAAATATTGAAAAATGGGAGTAGAGACATAACGTTAATAATTATGCATTTTACTTGTTTTAGTGTAATTAATAGACCTATAATAAATACTCTCTGTTTGTTTGTTTGTTACACAGTTTGATCAGACAGGATCCTATACTGTGATACATCCTGTTTGATATATGTTAGGTGTCAATTATGTGATTGCTGGGGTGTTAATTATTTAATGACCCCAAATAAACAGCCATATAGTGTCCCACTTCCTTTGTGGATATATTGGATTAAAGATTTTATGGTTCTCTAAAAAAGTGGGTCATGTAATACTTAGTTAATGACTTCTCCTGCTCTGTTTTGACTGCCAGCAATTTATAAATTGATTACATCTGGTTAGACTTAAATTTGGGCATGATAAAAGCCAGTCAAGTATCATTTAAACCACATTCAAACGTTTATAAATTAGTTTTGGTGAATTTTAATTTAAATTTCATAGTATTGATTTGAGGCTCCAGTAATATATTTTATTTAAGTGTTCATATGCTAAAGAGGCACAAGGTAATCTTGATTTTTAGCTCTACTGATCAGAGATCAGCAGAGCTTATGCCGTGGTGCGGCGTCCGTCGTCCGTCCGTCTGTCCGTCCGTCTGTCCGTTAACTTTTATTTGTAGCGACTACTCCTCTGAAACTACTGGATGGATATTCATAAAACTTTACAGAAATGTTGCCCATGAAGTCTAGTTGATCCTAGCAAAAATTCATGTTGATGTGAAATCCAAGATGGCCGCCAAAGCTAAAAATAGATTTTTTAAATTCAAGTTTGTAGCGACTACTTCTTGAAAACTATAAGTGATATTGATATGGGACTTTTTCTAAAATGATCAGCATGACATGATGTTAATCCTTGTCGAAAATCGTTTTGATTTGACGTTAAACATGGCTGCCAGCGGCCATCTTTGTTTACATAGAGTTATATAGTAAAAACTTGTAGCGACTACTCCTCTGAAACTACTTGACGGATTGTCATGAAACTTTACAGGAATGTTGCTCTTGATGTCTAATTGATCCTAGAAAAATTTCTATGTTTTCGTAAGATAAGAAGACATTGCAACAATTGAATTGGATTTTATAGTCGCACCAACAGCTAAGGTCATATGGCGACTTTCCAGCTTCCATTGGGGGAGGAAGAACCCAGGTGCCCCTCTAGGCAATTTTCGTGCACGGGCGGGCACCTGGGTAGAACCACCGACGTTCCGCAAGCCAGCTGGATAGCTTCCTCACATAAAGATTCCTAGGTCCCTGAGGGATCGAACCTACAGCGGTGTACCTACAGGTCGGCCGAAAATTCAAGATGGCCGCCACAGCTAAAAATAGATTTAAAATAAATAAGTTTGTAGCGACTACTTCTTCAAAACAATAAGAGATATTGATATGGGACTTTTTCTAAAATGATCAGTATGACATGATGTTGGTCCTTGTCGAAAATCGTTTTGATTTGACGTTAAACATGGCTGCCAGTGGCCATTTTTGTTTACATAGAGTTATATAATGAAAACTTGTAGCGACTACTTCTCTGAAAGTACTTGACGGATTTTCATGAAACTTCACAGGAATGTTGCTCTTAATGTCTTATTGATCTTAGCAAAATTTCAGGTCGGCCGGAAATTCAAGATGGCCGCCACGGTTAAAAATAGATTTTCAAAAAACAAGTCTGTAGCGACTACTTCCTGAAATCAAAATCAATCAGTAGAGCTTCAAGGTCATTGACCTCTTGTTTAAAGATTAAAAGCATCCCAATAGTTCTTCTACATTACTTTCATTTTTGCAAATCATTGTTAATTAATATTTGAATTGTTTAAATCAAATTGTATTTGCCTTCTAATTGTTGATTATATTACAACAAACTATATTTAAAGCTAACAGAGGTGTCCGCAACATGCCAATTTGTCCGCGGACGTATTTGACCACATGTAAGTGTCGAATTTGCCCGCAACAAGCGAATATCTTCGCGGTAAATTTATGGGGAGTCACAAACAATTTTTTTATATTGATCTGTAAATGTCGAAAGGTAGATTAGAGAGGAGATTTTGCTTACTAGTTTGCTAATTAACAAAATAAATAGACTTGTAGCAGAGTCGCTGACATATTCTTTTGTATGTGCACAGTTGTAAATCATTTAATTGAAAATAAAACTCGTCAGAATGACTTGTGTACTCTAACTACCAGTTATCAGAAGTTAGAGTATGGCAGACTGCTGAAATGAACATGCTACAAAACAAATAGAGTATGGTCTCATCTCATTGGTTGATTTAAACACCTTGATGGGCTGCGGCCATCTCGATGATTAAATCAGCCAAATCGATACACATAGAAGCAATTGATGTATCATAAATAATGATTTAATTAATTGGCATAAACCATTGTTAACAGTTATTTATGTTGATATAAAGAAAACAGATCTGAATAAAGATGAAGAATGAAAAACTGATAAATAATGAAATGAATAAAATGAATGAAAAAAAAATAATGTGGAATTCTATAAAATAAAAAAAAGCAGCGCACAACATAATTCAGTGGTACCGTATATATAGGCGTTGAGCAATTTAACATGAGAGAACAGGTGAAATAGCTGAGTGGTAGATTTTTAGATCACCTGAGGTCAAGGCGAGGGCCAATTTTGACCAAACTTCACATGGATGAATGCTTATTAGATTTGTTAAAATTAGGTCATCGCAACATCCTTAAAAAGTCTTCTTCTCTAAAACCACAAGGCACAGAGCTCTCATGTATTACATGTAGCATCAGCTTATGGTCCTCTACTAAGTTTGTTCAAATGGTGACCCTGGGGTCAAATTTGGCCCCACTCCGGGGCCACAGGTTTACATAAACTTATATAAGAAAAAAGTAAATCTTCTTCTCTGAAACTGAATGAGCCAGAGGTTTAATATTTTGCATTACTATAAGATTATGGTCCTTTACCAAGTTTGTTCAAATGGTGACCCTTGGGTCACATTTGGCCCCGCTCCAGGGGTCACATGTGTATAGGGAAAACTTAAAAAATCTTCTTCTCTGAAACTGCTTGAGCCAGGTGTTTAATATTTTGCATTTGCTATAAGCTAATGGTCCTCTTCCAAGTTTGTTCAAATGGTGACACTGGTGTCAAATTTGGTCCAGCCCCGGGATCACAGTTTTACATAGACTTATATAGGAAAAAAATCAAAATTCTTCTTCTCTAAAACTACAAGAGCCAGAGTTTAATATTTTGCATTTACTATAAGGTTATGGCCCTTTACCAAGTTTGTTTAAATTGTGACCCTGGGTCACATTTGGCCCGCCCTGGGGGTCAAAGTTTTACATAGACTTGTATAGGGAAAAACTTAAAAAAATCTCTTAAACTGCAAGAGCCAGAGGTTTAATATTTTGCATTTGCTATAAGCTTATGGTCCTCCACCAAGTTTGTTCAAATGGTGACCCTAGGGGCACATATTTTACATAGACTGGTATAGGAAAAAACTTAAAAAATCTCCTCTGAAACCACAAGGCACACAGCTCTCATATATTACACATAGCCCTGGGGTCACATTTGGCGATGCCCCAGGGGTTACACTCTACCACCTTCATTTTGCATTTGATCTTTACCAAACTGTGTCAGTGTCTTTATATCAATGTTTTTAACACAACAGAGGCCACATTTCTTGAACGATCTTGCACAGATTGTATATGACCATGAGATTTGGAGAAGTTTGATAATGGGCGAGTACTCAGGTGATCGATATAGGGCCATCTTGGCCCTCTTGTTTGAATTATTCCCCTTTGCAAAAAAGTTTAACCCGAAACTTAACCTTGCCTTTTACAATTGATTGTGGCTAATAATTATCAAAGTTCCAGGTTTACAACAACGAAAGCGGTGCTCTTGTTTATGATAGAGTTTTAACAAATGATATAAAATTAACCCATGAAGGTTTGCATTCAGAAATAACATGCTGTTGAGTTTTAATTTCAAACCAAATGCATGAAATGTATACGTGTGTTTTTACAAAAATACTATAAACAACTATTACAAATCAGTTTGCTGGAAGTTATTGCTTTTTAACTGATATTTTCAGTATACCACTGCGGACAGTTTGTTTATACGGTGTGTTGCAGTGTCGGTGCCCAGACTTGGGTATCAGCATCTTTTCCAGCCTTCAATGAAATGGCAGTGGTATACATATGGATTTTTGAGATGACATGTAAGTTGATACTCATGTAACTAGAAATTATTTTAAACCAAAACCTATTTTGATTACAGATCACACATACATCATGTTCAAAATCCCTAGAAAATTCGGTGGATCATATTTTCAACACTTTGTCCGCCAGTCCTTTCACCTGTCTCTCTTTTATTGCCCATAGCATAATTTGGAACTACTAATGGGACTGGAATGAAACTTCACGCAATAATAGAGGGCAATGAGTGGGAAGTGTAAGAACCATAACTCTTCATTCAAGTTAGAGTTATTGCCCATTAGAATGTTATACTTATAATTTTTGTCTGGAGCTGTCGACATCTTTGCATATCTGATGACAGTGCGCATTATGAGCATGATGAAGTATGCAACATCACAAGTAGATGAATTTCAATGAATGAAGGCATTGAAACGTTGATATTTAGAAATGTTCTTAATTGTTTCATTTGGTTAAAAGTTTGCCATGTAACAATTCTGGTCTGCCTGGAGAGAAAACAAATGTTGCTGTCTAAACATTATTTAATTATTTATTGAATAGCAAACTGTATATTAATATTAATTCTAACACTACCTCCGCAGTCTTTCATATACACAAAGAAGAGAGACAGGTGCATATTATTCTATGATAAAATACAGCTCTTCTATTAATTCCCTGCGTATATTTCATCCGTTGGAAGCGCCACGTTACATGACGCCACTTGGTAAATATATGTCACGAAGACAAACTCAACAGTAATTTTAATGAAATTTTACAAAATACTTGCCATGCTCCCAAACCGTGCACACCCCCGATATAAACCCATCATATGCATCAGTACATATAACATTATTAAGCATCTTGAACAAGCTGAAAATGTTTGACGTCATATAGCGCAAACTATATGACGTAAGTAATGACTTAATTGTTTGTCACTTGACTAAGAGTGCATACAGGGGCGCCCAGTGAAACAGCCTGTAAACATAGCAGCCTGATTACCTTGACCTCCGAGATAATTTATAGTACCCCAATAAAAGTGTAAACAATGGGGTAATTGTTGTGTTAGAATCGAAATAATAAATACGTACCTGTATTTTATCGGTGAATAAAATACAGTTAGTCATTCGGATGCGAGTAATTAAGTCACTCGTGCTAACGCACTCGTTATTTAATTACTACGCATCCGAACTCTTAACTGTATTTTATTCACCGATAAAACACAGGTACCTATTTATTATTTCTTAAGTAAACAAAATAAATATATATATTTGGCTGGGAGTTGATGGAGTGCTCCTGTAATCCAGTTACTTGGAAGCCAGGGTCTGAGGGCGGGGTCTTACTATCAGAGTGAATATGTCGATCGGACATTCGCACTAAGCCCGGCATCAATATGGGCTGCCCGGGGGAGCCCAGGCATGTCCAGTATATAAGGAGGTAAGTATCGGTTTGCGCTCGTGACTAGGCACCTGATAGTAGCCAGTCCAATAAAACTTTTTTTATATATATAAATATATTTTTTTAATAACCATCTTTTCTATTTGCAGATTCATGTTCTCAAGGTCTTCGTGGAAAAAAATATTCCAAGCCCGGTAGGACTGTCTTACCAACTTTCAGTGCTGTAACCTGAGGTTAGTATATGTATAAAAGCTCAGCCTTCTTCTTTTTTTTTTTTAAATTTTACTGAAGGTGATATGATATGGTTGTCATTTTATGACCCAGCCTTATTTATAGGCAAACAATTTGCAAGTTATGAGGTTGTGTTAAACCAACTATTGTTTTCAAGTTATTGCTTTCTAAGTACTTTTTATGCACCATTTAAACAAGTTAGAGGAGATGACATACATATATAGCATTAGGCTTGTCCATCCCATCTGTACTTACATATATGTACATACATCCCGGTTTTGTGTCTGAGCCATAACTCAACCATTGAATGGATAATAAAGATATTGGACAAAAAAAGGATTAAAAAGCAACATTTTTGTATTAAGTCACTGGTTATTGAGAAATAGATTGCCAGTGTTGGGATAAAATTGTGTGGTGTAAATGCATTGCTGCCTGTATTCTGTTAGATTAATTTTGGTTTAATCTACCACCATAGAGTATGTGTTTTGATCAAGGTCTATTCTAATGAAATGGTGTATTTGGCAATGATAAACAACTCTAGTAAAATAGTTTGATGAACCAGTATAATAAAATAGTCACTGACATTTATAAACCAGTCTAGTAGAACAGTCACTGACATGGATGAACCAGTCCAGTAGAATAAATTAACTGACATGGATGAACCAGCCCAGCAGAATAACTTAACTGACGGATGAACCAGTCCAGTAGAATAGTCACTGACATGTATAAACCAGTCTAGTAGAATAATGTTACTGACATGGATGAACCAGTTCAGTAAAATAATCACTGACATGTATAAACCAGTCTAGTAGAACAGTCACTGACATGGATGAACCAGTCCAGTAGAATAAATTAACTGACATGGATGAACCAGCCCAGCAGAATAATTTAACTGACATGGATGAACCATTCCAGTAGAATAGTCAGACATGTACAAACCAGTCTAGTAGAACAGTCACTGACATGGATGAACCAGTCTAGTAGAACAGTCACTGACATGGACAAACCAGTCCAGTAGATAGTCACTGTCCAGTAGAACCAGTCTAGTAGAACGGTCACTGACATGGATGAACCAGTCTAGTAGAACAGTCACTGACATGGATGAACCAGTCCAGTAGAATAGTCACTGACATGTATAAACCGGTCTAGTAGAATAATGTTACTGACATGGATGAACCGGTCCAATAGAATAGTTACTGACATGTATAAACCAGTCTAGTAGAACAGTCACTGACATGTATGAACCGGTCCAGTAGAATAAGCACTGCCATGTATAAACCAGTCTAGTAGAACAGTCACTGACATGGATGAACCAGTCCAGTAGAATAGTTACTGACATGTATAAACTGGTCTAGTAGAATAATGTTACTGACATGGATGAACCAGTCCAATAGAATAGTCACTGACATGTATAAACCAGTCTAGTAGAACAGTCTCTGACATGGATGAACCAGTCCAGTAGAATAGTCACTGACATGTATAAACCAGTCTAGTAAAATAATGTTAAGAAATGGATGAAACAGTCCAGTAGAATAGTCACTGACATGTTAGAACCAGTCTTGTTAAATAGTGTAACTGTCGTGGATGAACCAATCTATAATTATAGTGTGTCATGGATGAACCAATCTAGCATAATGTAAAAAGGCCCCTAACCAATTTTTATAGCAATTCTTATAGTAGATGTGATTCTAATTTCTTCTTCTTATTTGCAGCTGGCAGTAGAGGTTGCTATGATACAGCAAGGCATATCTCGGGTACAAGCGGAATTCACCATGTGGATGAAACACTAAATCTAAATGCCAACGGACTTAAAAGTGTAGTGTAGTCATTTTCGGACAGGATCGAAATATCACTGCCAGGTAGCACACCTGGAACATCATCATATATATACTATTTAATTGACAATACAAGCACAGGCTTATAGTACCTGTAACAAATAATAATGGTTCTAGTTTTATATTGTGTATGAACAAAACAAATTGCTGATTTTGGTCATAGTTTAAGTTACTTATTTGTTTAATATGAAGATAATGTTTCTAAATTAATTTGGGCAGAAGCAGAACAACACAGCTTTTCTTTTCTGCATATGTATAGTATTTGTCTTTCTTTGCAAATTCAAGTTCAAACAAATGACATTTTTGAAGCTATTGACTTTATTGTAATTGTATTTGAAGTTGAATTATATTAATTCATACTGTTTCAGGTTATGACTTGATAACTTTTATGCCATCAGTATGTTCCTGGGATGGTAAATAATTTGAGAACAACAATCTACACTTTTTTCAATTAATTTACATACAAATATTTTAGCAGAGTAAAAAATATAATTGAATTATTTTTATAAAAACAAACATAAAACATTAAAAGGCAATTCTGTGGGCCTTGGTTTATAAAAAATCCTGCTTAAGGAAACGTATTTTTACAAACTCTACAAGCAAAATTTCAATAGTTATATTGCCGATATTTGAATTGTTTGGGTGTTTGTTAACTATTTATCATGCTAACTATCATCAAAGAAGTATTTGAGTGAGATTTTTGTAACCATTAGTAATATTTAGGACACATTCAAGTCCTTTTTATTTGCAGTAGCATCAGAATGTTCATATGTTCGGGGTTCAGGGTCAACTGAATATTTTCCATTTTTGATAAACTTTTTTCATATAATTTGTTTTACTTGCCACACATATTTTTAAAATCTTGGATTTTTTAAAAACTTATAGTGTCATTATTTTTTCATAACTTCCATATTGGATATCAATGTTAATATTTATTTAAAAAGCTCGAAGCAAATCGAGTTCGCATGTCACTAATTGCTATACTCCCGTAGGAACGTATTATGTTGTGACATTTACCGTTTGTCGGTCTGTTCGTTCGTCTGAATGTCTGTTAATTTTTTGCAAGGTATAAGGTCTACAACAATGAAAAACATTTTCAGCATGATCCAAAAAAAACACATCTTATAAAGGACCATAACTCCCTGAATTATACTGTTTGAATTATTTCCCTTTGAAAAAAAATGTAACCTGGAACTCAACTTATAATTTACCAATGATTGTAATTGTGGCTAATAACTTTCAAAGCATTAGATCTGCTTGTTATTGCACTTATAATTTATTTAATTTTTACATATGATTCCACTGTTTTTAATTTATTTATTACCTCTTGCAGAAAACAAATATAAAGAAAAACTCAAAATTGTATTTAAAGGGACACCAGGCAGTCTTGAATTTTTAAAAACTAGCGGCATTCCAATATTATATTTAAACCTATAGTAGAATAAGAAGAGAAAGTTGAAAATTTCATTTAATTATATGCAAGCAGGTGTAAAGTTAAAATATTACTGGATTAATAAAGCAAGATGCAAATTTTAATGCTTGATAAAAATTTCAAAATTGCTCTATGTCTTTTTAATTATACGCAAGCATGTGATACTGCATAAAAAAACAAGGTGCTAATGCTAATTAATGTTCAAGATTGGCAGTTGTCCCTCTTTAATAAACAATAAAGGCTACTTTTCTCTGTCAATTGCTATTTCATGACTATAAAATTTCCGGATGGACACTTTGGGAGCCAGAACATACTCTGTCCTCACTCCCCTCTCTATTGCATATAATTTATGAATTACATCATGTACATGTAACATTAATTTTATCTCAACCAACCCCATAAAAAGCAAATACATAAAATTGTTATGAAGTATCTGTTTTATATTTATGTATATTTAATAGATTTTAATTATATGTTCAATAGATGATATCTTGTTATATATATATATATATATACAGGTATTTATTTTGACTAGCTCATTTAACTTGGGCCCCGTGTGGTTCCCGGGGGCCCCCGTTTGGTCACGGGGCAAAGAAGAGGGCCACTGCAGATCCCTTTGGAGGGGTAGGCAGAGGGGTAGAATCCCCCCAAATTCATGTTCATTTTATCATTTTTTGTTCATGTTCATTAAAGGTCTTCATCATGATCCCTGCATTGTTTCAGGTGCTATCTTACTCGCATCAAAAGAGCAGTGACAAAAAAACAATAAACATGGCTCCAGCATAAATGGAGTTTCTACGATAGAATTTGTAGGAACTATGCAGTTCAGGGTGAGAAGGTTCTAGGCCCATTTTCCATATTTTATCTCGATGTACATGGAAGATGAGCCTGGCATGTTCATGCCTGTTAGGCGCCATATAACCTTTTCATATGTTGGTGTGCCTTAAAACCCCAATTCAATTCATTTAACTTGTATCTTGCTTCGACTCTGTGCACAGCAGTAGTTATCAAGTTGAGATACACATCTGTAATATCATATCCATATTGCAATGCAAATTACAATTTTATAGATAAAATAAATAACCCTGTCAATTTATATTATAAATTGTCTTGTTTGTTAATCCCCAGCAGTTAATATCTTGGCAAGTTCAAAGGCTAGGCACACATGATTGCATTTTGTGTTACAGTGTTTGAATGTTAAATAAATCTTTATTTTGTTTAAATTACGGCATCCCTTTAGTTTTTCAACTTGACTTGCATATTTGCAAATCATTATCAATATTTCAATAGTTCAAAGCAAATTGTTTCGGCATTTTAATAGATGTTGATCATATTGAACCAATAATATATTTAGACCTATGGTAAAATAACAAAGAAAAAATTTACAAATCCCAAGTGTTCTACCTAGATTTAGATATATGCAAGCAGGTTTAAACTCAAAATAATACTGGATTACTAAACTGAGGTGCGTTATTAATTCTTATTAAAAACTTCAAAAATTGTCCTCTGTCCCTTTTTGAATGTGGTAATTATAGATACAAAAACATCCCGAGCAATGTTTGTGGTCGTTATTCTGTTTTTGAGCAAAAGTATACGTTAGTTTTGATAAACCCAGTTATCTAAGTTAAATGGTAAAAAAACAGGATAAGCGATCAATTTACCTATGTTTATGGCCATTACTATGTTTTCGAGCAAAAATGTAGGTTAGTTTCGATAAACCGAATGAAAGCATAGGTTAGTTTAGCTAGTTAACAAACGTAATGGTGGAAAACTAGGATAATCAATCAATTAACCTATGTTTATGGCCATTACCCGTCTGTAGAATTTCCGATGTCATAATCGGAATTTCGAAGATATCTGTGGAAATATATCGAAAATCGCATGAAATGTTCGGAAAAAAATTCCGAATTTGGAAATACACATATTTTTTCGCAATATCTGTAGGACTTCGCAATATTTTCCGCGGACATTACAATAATTTTCATTCGGAATGTGTTTCAATGTGACATAGTCATTTTTTGATTCTGAAAAGAACATGAAGAACTTTTAATTTTTTAGCACTGGTAATTTTTTAGCACAATTATTTTTTTTGAATGAAACATTTGCAGTGACATCGATGTATTTCGTAATGCGTATACACCAATATGAATTTTAACATTTTATTTAATGTGAAATTGACTCTGATTCGTGACAGGTAATTTTAACTTAGAAATTGTTATGCAATGTGTGCTCTAGGTAATTTTAACTTAGAAATTGTTATGCAATGTGTGCTCTACTCTAACAAAATAGATTTTATTTCATCGAGAAGTGAGAAAACTATATATTTTCTCGAATGCGAATCTACGACTCATTTTTTTAGTTAAGTTATTTCCAGTCCAATGATATAACTTTTATAGCAACTGGTAGTTTTGCAAAAAATGACCATCTGACATTTTTCACTAAATGACAACAATTCTGAAATACTTGACCTGAGTTTTAAAATCTATAGCTCATTTTCTTAGACCAGGTACAGTCAAATGATAAATATTAAACTGTTATTTTCTAGACAAATTAAAAAAAATTGTTTTTGACAATGATTGATAAAACCCCCCCACTATTTCACTGTTAAGCATAAAATAAATTGTTTTACGTAATTTGTAGCACATTTTAGGCCATATATGACGGTCATTTTTTTTTGTGATAGTTGGATATTTTCTTTTTAATACATAGAAATTCTACACTATAACGGTTTTTAATACTATAATGTACTATAATATAAAAACCCTGACTATGCTATATGCAAATAAGCACTACAATTGTTTTTAATTAGTTCATGTCCGTCTAAAAAAATTGAATATATTGTAAGTGCTTATTTGCAGTAAGCATTTAAAAAATCTTATTCCCAGATAGTACTAAATTATATTCATGATTCATTTTTAGTTTAAACTTATTTATTTTACATGGATTTAACGGAAGCTCTATGAACCTTATTTGAATCACTGTCTTCCTGGGTAGAACCAGTACTAAGCAATTGCAGTTTAAGTGTCTTGCTCAGAGAAACAACGCATATGACGCAATGGTGGGGATCGAACCCATGACTTCGCGATCATGGGTCCAACTGTATACCATTAGACCACAGCGCTCCACTTTTTACACTTTTAACCCATTGATCATGAATACTTGAGATTAGCTAATTAATACAGACATCCAACACTCATACTAATGAAGTTATGATATCCATATGCTAATATCTTATTCTGATCACAAATTAAGACTTTATAGGCTGGCTGTGTTACAGTTATGGGACTCATTAGCCAATGAAACTGGTGCTTCTATATTCAAACACAAACGCAGTGTGTTTATACAAAAAGTTCTGTCGTATTTATTTGGGAGTGATACATTAACTTATAGAACAAGGATATAAATGTACGTTATTCATGGAGGATACCATTAAAGTAAGTATTATTATACCTCCGCTTCGAAGAAGTGGGTCGAAGCGGGGACTAATAGGAATCACTGTGTCGCGTCGTGTTTTATTATTTAACAGATAATAGTGACATGGTTGCATATTTGCTTCTAATTTTTGGTATGATGTGAAAATACGTTATGAAACCCACATAAGGTTACATTCCACTAATTATACAGGCTTCATAAGGTTACACTCCACTAACTTGTACACAAGATTTCGCAAAGTTTTTAATTATTTGTCCTGTTATTTAACAGATAGTGGTTGCATATGTTCTTTTTCATCTTTTATGATGCGAAATATATGTAATAATAACCTCATAAAGTTATGCACTACTAATTGTAAGACCTCATAAGGTTAAACACCACTAATTTACGTTGTGTCACGTCGCTTCCCGTTGCATTATTTAACAAATAGTGGTGAGGCTGGTTGCATGGTTGCATATTTGCTTTTCCTTTTTGGTATTTTGTGAAAATACATTATGAGAAACACATAAGGTTACATTCTACTAATTATACATATTTCATAAGGTAACACTCCACTAATTTTTACATATGATTCCACTGTTTTTAATTATTTCTCCTGTTATTTAACAGATAATGGTTTCATATTTTCTTTTTCTTTTTTTATGATTTGAAATACATAATGAAATCTTCATAAAGTCACACACTACTAATTTTAAGACCTCATAAGGTTACATTCCACTAATTTATGGCGCATCGCGCCACCTTTTATTATTTAACACATAATGGTTACATGGTTGCATATTTGCTTTTCATTTATGTTACATGTATGATGTGAAAAAACATTTTGAAAACCACATACGGTGACATTCCACTAATTACAAGACTTCATAAGGTTACACACCACTATTTTTTACATAAGATTGCACTTAGTTTTTAATTATTTGTCCTGTTAATTAACAGATAATGGTTGCATATGTTCTTTTTCTTTTTTTATGATGTGAAAATACGTAATAATAACCTGATAAAGTTATACACTACAAATTTTAAGACCTCATAAGGTTACACTCCACGAATTTACGTTGTGTCACATTGCTTCCCATTGCATTATTTAATAAAATAATGGTTGCATGGTTGCATATTGCTTTTCCTTTTTGGTATTTTGTGAAAATACATTATGAGAACCACATAAGGTTACATTCCACTAATTATACGAACTTCATACGATTACACTCCACTAATTTTTACACACAATTTTACTAAGTTTTTTAATTATTTGTTCATATTTTTTATGATTTGAACATACATAATGAACACTTCATAAAGTTACACACTATGAATTTTAATACCTTATAAGGTTACACTCCACTAATTTATGTCGCGTCCCGTCCTTTCGTGTCCCGTTGTATTATTTAGCAGAAAAAGGTTGCATGGTTGCATATTTGCTTTTCTATTTTCTATTAATCAGATAATTCTTCTGCATCAATTTGAAAGCGAACTTTTTACCGAAGAAAACCAGATTATCTGAAATTTCAAATTATTCTGGAAATCTAGCATCAATTGGAATAATTTCCGCAACAGAATTGCAATATTCAAGTTACGAAGAAATGCCGATGTCCAAATATTTTCAAAAAACAATACCGCTGTCCGAATGTTTCCAGAAGGAAATGCCGATGTCCGAATATTTTCCAAAGGAAATACCAGACGTCCAAATGTTTTCCAGAGAAAATGCTTTTGTCTGAGTTTTAGCCGAACTATTGCCGATGTCCAAATATTTTCCGAAGAAACACATTTTTGGACAATTTTGTCCAAAGATATCGGAAAGCTGAAGACTTTATCGGAAAGTCAAAAATGAATTTATTCGTGGAAATTCTTTATTATTTATTTTCGAAGTCCGACTTATTTTCTAGTAAAACTTCTGTCCATTACTCCAAAGATTGGAATTCTGAATTTATTCCGCAGACTTAATTCGGAATAACGTGGAAATTATAGAGACGGGTAACCTAGGTTTTCAAGCGAAAGTATAGTTTTTATAAGTTTCGATAAACCAAGCGAAAATAGTTATCGAACATAACCTTCGAGAAACTAGGATAATGATCAACCACAGAAATAAACTGTGGATCAACTAACTTATATTTATGGCATTTATACTATGTTTTCGAGCAAAAGCATAGGTTGGTTTCAATAAACATAATATATCTGTTCATGCCCAGACAAACACAGTAGTCTTGAGTATTTATAAGTTAAAAGGTTAAAACTATATTATAGTTACACAGTATATTGCTGTCTAGGGTGTTCCTACGATCACTGGTTGGCCATGATAAGTTCTGGCCTCCGGTGACGGTGATGTGGTTACTTCTCTGATTAAGATTTGAACAAACATAATCCATTCATTCTTTTTCATAACATTAGGTACTTATTTATTCTTTTTATGAGGTTGACGAACTTGATGCGACATCTTGTCCCTGTTTAGAAAATATCACGGAGAACGTAAATTTAAGATTTCCCTGTTGATATTTTAATCGGCTTATAAACAGCATGTAATGCAAACACATAAGTCTACATATATTACTTTTTTTATTTAAACAAATGATATGGTAAATAAAGAGTTTAAATAATCATAATATATCGATCATTATGACATAATATAACCACGAGGAAAAAACAAAACAAAGAAATTATGCAAAAACCGCAGGATACTAAACTGGCACATTTCTCCCGTTTTGTTGTGTTTTTCCGGTCTAATATAAAAATATTCATGGTACTTAGTTTGAATACCGTTATTTTTTATAAATTTAACACTTATAACCCGAGAAAGACGTTATTTGAAAATTATTCGTAATTGGAGGGGCCATTTACGAATTCGCAAATGGCGTGTCGATAATTCCGAATTATCGAGTATTCGTAATTGGCGTGCTACATAGACAGTGGTAACCAAATCCGTATGGACAACCTCATCTGGGCCTTAGGTTGAACTAATATTAATATATGGTGCAGTAAAATTATCACTTCTAGTTCGTGTGTTGTTGTTTGTTTTCTGATATTAATAACAACAACAAGAGAATCGGTAGAACCAATGGATGCATCCCGAAAGTTACACAGAAAAAAGTAATGTTTAGTGTGAGTGCTTCCTTATTCAAAACTCTATTATGCTCCGGATAAGATAAAAAAGGGAGATAATTAAAAAAGTAGTGAAGCTAGAGATATGGTTCCTATGAACTGCACTCCGTCTCATTGTCCTAATCATTCACACAAACTTTAATCAAGCATACTTTTTTAGTTATGCTCCGGACAAAAAGTGTGACGCACGGACGCACGCACGCACGTACGGACGGACGGAAAAAGCGGCGACTATATGCTCCCCCATAATAAACAATCTAGTGTTTTTAGTTACAATATATTTATATCAAAAACTAAGGTAATAGTAAATGAAAAGAAAAAAACTGTGACGGGGCCTCAATATAATGTCTCTTTGGTAATCAGTCAGCCAGAAGTAAGCAGTTAAAAAGCATGCTATCCATGATTTTTCAACGACTACATTCAGTTGGGAAATGTGTCTTTAAGGTCGCTGGATACCGAATACTATTGAGTTATTTTAAGAAGCGTCACAACAGTCCTCCAGATAAGCTTTTAGCACAATGCGTATTCTCTGGTGTTGTACACATGAACAAAAATTGCATTACGTATTTACATTTTAATAATACATATGTGTAAAACGTTCATGAATTATTGGTGCAATTATTTGAAAATCTGTTGAAAAAGTTGGATACATACATTTTATTAGTGTTTACCCTATATTTTCAGCATTTGTCAATCAATCAGTTACCTCAGATTTTCAAGTATTTGCAGATCTTACTACCAACACTCTTCACGACTGTGACCTATAATAGAGACTATCGATAAACTGTGGGAAACACTAAGCCGGATAGAGGCTACGAAGACAAATTGTCATTATTAAGAAACCGCGGTCGTTCACTACGCTCCCTACCTTTCTGTTTCTTATTTAAGAAACCGCGGTCGGTCGCTAGGCCACCTTCCTCTTCATAGCCGCTATCCCGCTATACGAAGAGCAAATCAAACTGCTCAAATGAGACACTTGCAAGCCCTAAACATAAATAATATTGGAGCTTAACATTCCAATCATTAACATATGAGTAGGTACGGATTATGTTAGTGTCCTAGCTACTACTGTGATGGGCAATCGATTGATTAGAGGCCAGCCATCTTTAAACAAAAAAATCAAAATTGGATGGGGTATGGTCCTGTGAGTCAACCAAACGCATATTAATTGTTGGTATGAGCAATGTCAACCATATAGTACATGACAGTAATTCGACACAATTGATGTGAACATAATAGCAGAAGGAATACTTTAATGTCAGACTTTTTTTTACGTGAAAAAAACAGTCCATGGAATAGTCCGTGTGGCTCAGTGGGTAACGAGGTGGATTTCAAAACCGGATGACCAGAGTTCAAGCGTCACCGGTGCCACTGAGTTTCGTCGGGTTTTTTTTTTGGCACACATTTTTCCTTAACCTTTTCCGTCGGCATCAATATATCGCTTGCATACAAGCGATTATTTAGAACCGAAGCGAATAAATATCATTACACTGCTTATATGCATCTACGACCTCCTTTTATCAGATCATGCCGATACGCTGATTGTTTGATATTGGTTTGCGTATAGGCATATACTACCTCGTATTATCAGGCCATGCCGATATGCTGATTGTTTGATATTATTTTGCGTAAAGGCATCTACTACCTCGTATTGTCAGGTCATGCCGATATGCTGATTGTTTGATATTAGTTTGCGTATTGGCATCTACTATCTCGTGTTATCACGTCATGCTGATAAGCTGATTGTTTGATATTAGTTTGCGTATAGGCGTCTACTACCTCGTATTATCAGGTCATACCGATATGCTGATTGTTTGATATTAGTTTGCGTATAGGCGTCTATTACCTCGTATTATCAGGTCATGCCGATATGCTGATTGTTTGATGTTAGTAATAGTTTGCCTAAAGACATTTTCAACTCCTAATCAGTTTAAACCTCATATTATTCAGGTCATGCGAAGATGTTGAATTCATACCTAACGTGGCTACTGGCATAAACGCAAGCAAGGAAGTCAAAGACGTCGTCGATGGTCTAAACAAAATCAATCTTGGTCTCCGCAATACAAGCAAAAACAAACAAGAATATTTAAAAAGAATCGGACGAGAAATGAACAAATCGCTGACCGACATCGATCAGTTCAGAGATAAAATAGTAAGTCACTTAGACGACATGGTAAAAAAGGCTAAAGCCAAAGTACAAGCCCAGTATGCAGAGTTATCAAAAGCGATCAACACCAGTATTCAACAGTTGGGAGATATGATAACGACACTTGACGACAACGTTAAACACGTGGAATCTTCCAAACGAGACAGCGAGGCTCATGTATTTCTGTACGTAAGCAGGGGAAAAGAAACGCAGTTGATGGCCGGAAACTACTAAGCGAGATAGCAACGGAGACAAAAAAGCTTAATTATTCTATCAACAGTGATATCACAGATTACGTCATGAATCTGAAGTCTATTGGCGACATCCACGCTAAAGAAGAGAAGCCATGCATACAATCCATGGATACCAGACCAATCAGTTCTGCTACCATCCATAAGCAATCCAACGTCAACGTCAGTGATGATGGACATAGATGTAATATAGTAGGGACATGTCTGATGGATGATGGATCGATTGTAATATGTGATTGGAACAACAAAAATCTTAAACTACTGAACGCGACATTCCAAGTTGAGGACAGCTGTACCGTGCCGTGCCAGTCACGGGGCGTGTGTAGTACCGGTCCAACAGAAGTAGCAGTAGCACTGAGATGCAACAAGAAGATACAGTTTATATCCACTGGTGGTAAACTGTCTCTCACGAGATCCTTCAAGGTGGGTGTGTTATGTAATTATGTTGCCGTCAGCAAGGGGGAGTTGTTTGTTACATGTCATGACCCATCACAAGTACGTGTATACAGTCTGACAGGAACACACCTTCGTACCTTCCAGAACGACACATCAGGACAACCAATGTTTTCCAGCCTATACTGTATTGCTGTCAGTAATGATGGTAGTTACATCCACGTTGCCGACTCCAATAAAGGAGTGATCACCGTGGACAGACAAGGACACCGACAATCAACCTTCACCTACTCGCCACTGCAGTGTGTCCGGGGAGTATGTGTACTGGAGAACAACAACCTGCTCGTGTGTGGCTGGGGGTCTCACAACGTCTTCCAGATAGGCAGTGACGGGAGAATGATAGGCAGCATACTATCTACGGCAGATGGGATAAAGAATCCACAGTCACTGTGTTACGACAAGGTCAACTCTCGGCTGATTGTTACCATGGAGGAAACAGATCACATCAAGGTGTTTGATTTAATCAGAAAATAAAGCTACATAATGACGACGAAATGTCGGGAGAACATAATTATTATGAAATAAACTTTTAAATGTGTTATTGTAATAATGACGCCATTTATTTGTTGAATCATTTCTAAAAATCACATTAAAAAGATGTCTGTGTACAAAGTAATATACGCGTCGGAAGTGTAAGAGATTATCCAAACCTAAAATTCACTCTCAAGATGTCGGTTCATACAAATATGTACATGTATATACGTTGTTTTGTATCTATCATTTGTTACACAGTTTTGAATAAATATTCCAAAGACATTTCCTTTTTTTTATTTGTTAAATAAAAAATATACAGCTATTTATGTTTACAACAAACACAGCATTGCAGTGTGTACAGACGGAGACCTACTTTGGTAGTATGTGGTTAGTGATCACGGAAGGCACTCTCTGTTGCATATGTGAAACTATTTAACTCCAGAATAAATATTATCCAAACTGAATTAGGCCCGTTCGACAAAAACACAGAACATATAAACATGGGTGAGGTTTATATACCCGGATTTATTAATGGTGGATCTTGGCTTACTTATTAGGGCATGGGTGGAGCACTTGGCAAACAAAATATATTCTCCGCCCACTTGTAACTGTTTTGTTGCTACATTTCTTTTACATTTCTTTTCATTGTATGGCTCACTCCCACACTGGATCCGCGCATGATTCTAAAGAACTAAAAGACTTCCCACTGCCCCCTTATAAAATTCATAAAACATTTTTGGAAATAATACTATCTGATCATTTCTGAAGTGAACACTGTAATCAAATATGTTTAAAGTAAGGTAAATTATGTATATTTTATTAAAATAAAAAAGTAAAAGTGAATTAAAACTCGTTGTTTTTCTCACAATGTATTAGTACAAAATAGACTGGACTGTCTCGGTTTGGCTTACAAATACACCCAAGCCATTGCCTTAGCGTAGAAACGGGCTTAGGTTGACTGGACATTATTAGTTGCAATATGGCCTTTCCCTCCTCATATGGTTTGTTCTGTGGCAGGTAACACATTCGCAATCTCTTTAAAATAGATAGAACATGTACTGGGTATGTGTCGTGGAGGGTGGTAGGAGTGCGGTGGGGGAGCGGGGTCTCGACTTGTCAGAACTTTACATTGAGCCTGCTGTAGTCTGATATGCTTAATGAATTGAACTGAATCGGATGTTATAGTCGCACCAACAGCTACGGTCATATGGCGACTTCCCAGCTTCCATTGGTGGTGTAAGACCCCAGGTGCCCTTCGGGGCAATTTTCGTTCACGGGCGGGCACCTGGGTAGAACCACCGACGTTCCGCAAGCCAGCTGGATAGCTTCCTCACATAAAGATTCCTAGGCCCATGAGGGATCGAACCCACAGCCGTAAGGGGCACGACTCCAACCACTCGCCCACGGACACCCCCTCGATATGGTTGATAAGAATAAGGTTACAATATATAGTGTCTATAAGTCGTTAATGCTGATCTCTATGAACCGTCAATGCTGGTTTATTTTAATGTTGTTAGTTGGCCGCCAATGCTGGTTTGTGAAACGTGTGTATGCGGGCCGCCAACGCTGTACTATGTCGTTATTGCGTGAATAATGTTGACAAACGGATAAAGGGAATCAACTCCCACATTAAGAGAGCCATTCCAATTGTTGGCAATTATTACCCTCAGCAAAAAGTTCACATCACTGTCCTCATACTATTTTGGCATTTGTCGTCTCTACAGTATTGGGGTTGAAAGCACAGGTGGCAGTATCAGTGTTGGTAACTAACTCTTTTTTTTATTTTGTAAAATTAAAACATAAATAAAAAATAAAATAAAATAATTGACACGCTATTTGTTTATAAGAAACATATTTAACGTCTTCCTGAAAAATATCTCTCAGAACTGTTATTGACAATGTGTTCATCTCGATCTGGTTGACATAGTTGTCTAACTTGTTTTCATCAATTACTTCACCTTATCAGTAGGGGAAATAACCCATTTCTATTCGATTTTGTTGTTGTTTCTATATGAAGTGTATTGATAAGTTTTACTGAATAACTGATGAACATTTTCCAAGTTTCGAATCTATGCATACACTTTGTGAGCAACTATCAATGAAAACAGCTATACCCTTGAACTGTTTCGTAAACAAACAAGAAAGAATGAATGGTGTTTTATGGCACGTTGACACATAAATAGGTCATATTGTGTGCAAAAACCGATGAATCATGAAACAATGAAGTAGTAATTAAAAATAATGAAACGTACAAAGATAAAAATATCTACAAATAAAGGATGATATGGTAGCAATATAAATTATGTATATATGTAAATCAAGAAATGCCCACCAACGGGCTTGTAAACAAGTTAATATATATAGGAAAATATTATATTGATTTATAAAGTCTGATTTCTTTAAGGAAATCTAAAACAAGACTAAAATCTATAGTATCAAATAACTCTTTCAAAGTATTAACTGTGTAGTATCTTTGTCGCATAGGATCAAAGTCTACACATTCCAACAAGATATGTTTGACCGTTAACGGTGCAAAACAGTGTATACATTCTTGCAACTGCACACCTTGTAATACATATGAATGAGTGCAGCGTGTATGCCCTATCCTGACCCTGGCTAGGACAACTTCCTCTCGACGAATGGGTCTACTAGAAGGACGCCATTCTCCGAGTAACGATTTAATGGAATGGAGTTTATTGTTCACCGACAAGTCCCAAGCGCCTTGCCAAGAATTACGAATATATGTCTTGATACAACTTTTAAAATCAGTATAAGGTAATTTGGTATTAGATATATATAAACCTAATGCTGCTTAAGCAGCACTATCAGCTCTATCATTACCACGTATTCCTACATGGCTTGCAAGCCAGCAGAAAATAATAACATTATCAACTATAAGAGAATTGTACTTTTCTAAAAGTTGAAGCACAACTGGATTATCATGTTTCATATTACCCAGTGCTTGAAGAGATGAAAGGGAATCAGAAAAGATTACGAAATGCTCATCATCAGATTCTGAATAAAACTTAAGGCAAGTTCAATTGCCTTAAGTTCAGCTGAGAAGATAGAGGCCTTGTCAGGCAGGCGGCTCTTTATGCTATGCTTGTGAACAACAGCTGCTGCAGCTACATTGTCTCCATCTTTAGAACCATCTGTGTATATATGTTGAAAGTTACGGTATTTCGATTTAATTTCATTAAATTTGCTTTGAAAGATAGTAGGATCTGTAATGGATGTAAATATCAAAAATAATTGTTGGTGTTTCCAACGTCCACGGTGGAATTTGTGGTACTTTGTACTTGGCAATCAAATTTAGGTCGATTTCAGTGTCTCTTAATTTTGGTTTAATACGAAGATATAATGATCGAATGGCCTTCGGTTTTCGATCAAAAAGAGGTTCATAATTGGGATTAAAAATAGTATCGAAAGTTGGATTTGAAGGGTTAGATTGTAATTTAATGGTAAACTGAAGGGCTAATTTGTCCCGTCTATGAGACAGTGATGGTTCATTAGTTTCAACATATAGACTTTCGGCTGGTGATGTACGAAAGGCTCCTAAGGCGAGTCGTAATCCTTGATTATGTATAGGATCGAGCATCTGCAAGTATGACTTGCGAGTCGATCCATATACTATTGAGCCGTAGTCCAGCTTGGATCTGATAAGAGATCTGTAAAGTCGCAAGAGGACTTTTAGATCTGCTCCCCAATTAGTGTTTGCAACAACTTTAAATAAGTTATTAATAAGAGCTTTAAGGCATTTGGCCTTCAAGTATTTAAGGTGTGGTATAAACGTTAATTTACGATCAAAAATAAGACCTAGGAATTTTGTCTCATCCACTACTGGTAAAGGTGAACCGCCCAGTGTTAGATGAGGGTCTTCGTGATGTTTGCGTAGTTGACAAAAGTGCATATAATTGGTTTTAGATTTACCATTTTCATCAGACCAGGTCTGAAGTTTATTGAGACATTGTTGTAATTGTCTCTCAATAGTATTCATGTTTTTCACGATAACAAATAACAAAGTCATCAACATATAGAAAAAAATCCACACCTGGATTGATGCATTTTACTATACTGTTAATCTTTATATTAAAAAGCGTGACATAGAGTATTCTGCCCTGTGGAACACCCATCTCCTGTTCATGAATATCAGAGAGGGTTGAACCCATTCGGACACGAAACTGCCTATCATCTAAGAATTTCTCTATAAAAATGGGTAATCGGCCTCTAAGACCAAGGTCATGAAGATCATTCATAATACCGTACTTCCATGCAGTATCATAAGCTTTCTCCAAGTCAAAAAATACAACGACTAGATGTTCTTTTTTGTGAAAGCTTCCCTAATAAACGATTCAAATCGAATGAGATTGTCTGTTGTGCCTCGTTGGCGTCGGAATCCACTTTGATACTTTGTTATCAGTTTGTTGGACTCCAGGTACCAAACGAGTCTCTCATTAATCATTCGTTCCATGGTTTTACATATACAACCAGCGACTGGACGAAAATTTATTGGGTCCGTAGGATCCTTTCCGGGTTTGGGGACTGGAATAACGATTGCTTCCCGCCAAGAATCAGGGAAGTTTCCCGTCACCCAAACCTTATTAAATATGTCAAGAAGGGTAGAGAGACAGGATTCAGGTAAATGTTTTAATAATTGATAATGTATATCATCAGGACCAGCTGATGTATCATGAGCATTTTTAACGGACTCTCGAAGTTCTTTGAGAGTGAATAGTTTATTGTATTTCTCCAAGTTTTTCGACTTGAAGTTCAGCTTCTTCTGTTCTTTTAGTTTCTTATTTTTCAGAACATTTGGTTGACAATTTTCAGAAGAAGAATTTTTTTAAAAAGTTTCTGCCAAAGTGTTTGTAATATCTTTGACAAATGTTATATCTCCATTATCTGTTTTAAGATGATTTACAGAACTAGAATTACCTTTACCACTTATTTTCGGGACCATGTCCCATGTCTTCTTAAGAGATGAGCGAGAATTCAGCCTAAAGACTTAAGATCTCCAGGATTTCCTCTTGCTATCTTTAATAGTACGACGGACTTTCGCACGAAAAACTCTAAAGTTATCTAAATTTGTTTGAGTTGGCCGCAAGTTAATATTATTTAGTGCAGCTTTACGATCGCTGACTGCCTTTTTGCAGTCATCGTCGTACCATGGTTTATGTGGGCGTTTTGGATTTGCCGAGGTTTTTGGAATAGTTTGATCAGCTATATCATGAAGAGTTTTGGTAAAAAGAGTAGTTGCATCTTCGACATCCTCGAAAACGGAAGGCTTTAATTGTTCCTCGCAAAGAAATTGAAACGTAGTCCAATCAGCCTTGCGAAGTTTCCATCGTTGCGTTTTTTCGAGAAGTGGAGGGCCGATATTTTCAAGAAATATGGGGAAGTGGTCACTTCCACAGAGGTCGTCTCCAACACTCCACGAAAAATCCATCAAAAGCGTTGAATCGCATATTGTTAAATCAATGGAAGAATGAGAGCCTGTAGCAGGATGTAAACAAGTATGTGACTTATTATCAATAAAAAGACACAAATTGTTTTTGGCTAAGAAATCCTCAATTTTCTTGCCTTTATCGTTTATATCTTTACAACCCCAGACGTAGTTGTGTGCATTAAAATAACCCAAGAGTATAAAAGGTGATGGCAATTGTGCAACTATGTGATTAAGATCTTTAGGGTCTAGTGAAGAACTAGGTGGTAAATATAAGGAACATATTGTTATAACTCTGTGCATCGTAACACTGACCGTAATAGCTTGCAAATTTGTTTTCAACGCAACAGGTCTGTGAGGAATGTTTCGATTAACGATTATCGAAACTCCACCAGTCGCCTTGTCCCCGGTATCACAATTATGATTGTATAGTGAGTATTATTTAAAAGATTATTGTTTATCACTTGTCTTCAAGAATGTTTCTTGAAGACAAAAGGCAATAGGGTTGTGTTCATTTAAAATTAAGCTGATTTCATCATAATTTGGTTTCAAACCTCGACAATTCCATTGAATGATCTGATTAGTTTTACCCATTATTTAGCGCTAAGGCGATTTTTAATTTTATTTTTATTTTTGGCATTAGATTTAGGAGAGGTATTAGGAGACTCAAGCAGTGACATCTCCACTGATGAATCCTCCTCCCTGGAAGAAATCAGCTGAAGTGGCACCTCGACTAACTTTTCATGAGAGGATGGAAGTGGCAGTGCAGCTGCTGGCTCTGAAATGTCCATGAGCTGTTCGAATTTGTTATGCAGCTCTATAGGGCCGTTAGACACCTTTGGCTGCTCCTTGTGCTTCCTAGTTGGAGAAGCACTAGGCTTTCCAACTTCCTTAGTTGGAGCAGCACTAGACTTTCCCACCAAGGAAGTATTAGGTTTCACGACTGGGGAACTACTAGGCGTCACAGTCTTAGAAGGACCCGCTTTCCAATTCTGAGAAATTGACGTGCTCTTGACATTGCCAGAGCTTGCCGATTTTTTGTTTGATTTAAATGAAAAAGTTTGATAAGGTGAAAAATTTAATTTTGGTTTGTTAAGTTGTATTTGTTGACTTTTGTTTGGATTTGATACTGAGGATGTATTCTTTGTATTTTGAATTTCTGACTGTGGTTCGTATTGCGTACTTGCATCCCTGCATTCTATGTGTGTTGCTTTTGTTTTGAGAATAGATGCGTAAGAGGTCGGACTTGAAATTTTATATTTTTCTTCAATCAATTTTCGTGCTTCTGGAAAGAGAATGTTTTGTGTATATTTAACTGTTATGATTTCTTTTTCTTTTTTGAATTTTTAACATAATTTGAATTTGCGTGATATCCTAGACCGCAGTTGGTACATTTGAGGGCGTTAGGACAATCTGATTCGTTATGCTTGAATGCAGACTCGCCACATTTACCATTTCTTCTTTAGTACACCTGGACTTGTGGTGCCCAAAGTCTTGGCAATTGTAGCAACGTAACGGGTTTGGAATGTAACGTCAACATGTAATTGCAGATATGCCACCTTTATTGTTCTTTGTAAGACGGGTGTTGCAAATGTGAGGACGATAGTATTTTAACTAATAATTTTATCATTCCTCTTTATGGTTAATCGGCGAGCCGCAGTTACTAGCTTTGGCGCAAGCTCGTTGACAATTTCTTCTTCAGGTACTCCGGACAGATCCGGGATGACGCCTTTGGAGATGTTCATAGAGGTGTGAGGGTAGTATTTGACTTTGGTGTTTACAATTTGTGTAATTGTTAATAAATTATCAGAGTGAAAAAAAATTCTGTTTCAATAAGGAGAGTTTTGTTTTTTAAATTTTTAATTTGTTTTACATGTCCAGCAATGGAATGGACAGTCATCTCGATTACAAAAGGTGACATATATGTAATAGGTTTTTCCCCGTTTTCCGATTCGATAATGATAAAACGAGGAAAGGATTGGTTGATCACTGGTTCCTCAGTATCAGATTCATGTTCTGTTTTTTTACGTTTATTAGTAGTTTGTGCGTTTTGTGATGCCATGATGGTTCTGCTAAGTAACGAGCAATCGGTTGATTCTTACCATCCCACCGCCGACTGGGGGTGAAACAAGAACTTTCTTCAATGTCTTGTGGGTCGTCCATGCTAGTCTGTTATTCTGTTGTATGTGGGCCGTCAATGTTGATCTGTTATTCTGTTGTCCGTTGGCCTTCAATGCTGATCTGTATTAGGCTGTCTACAGGCCGTCAATGATGGCCTATTATGTTATTTTGGGCCGTAATGCTGGTATGTTATTCTAATGTATGTAGACCTATCAGTGATGGTCTGTTATTAGGTTGTCTACAGACCGCCAATGCTTGCCTGTTATGTTAATTTGGGCCGTCAATGCTGTTATGTTATACTAGTGTATGAAGGCCGTCAATGCTGGCCTGTTATGTTATTTTAGGCTGTCAATACTGGTATGTTATACTAGTGTGTGTAGGCCGTCAATGCTGGCCTGTTATGTTATTTTGAGCCGTCAATGCTGGTATGTTATACTAGTGTGTGTAGGCCGTCAATGCTGGCCTGTTATGTTATTTTGGGCCGTCAATGCTGGTATGTTATACTAGTGTGTGTAGGCCGTCAATACTGGCCTGTTATGTTATTTTGGGCCGTCAATGCTGGTATGTTATACTAGTGTGTGTAGGCCGTCAATGCTGGCCTGTTATGTTATTTTGGGCCGTCAATGCTGGTATGTTATACTAGTGTGTGTAGGCCGTCATTGCTGGCCTGTTATGTTATTTTGGGCCGTCAATGCTGGTATGTTATTCTAGTGTGTGTAGGCCGTCAATGCTGGCCTGTTATGTTATTTTGGGCCGTCAATGCTGGTATGTTATACTAGTGTGTGTAGGCCGTCAATGCTGGCCTGTTATGTTATTTTGGGCCGTCAATGCTGGTATGTTATTCTAGTGTGTGTAGGCCGTCAATGCTGGCCTGTTATGTTATTTTGGGCCGTCAATGCTGGTATGACACACTAGTGTGTGTAGGCCGTCAATGCTGGCCTGTTATGTTATTTTGGGCCGTCAATGCTGGTATGTTATTCTAGTGTGTGTAGGCCGTCAATGCTGGCCTGTTATGTTATTGTGGGCCGTCAATGCTGGTATGTTATTCTAGTGTGTGTAGGCCGTCAATGCTGGCCTGTTATGTTATTTTGGGCCGTCAATGCTGGTATGTTATACTAGTGTGTGTAGGCCGTCAATGCTGGCCTGTTATGTTATTTTGGGCCGTCAATGCTGGTATGTTATTCAAGTGTGTGTAGGCCGTCAATGCTGGCCTGTTATGTTATTTTGGGCCGTCAATGCTGGTATGTTATTCTAGTGTGTGTAGGCCGTCAATGCTGGCCTGTTATGTTATTTTGGGCCGTCAATGCTGGTATGTTATATTAGTGTATGTAGGTCGTCAATCCTGTTCTGTGATTTTGTTGTTTGTGGTCTATTGTTATTGTATTTGTGAGCTATTGCTTGTCTGTTATTATGTTGCCTCTGGCTTTATGTTGTGTGTGGGCCGTCAATGCTGGTCTGGTATTATGTTGCTTGTGGGCCATAGAAGCTGGTATGTTATTGTATTTTCTGTGGGCCGTCAATGCTGTTCTGTTATCATATTGTTTGTGGGATGCTGGTCAGTTGTTATTGTGTTTGTGGGCTACTGCTGGTCTGTTATTCTGTTGCCTCTGGGCCGTCAAACTGGTCTGTTTTTATGTTACACGTGGGCCTCCAATAAAGGTCTGTGATTCTGCTGTTTGTGAGCCGTTAATGCTGGTCTGCTATTATGTTGTCTAAAGCCCGTCAATGCTGATCTGTCATTATGTTGGCTGTTGGCCATCCATGCTGATACATTATTATGTTGTATGTTGGCTGTTGGTCGTCAATGCAGATATGTTATTATGTTGGCCGTTCGTCATCAATGCTGATCTGTTAATATTTTGGCTGTTGACCATCAATGCTGATCTGTCGTTATATTGGCTGTTGGCCGTCAATGCTGATCTGTTAATATTTGTATGTTAGCTGTTGGTCGTTAATGTATATCTGTATAATGTTGGCTTTTGGCTGTTGGCCGTCAATGCTGATCTGCTGGCTGTTGTCCGTCGATGTTGTTGTTATTCTGTTTTCTATAAACCGTCAATTCTGGTCTGTTGTTTCTTGGCCTCCAATGCTGGTATGTTATTCTATTGGACGTAGGCCTTCAGTACTGGTCTGTTTTTAGACTGTCTAAGGGCCGTCAATGCTGGCCTGTTATGTTATTTGGGGCCGTCAATGCTGGTATGTTAGATTAGTGTATGTAGGCCGTCAATGCTGTTCTGCGATTTTGTTGTTTGTGGGATGCTGGTCTGTTTTTATTGTGTTTGTCGGCTACTGCTGGTCTGTTATTCTGTTGCATCTGGTGCGTCAATGCTGGTCTGTTTTTATGTTGCACTGGGGCCTTCAATGAATGTCTGTGATTCTGCTGTATGTGGGCCGTTAATGCTGGTCTGCTATTCTGCTGTCTATTGGCCGACAATTCTGGCCCGTTACTATGTTGTCTTCGGGCCGTCAGTGCTGGTTTGTTATTATGTTGTCTGGGCCGTCAATGCTGGTTTGATATTATGTGATATGTGAGCCGTCAATACTTGTCTGCTATTATGTTGTTTGAGGGCCGTCAATTCTGGTCTGTCATTATATATGTGGGACGGCAATGCTGGTCTGTTATTATGTTGTCTGTTGGCCGTTGATGTTGCTGTTATTCTGTTTTCTATAGACCGTCAATTCTGGTCTGTTATTCTGTTGGACGTAGGCCTTCAGTGCTGGTCTGTTATTAGGCTGCCTACAGGCCGTCAATGCTGCCCTGTTATGTTATTTTGGTCCGTCAATGCTGATATGTTATACTAGTGTTTGTAGGCCGTCTATGTTATTCTGTGATTTTGTTGTTTGTGGGATGTTGGTATGTTGTTATTGTGTTTGTGGGCTACTGCTGGTCTGTTGCATCTGGGGCGTCAATGATGGACTGTTTTTATGTTGCACTGGTGCCTTCAATGAAGGTCTGTGATTCTGCTGTTTGTGGGCCGTCAATGCTGGTCTGCTATTCTGTTGTCTGTGAGCCGTCAATGCTGGTCTGTTATTATGTTGCATATGAGCCGTCAATGCTGATATGTTATTATGTTGTCTGTTGGCCGTCAATACTTGTCTGTTATGTTATTTGTGGGACGTCAATTATGGTATGTTATTTTATATGTGTGACGGCAATGCTGGTCTGTTATTATGTTGTCTGTTGGCCGTCGATGTTGTTGTTATTCTGTTTTCTATGTTGTTTCTTGGCCTTCAGTGCTGGTCTGTTATTAGGCTGTCTACAGGCCGTCAATGATGGCCTGTTATGTTATTTTGGGCCGTCAATGCTGGTATGTTATACTAGTGTATGTAGGCCGTCAATGCTTTTCTGCGATTTTGTTTTTGTGGGAAGCTGGTCTGTTATTATGTTGTATGTGGGCCGTCAATGCTGGTCTGTTATTATGTTGTGTGTGGGTCGTCAATACCGGTCTGTTATTATGTTGTATGTGGGCCGTCAATGCTGGTCTGTTATTATGTTGTATGTGGGTCGTCAATGCTAGCCTGTTATTATGTTGTATGTGGGCCGTCAATGCCAGTCTGTTATTATGGTGTGGGGTCGCCAATTCCGGTATGTTTTTATGTTGTATATGGGCATTCACTGCTGGTCTGTTATAATATTATGTTGTATGTGGGTCGTCAATACTAGTATGTTATTATGCTGTGTTTGTGGGTCGTCATGCCGGTCTGTTATTGTGTTTATGTAGGCCATCAATGCAGTCTGTTATTATGTTGTATGTGGGCCGTCAATGCTAGTATGTTATTATATTGTATGAGGGCCGTCAATGCTGGTCTGTTATTATGTTGTATGTAGGCCGTCAATGCTAGTCTGTTGTTATGTTGTATTTGTGCCCTCAATGCTAGTATTTTATTATGTTGTATGTGGGCCGTCAATGCTAGTTGTTATTATGTTGTATGTGGGCCGTCAATGCCAGTCTGTTATTATGTTGTATGTGGGCCGTCAATGCTAGTCTGTTAGTATGTTGTATGTGTGCCGTCAATGCTAGTCTGTTATTATGTTGTATGTGGGCCGTCAATGCTAGTCTGTTATTATGTTGTTTGTGCGCCGTCAATGTCAGTATGTTGTTATGTTGTATGTGTGCCCTCAATGCTAGTTTGTTATTATGTTGTGTGTGGGTCGTCAATGTCAGTCTGTTATTATGTTGTATGTTGGCCGTCAATGCTAGTTTGTTATTATGCTGTATGTAGGCCGTCAATGTCATTCTGTTATTATGTTGTATATGGACCGTCAATGTCAGTCAGTTATTATGTGTATGTAGGCCGTCAATGCCAGTCTGTTATTATGTTGTATGTGGGCCGTCGATGCTAGTCTGTTATTATGTTGTCGGTGGGTCGTCAATGTTAGTCTGTTTTTATGTTGTATGTGGGTCATCAATGATATTCTGTTATTATATTGTATGTGGGTCGTCAATGCTAGTCTGTTATTATGTTGTCTGTGTGCCGTCAATGCTGGTCTGTTATTATGTTGTCTGTGGGTCGTCAATGCTAGTCAGTTATTATGTTGTCTGTGGGTCGTCAATGCTAGTCTGTTATTATGTTGTCTGTGGATCGTCAATGCTAGTATGTTATTATGTTGTCTGTGGGTCGTCAATGCTACTCTGTTATTATGTTGTCTGTGGATCGTAAATGATGGTATGATATTCTGTGGACCGTCAATGCTGTTGTTTTTTATATGTCGTATGTGGGCCGTCAATGCGAGTCTGTTATTATGGTGTCTGTTCATCAATGTTAGTCTGTTATTATATTGTCTGTGGGCCGTCAATGCTGGTCTGTTATTATGTTGTATATGGGTCGTAAATGCTAGCCTGTTATTATGTTGTATGTGGGCCGTCAATGCTAGTCTGTTATTATGTTGTATGTGGGCCGTCAATGCTAGTCTGTTATTATGTTGTATGTGGGTCGTCAATGATAGCCTGTTATTATGTTGCATGTGGGCCGTCAATGCTAGTCTGTTATTATGTTGTAAGTGGGGCGTCAATGCTGCTAGTCTGTTAATATGTTGTATGTGGGTCGTCAATACTAGTCTGTTATTATGTTGGATGTGGGTCGTCAATGCTGCTAGTCTGTTAATTTGTTGTCTGTGGGTCGTCAATACTAGTCTGTAATTATGTTGGATGTGGGCCGTCAATGCTGGTCTGTTATTATGTTGGTAATGGGCCGTCAATGATATTCTGTTATTATGTTGTATGTGTACCGTTAATGCGAGTCTGTTATTATGTTGTATGTGGGCCGTCAATGCTAGTCTGTTATTATGTTGTTTGTGGGTCGTCAATGCTAGTCTGTTTTTATGTTGGATGTGGGCCGTCAATGCTGGTCTGTTATTATGTTGGATGTGGGCCGTCAATGATATTTTGTTATAATGTTGTATGTGGACCGTTAATGCGAGTCTGTTATTATGTTGTATGTGGGCCGTCAATGCCGGTCTGTTATTATGTTGTATGTGGGCCGTCAATGCTAGTCTGTTATTATATTGTATGAGGCCGTCAATGCGAGGCTGTTATTATGTTGTATGTGGATCGTCAATGTTAGTCTGTTATTATGTTGTCTGTGTGCCGTCAATGCTGGTCTGTTATTATGTTGTGCGTGGGCCATGGGTGATGGTCTGTTATTCTTTTGTCCGTGGATCACTACTGGTCTTTTATCATGTTGTGCGTGGACCGTCAATGCTGGTCTGTTATTATGTTGCGTGTGGGATGCTGGTCTATTATTATGTTGTGAGTGGGCTATATATGCTGGTCTGTTATTATTTTGTCCACTGTTGGTCTGTTATTATGTTGTGCGTGGACCTGTAATGCTTGTCTGTTATTATGTTGTGTGTGGGATGCTGGTCTATTATTCTTTTGTTTGTGGGCCAGTCTATTAATCCATATCCTCGCTTGTTTAAGACACTCACATGTTCCGCAGGTTATTGAAGCAGTGACGTCTATGTTTACTGTTTTAATTTCATGATAGACTTGTCTATGGTGTTCTAGGTCATGATAGCAACGTACACGCAATGTCTGTTGCATTGCAATGTGCACTTGACATTTGTTTGTTCACCTGAAATTGGTTCACAGTTAGTATGTACCAAGTTGATGTTTTATTTGTTTGATTCAAATGCAAGAAACAATAAGTGCATATCTGATGATAGCGGTAATGGGATTTGTCCGTGAATAATAAGCTGCACTCAATTAAACCGTTACTCGGTGAATGGTGTCTTTCTTGTAGAGTCATTCGACGACAGGAAGTTGTTTAAGCCCGGTGCAGAATAGGCCATATTCATATTTATTACCAGGTGAACAATTACCGGAATGTATACACTGTTTTGCACTGTTAACTGTCAAACATGTGTAGACGTTGACCCTATGAGATAAAGACAATACCAAATTAATAGTATAAAATAATTATCTCGGTTTAAATTCTGTGAAAGAAATCCGATTATATAATTCATTATAATATGTTTGTACTTGCATTTACTAAATGTTTACACATCCGTTGACTTATACATCATTTTCACTATATCGTGCCTTATTTGTAAATAGTTTTACCTTTACATTTGACCGTACTTTAATAGTTGTTTCATTTTTCATTTGCATCAGTCTTTGCGCATAATATGATCTATTCATTCGTTCGTTCATTAATTCATGTATGCATTCATTCATTCATTCATTCAGGAAGTTTCGATTCTTACGGAGGTGTACAGTACTGGTTCTGCCTGCACCACAAACAATCGACCGTCATATGTAACCTTACATGTGTTGAAAATGACGTAGAACACTATACAAACAAACAAAACAAATTCATTCATTTATTCTCACTCACTCACTCACTCACTCACTCACTCACTCACTCACTCACTCACTCACTCACTCACTCACTCACTCACTCACTCACTCAATCAATCAATCAATCAATCAATCACTCACTCACTCACTCACTCACTCAATCACTCACCAACCGTAGACCGTGTAACTAGTTGTCGTAGTGAACGTTTTGCATTCGAGCAGGAGGTGTTATTGTCTCAAATGCGCGGACAAGTTAGTTGCACCACCCTATCATGTTATTATTTTGCACTGGCGATGCACGGTCACATTGTCCACACTTGTCCGGTTGGCTGTTGCTTCCATACAACAACTTTTCTATTAGAATTGTTTACGATCTCAAACGAAGAGAGAATCTGTCATATATGAATGTTACATGTAGTTGTATTGGTTTGTATATTTTAAACGAGAACCTTTGTTGAAAACTCGTTCTAAATCACTGTTAAAAATAAATCGAAATGCAATATTAATACAAAATATCTGTATTCGCTTCCTGGTACACCACCGGAGTTGTATTAATAGAATGATAACTAACTAGTACTGATTAACATAGAGACTCTCAAACTCCATATTAAGTAGGTACTTAATTATAGTTGAAGTGTTTGTGTTAAAATAGTCATCAATTGCTGACAACTATGTAGTTTCACTTTGTCATTGTTATTGACAGGATATACTTTCAAGTTCTTCCTGCTATATAAGTATTGGAACTGTTTACTTGGCCTGTATGTGCCGAATCGTACAATTTATATGCTTAAGGGCACGTTTTTATATATTTGTTGAAAATACTTGGTTAATATAAAATAAAATAGTGCAGCTCTATTTCGACATAAATTGTACCGAACTCTGAACAGCTGTGAGCTTTCAAAAGTAATGTTATTTTGGAAATAAAATTAAAACTAAAATGATATCGTGATTCGGTTTACTTCATACCTTCAAAGCAATCTATGTTGACAGAAATACAAACTTTCAGTCGTTTCAACCATTTCCGGAAGGCGTCTTCGTAGTCTCTTTTAGGGATACCCGCCAGACACTGATAAATGGCTGACCCCAGTCTTGTGAGGTATAACGGCGTCCATATATTTTTTTCCAATATTGGGAACCGAAAAAGTCACACGGTGCCAGATCGGGTGAATAAGGTGGGTGTGAAAGAACAGTCACCTTTCCTTCTTTGAAAATTCTATCGACTTGTGTGCGGTAGTCGGATATGGCGCATTTCGGTGACTGATCGGCATTTCTTGTAGTAGGATTTTAGTTTTGTCAATACAGATTGGGTGTAGAATAATCCAGTGACCAACCTTCACCTTGGAACTGCGACCTGAATTACAGGACCTTAGCTTTCAACGAAAACGGCAAACATAACCGTGTTCGTACTTTGCGTTCTTTTAGCAATACATGACCTCCGTCCGTGTTTGGTAGCCCACATTTTATTATTGACCTTTCGCTGTGGTTCAAAATAGTGAACCCAGGTTTCATATCCTGTTACTATGTCTGCACATTTTCGGGTGCCGTATTTTTGATATTTTTTTTAGTGATGGTGGATCGTGGTCTGCCAGATTTCAAGCCATCCTGAATGGATTCCTGACAGGATGAAAATCTCGGAATCCATCTGGTGACAGCCATATACGATACCTCTTTGTCTCCATAAACACGAAATACCCCCTATTATCCTGTCTTCAGCGCTCAAATTGACAAGACAGTGTAAATAAAGTACATTACATCGGAAGGAAATCTCTAACAAAAAAGTCCACATCCAGAGCAAATAGGAAACGATACACGTATATGTTATTGTCTACATATATAAAACAAAACATAATTAGAAATACCTCAGGATGTATCGAGAATTGTACTGAAAAACCACAGCAGTTGCAGCCCAAGAGAAACTCAATCTAGGGTACGCCTAGAAAACCCACGGGACAAAGGTTCAAGCACCAAGCTCCTCTTTCAGGGTTTCAGAAGATGCAATCATTGAGTCCCACGAGGTTGCCCGGTCATCGCACAAGAAAAAAGTGACTGTAGAGGGGTAAATCTTCTTTTGCACGTAATCCGATCATACAACGCGCCTTAATGTACACTCGTATATGAGAACTATGTTTCGCTCTTTTCCCAACCATTTTTATCACAGTATATATGACTAGGTGTTTTCACCGTCTAAATAAGATTACTTATGAAGCTCGCACACACGTGTCGTTGGTATCAATGGATTTATAATGAATATATTTAGGAAACCGTGACATTTCACGACTAGCACTAACGCAGTTAAATATTATGGCTAATTACATTTAGCGGAATGGAACGAAACGGGAACGGAATAGGTTTTGGGGTACACATTGGGGATATCCACTTGTTTGTATGAATGTCTCCAAATTGTTTTTCACCTATCTCTTTCAATCTGACTTTCTATAATAAAACAGAAACTTTAAAATAATACATATCTATTGCTTTATTTTGTGTTTAAAAGTTATTGTTCCGTTCCGCTAAATATAACTATTATATTCGACGGAAAGGAACGGAACAAGCGTACAGCGGTAGACACGATATAAGATGATATTGATTAAACCGTTTCTCGTCCTTTCTGTAATTCTACCATATTTTGTTCGCGTTTCAATTTTTTCCCAAAAATTAGCATTCATACAGCACTCCTTAGGACCATCTTTAAACAATTGTTGGTTTCCTGTGCTCAGACTTACTCAAAAGGCAGCTAACAAACTTTGTTTAAGCATTTAATATGAGACTACATTTTTTTTTTTTTCAGTTTTTAGCATCGGGTCGCAAATCGCTATGTTTTGTAAAACGCTTTCACACTGTCAGAGGACTCGATAAAAATAGAAGTCCTACCTACCTACTCACTTAAAACCTTTTGGGATGGAGCACAGCAAACTAACACGTGTTTAATTAAGAATGCCCTATGTGTAGAGTGTGAATTTAATATTAAATCACATTGATGTATATGTTACCTCTGTAATGTAAGACACTATCTATTGCTGTGCATATATGTCTTATAAGAAACACAAATATTGAAATATAAAAAAATACATGAACGGTTGTAGGTTCGAGTCTAACTTATAATCGTTGTTGTTTGTTTCACTTGCCTTTTATTAGGATCATGCGTAATGAGGCACAAACATTTCGTGCAGTTTTCGATAAGTTTATTCAAACGTGTGTGTTATATAGTCGACATTCATGACTCATTTATAGTTATGTCTGAGCTAAAAGCTTATGGAACGCCAAATTAACAGAAACTCAATTAATTGAACCGTTCTTCAATTATTTGAGGAGACGTCTAATTCAGTTGAAGAGAGGTTCAATTCAATTAATGAGAGGTCTAATTCAATTGAAGAGCTGTACAATTCAGCATAATTAAACCTCTCTGCAATTTAATTAGATCTCGTTTCAATTGAATTAGACCTCCCTTCAACTGAATGACACCTATTGAAGAGAGGTTCAATTAAATTAAGGAGAGGTATAATTGTTGAAGAGAGGTTCAATTCAATTGAAGAGCGGTACAACTCAGCATAATTAAACCTCTCTTCAATTTAATTAGATCTCGCTTCAAATGAATTAGACCTCTCCTCAACGGAATTATACCTATTGAAGAGAGGTGTAATTCAGTTGAAGAGAGGTCTAATTCAATTGAAGCGAGATCTAATTCAATTGAAGGGCGGTACAGTTCAGCATAATTAAATCTCTCTTCAATTTAATTAGATCACGCTTCAGTTGAATTAGACCTTTCTTCAACTGAAGTATACCTATTGAAGAGAGGTTCTCAATGTTATTGACTTAAACCATTACGTAGTTTTTCACCCATATAAAACACACATTTACAAATATATTTAAAACACAAGAACAAGATAAAATTCATTCCGCATATGGGTCTCAAACTCACGACCACCAATGTTACCCGTTTTAAAAATGTCATCGCTAGCCACTGCGCCAGTGTGGCATATGGAGTGAAACGGAATATATTCTTTTCAAAAAGTTCCAGCATTCAGTCACGTGTGTAGTTTTACCTGATTTCCCTATTCTTTGCATTACAAATGAAATCGTCCAGACTTCACGGCTCAATACTTTTAATCTTGTTTATACACTTTATTTGAATTATACATGTATGTGTAAGTGTAAGCTATTATATAATCGCCATTTAAATTAATATTCATGGTTTAGCAACAACACCAGCTGAGTCGTCGGGTATTTCAGACCAAACTTGTTAATCAAATAAAATATCAAAGTACTGCGTACTGAATGGCGAAAACATAAGTAAGCAAATGGTTTTGAGCTGTTCCTATAGTTTAGATTAAAGATTGTATGAATGTTTATGACTGGTGTTGGCGAAGTGATTCTTGTTATATGTTATACATCCCTCAAACAGAGGCGTCCTTATCCACTGAGCAAGAGACAGATGAATCCTCACCTGAAGTTCATGTTTAATGTTGTAGAAAGTGGCAAGTTATTGTTTGAGATAGTTGGTTAAAATCTTTTTTTTCACTGGTCGCCATGAACTGTTATTTTTAAAAAATGTAGTTTTAGGTGTGGCGGCCATTTTGAATTTCCGACCGAACTGAATTTTACTTAGGACTACCTAGACATCAAGAGCAACATTCCTTTAAATGCAAATACATCAAGTTTCTTCAGAGTATTCGCCACAAGTTTTTCCTATATAATTCTATGTAAACGAAGATGGTCGCTGGTGGCCATGTTTGACATCGAATCGAAATGAATTTTGTGTAGGACCAACTACATGTTTTGCCAGTCATTTTAGTAAAGGTTCCAAAGCAATATTACTTATGGTTTTGAGAAGTAGTCGCCACACACTTGTATTGTGTAAAATATATTTGTAGCTGTGGCAGGCATCTTGAATTTCCGGCGGGCCTGGGTATTTTTTCATGGAATTCCATGAAGTTGTTTCAGAGGAGTATTCGTCACAAGTTTTTCCTATATCACTCTATATAACCAAAGATGGGCTCTGGATGCCATGTTTGACATCGAATCGAAATTAATTTTGGTTAGGACCAACTACACGGCATACCAGTCATTTTGGTTTAAGGTTCCAAATCAATAACACTTATGGTGTTTGGGAAGTGGCCGGCAAGAAATTGTATTTGTAAAATATATTTTAAGCCAGTTGCGGCCATCTTGATTTCAGGCTGACATGTATTATTAGACATCAAGAGTAACATTCCTGTGAAGTTTCATGAAAAATCGGTCAAATATGTTCAGAGGAGTAGTCGCCACAACAGTGCTCCACGAAAATTAAAATTGGGAATAGACCAGGGCAAGTATATTTCAAAAGTCCACTTGCCCTGACTGAAAAGTCACTTGCCCTGATTTTTTTTAACTTGCCCCGAAATTGTTATTACCAATGAATATTTGCCAGTACTTAATTTTTGTCGATATTGAATATTTCGCTTTTTTACTTTGTTTTATTTATAATTAATTAATAATACACATGTGATTAGAATCAAACAATAAGGTTCTATTTTTCTTTATTTTCCTTTTGTTTATCCATTGCATTATATAACAAAAACAATATTATTTTCTTTTACATTTTTAGGATCGCGCCGCAAATCACGTCAAACCGTACCGGGTCCCGCAAATTAAACCATCCAAAACAGGTGCGCGTTCCCGGTGTTATTTGGTGAAATATTTGGTAGCATCCGCGTGGTGCGCTAAAACGATGTATCCGGTCTATGAGTGATAGCATAATATGTATGAAACCACGGAAATATATGAAATTATTTTCCCCATAGACACCAATGTTAAAGTGTCACATAGTAATGCTTAGCTGCAAATTCAACTCAAGAATGGATAATGCAGCAGTGTAATGTTTATATAGAAAACTATTTTTTCCACTTGAAAATTCACCAGAAAAGGTAGGCTCACATTAGACATGAAATGTTTACTTTGGTACCAGCTGTTTTCATTGAATGACTATTTTTATTGCTCACAAAGTGTAAGCATAGAGTCGAAATTTCGAAAATGTTCATCATGCAGTGATCCGGTAAAACCTATTAATACGCTTCTTATATATACAACGACACAATCGAATAGAAATGGGCAGTTTTCCCCTACTTATACAGGCGTTCACGATTGAGCATGGAATTACATTCACACTGACGCAATGTCATCGTGTGTTCAACTCCGCCCCATTCCTCGCTGAATGTAAACAAGAGTGTGAATATATAATGAGTAGTGTCACTCTCGTCACCGATTCGTCGACCCGTTGTCGCTGCAGCAGCTAGCAATCTTTACACGCAACAAGTAAATTATATGTGTAGTCTACATCATTGTTTTTTTGAATGTGTATGAAAGGTCTCACTCGGCCTTGCAATGAAAATAACACAATATTCAGTGAACGATGATTAATGGTTCATGACAAATTAGCATAATGATTTAGTTTGAGTGGTCGATCATCATTCTCACATCTCCGGAGTTAAATTGTCCGCACGGTTTACACAACTCTGGCAAGCGAGAATGTCGATCATAGGAATTATTTTATTTCGTGCAACTTATGGATGTTTCAGCCTATTTCTAATAAATTGGACTTGAGATATAATTTCAGATAGCTTTAAAAACAAGTTTAAACAAAAATACGCGTGCACACATTTTAACAGACGAAAACTAGTCATAACGGGGATAAAGGTCAATGATTTTTTTTAAGTAAAATCGTATATTAGTTTACACATTGAATTTTACTGACGTATCTAATAGATTTGTTGAGGTAAATATAAAAGAGTATGAGAGTGGACCTTTGGAAATGTGTTTCTGTATTTATACAAAAAGAAGTTTGTTTTGTTATGGGGAAATATGTGAGGTTAATATATTGCGGTTAAGTCAGCATATACAATCAAGCTTATTCTCAAATTTGACCGATTCCCGAGAAATGGGTATTAATTCAAGTACCTAAATCCATCACAAACTATACACATATTCACTGAAATCAGCTCAGTCACCCCGCATGTGCAAACAAAATTCTCTAATGTTGTAAATGACACGTTTGACGTTTGCTTGGGACGCCCGAAGTTATTTTCGAGGAGTGAATACATCAACATCTAATAGCAATAAGGTGAGTCTTCACAAGTACTCAGTGTTATGTTATGATTTCGATTTTGGTCACGTGAGACTTCTCGGCGGGGCGAGTGGGAGGTGTCAGCTAGTTTCAATTCACTGAGTACTTCCATTTTATTGGACGGCGTCATCGGTTATTTACATGTCTGATGCGTCAAGCATCCATTGACACAAGCGATGTATTTCCATGCTCAATCGGGAACGGCTGTAATGCCTATTTCCATCAAAAAAGGAGGGATTACTTTTTATTATAGGAACTACATTCGACTACACCTCGGAAGTTTACACTTAATTAGTGGTGGTAAACCTAATACCGTTTCCTCCGAAAAAAAATATACGTTGCACATTTCTTATGAAACTGAAGCACATTATGAGCGTTTTCATGACGCCAGTCATTCTTGCAGTTCGTCTGCAATCCCTTTAACGAATCTCGGATAACGAGCGTATCTGTCAAGGTTAAGCATGTGTCATACATTATGGCATACAGATATGTGTGTCGATAACGCTCAGTATTATAGGCCTGTGTATGTCTGGTACCCTGCTCAACATTCGTTATTTTAATACGAAGATCATTTCGTAATGAGAGACATGGGTGCCAGTCTATTAGGAAGTAAACTAGGGTAATGAGTTATTGAAAATCATAAGTTAACTTACTTGCAACGAGCACACGAACATGGCGTCGGTGTGCGAACGATTTTCGCGGTCGGCGGAGGTGGGATCGGACGCCGTATATGACTTTTCTTGTTCTCCGTGTGAGATTGAGGGCAGACATGAAGAAGCCCTACATGCTTGTGTGGAGTGCGGAGAAAACTTGTGTTCAAAATGTTTACGGGAACACAATAAGTTCCAAGGGATGCTGGAACATAAGATCCTGGACAAGGAAGAAATGAGGACCCGAGGTCCCCAGGCGTCTCCGGTCTTAATCAGGGAGAAATGTAAAGTTCATGGGACAGAAGTGGTGAACATGTATTGTGGCAACGACGACGTTGTTTCTTGTGGAGTGTGTATTGCCTTAAACCACAGGTAGGCCCAATTTAATCTTATTATTACATTGTATGGAATTAAAAAGCAGGGTTCTTCGAATATACTCGTACGGATGGAAGCTGTATATCGATAAACCTGCGGTAAATACTAAGCCGGATAGTGTCTATGAAGATAAATCTTCACCATTAAGAAACTGCGGGCGGTCGCTAGTTCCCCACTTTTCGGTTTCTTATTTTAGAAACTGCGATCGGTCGCTATGCCCCCTTCCTTTCGGTTTCTTAATGATGACGATTTCTCTTCATAGCCGCTGTCCTGCACAACTAAGACACTTGCAAGTCCTAAACTTAAATAATATTTGCGCTTAACAGACCAATCATTAACCCATGAGTAGGTAGGGATTATTTTAGCATCCTCGATTGATTAGCGGCCAGCCATCATTTAAAAAAGATAAAAAATGGATGGGGTATGGTCAAGTGAAGTTTTCAACTAAACGCATGTTTTTGGCATGATCAATGTAAACCATATAGTACATGACAGTAATTTGACACTATTGGTGTGAATATAATATCAGAATGAATACTTATCCGGCAGAAATTGTGTCCTTTATATGCGAAAGTTTGGTCCGAGTTGTTTTGTTTTTACGTGAAAAAAATTAGTCCATAGAATAGTCCACGTGGCTCAGTAGATATCGCGGTGGACTTGAGATCCGGAGGATCCGAGTTCAAGCCTCACCGGGGCCATTGAGTTTCATCGGTGTGTTCTTTGGCAGACACTTTTCCTTAGCCTCTTCCGTCGGCGTGTATACAAACGGTTATTTTGAACCGTAACGAATGTTGGTAATGTGCTTATATTGCATTTTACCGTGTAAAGGCATTTACTACCTCGTATTATCAGGTCATGCCGATATGATGATTGTTTGATATTAGTTTGCGTATAGGCACCTACTACCTCGTATTATCATGTCAGGCCGATATGATGATTGTTTGATATTAGTTCGCGTATAGGCATTTACTACCTAGTATTATCAGGTCAGGCCGATATGATGATTGTTTGATATTAGTTTGCGTATAGGCACCTACTACCTCGTATTATCATGTCAGGCCGATATGATGATTGTTTGATATTAGTTTGGTTAAAGGCATATTCAACAACTATGCCGAGCTGTTGACTTTATAGACATTTTCATCTTATAATACATTTAAACCTTGAACACACTCAATAAACCGAGTCTGCTACTTTTATCTCTTGTTTGTGTTTGTTGCTTCCAAGGGATCCCCGTTTCAGTATTGATTCTATTTCTCAGGTCATGCCAAGATGTTGATTTCATACCTAACGTGGCTACTGGCATAAAAGCAAGCAAGGAAGTCAAAGACGTCGTCGATGGTCTAAACAAAGTCAAACTTGGTCTCCGCAATGCAAGCAAAAACAAACAAGAAGATTTAAAAAGAATCGAACGAGAAATGAACAAATCGCTGACCGACATCGATCAGTTTAGAGATATAATAGTAAGTCACTTAGACGAGATGGTAAAACAGTCTAAAGCTGAAGTACAAGCCCAGTATGCAGACTTATCAAAAACGATCAACACCAGTATGCAAAGGCTGGAAGATATGATTACGACACTTGACGACAACGTTAAACACGTGGAATCTTCAAAACGAGATAGCGAGGCTCATGTATTTCTGTATGTTAAGCAGGGCAAAAGGAACGCAGTTGATGGCAGTAAACTATTAAGCGAGATGGCAACGGATACAGAAAAGCTCAACTATTCTATCAACAGTGACATCACAGATTACGTCATGAATCTGAAGTCTATTGGAGGTATCCGCGCTAACGTGGAGAAGCCACGCATCCAAGACGAAGATATCAGACAAATTAGTTCTGCTTTCTTTCATAAGCTGTACAATGTCAAGCTCAGTGGTGATAAAAAGAAATGTGATATACAAGGGATATGCCGGATGGATGGTGGATATGTTGTGATATCCGACAGCGACAACAACAAACTGAAACTACTGAATTCCACATTCCAATTTGTGGACAGCTGTACCGTGCCGGCTAAGCCATGGGGCGTGTGTAGTACTGCTGCAACAGAAGTAGCAGTAGCACTGAGAGACGACAGGAAGATACAATTTGTATCCACTTGTGGTGGACTGTTTCTCTCGAGATCCTTCCAGGTGGGTGTGTTATGTATTTATGTTGCCGTCAGCAAGGGTGAGTTGTTTGTTACCTGCCTTGCCCCGTCGCATGTACGTATATATAGCCTTACAGGAAAACACCTGCGTACCATCCAGAACGACACATCAGGACAACCTATGTTTTCTGATGTATACTGTATTGCAGTCAGTAATGACGGAACCAACATTCATGTTGCCGACGGGAATAAAGGAGTGATTAGCGTGGACAGACAAGGTCACCGACAATCAACCTTCACCGACCCGTCACTTAAGTCGGCATTTGGAGTCTGTGTACTGGAGAACAACAACCTGCTCGTGTGTGGCTGGGGGTCTCACAACGTCATCAAGATAGGCAGCGACGGGAGAATGATAGGTAGCATTCTATCTAAGGCAGACGGGATAAAGAATCCACAGTCACTATGTTACGACAAGATCAACTCTCGGCTGATTGTTACCATGTACAGAACCGATCACATCAAGGTGTTTGATTTAATCAGAAAGTAAAGCTACATGACATAGACAATATATCGATAGGACATATTATGAACATATAATGAAAAGTTGTTATTATTATAATGACACCATTTATTTGTTTCAACATTTTTCAAAACATTACTTTACAAAAGATGTTTGTGTACCAAGTTATATACCGCCATAAGTTTAAGTGTTCATTATTCAAACCTAGAATTCATTTTCATGATGTATAAATCATCTACATGTATATACGTTGTATTGTATCTATGATATGTCACACAGTTCTGAATAAATATTCCAATGACATGTCTTTTTTCTTCTATATTTATGTTAAATATATGTTAAATAATAATTATACAGCTACACATTTTCACAAAACAACAACAACATTGTAGGGTTAACATAGACTTAGACCTACACTTTAGCACTGTTTAGTGATCACAGAAAGGACTCTCTGATGCATACATGTATCCGAAACTCTTTCACTGCAGAATAAATATTCTCACGAATGTATGGGATCCGCAAGACAAAAACACATACAATGTGAACATTGGGGAGACTTTTATACCCGGATTTTTATGGGCGGATCTATGCCTTGTTCGGGCGGGCGTGGAGCGCCTCTTCCAAAAACAAAATCTTGGAAAACAAAATATATTTTCCACCCATTTGTAACTGTTTTGTTGCTACATTACTCTAAATTGTATGGTTCGCTCCGTCACTGGATCCGGGCATGATTCTAAAGAGCTGAAAGACTCTCCCCCCACCCCCTCTGCCCCTTTATAAAATTGACAAATACATTTATTTTTGAAAATCATGATCATTTCTGAAGTGGTTAATACCGCTTTATCCACATCATCTGCCGCAATGAACACTGTAATCAAATATGTTTAAAGTAAATAAAGTATATTTTATTAAAATAATAATAAAAGCCAATTAAGGCCATTGTTTTTTCCTCACAATGTATTTGCACAAAAACAGAATGGATGGATGAATGCTTTTTATGGCACGTCGACACATAAATAGGTCATATTGTGCGCAAAAAAACGATGAATCATGAAAGAATGAAGTAGTAATTAAAATAATGTAAACGTATAAAGATAAAACTATCTACAAATAAGGGATGATATGGTAGCAATATAAACTATGTATATATGTAAATCAACAAATGCCCACCAACGGGCTTGTAAACAAGTTCATATATATAGGAAAATATTATATTGATTTATAAAGTCTGATTTCTTTAAGGAAATCTAAAACAAGACTAAAATCTATAGTATCAAATAACTCTTTCATAGTATTAACTGTGTAGTATCTTTGTCGCATAGGATCAAAGTCTACACATTCCAACAAGATGTGTTTGACCGTTAACGGTGCAAAACAGGGTATACATTCTGGCAACTGCTCACCTTGTAATAAATATGAATGAGTACAGCGTGTATGCCCTATCCTGACCCTGGATTCACTGTCGCAATACACTCAAGCCACTGCCTCAATGTAGTAACGGGCTTCGTTGACTTAGCTGGAATATGTCCTTTCCCTCCTCATATGGTTTGTTCTGACGGAGGTAACACATTCACACTCAAGACAATGTTCAGGGTGTGTGGGTTTTGGAGGTGATTCTCGCCTTTTACTTACACATAAAACAGTATTTCATGATAATAAATTGGCCACATTATTAAATATTTTGGGTCGATGTAGGCAAAGGAAACGTCGGAACTTAACATTGGTAAAGTAGACCCTACAATAGTCTAATATATTTAATGAGAATAAGATTAAATATATGTTGTCTATAACCGTCAATGCTGGTCTGTTATTATGTTGTGCGTGGGCCTTCAATGCGGGTCAGTTATTCTGTTGCCCATAGACCGTCAAATCAATGTTGGTTTATTAGACCATGAGCCAGACAATCTTTTGCTACCATCTCAGGTGGCAAATTCTTACTGGTACCATGCTATGGAGTACATTTTAGAGAAAGAAAAAATCCATGATAGCAGTGACAACATTGTAGCTGTTTACTGCTATTAGAGTTATCTGCCCATTTTAAATAAAAATCAGGTTTCTTTAAAAAATTGTTTTCTCTGAAACCTTAAGTGCTAGAGGTCTAATAGTTTGCATATGGCATAAGCTTATGGCTTATGGCCTATTACAAAAACAAATTAAAATGGTGACCCATGGATCCTATTTGGCCCCGCCCCAGGGGCCACATATTTACATACAGTTATATAGGACAATCTTTTAAAAAATAATAATTCTGGAACTACAAGAGCTAGACTTCTAATATTGTGCATGTATATATATAATATTTAGGTCCCTATCATATTTGCTAAACTCGTGACTCTGGGGTCATGTCTGGCCACACCCTAGGGGTCACATATTTACGTCGAGTTATAAACGATCTTCTCTGAAACTACCATATACCACTATTTTGCATGTAGCATAAGCTTATGGTTCTCTACTAAGTCTGTTCAAGTGGTGACCCTTAATTGACTCAAGTTTGGTCCTGCCATGTGAGTCACACTATTACAGTGAGTAAAGCCATTAAACAAAAGCCTTTAAAAATCTCCGAATCTACATGAGCTAAGTGGCTAATATTTTGCATGGTATATAAGCTTATGGTTCTTTAAATGCATGCAGTTTGTTCAACTGGTGATACTAGGGTAACCCAGTCCCAGTTTTACATAGAGTTATATTAGGAAATTGCAGTTGTAATTGTTTCTTTAACATGTGAGCACTTTGATGCGAGGCCCTTTGGCCTCTTGTTTATGACTTGCAGCAGTACACTTTTTTTTTTAAAATCGCTTGAGAGTTAGGTTTAAGAACAGCAATATTTATCAAGAATGGGATGTATGATTAGGTATTACATAATAAAAACTTAAATTAATTACACAATTGAAACTATTATCGTAAGTAAATGTCTATGTTAACGATGTTTACAAGTCGCATCTTTTATAAATCCACCTACTAAAACCACAAAGGAGAACTGCATTGTCATGGCAAACAATTGATGGACCAGCAATTGGGTATTCACATGAAGCGTTGGATAAAATACATTGACTACTGTAGCTTTGTCCGCAGCATTGTCAGCATCTATATGTAAATAAAATGAGAAAAATAGTCCTATATATACCACAGTACTCAAAGGCAATTGCGCCGAAGGTTAACAATGTACAACAAACTAAATAAAAAATAATCTAATTAAATAGTCAATGAATGGGACATTGTACAAACATAAAGAGTGGTGAATACAGCGTAAGTGACTTGGAACGGTCAATAGGCAATACGGCCTATTGGGTAACTTAAATTGATGTTATGTGTACACAACCTCGCTATTAAACCTTATTGACAAGACAGTGTAAACAAGAGCGCCGCCTAACGGGGCATTATACGCCCGTTTCCTAAAGTTTTTATGTTAAAAGCATTTCCTAGGTGTCAGGTCAATCTGGACTGATAATTAAAGGGACCGGTCTCGGACAAAAAGTTAGCGCCATGGTGTAATGGTTAGCATTGCGGCTTAGTAACCCAGGGATCGCGCGTTCAATCCCAGCCAGGACCGAATTTGGGTTAATTACCGAAATATTTCAAAAGTATTTCCTACCTTACCAGTCCTTCGGATGAGACTTAAAACCTAGGTCTGCTCGCTAAAATGCATAGTGCAATACAGCGAGGATAAATAAACGCTTATACAAACAAAAAGTTCCAAACACTTGTCGTCGACTCATTAGGAATACTTCGGTCATTAACGTTCACTTTAGCCGCCATGTTTTAGATTGTAGAATTTGATTTCGCTCCATGATTTATCGCGTTTTATGGTTGAAGACATGGTTAGTTGCCGCAAAACGTTAATTGTAAGTATCCTTTTCACGATTTGTGTAGGTTGTTCGTGTTTTAGCAATTTTTTAATTGCTTTTTTTGGTGTTTTGTTCTCAAACCAGGAAGCGTGAAATTGCGTTGAAAAAAAAGATGGCCGACGTTTGTGCAGTCTTTTGTTCGTTTGTTTTATACGCATTTCACGCTTTTTATAAATGTGTCGATCTTTGTTTATCATACAAAACATATGCACTTTGTGTTTGGTGTAGTTTTTAAGTGGGTTATGACTTTGATTTCAACCAAAAACATTTTTTTAACTTGTTTTTTTTTCTCCTGGATTAGCATGTATATTTTATGGAAGGGTAAACTTTTTTCTCAATTAAACCGTACCTGTTGATGATTGCAAGTAATAACATCATACATATTGAAATTGTGTTTATGGTTATTCTTAAGTGGGTTTTGATTTTGATTTTAGCAAAAAAAATATTTAACTTCGACATTTTTAAAAAAAAAAAAAAAATTCTCTTGGATCAACATGTATAATTTATGGAAGGGTATTTTTTTTCTCACTTACAAAGTACCAGCTGATGATTGCTAGTAATAACAGACATATTAAAATTGTGTTTAGAGTATTTTTAAGTGGTTTATAACTTTGCCATTTTGAAAAAAAAAATGTTTTGGATCAACATATATATTTTATGGAAGGGTAAAGGAAGGGTATTTTTGTTTCTCACTTGTACAGTACCTGTTGATGATTGCAAGTAATAACATACATATTGAAATTGTATTTAGGGTAGTCTTTAAGCACGAACATCGTTCATCTTTTTTCATCGCAATTTTACACTTTTTGGTTTGAGAACAAAACACTAAAAAAAGCAATTGAAATTGGCTTAAAACTAAAAAAAACTGCGCTAATCGTGAAAAGGGTATTTACAATTACATTTTGCAGCAACTAACTTGGAAATGAGAGCATTTTACAATCATTGCATTTCGATTTTGTCAACAATTTTAACTGATTAAAATACTAAATCAGCCGACCTGAATACCGAGAAGAAAACAAACAAACACTAATAATGTGTTGTTCGAATTATCATTATCAGGTTTGCCGGTGTTATTTTTTATTATTATTGATACATGCGTGTTTGTTAATTACTCAATTGATTGTTGTGCCATTAGTATACATTACATTTCATTTTATGTTAGAATGTCCTATATACTCGGAGTTCAGAAAACAATATATCAAAAAATATTATTGCGATAGGCCAAATATGCAGAAACTTATTTTGTTAATTAACTCAGAATGTCAAAAAGAAATCAGAAACGTGGCTATTTTTGTTTACAAATCTTTTAATAAACGAAATGAATGTTTGTTTGCAAATAATTGAATTAATTCACAAACTTGTCTGTTGGTAGTAGCTACATGTTTAAATTAAGCAAATCTGACCTGTATATTGTGTACAACTTTAATGGCTAAAAGCCTTCTCCACACAAATGAAAGGAATTATTATTAAAAAAAATATATATATATGATGTTATCATAACAAATAGTGCATTTGTAAAATTAATTAGTTGTGAATATTGTATATTTTGACTGTCAGTCATGTGTTGTAAAACAAAATGTATATCCTCATGGGCTATTTGCCTAATGGAATTTTGATAATAAACTTGTTCAAACTTGTTCATTAATCACACCATTCTTAATTGTTCACACAATGCATTCAAGGTTCTACCAGTTGTTCTATAGAAAAGGTAAAAATATAATTTAATTTTGCTCACTTAGTAAATCATTTAAATGTACTGTATTGTTATCCTCACAAACAGTATCTATACTGAAAAAATGAACCGCTTGATAAATGCGGCAATGCTTTTATTTTGTTTCTCCTCATTCATTTAACCTTTGAAGAATTGTTCGAAACAACAAAATAACATAAATCAGTAGAAAGGTTATTTATATGATTTTCTAACCATGCATCTTATTTTAATATGTATTAAACAATAAATGTTTGTTGACCAAACCAATAAACACAAGGTGATGTGCGTAAACACTTTAAGAAAAGAAAAAATGCGATATATTTCAGTTCCAACTCGAGATTTTGCCTATTTATTTAACCGTTATTTGGGATAAAATTACAACATTAGAAAGGTTATTTATTTGGCTTTCTAACCATGCATCTTATTTAAATATGTATTAAACAATAAATGTTTGATGACCAAACCAATAAACACACGGTGATGTGCGAAAACACTTTAAGAAAAGAAAACATGCGATATATTTCAATTCCAACTCGAGATTTTGCCTATTTATTTAACCGTTATTTGGAATAAAATTACACCATTAGAAAGGTTATTTATTTAGCTTTCTCACGATGCATCTTATTTAAATATGTATTAAACAATACATGTTTGATGACCAAACCAATAAACACACGGTGATGTGCGAAAACACTTTAAGAGAAGAAAAAATGCGTTATATTTCCGTTTCAACTCGAGATTTTGCCTATTTATTTAACCGTTATTTGGAATAGAAATACACCATTAGGAAGGTTATTTATTTGGCTTTCTGGCAATATAAAATATATAATAATTCAGTAAAACATGGATACATCATGTCCGTTTGCAATGTAGATTGGTGTGCCGTACATCGAGGCCTCTCGCATACCGCCACGATAAGCGTAGTAAAAATCGATAAATGCAGCGCATAATCGATAAACTTACCTGGACGACAAGTGTTTTCAGTTGAATACAGCGTTTGTACTGTCGTGTCACATCCCCGTTATATAAATCCCTGAGTCAATGTAACCCTTACATTTGACCTTCTAACAAAAACTAACTGACAGGGGATGTTGTTTAACCAAGAGCACTATTTGTATAAAGTTTCAAGACAACAAAAAAATGCAAAAACAAAGACCTTTGTTAAATGTTTTTACAAAACACATAATTTCTTTATATAAAGTTTAAAAATGGGTAGCATATAACAATTTTAAAGTAGAAATATTTGAAGCCATCTGGAGTCGTTATCTCAATATTGGTAGAACAGGGAACCAGAGATAAGTATTTACTACTTGTATGTGCAAATCAAACTTACATTTAATTAACACATTTGATAATCTAGGGACACCAATTTACTCCTTTGAGAATAAAAACACCAATGTTTTCTCCTTTGATTTTTTTTCTAAATTTTTATTTTCAGAAATATTGATGCTTTAAAAACAGAGGTTTAACAAAACCCCTTTTTTGGGGGAAAAACTCATTCATACCTATTTACTGTGGTAGATATTGTGACAACTAAATTGTCATGTCCTCAGCTCAAATTGTATCTCAAATCTCTCTTTCTACTTTTCTACAGTTAATGCATTGTATGAGGTACCATGTAAGATGAATATTGTTCAAACTTACCCGCTTATTTATACTGAATTTAATACTATGTTATATGTTAGATTGTACCTTAAACTACTTAACTTACTTACTTAAAGTCGAATTAAGAGTTACCAATTCGCGCATAGTCAATCGCGGGCGTTTTTGGAACCCGTGAATAAACATTTTCTATTAATCGGCGCATATGACCTTGGGCACCTGGATAGATTTTTTATAAACGAATTTTGTAGTGCATACAAATGAGTATGTTGGTATTAATACAATATATGTAGTCAATATTATCTACTTTTATGAATGATGCATTTTATAGTATAATCAATATGTTATGAATAATTTGAAAAATAAAAAACAATTAAAAAAGACTTTAGATCAAATATTCATCAATAACAGCTGGGAAGGTATTTGTCATGATCAGGTGACAGTGACCTTGACATCTGATCTACTAAGTCTAAGAGTGATATGGTTCCTCCTCTGACCAAACGCGATGTATCTATGAAGTTTCATGAGTGTGAGTGTTGTGGTTTCAGTAATTTGGAGGAATGTGTATTTCCATATAAGGTGACTGTCACCTTGACCTTTGACCTACTGGCCCCAAAGACAATAAGGTTTTTTCTCTTGCCAACGGCAATGCACATATGAAGTTTCATCAGTGGGGGTGCTGTGGTTTTGATGTTGTCGCGCAGAATGCATATTACCACATAAGGTCATAAGCGACCTTGACCATTGACCTGCTAACCCCAATGAAATACAATATTTTCTCTTACCAAGGGCAATGTACCTATGAAGTTTTATTTCATGTACCTATGAAGTTTCAACAGATTTTCACGAAGACAAGTCTTAAAATTAAAAACTTCTTCCATAGAAAATAACAAATTTCTTAGAATATGCTGTGTCCGCTAGCTGTATCCCCAAAGATTGCACCAATGTATACCAGCGCAAACTATGGATGGAGCCATGACGACGACGACAGACCACTAGGCATCTCATCGCCTCATGCTTTTCACTGAAATATATACACGACAAGCCAAAGACACTGGTACCAAATACAATATTAACAACAAACACAGGGAAGGGTGGGTGGGTTAGTTTGGAGATAACAATTAATTCCAGATTTTTAGAACACAAAAACAGATCGATACTGACCAAATGGCGGTCACTGCAAAGAGATGCATGCGTTAGAATTACACGTTCATAATAACCTCTGATTTCCACCCCTTGAAATAATTAGTATTTGTTCCCTAGTAGAACAAATTCTATTATTTAAGATGGGTTACAAATAAAACAAAATGTTACTAGTTTATATTTATTGGAATAAGCTGGCCATGGCTTCAACAATATATAGTGTAAAATAAAATGTGTAGTTAATCAAACTGGAACATTTCAGGTAAATCTAATGTTCATAGTCCAAACTAAGTTTAAATTGTAACTGACCACTGTACAGTGTAAGCCCTGGGAACATATATACACAAAAACAAGCCTTAAAATTAAAAACTTCTTGCATAGGAAATAACAAAGTTCTTAGAATATTTTAACTACACTATGCTGTGTCCGCGAAATACCGCCACATGCCACTCGGCATGTGTATGCCGCATGCCGCGTGGCACCGCCAAACATGGGGGAAGCGGAACACAGCTTAGATAATAAAAAACTCCAAAGAGGTATGACAGACGTACTTCAACCAGTGAGGCGATTATGTCATGTCGAAATCCAACAAGGCGTTTAGGATGAGTAGAAATTTAAAGTAAAAATGTCAAGGGGCCGTAACTCCATCAAAAATCAACAACCGGAAAAAAACACATTGGCACAACTAGAAATCATACCAATGCTTCCAGCTAGGTCAAATCCAACAAAAAAAAGTAAAAAAGAGTAATTAAAAATAAAAATGAACAAAATATCTATTAAAAAACAAAATCAATGTAAACAAAAAAAATTAGAATAATAATAATAATAAAATTAAGAAATCTGGTAAAGTTTGGTAAAGATCCGATGAAAAATGAAGGCTATATCGTAGTAACGAGGCAAGATATAGCATTTTTAACGAAATCAAGGGCCATAACTCCGCTCTTACTGGTCCGATCTGGCTGATTTTCGAACTTGTCCGAGCTTACATTGACATTAACAATCTAGTAAAGTTTGGTAACGATTGGGTGAAAAATGAAGGCCATATCGTCTTACAGAGGCAAAATATAGCATTTAGGCAAAATATAGCATTTAGGCAAAATATAGCATTTTTAATTTACTCAAGGGCACAACTATGCTGTTACTTGTCCGATCTGACTGGTTTTCGAACTTATCCGAGCTGTCATTGATATTAACAGTCTGTTAAAGTTTGGTAAAGATCGGATGAACAATGAAGGCCCTATCGTCTTAACGAGACAAAAGTTAACGGACGGACGGACAACGGACGACGGACAACCCGCCATTCCATAAGCTCTGCTCTGCCAAATGCCAGTAGAGCTAAAAATACTTAATTAGAAGCACCTCAGAATGTATTCATAATTTTACTGAATAACCAAAGCAGTGCAGCCAAAGAGAAAACAAATCTAAGATATGATCAAAAAAATTAAGGACGGAAGCTTATGCAATATGCACCTATTTCCCTTTTCATGGTTTTAATGGCCTATATTATTAACTTCAGTTACAAATGTACACCCTTAATTCGCACAAAGTACTATCAAGAAAACCAAATTTTTGTAGTAGTTTGTAACAAAATAATTTCGAGTAGAGCGTATTGGTCGTACATAGCTCTTGTAAGCACTTGGCGACATCTGTCAGTCACATGCTAATCCATTGTTCCGTTGAAACAAATTCACCAGTTGCATGATATATTCATGTCCCAAGGAAAAGCGAGCAATTTTATAGCGCCGGTAAAGGGAGTACGGCAGGGCCGTTCGATAAGTTTATATGTGCGTTAATGTGTGTAAAAGTATAGGTATTTTACTATCTATCTTTGCAAAGGGCAAACTTGTTCAAGGGTCCTTTTGTTTACATTTTTAATATTGCGCATTTGTATCACGGAATAAACGTGGGAAATAATGGTCTGGGCGGAACGTTTGCTATAAAGTGCATTGTTTTCCAGTCATGGCCAAGATTGACTGAAAGTTGCTTTGTTTGGACCAGAAGTTGGAAAGGCTGAAATTCACAGGCAATATATGGTCAGTATTTATTTTATGAAATGTTATCGTACATTTGTATTCAGTGGGCGTCGCCATTTTGTTTGGCGATGTTACTACATCCGGTTAGCTTTTATGTTTCTCAAACATTAACTTGATACAACTAGTATATGATTCAGAAGTTAACTTAATTAGATATAATTATTGTAGTCGATCATTAATTGAACGATATTAATTTGATAACGTTGTATAGTAGGTGCATTAGTTAACGTTGAGAGGACATGCATGTATATATGCATATGTGTATAACTCATAAAGTGTAATACAAGATTAACTTGATAACGTTGTATATTAGGTGCATTGGTTAACGGTGGTTATTGCATGACTACCTAAATATAGTAACACATTTGTTATTAAAAATGTTGCATTATGAAGTCTCGCGACTCATTATCACATTTCGGCCCTAGGGCCAAACAGCGATAATGATAATGGCCCTGCTGTTTGAAAACGGTGACGTCATTAACGTTAATACTGACGTCATCATAGACTCGACATGGTAAAATTAGAAATTTGAACTGTCCATAACTTTTAAGATATGTGACCGATTTCGACAAACTATGACTCATTTTCTTATTTATGTTATTTTCAATCCAACGGTACATCTATCACAACCCTTTTCTAAAAAAAGGTGTTTTTGATCATTTTCATTGTTCATCGAGAGGATTCTGCCAATATGAACAATCTTAAGATCTTTTAAGATTTTGTAACATCAGTCCAGTCATACACCTCATTGAATTTAGCTTATATTTAGGTAGACATGTAATAAAACTGTAAATCCATGGCTGAGCAGTGCCTTTCAGCGATAATAGCCCCGAAGTACGATAATGGCCCTCGGGCCATTATCATTCTCCGGGGGCTATTATCGCTGAAAGGCACTGCTCCATCATGTATTAACCTGTAAATAACGGTGAGGTGCTATACTTGTATATATGCCGATGAGTATACATGGTATTGTAGAATACGTATACATTGCTACACATCATAATTAGAACGTGGCTCACATATCTTGGGCCGTGGTGGGCCCGTCATCAGACCTCACTGGAGGAACGTTACCCCACAACCTCGGTGGAGGTTAATCATCGCGTCATCACATTCATTGAGTCAACAACCCTTATAGAAGGCTTTTGATGACCATCACTGATCATGGGAGTCGCGCATCATTCTTTGTAAAGTTTGTGATCATCAACATTGTTGTAACTGCAACAACACGTTAGTGTCATATATAGTCATTCAACACATTCAGTATTTCTGATACTTTTTCATATTTCATCGGTGTATTCGCTTGCTTTTCTTGATAATTGTATATATATTTAACATATTTTAAAATTTGCATTAAACTTATGTACATGCAGTAACTTACATTGATTCTTTCTTGAGTGAGTCCCAACCACTAGGGTCATCTTGCGACATAGTTAGTACCGGTATGTCAGACGTAGTTTTCTGAGTATTCAAAGTTGTACTATCCCGATATCCTGGGTACCGATCCTCATGTGTAAGCGTGAGTTTTTTTTGTTACTATTGTTGTTTTAACTAACTTCAATACTGTAAACGAGATATGATAGGAGTACTATTAATTGTCTTTTATTATTCAAAAGACTTTGCCACTAATTGATATTACCAATCAAAACGTAGCAATGGAATGGGCATATATAAGGCATACATACATGTTGCAACTCGTGACAGTCCAGACATACTACCGTGAAATTGAGAGATTGTTCTCTTGGTACATTGACACAGGGAGTATACTCCTTAGAACAACACACACATAACCACATTGCTAGAAAATAATGATGTTGTGAACCCCAGCCATTTGGATGTAACCATATCATAGAAATAATAAAGTGTTATCGTTTTAGATGTATGCATTTCAACGCAGTTACCCTCCTTGAGCGCATACAGCCTGTGGCCCAGTGGATAGCACGGTGCACTTTAAATCTGGAGAACCCGTGTTCAAGCCTCTTCGGCACCACGGAGTTTCTTCGGTGTGTTATGTGGCAGGAAAATTTTCTTCGTGAAGACAGAGGTAGCCTCGTATGTCTGATCGGGACGTAAATTGGGCGGTCCTGTGTATCGGAGTCTATTCTTTAGGTCAAAGAAGTAATCTATTTGTTATTAAGATTATGGCAGGTTCCCGGAATCCAAAGTATAGCTCCCCTCCAACAACAAAAATAAGTAAATACTAATATTGAGATCAATGAGGGACACAGTTTAAGGCAGTAATTAGACCTCTGTGTGATAATCTTTTGTCATTGTCGCAACTACTCCCGCCATTGGCAATAAACTTTCGATATTTTTTAGGTAACTGTCCTACAGTTTGCACCATTTCCAGAGGTCCACTCTCACACTATTTTAAACTTCCTGTTGGATGCGTGTATCCTCTGTTCATGCTTGCATATGCAAGCAAATGCCTGAACGTTGCATAGTACATACTTTTCATTAATTCATATTATAATTATTAAATCATCGTATAATAGTTGTGAATTACTGATTCTTAAAATGTTATACATATAATGTAAACAAATATATACTAACCTTATTATGCATACAAATGTATCAATAGTGGGTGGAGTAATTTGACTTCCAATTTTAAGCAAAATATTGATTTTAAGCAGAATGCAATGCTGAAACAAAGCTTATTTATTCTGTATTATATTAATATGAATAATAAACTTAATTGATATTTTAAAAGTATATTAACATGTGCAAAAATGAACTCCCAAAATGTCATGCCAAGGCTACAATGATACACCTATTATTGTTCGAATTAAACTGTATAAGCTACCCGTTCCAGATTGCTATCATGGAAAAATGGCATCTACAGACATTGCTCTTTCCAACAAATAATGATAAAATCTGCCACCTGAGTTGGTAGCAATATCGAAAATTTCGGGTCCTGGCTCAAGGCCTATATTGTTCAGTTGTTTGTTGTTCGCTAGTTTGTGGAACTTTTGTATGCAGAATGTCAACGCTATCTGTTAATATGTTGTCTGTCGCTATTGCGTAAATAATTTAGAAAAATCGATCAAGGGAATCAACTCCCACATCATGAGAGCAACTCCAATTGTTGGCAGTTATTACCCTTAAAAAATCACATTTCATTTGTGTGCTTTATTGGAGGACATTGATCCGTCCTCTCCACATGTTTGTGCTTTATTGGGGAGGACATCGACCAGTCCTCCCCACAGTATTATGGTTGAAAGCAGGAAGCAGATGTAATCGCATCTCTAGTCTGGTACACGATGGGGCATATGGTGTCAGACCGGTGAAATTCAGCCCATTGAACACAATGCAAAATAAGTTATGTTTGGATATCAGTCACAAGTTCCACAACATTTGTTAACTTAAATAAACTTTAAGTATGTGCATTATACACATCTGGCTCGCAAACATAGCTGGAATAAAACGCCGATTAAGTTTTTCAACATTTCGCGTCATTCATTCACACTATGCGTAATAAATATATATCAAAAATGCATCTCTACACATCCTCTGTGCGCATACTCTCCGAAGAAATAGTAAAATACATACTTCCTTGGCTCGTCTAAATACAAGAAGTCATATTGCTTGTCAGTTGCATTTTTATACTGATACCCTGTTCTCTAGAAAGTATGCCGATTTCATTTTTACTTGGAGTTGCAAAGAAGATATAATGAGAAGAGTTTAATCGGATGTCTTTATGAGTTTTGTAATGAGTTTGTGTTCAATAAATTACACAACAGTTATTATGTCTACCTTTGATAACATAATTAATTGTATCATTTTGATTACGCTCACAAACATAATCATCAAATAGTTTTATCTTGATATATTTACATTAATGTTTTAATTACTACTTCATTTCTTCATCTTTTATCAGTTTTTGCGCACAATATGTCCTATTTATGTGTCGACGTGCCGTAAAACACCATTCATTCATTCATTCTCAAACTCCATATTAAGTAGGTACTTTTGTCACATGTACAGTATTATATTTCATTATTCAAATATACATGTGACATATTACAATGTTAAAGCTGTTTCATTTCGTACACATTGAATTTAATTAATTCTTCTTATGTTGCTTAAGTGTATTGAACTATATCAGTAGTGTTTGGTATCAAATCGAAATATATTTCAATGGTAACAATCTCAAAAAAAAGAAGGTTATTTACGTTAAATGCTACTACAATTAGTACTTTTATTTGCACACATTCTAATCGTATTATTAGAGTCATCTGATGCAACTGGATTTCCTTTCTGTCATTAAGTTGTCACTTAATATTACATAATGTTCTTTGCATATCTCCGTGAATTCAAGTATTTACGATTGCTAAACGTGACGCGACACCTGGGGCAGATTAAAAGACCCAGATTCGATATCTGTGCAGATATACAACATTCTTATTTAGGCGTCCTGGGAGTTCGGATCTAACAGTCTCTAATAAATTTGGATCCAACCATATCTTACAAATTATTAGTTGACATTATTTTATTACGAAATTGGATAGAAATTGGATACTACAAACGACATTTAAATTCATTAATTCTAATTACATATAACTGGATTATACCACCGATTACTAAAGTACATGTTATTCTTCATTTGTGTTCAGACATTTACTTGCTATTTCAATTATCGACAATTTATCTAAAAGAAATACAATTTTAAATCACAGACCTATTAATAAGCAGATAGGAAACTTCCTATCTTAACCAACGAAGTAACCAAAATATCACGTGGCACCTTTAACTTTTCATTTTATCTTCTCTCTCAATTATTCACAGATTTTGATGAGAATACATTCAAAAGATTTACAGTGAATAGCAAAATGGGATTATAAGAATTCATGTTATTTTCAAAATAAGAAATTGAATAAAAAAATGTTTAAAGTTAAAAATGTCATCATTTTTCGCTTTTCTCTTAAAAATCATTGGTTTTGACATAGTCAAAGTTTCCGGCAAACTCCTTTTTGCTCTAAATGTAAGAGAAAGCAAAATACTATCATTGGAAAGAAAATTAAATTTGTGATCGGATTTGGCATGAATGAAACTTGTATCTATAAAACTCTTCAAGATATGTGTGTTTAAAGCTGGGAAATATTTTGTGAAATGTTCGCACTGTGCCACGTGAAATTTAGATAATTTTCGTAGTGTCCAATTTAATTGTTATTAGGTCTGTGTTTAAATACAACAATGAGTTGCTTTTTTCATCTTAAGAATATTACAAACGCCTATAAGTATACAGATGCATTGCATACGAACTTAAACTTACGTACGAACGAGCATTATATCACTTAATTATAGTTGAAGTGTTTTTGTTGAAATAGTTGTCAGCAATTGCGTAGTTTCAGTTGTCATCGTAATTGACAGGATATACTTTCAAGTTCTTCCTGCTATATAAGTATCGGAGCTGTATGTTTCACCTGCATGTGCCGAATCGTACAATTTATATGCTATATGCTTAAGAGAACGTTTTAATATATTTGTTGAAACATGTTATTTTGGAAATAATATTAAAACTAAACTGATATCTTGATTCGGTTTACTCCATACCTTCAAAGTAATCTCTGTTAACAGAAATAACTTTCAAACTTTAAGTCGTTTCAACCATTTCCGGAAGGCGTCTTCGTAGTCTCTTTTATGGATACCAGGCAGACACTGATAAATGGTTGACCCGAGTCTTGTCGTGAAGTGTAGCGGCGTCCAGATAGATGTTTTTTCCCATCTTGGGAACCGAAAATGCCACACGGTGCCAGGTCGGGTGAATAATATGGGTGTGAAAGAACATTCACATTTCCTTCTTTCAAATATTCTGTCGACTTGTGTGCGGTAGTCGGATATGGCGCATTTCGGTGGCTGGTCGGCATTACTTGTAGTAGGATTTTAGTTTTGTCAATACAGACTTAAACTACCTTTACCGTGGAACTTCGACCTGCATTACAGGACCTTACCTTGAAAAGAAAACAGCAGACATAACAGTTTTCTTACTTTGAGTTCTTTTACAATACATGACCTCGTGTCGTTGGTATCATTAATGAACAGACTTACGAAACCGTGAAATTTCACGACTAGCGCTTGCGCAGTTAACTATTATGGCTTATTATATTTAGCGGAACGGAACAGAACCGGTTTTGGTGTACCAATTGGGGATATCCACTTTTTTGTATGACTCTCCAAATTGATTTGCCCCATTTCTTTAATCTGAACTTCTATTATAAAAACACTAAATTTAAAAAAAAACATACATATTGCTTGTGTTCTGTTTTGTGTTTAAAAGGTATTGTTATGTTCCGTTTCGCTAAACATAACTATTAAATTTGACGGAACAGAACGGAACAAGCGTAAGGCGCCACACGAGATATAAAGTGATGTTGATTAAACCCTTTCTCATCATTTCTGTAATTTTACCATATTTGTTCGTGTTTCAATGGTTTCCCAAAAAAATAGAATGCATAAAGCACCGCATAGGGCCATCCTTAAACAATTGTGGTTTTCTGTTCTCAGACCTACTCAATAAAAAGGCAGCTACCAAACGTTGTTTAAGCATTAAATATGAGGCTAAATGAGTTTTTTGTCAGTTTTTAGCATCGCCCTGATAGCAAATCGCTATGTTTTGTAAAACGATTTCACATGTCAGAGGATTCGGTAAAAAAGGAAGTCCTACCTACCTACTCACTTAAAACCTTTTGGGTCGGAGCACAGCTAACTAACACGTTTTTAAGGAGGCCCTATGTGTAGAGTATGAATTTAATATTAAATCACATTGATGTTACTTATGTAATGTAAGACACTATCTATTGCTGTGCATATATGTCTTATAAGAAATACAAATATTGAAATATAAAAAAATACATGAAAGGTTGTGGGATCAAGTCTAACTATCGTTGTTGTTTGTTTCACTTGCTTTTTATTAGGATCATGCGCAATGATGCACAAACATTTCGTGTCGTCTTCGATAAGTTTATTCAAACGTATGGAACGACAAATTAACAGAAACTCAATTAATTGAAACGTTCTTCAATTATTTGAAGAGAGATCGAATTCAATGGAAAAGAAGTTCACTTCAATTAATGAGAGGTTGAAGAGCGGTACAATTGAATTGGAGAGGGGTACAATTCAGCATAATTTAACCTCTCTTCACTGTTAATTAAACCTATCTTCACTGTTAATTAGATCTCGCTTCAGTTGAATTATACCTCTCTTCAATTGAATTACGCCTCTTCTCAAATAAATGAAGATAGGTTCAATTAACTGAGTTTAAGTTAATTTGGCGTTCCATATATTAAGCTGCACGTTTTCAGCGACGTGAATGCGAAAAGTAAGAGGTTTTGAGATTTGTCTTGATAAAATTGTTATTTTCAAAATGATATGATTTGTTAAGGAATTAAAATTATAAAAATAGATTAGCAGAAGAGAAGAAAATCACCCTTTAAATAATAACTGTAATTCAATTAACAAAAATATAGAAGAAGAAATGTTATTGACTTAAACCATTACGTAGTTTTTCATCATACAGCACACATATTTACAAATATATTTATTTAAAACACAAGAACAATATCAAATTTATTCCGAATATGGGTCACGAACCCACGACCACCAGTGTTAATCGTTTTAAAAATGTCATCGCTGGCCACTGGAACGGAATATAACCTATTCAAAGAATGCCAGCATTCAGTGACGTTGTAGTTTACCTGATTTGCCTATTTTTTTGCATTCCAAATGAAATCGCCCAAACTTCACGGCTCAATACTTTGAATCTTGTTTATACATTTTATTTTAATTAATATTCATGATTTTGCAAAAAAAACAGCTGAGTCGTCGGGTATTCAAGGCCAAACACGTTAATCAAATAAAAAAGCACATTTCTTATGAAACTGAAGCTCATTATGGGAGTTTTCATGACTCCAGTCATTCTTGCAGATCGTCTGCAGTCCCTTTAACCTAGTACATGTACGAATCTCGGATAACAAGCGTATGCAATGATATCTGTCAAGGTTAAGTATGTATCATAAATTATGGCATACAGATATGTGTGTCGATAACGCTCAGTATCATAGGCCTGTGTATGCCTGGTACCCTGCTCAACATTCGTTATTTCAATACAAAGATCATTTCGAAATGAGGGACAGGGGTGCCAGTCTTCTAGGAAGTGAGTTGACACATATCTTGAAAATCATATGTTAACTTACTTGTAACGAGCACACGAAAATGGCGTCGGCCGGCGGACGATTTTTGCGGTCGGTTGAGAGGGGATCGGACGCCGTTTATGACTTTTCTTGTTCTCCGTGTGAGATTGATGGCAGACATGAAGAAGCCCTACATGCTTGTGTGGAGTGCGGACAAAACTTGTGTTCAAAATGTTTACGGGATCACAATAAGTTCCAAGGGATGAGGGGACATACGATCCTGGACAAGGAAGAAATGAGGACCCGAGGTCCCCGGGCGTCTCCGGTCTTAATCAAGGAGAAATGTAAAGTTCATGGGACAGAAGTGGTGAACATGTATTGTGGCAATCACGACGTTGTTTCTTGTGGAGTGTGCATTGCCTTAAATCACAGGTAGGCGCAATTTAATCTTATTACAATGTATTCTTCGAATATACTCGTACGGATGGAAGCTGTATAATACTAAACCTTATATTAATCAATTTCAACCTTTAAATTATTTATATATAGAGGATTGAATTGTATCGAATGTATTATCATGTTCTGCCATAAACGTTTTATCGACAGTAGCCGCCCCCCCCCCCCACCACCCACCCCCCCCCCCCCACCACACTCGAATTATTATTATCATTATTTATTTCTTTTTACATATATCTGTGTTGTTTTTACACTATAGCTATGTTACCCCCACGCTCCCATCCCCTAACCACCCTCACCCCATCATCACCACCACCCGAATGTTTATATATATATATATTTATTTCTTTCTTCATAATATCTGTGTTGTTTTGTTTTATCAGTTTATCAATATGTTTCGCCCCCCACAGCCAACCATCCCACCACCCAATTATCACAACCACCAGAATGTTTTTTTGTTTTTTTACATATGTCTGTGTTGTTTTGTTTTATCAAATCTAAACCTATATCAATGATGCGGCCCCGCCCTGCCTCCCACGCCCCCCAACACACATTTGTTTATGGGCTCGCCTCACATGGAGGACAGTGGGGGGGAATTGTTTTCATTTTATCTTCCATTATTTGGATTTTTTTTTTTTTTAATTTGAACGCAATCATTTACACATAAAACAATTTAAATTCAATTCAGATACACAGAATGTTGAAATATATCAATAAAGAAAAACTGAAATGAGGCCACAATAAAACTTGCCAGATATCCCCTCCGAGTTGCCTTTCGACCACAAATTTCTTTAAAATTACAGCAATTTTGGATTAAAACTGATAAAAATATTAAAATTTCACACTCTGCCCCAAATTTTACTATAATTTGTATGAGATTCTAACAATAATGTTATATCGGCCTGAGTTTCTATACCCGCCCCGCCCCGCCCTCCAACACAACCCCATCCCCACATTGTTTTATTGTTGTATCATCTATTGGCGCACTGTTATACATAAAGTACATGTTTCTCTGTTACATGTTTAAGGTTACCTACATACTATTTATGCACGTATAGGTAGCTGGTTTATTCATATGGTTGTGACTGGTAAAAGTAGGTATAAAAGGCGGCTCCACTCGTCTCGTAAACTCGAACAGTAGATGGCGATATTGCAGGAATCCACCACACTATTACATACTAAACCAGACCATTCGATTGGCAGATTAAGAAATATTGCCCGCATGAAAAATCCGATTGTTTGGTATAACCTGAAACAAAGTTAGAATTTCCAGTGATAATTGAATGTATTTGAGAAATGTGTTTATTTGATAATTCTACCTAATTCTACCCAATGTTAAAAAGTATCTAAAAAAATGTACATATATTAGGAATACAAAAATCAATATCCATAATGATCAATGTTGTTCAAGTTTGATGCAAAACTGGGCTTGAAATGAATATCGGACACTTGTATGTGTCAGAAATGTTTCGTTTATTAGATCATCAAACATAAGTAACCTAACTTTGATGATATAAAGGAGCTTATTTCCAAAGTAAGTTGGTGCCGCAAGCACAAACAGACTCAGTGACACCTGCTAAATGCGTTTGATGATACAAAGGAGCTTATTCCAAAGTAAGTTGGTGCCGCAGGCACATACAGACTCAGTGACACACTGCTAAATGCGTTTGGGGTGAAGAAAAGGTAATAAAATCTACAAAAAGTATCTGTTCATGACGCAACTGCGTTCGAGTCGACATGGTCGAAGTATGTCAGTTTAAACATTTATTTTACATCGATTGCGAAACAAGTTATTGCAACTTAGATTAATCACTCTCGATGGCTTCCCTCTCGATCTGGAGTTCAGCGCTCTACCACTGGACCACGCACTCCACACACAAAGTATGTTGCTTGTGGAATTAAACAGGCGTCCGCTCTACCTCCTTGACGTTCGCCTTACCCCAAGCTCGTTCGCTGCCCTACCTCGAGAGATTTGACCTGAATCACTCAGATTAAAACTTCAACATTCAAATTTATGGCATAAGAAATTTATGGGCGGTATTCGAGTGCTATTCATCATCGAAATACATCTTGAATGCAAATAGATTCCAAAAAACAAGTTGACAGTGTGATCCTTGGAGAAACCTGTACCAACTATCGACAGGAGAAAAGTTCTAGCCGCTATAATTTACACTTGTAAAAGGCGAAATTGTATTCTACATGAAGTATAAATATGCCAGCACGGAAACACATTTATCGATTTTTGAAAACATCTCTGTTGTACTTGTTAAAAGAAATAAAAGTAGATCATACTGATGCACGTTTGTTGATGAAACCGCTCTTTCGCTCCTTCTCAGAAGTGGCTTTCGCTAGTTTTCCTGGTTCTTTTGGTTGTGGAGCAAATGTTTACCAGGCTTTAACTAGTGCATAGAAGAAAACGTTTCCCAGTGATATAAAATGCACACTTGATTGCTTGTCGTTTTTATTAACTTTAATTCAGCCGAATGATGTATTGGAAACATTTATTAGTTTTTGTTTGAGATATTTAATTATACTTGACTTATACAGTAAAGCGAAAGTAGAAATGGGGTAAATGAATCTTTGGCGTGTCAGAAAAGAACTTGGCGTCATTCAGCAGATTGGCTTTTTCTTACATGATATATAACCACTTTTTTTATTGCATTCTTCAATTGGCGCTCGCCCGATCGTTTGATTGATATGTGTTTTAAAATTATCTACGGAGATAAATGCGCATACATCATTCCTATACAAAACGAAGCAGGAACATCAATGGTGCATTGACATCTAAACAGAGCTAAATGGGATAATTCGGTCTTTTTCGGATTCGTACTAATAGACGAATTTTGGATGAAAATTAGTAAATACTGAACACGCAATGCATGTGCTTTTATGTCATTTTTGAGAATTTTTCGCCAGTTTTCGTATCTAACAGCCGTGTTTTCGAGATTCAGCTTTGTTGGGATCTCAAAATGGAGTGGGTTACTTCTCTAATTCGTTGGTATGAAAATGTAGGTTGCTATGTGTGGAACACGTTTTCAAAACTTTATCTTCATTTAAAAAAGTTTGGTTGGTTTGACACCACTAAATTTTCCGCTAACCCCCAAAATATAATATTGTGTGCGTTTTAAAAGAGATATTATTAATATGCATAAACAAACTTGACTTTGTAGCATACAGCTATCATTAGCTTTGATTTTAGTGGAATTTGTGGCATGTTTAAGCTTGTGTACTCGACTAAAAATAGATAATAAGCCACAGTTTCGTGGAAATTTAATAGGGAAACATATTTTGGTGTGCACATCTGAACATGTTATATGGAAAGTCCTGTTGGTCACTTTATTGACGTGTATTACTTATTTTGATAATTGTCATATTTGTCAAGTGTATTGCGCTAAACGTAAAAGTGTAGCTAAATGTCAATGCAAACGTCTGTAAATGTAAGAACATGAGCGTCGCTAAATTTAATAAAAAAGGAGCTAAATGTAAAAACATTTTCTTGTTGCTAAGTGTAAAAGGAAAAACACGGTGTACGATGAAACGAATATGTTGTGTGTACACGATAATTCGGATAGGATAGACACTATTCGGGCTGAACAGATTCGTGATTTCATTATTGATGTAGTTGCGTCTCAATAGGACAATTATTGTGTGGTTAAATGGGTTTTGTGTTGTTTACTGTTATAATTGAGTCCCTGGGCTTTATATATTTCCCAGTGATAATAATATTTTATTCCCCCATAAATATATAATGCATGAGATTGAGAATATAATTACAAACAATTGGTATATACGTATTGTGTAGGAATATGGCGCAATTCATTCATTCAGTCATTCAGTCATTGACTGGTATACGTTCGCCATTGACATTCACTAGTCATATGACTAACTTGAGATACACAACAATGTGACATATATGGCGCGACTTGGTTAGAGTGTGTAACAAGTGTACAACATATAAATAGTAGTAGTAGTAGTAGCAGTGGCAGTAGTATTAGTAGTAGCAACAGCAACGGTATTAGTAGTAGTAGGTAGTAATAGTAGTAGAAGTACTATTAGTAACAATAGCAGTAGTAGCTGTGGTTACCTTAGCACAAATGGCCTTTTTTGCCATATATATCAACGCTAAATGTAAAAACCTCGCTAAATGTAAAAGCTTTTGTCGCTAAACGTAAAAAGAGTGGATTGAGATCTCAAAATATGTACAATGTTGTAAACACACAAAATGACATGTTATACTATACTATCAAAATATGGTTGTACTGTTTTGGTTTCTTATGTTTTTTATGAAAGCATATGTCGCTTTTTTTCTTTTTACACTTAGCAACAAAAACAAGTTTTTACATTTAGCTCATTTTTTATTACATTTAGCGACGCTCACGTTTTTACATTTAAAGACGTTTGCATAAATTTACATTTATCCACCCTTTTTACGTTTAGCGATAAAAGTTTTTACATTTAGCGACGTTTTTACATTAAGCGACGTTTTTACATTTAACCTTGCTACACTCGTATTATCAGGTCATGCCGATATGCTGATTGTTTGATATAAGTTTGAGTATATGCATCTACTACCTCGTATAATCAGTTCATGAATATATACTGATTGTTTGATATTAGTTTGCGTGTAGGCATCTACTACCTCGTATTATCAGGTCATGCCGATATGCTGATTGTTTGATATTAGTTTGGTTAAAGGCATCTTCAACTACTTATCAATTTAAACATTATATTATTCAGGTCACGCCGATATGTTGACTTTATAGGCAATTTGATATTATACTACATCTAAACCGTGAACACACTCAATAAACCAAGTCTGCTTCTTTTATCTCTTGTTTGTGTTTGTTGCTTCCAAGGGATCCCCGTTTCAGTATTTATTCTATTTCTCAGGTCATGCCAAGATGTTGATTTCATACCTAACGTGGCTGCTGACATAAAAGCAAGCAATGAAGTGAAAGACGTCGTCGATGGTCTAAACAAAATCACACTTGGTCTCCGCAATGCAAGCAAACACAAACAAGAAGATTTAAAAAGAATCGGACGAGAAATGGACAAATCGCTTACCGACATCGATCAGTTTAGAGAGACAATAGTCAGTCACTTAGACGAGAAGGTAAAAAAGGCTAAAGCTGAAGTACAAGCCCAGTATGCAGAGTTATCAAAAGCGATCAACACCAGTATTCAACAGCTGGGAGATATGATTACGACACTTGACGACAACGTTAAACACGTGGAATCTTCCAAACGAGACAGCGAGGCTCATGTATTTCTGTATGTTAAGCAGGGGAAAAGCAACGCAGTTGATGGCAGTAAACTACTAAGCGAGATGGCAACGGAGACAGAAAAGCTCAACTATTCTATCAACAGTGACATCACAGATTACGTCATGAATCTGAAGTCTATTGGAGGCATCCAAGGCGAAGATATCAGACAAATTAGTTCTGCTTTGTTTCATAAGCTGTACAATGTCAAGGTCAGTGGTGATAAAAAAACATGTGATATACAAGGGATAGGCCGGATGGATGATGGATCTGTTGTGATATCCGACAGTCAGAACAACAAACTGAAACTACTGAACTCCACATTCCAAGTTGTGGACAGCTGTACCGTGCCGTGTGAGCCATGGGGCGTGTGTAGTACCGGTGCAACAGAAGTAGCAGTAGCACTGAAAGACGACAAGAAGATACAATTTGTATCCACTTGTGGTAAACTGTCTCTCACGAGATCCTTCCAGGTGGATGTGTTATGTAATTATGTTGCCGTCAGCAAGGGTGAGTTGTTTGTTACCTGCCATGCCCCGTCGCATGTACGTATATATAGCCTGACAGGAAAATACCTGCGTTCCATCCAGGACGACACATCAGGACAACATATGTTTTCTGATGTATACTGTATTGCAGTCAGTAATGACGGAAACAACATTCATGTTGCCGACGGGGATAAAGGAGTGATCACCGTGGACAGACAAGGACACCGCCAATCAACCTTCACCGACCCGTCACTGATGTCGGCATTTGGAGTCTTGTGTACTGGAGAACAACAACCTGCTCGTGTGTGGCTGGGGGTCTCACAATGTCATCCAGATAGGCAGCGACGGGAGTATGATAGGTAGCATACTATCTAAGGCAGACGGGATAAAGAAGCCACAGTCACTGTGTTACGACAAAGTCAACTCTCGGCTGATTGTTACCATGGAGAAAACCGATCCTATCAAGGTGTTTGATTTAATCAGAAAGTAAAGCTGCATGAGACAGACGATATATTGATAGGACATTATATTATGAAAATGAAATGAAAAGCCATTTATTTGTTTTAATGTTTTTCAAAAGATCACTTTAAAAAAGATGTCTGTGAACAAAGTTATATACTGTCGTAAGTTTAAGTGTTTATTATTCAAACCTAGAATTCACCCTCAAGATGTCGGTTTATAAAACATCTACATGTACAGGTATATACGTTCTATTGTATCCATCACTTGTCACACAGTTTTGAATAAATATTCCAATGACATTTCTGTTTTCTTCTATATTTATGTTAAATATATGTTAAATAATAATTATACAGCTACACATGTTCACATAAAAAACAACAACATTGTAGTGTGTGTACATAGGCTTAGACCTACTCGTGAACTCGGGCACTGTTTAGTGATCGCATAAGGGACTCTCGGATGCATACATGTATCCGAAGCTTTTTCACTCCCGAATAAATATCCTCCCGAATGTATTGGGTCCGTAAGACAAAAACACAGAAAATGCGAACATTAGGGAGGCCTTTATACCCGGATTCTTATGGGCGGATCTAGGCCGTATTAGGGGGGAAAAAACTTGGCAAACAGAATATATTCTTTGCCCATTTGTAACTGTTTTGGTGCTACAGTACTCTAAATTGTATGGTTCGCTCCGTCACTAGATCCGCGCTTGATTCTAGAGAGCTAAAATACCCACCCCCACCCCAACAAACCCACCCCTGTCCCTTTATAAACTTCACATATACAACAAAACATTTTGTGAAAATAATGCTATCTGATCATTTCTGAAGTGGTTAATACTGCTTGATCCACATCATCTGCCGCAATGAACACTGTAATCAAATATGTTTAAAGTAAATAAAGCATATTTTATTTTTCTAATAATAATAAAAGCCAATTAAAGCTATTTCTTTCTCACAATTTATTGGTACAAAAACAGGCTTCACTGCCGCGGCATGGCTAACACACTGCCTTGACGGGCTGCATTGACTTAGTTGTCCATTCCCTCCTGAGAAGGTTTGTTCTGACGGAGGTAACACATTCACAATCTCTCTAAACGAGCAAGACAATTTTCTGGGTGTGGGTGTGGTGGAGGGGAGTCTCGCCTTTTCATACACATAAGACAGTATTACATGCTAATAAAGTGGAAACATTAATAAATATTTAGGGATTGATGTAGGCCAAGAATACGTCGGAACTTAACTTTGGTAAAATAGAGCCTGCACTAGTTTAATACGCTTAATGAGAACAAGGTTAACTATGTGTTGTCTATTACCATCAATTCTGGTCTGTTATTATGTTGTCTGTGTGACGTCCATGCTGGTCTGTTATTCTGTTGTTTATAAGCTGTCCATTTTGGTTCTGTTGTCTATAACCGTCCATGCTGGTCTGTTATTCTGTTGTCTGTGTGACGTCCATGCCGGTCTGTTATTCTGTTGTCTGTGTGACGTCCATGCCGGTCTGTTATTCTGTTGTCTGTGTGACGTCCATGCTGGTCTATTATTCTGTTGCCTATAAACTGGCAATGCCGGTCTGTTATTCTGTTGTCTGTGTGACGTCCATGCTGATCTGTTATTCGGTTGTCTGTAAGATTGCAATGCTGGTGTTACAAGTTTTAAATGTAACGAGAAAGGAAGCAAAATCAGCAACACAAAAATATAATTAACAAATTTATTTACATAAAATATTAACTTACAGAATATACAAATCCAGTTGTTCATTAATATCCAATTTTGGAATTAAGTCCATATAAAATTATCCAGTGTTTCTTTAATCACATTAATCTCATTAGCAAGTGTCTCTTTAATCCAAAACAGTAAGTGTCTTTAATCCAAAACAGTAAGTGTCTCTTTAATCCACATGTTAATTGTCCTTTTAGTCTAAATTTTAATTTCCAATATTTCCGGTTTAGTCCAAATATCCAATTTCACTGTTATTATGAATGAGCACAATAATAAGTAAATCCTCTCACAAATATATTTTATATTTAAAAAAACAACAACATCCAATTCAAATTATTTTTTTACTGAACAGAACTCAACTGCTGAGCAATGCAATAATGTAATAATATTTCAATTTCAACCCATATGTCTAAACATACATTACAACATGACATATTATAACATATTTTTTAAATCAACAAGTGTTAACACATATATTAAATTACACTTGTTTAAATATACACAAGTATCTTAAACGCGAGATTGGCAATCTGCGATAACATTATCTTTCCCTCATCCCATCCTTAGGCAAGGGCCAACACGGTCCACGGTTCGTCAAATGCTGGAATTGGTTGAATATGGACTTTTGAAATCTTCTGATTGGGTTGTCTTACCATTTGACATGTATGACAAGACCTACAGTATTTTGAAACATCCTTTTTGATTTTTGGCCAATAAAAATGACACAGAATCTTGTGATATGTCTTATTGACACATAAGTGACCAGACAAGAGAGTTCATGGGCTAAACTGAGAATTTCCTGCAGATATGAAAAGGAAACACAATTTGATAATTGACAGTCCAATTCATCATCAGCGGGGACATCAGGTGGTCGTCATTTTCTCATCAGGATCCCATGTTTATTAAAATAACAAACTGGGACTTGGGAAGTTCTTCTTCACTAACGGAAATCAGCTGTTCACTAATACGTTGTGATCTCGATAGTTTGTCATGATCTTTGTTATTCAAACTAATAGAAGGAGAATGATCTGGTAAGTGAATGTTATTTTCACTGTAGTCCGTCTGAGATTCAGATGGGCTAATATCAAGAGATTTGTTAACCTCTGTATTATAATACTGACCAATAAAATCAGCCAGGTTAATGCCAGAAGAAAGATCATTCGAAATAGCTCGAGTAACTTCACAAGCCGGATACAAATCAGGTATTTCCTGTTCAACGTGATCAACAAGGGATTGATCCAAAGAAGGCTTGCCAGATACAAGTGGATTAACCACGACCTTATCTCCAGCTAGATCAATGAGTAGAAACAAATGGAAACCTTCAAATGGCAAAGAAGATCTTATTCCCACAGCCACAGGTCCAGTAAGCAAATATGATGACAAACAAATATTGTGGAGAGGGACAGTCAAATAACCCCGCTCTACCCGTTGAATAAGTACATTATTGTTTGGGGCGCTTGTTTCAGCCAAAGGTTTTTTGGACTTTTAAGATAAAATTAATCTACTACCTATATAAGTTATATATCAGTGGAATAGACTTTTTTAGTGGTAAATAAAAATACCTTACTTTTCAAAATCGGTTGAGAAATAAAAAATTCATGTACGAAAGTTGATTTTGATGGGTCATTTTCAATGCAAAATTCTGCTGCATGAAAAATTCGAAAAATATATTTTTTTAGATTTTTTATTCAAAAATAGTTTTAAGTTGTAGTACATTAAGACATTCTGAAAGTTTTATAATAAAATATCAAGTTTTACCGAAGTTATTTGACATTTTGTAATTTTCTGCTGTCCCACCAACAAGGAATTTACATAGGAAAAGCCCCATAAAAAAATCATTTTGGCTGTAAAATATTTATTTCTCAACTGATTTTCAAAAGTAAAGTAGTTTTATTTACCACTAAAAATGCCAGTTCTAATGATATATAACTGATGTACGTATTATTTAAATTGCTCGAGTTACTGCAGAAAAACCTTTGGCTGAAACAAGCGCCCCAAACAATAGTACCAGAATAAGTCTTCTCAGAAAAATGCAATGCTTACAATGTTTCTCAAAAAAGTGTTAAAAAAGTATGGCCTGTTTGTATTTCTGTAAATGGTAAACAACCAATAAAAATGCCAGATAAAAAAGAAAAGTTTCATTTTAATAGCTATCATAGGCAGTTAAAGGTTTCATTTGTTATATATGCTGACTTTGAATCTATTGATAATCCTGAAAAATCATATACAGAAGCATATCAAAAACATACCGATTGTGGCTATGGATACAAAGTTGTTTGTTATTATGATGATAAATATTCTAAATCTGCTGTGATATACAGAGGACAAAATGTTGTTTATAAATTTATGAAAAAATATTAGAAGAGAGAAGTATTGCGAGAAAAACACGAGAGCGCAGTTCAATAAAGACTTAACAATGACAAAATCAGACGAAAAAGACATTTAAGAAACCCAGGAAACTGTCATATTTGTAATAAGAATTATGTAAAATGTGATAAAAATAGAGATCATTGTCATGTAACTGGAACGTTTAGGGGAAGTGCTCATGAATCTTGTAATCTTAACTTTAGGTTGTATTTCATAATTTAAGAGGATATGATTCACATTTTATAATGAAGCACATTGGAAAGGTTAAAAGAGAAATAAATGTCATACCGACTAACATGGACAAATACATGGTTTTCATGCTAGGAAACAATTTGGTGTTTGTTGATAGTTTCCAGTTTATCACTTGAAAGTTTAGTAAAAAACATTCCGTCATTTAATTATACATCACAGGAGTATCATGATGAAAAGTTAAAATTAGTAAAAAACAAAAGGTGTTTACCCTTATGAACACATGGATAGCTTTGAACGTTTTAAAGAAACTAAATTACCTGAAAAAATAGCTTGTATTCTAAGCTAAATGATGAGGGTATTTCAGATGCTGATTATGGGCACGCTTGGAAAGCGTTTTATATTAAACAAGATGAGGATAATATCATGACCTCTGTCTTCAAACTGATGTGTTGCTGTCAGCAAATGTTTTTGAAACATAGGAAGATGATTTTTGAGTACTATAATTTAGATTCTTTAGTAGCTTTAGTAACTCTGTGTTGGCTTGAGATGCATGTCTTAAAATAACTGGAATTCAACTGATATTGATCCATGTTTGTTTATATAAAAGGGATTAAGAGGTGGTATAAGTTACATTGCTGGAAGGTATTTAAAAGCTAGCAATAAGTATATGGTAAACTATAAATGCAAGGATGAAATTAAGTACATAATATACCTTGATGCTAATAACTTATACGTAGAGAAGTAGGGGGAGTGGGTGGTGCTAAGTGCCAACCACTACCTACTGGTAACTTCAGATAGGTTAATCAGGTTGAAAAAGGAAAATCAAACTATATTGTTGAGTGTGATCTTGAGTATCCTGAAAAACTGCATGACTCATACAATGACTACCCTCTTGAGAGATTAAATACAAAATATGAATAGTTATCGGACTATTGTAAAACTCTAAAGAAAAAGTTTATTTTAGGAATTAGTAAAGTAAACAAACTTGTCACAACACTAAAGGATAAAAAGAAATATGTCGGCCATTAGAGAGACTTGAAACTATATGAAAAGTTATGATTAAAGGAAACAAAAATACATAGAATACTACAGTCTGATGAATCGCAGTGGCTAAGCGTATACATAGACTTTAACATTGCTAAAAGAACAGTTGGTAAGAATGCTTTTGAAAAGGATTTCTTTAAACTAATGAACAATTCAGTTTTTGGTAAGACTATGGACAATTAGAGAAAGATTGTTAATGTCAAATTGACTCGTGATGAGGAGGTTCTTTTAAAATATGCATCGAGACCTTCATTCATTTCTTGTTAGATGTTTAATATAATGTGTTTGCTATCGTGTAAAAGAAAGATTAGTCTTAAATATACCATGTTATGTTGGTATGTGTATTTTGTATTGATCAAAATATCTGACGTAAGATTTCCATTACAATTACATTAAAAATAAATACGATGGAAAAGCTAAAAAATTTTATACTGATACTGATTCATTGTGTTATGAAATCAAAACAAAATATTTATACGAGGTTATTATAAGGATAAGCATTTGTTTGATAATATTGACTAATATGAGGATGTAACCCCCCTCCACCACCGCCCTCCCCCACCCCCACACCCCGAGGACTGAATACTCCTTATATTAGAGACCGAGTACTGAATACTATTTAGCTCCGGACAAAAATTCTAAGTATAAAATTACAAAGGGCAATAACTCTAATTTGAATGATGACCTAAAACACCTAAGAGCTGGGATCTGCTAGATGAATGAAGGCCCGATTATCAAAATTAGACCTTTATTTACATTTTATGATTTTTTTTGGACATATTTGGTTTTAAAAATACATTTTATGAGTACTTTATACTAAATAGTGTGTTGTGCGAGTACTGCGTACCAGGCTCGTGCGTACTGAATACCGCCTAAAACGCACGAATACTGCGTACAAAAAGGAGGGGTTTCTGTCTCTATGATCCAAAGAATCAATTTCATTTCGATGATAGTAAAAGGGTTTTTGATAAAATGAAGATGAAACCTGGGGTATTCCAATTGTTGAATTTATTGGTCTACGGAGTAAACTATATTCGTATGTGTTAGATAATGAGGCTAGCACAAAATAGTGTAAGGGTATTAAAAAAGATAACACATGATATTTTATTTACAGCAACAGAAAGTTACCACCAAATGAAAGTTATTAATTAGATCAAAAAACACAACCTAAACAGTCGTGCAATAAATAAACAAGAGGGCCAGGATGGCCCAAGATCGCTCACCTGGTAATCATTGGCAATAAGTATGTTGCGTCTAGGTGTGTGTGTGTGGGTAGGGGGAGTATATGGATGGATATGAATCAGGCAATTTGTTTAACCTTTTATTGATATTAACATTATAAACAAATCTGGTAAAGTTTAGATAAAAAATTAAGTAGCTACAGATTTAACAAAGGCAAATACAATATAGCATTTTTGAATAAATCAAGGGCCATAACTCTGTCATTACTAAAAGATCTAGCTGGTTTTCGAACTTGTCCAAGATTTCATTGATATACAGCGATTTGCAAAACTAGACATCATACTGATGCTTCCTGCCAAATTTTGTAGAAATCCAACAAGCCGTTTAGGAGGAGTATCGCTGACAAGAAATGTAAAGCAAGAAATGTAAAGTAAAAATGTCAAAGGGCCATAACTTCGACAAAAATCATCGAACCGGAACAAACGCGCGATATGCACAACTAGACATATTACCGATGCTTCCTGACAAGTTTCGTCGAAATCCAACAAGGCGTTTAGGAGGAGTAGCGTCGACAAGAAATGTCAAGGGGCCATAACTCCGTCAAAAATCAACGGACCGGAAAAAAACGCAATATGCACAACTAGACATCATACCAATGCTTTCCTGCTAAGTTTCGTCAAATCCAACAGAGTTTAAAAATAATAATAATTATTCAAATAATAATCATTCAAATAATAATAATAACAAAAATAAAATAGGTAAAAGAAATATTTAAAAAAAATAATTAAAAACTAAACGAAATAATAACTAAAAATAAAATTTTAAAAAAAAAGTTAAAAAAAAAAAAAAATTCAAACAATAATAATTGTAATAAAAAAAACTGTAAGTTTGGTTAAGATTGCTCAAGTAATGTGGCCTCTATCGTGTTAACAAAATGTAAAACTGCATTTTTGCTAATTCAGGGGCCATGATGTTACGGGTCCGATCTTGCCCATTATTGAACTCCTCCGAGATCTTATGGTCATATACAATCTGTGCAAGTTTAGTTAAGATTGCTCAAGAAATGTGGCCTCTGTCGTGTAAACAAGATGAAAACTGCATTTTTGGCTAATTCAGGGGCCATAACTCTGGTGTTACTGGTCCGATCTTGGCCATTATTGAACTTGTCTAGGATCTTGTGGTCATATACAATTTGTGCAAGTTTGGTTAAGATTGCTCAAGAAATGTGGCCTCTATCGTGTAAACAAGATGAAAAACTGCTTTTTTTGCTAATTCAGGGGAGCTAAAAATGGGTAGGGGTGGGGACAGGGGTGGTGGGGTGGGGGAGTATATAGATGGATCAGGCAACTTGTCTAATCTTTTATTGATATTAACATTCTAAACAAATTTGGTAAAGATTAGATAATAAATGAAGTAGCTACAGATTTAACAAAGGAAAATACAATTTAGCATTTTTCAATAAATCAAGGGCCATAACTCTGTCGCTACTAACAAGACCTAGCTGGTTTTCGAACTGGTCCAAGATTTCATTGATATATAGCGATTTGCACAACTAGACATCTTATTGATGCTTCCTGCCAAGTTTCGTCGAAATTCAACAAGGTGTTTAGAAGGAGTAGCGCCGACAAGAAATCTAAAGTAAAAATAAAAATGTCAAGGTGCCGTGCTCCTTCAAAAATCAACGAACCGAACAAAATACGCAATATGCACAACTAGACATCACTAAATGCTTCCTGCTAAGTTCGTCATATCCGAAAAGTGATGAAAAATAAAACAAGAGCTGTCGGAGAACAGCGCAGCTCGACTATTCGATTTTTCAGAGAATAATAAATTATATAGCTAGTATACCATCAGAAAACAAAGCTAAAACAATGTTGGGTGAGGTTGGGAGCACAACATAGCTGTGTGTAAGAATTGACCAACTACACAGAAATATGTAAAAAAAAATCAAAAAAAATCGAGTTTTGAGTGGGGTTGGGGTGGGGGTGGGGGATGGGGTGAGGGAGAGGCAGGGGTGGCTGGTGTGGGGAGTGGGGTGACGAGGGCAACATATATGTGTAAGAAGCTATGTAGGAATTCACCAAACAACACAACAATGTGTAACAAAAATATGTAAAAATCGAGTTTTGAGTGAGGATGGGGAAGAGGCGGGGTGTGGAGAGGGCAACATATATGTGTAAGAAGCTATGTAAGAATTGACCAAAACAACACAGAAATATGGTAAAACAAAATAAAAAATATTTCGAGTGGGGTGGGAGTGGGGGGAGGGGGTGGGGGCAAGATAGCTATGTGTAAGAATTGACAAAAACAACACAGAAATATGTAATTTTTTATAAATATATCCAGTTTCCAGTGGGGGTGGGGGGTGGGGGTGGGGGTGGGGGCACGGAGTGTGGTGGAGGGGGCCACATATATGTGTAAGAAGCTCTGTGTAAGAATTTACCAAAACAACATAGATATATGTAAAAAACAATAAACATTAAATAAAATATTCCTGTTTCGAGCGTGGGGTGGGTGGTGGGGACGGGTGCAACATAGCTATGTGTAAAAACTGACTAAAACAACACAGAAATATGTAAAAAACAACACAAAAAAAACTGTTTCGAGTGTGTGTCTGTTTGGTTGGAGCGGGGGCGGGTGGAGAGGCGGGGTGGGGGTGAGGGAGCAACATATATGTGTAAGAAGCTATTTGTAAGAAATGACCAAAACAACACAGAAATATGTAAAAAAATAATAAAAATTAAATAAAAATATTCTTGTTTCAAGTGTGTGGTGGGGTTGGGGGGTGGGGGGGGGGGGCAACACAGCTATACGTGTAAGAATTTACCGAAAAAAACACAAAAATATGTAAAAAAATATATATAATAATAAAAAAAATTCGAGTTTCTGGTGTGGTGGGGGAGGAGGAGGGAGGAAACATAGCTATATGTGTAAGAATTGATCAAAACAACACAGAAATATGAAAATTAAATTTAAAAAAATCGAGTGAGGGGGGGGGGGGGGGGGGGGGGGGGGGGGAAGAATTGACCAATTGACCAAAACAACACAGAAATTGACCAAAACAACACAGAAATAAGGGCGTGGGGTGGGGGTGCGTGAGGGGGTGCGAGGAGCAGGGAGCCATGCCCCAATATGGGTGAAGTATGCTATAAGAAATCCCAAACCAAATTATATATAAATATATATGCTTAAGTACTTACTAGTGGGGGAGGGTGAGTGGTGGGGGAGGCGGAGGTGTGTGTGTGGGGGTGGGGGGGGAGACATAGCTATATGTGTAAGAATTGACCAAAACAACACAGGTATATGTTAAAAACTTATAAAAAATGAGTTTCGAATGTGGGGGGTGGTGGAGGCGTGAGGCGTGCAAGGGGGGGGGGGGGGGCGTGCAATGGGAGGGTGGTGGGGGGTGGTGGCGGGTTGGGTAATCATAGCTATAATGTAATAATTTACCAAAACAACACAAAAATATGTAAAAAGGGGCAAGGGAGGGTGGAGGGGGCCGGGCGAGGAGGAGGGAGCTCATACCTCAATATGGGTGAAGTATGAATAAGATGCATAATGCTATAAGAAATCCCAACCAAAATTATAGATATATACAACAGCTTAAGTACGTACTAGTGGGGGGGGGGGGGGGGAAGTGGGAGGGGGTAGCAGGGAGACGATGGCGGGGGGTGGGGTGCAACACATAACTTTATGTGTAAGAATTGACCAAACAACACAGAAATATGTAAACAAAAAAAATAAGTTTCGTGTGAGGGGAGGCGGAGGTGGGGGAAGGCGGGGGGGAAGGAATGTGGGTGGGGTGTGAGGGCAACATAGCTATATGTGTAAGTATCGACCAAAACAAAACAGACATATTTAAAAAGAAATAAAGGGCGTGGGGTGGGGTTGGTGGTGGTGGGCGGTTTGAGGCGAGGAGGAGGGAGCCCATGCCCCAATACTGGTGAAATATGATAAAATGCATAATGCTATAAGAAATCAAAACCAAAATTATAGATATATACAACAGCTTACACGCAAACCTGCCTTTATTGCACATTTTATGGGCCATTCCAATTTGGGTTCCATTTAAGCCATAAATTGCAGAAGACAAAATTACTTACGCAACCCTTTACAACATATTATAAGGAAACCAAATCCCAAATTTAGTTCAGCTAGGACAAGAAATGTAACACATATAGACCTGTAAACACAGCTTACACGCAAAATGTGATATGAATAGACTCATTTTAAGGGCTATCAGAATGTGGGTTCCATGGGAGCCCAGGGGTTACAGGAACCACAATTGACTTAAACAGCCCTTAAGATAATGCTATAAGGAAGCTCATGGCCAAATTTGGTTGTGCTAGGATAAGAAATGTAAGAGACATAGACTTTTAAACACAGCTTACACGCAAACCTTGATGTGGGACGCCGACGCCGACGCCGACGCCGGGTGATTACATAAGCTCTTTTATTGACCATAAATCACTCAGATTAAAGGGACACAGGGCAATCTTTATTTTTTAAAAACTCGCAGCGTCCTGTTAGTTTTCTCTTCACTTGCATTTGTTCAATCATTAATAGTAATTGTTAGAATAGTTCAAAGCAAATTATTTTTACAAATTACTGACTTTTTATAATAGTGCATGAATAATATATTTAAAAATTTGGTGAAACAGTGAAGAAAATTGAAATCTCAATTTTTTATTAATTATATGCAAGCAGTTTTAAAGTCAAAATGAAGTAGGATAAGTAAATTGAGGAGCAAATTTTGATGTTTGAATAAAACTCAAGATTGCCATGTGTCCCTTTAAAACTTCAACATTCAAATTTAGGGCATAAGTAGTTTATGGGATGTATTCAAGTGATATTCACCATCGAAATACTTCGTGAATGCAATTAGGTTAAAAAAACAAGTTGAAAGTTGAAAGTGTGATCCGTGGAGAAATCTGCATCAACTATCGACAGGAAAAAAGTTATAGCCGCAATAATTTACACTTTTAAAGGGCGAAATTGTATTCTACATGAAGTATAAATATGCCTACACATTCCCCGATTTGTGAAAAAAACTCTGTTGTTCTTGTTAAAAGAAATAAAAGTAGATCATACTCGCGTTTGTTGATGAAAACAGCGCTTTCGCTCCTTCTCGGAAGTGGCTTTCGCTCAATTTTCATTGTTCTCCTTTTGGTTGCAGAGCGAATGTTTACCAGGCGTGTATTCGACCATGGAGACACAAACGCAATGGTGTAATTGTCCAACGACCTTAAATAATTTGCAGAGTGCGTTTCGGGTATTTTGTCGATAAAATGTTTATGGCAGAACATGATAATACATTCGATACAATTCAATCCTCTATATATACATAATTTAAAGGTTGAAATTGATTCATAACTAATAAAAGGTTTAGTATTATACAGCTTCCATCCGTACGAGTATATTCGAAGAAGCCTGGTTTATAATTACAAAGTAATAATATTAAATTGCGCCTACCTGTGATTTAAGGCAATGCACACTCCACAGGAAACAACGTCGTGATTGCCACAATACATGTTCACCACTTCTGTCCCATGAACCTTACATTTCTCCTTGATAAAGACCGGAGACGCCTGGGAGAACAAGAAAAGTCATAAACGGCGTCCGATCCCCTCTCAACCGACCGCAAAAATCGTCCGCCCACCGACGCCATGTTTGTGTGCTCGTTACAAGTAAGTTAACCTATGATTTTCAAGATATGTGTCAACTCACTTCCTAGAAGACTGGCACCCCTGTCCCTCATTTCGAAATGATCTTTGTATTGAAATAACGAATGTTGATCAGGGTACCGGGCATACACAGGCCTATGATACTGAGCGTTATCAACACACATATCTGTATGCCATAATTTATGAGACATACTTAACCTTGACAGATATCATTGCATACGCTCGTTATCCGAGATTCGTACATGTATTAGGTTAAAGGGACTGCAGACGATCTGCAAGAATGACTGGAGTCATGAAAACTCCCATAATGAGCTTCAGTTTCATAAGAAATGTGTTTTTTTATTTGATTAACGTGTTTGGCCTTGAATACCCGACGACTCAGCTGGTTTTGTTGCAAAATCATGAATATTAATTAAAATAAAATGTATAAACAAGATTCAAAGTATTGAGCCGTGAAGTTAGGGCGATTTCATTTGGAATGCAAACAAATACGCAAATCAGGTAAACTACAACGTCACTGATTAATTCTTCAAAAGTGATGACATTTTTAAAACGATTAACACTGGTGGTCGTGGGTTCGTGACCCATATTCGGAATAAATTTGATCTTATTCTTGTGTTTTAAATATATTTGTAAATGAGTGTGCTGTATGATGAAAAACTACGTAATGGTTTAAGTCAATAACATTTCTTCTTCTATATTTTTACGCAAACCTCGATGTGGGACGCCGACGTCAACGCAAACGCCAACACCGACGCCGGGATGATTACATAAGCTCTCTTATTCTTCGAACAGTCGAGCTAATAATGAAAAATATATGTATATTAAAAAAAATATTAATAATAATAAAAAAAAAATATAATAAAAAAATCGAAGGAAAAAAAGGAAGTTAAAAAAGGCACAAACAACGGGGGGTGGGGTAATTATTATTTCCCCCCCCCCTCCCCTCCACCCCCCACCCCACCCCCTCCAATTCAATTACCAGTACTGTACAACTCCCGCCATCTGGAAGAATCGACACTACTTCACTTACAAGTCGAGCTTTTAGTGATATTCGAACCCGCAGTGGTTGCACATTTCTTATGAATCTCAAGCACATTATGAGAGTTTTCATGACGCCAATCATTCTTGCAGATCATCTGCAGTCCCTTTGACCTAATACATGTAGGAATCTCGGATAACGAGTGTATGTGCATGTAGTATGCAATGCTATTTTTGTTTTACATCAACTGGTGGATTAAAAAAAAAACGGTTTGTTCTCAAGTGATCAATTGCTGGGTCCCTAAATGAGATTTATTCCGTAAATGTTGGGTCATTCTGAAGACCCAACAATTGACTTGGGTACAGTATGCATTTATATATATACTCGGTAAAAAAAGTTTTGGACCAGGGTATATAAAGTCATATAAAGATAAAACTAGTTGATAAAATTTAATTATCTTTTTTTAGTAACCAAGGTCTACCCTACCCGGTTAATTTGGTACCAGAAACATTAAATTCCAAGCAAGATTTGATTTTAAAAAAATATTGCGAACACACAAAGGGTCTGTAAAAAATGTTGCAAAGTCCTTACAAAGTAACAGTTACGGACACATTCGAGTAACCAATAAAAAGATTATTATTTTTTAGGCAAACTTTCATTGTAAACGGTAGCGCGGCGGATTTGTAACCGGAGGCCCCGGGTTCAATCCTCCGTGGTGCCACTGAGTTCCGTTGGTGTGATCTTGGGCAAGACACTTTACCTTAGCCTCGTCCGTCGGATGGGGACGTAAACCGGGCGGTCCCGTGTATCGGTCTATCTTCCGAGCACGTTAAAGAACCATAGGAATCTATTCGATTATAAGAGTAGGGCAGGTTCCCGGATTCTTATGTATCCTTCCCCTCTCTCTGGGGCGGCTCTAAATAACCTATACTGTGTTGATGAGCCGTTCAACAACATTGAATTCAATTCATTGTTAACGATAATTATGGTCGATTGTTGATCTATTGTGAATTATCAACTGAGATAATAAGAGTTATGGTCGAATGTCGTGGTTCAGCGATCATTGTACGGGTTCGAACACTGCCATGGTCCAAAACTTCTTTAACAGAGTATATATACATATCTGTCAAGGTTGAGTATGTGTCATACATTATGTCAGTGTATTATATCGATACAGTGTGTATGTAATAGATAGAGTCTGGTCTCAGGGAGTTGGCTTATTTAAACACCGAGATGGGCGTAGCCCATCGAGGTGTTTAAATAACCAACGAGCTGAGACAGACTCTATCTTTTTTGTAGCATGGTGTACTTAGTAGTAACACTGTGACGTCATAGTGACCGTACTCTAAATTCCAATATCCGGTAGTTGTAGTACGGCTTAGCCACGCCCCTTTAGTTACCCTAAATTAAACGATTTAATGCTCTGCATTCATCAAAGGAAATGTCACCGACCATGCTACAATATATCGATACAGTGTGTCGATAACGCTTAAATAAACTTTATCCCAGGTACGCATGTAAACACCAAAGTCTTTAAGTGTGTATGTCTGGTACCCTGCTCAACATTCGTTATTTCAATGCGAAGATAATTTCGAAATGAGGGGCAGGGGTACCAGCATACTAGGAAGTAAACTAGGGTAGTGGGTCGACAAATATCTTGGAAATTATAGGTTAACTTACACGAAAATGGCGTCGGTCGGCGGACGATTTTCGCGGTCGGTGGAGAGAGGGTCAGACGCCGTTTATGACTTTTCTTGTTCTCCGTGTGAGACTGATGACAGACATGAAGAAGCCCTACATGCTTGTGTGGAGTGCGGACAAAACTTGTGTTCAACATGTTTACGGGATCACAATAAGTTCCAAGGGCTGAGGGGTCATAAGATCCTGGACAAGGAAGAAATGAGGACCCGAGGTCCCCAGGCGTCTCCGGTCTTAATCAAGGAGAAATGTAAGGTTCATGGGACAGAAGTGGTGAACATGTATTGTGGCAACCACGACGCTGTTTCTTGTGGAGTGTGCATTGCCTTAAATCACAGGTAGGTGCATTTTAATCTTATTACAGCTGATGGGGTCATTGTCGTACCGGGTACTACAGAAAGGCATGTATACAGAAACGTACCCGAAAATCATCAAAATCCAGAAAGGCCCCCAAATATACATAAATGTACCCGAGACAAAATACAATGTCGTAAAACACGGCCGTAACGCGTTCTGTTACTTCAGGGAAACGAAACTTTCTAGCCTCGGTCACCCGGCCCGCTTCTGATTTCTTCGTTACGCTATGCTACACGGATCCAGAGCCCGGGCCTGGGGAAAATAGGAAGTTTAAAGTCGCTCTCTCGTTTTGGGCGATTTTGGTGAGATTTTTAGAGATTCAACGAGACTTTCAAAAAACATGTTTTTAAGTAATTTATTCATATTTTCTTATGTTTAACTTATGAGAAGCAACAGGTGACGTTAAACAGTTTAACTGCTGCATCAACAATTGACGTTGTACTTGTTTTACAACATGACGTCACGCAAACGTCGACTTTATGAGCGTGAAAAAAACTCGCGAATAAATTGTGTTAATCGCTAGTGGGCGCTTTAATTGGCCCAATCTGCCCAGACCGATATCATATGCATGATACGGTCTAGCTGGCCGAGACTAGAAACTTTCATTCTTTACAAAGGTTAATCGATTCACTTTTTAAAAGCCACTAGCAGTTGCCTCCGCCTTAAAGGAATGCAGTTGGTCTAAATGTTTGACCAACTCTTCTTGAATGGCGAGCTGCATATTTGTTTACTTTTTTTGCGCTGGATTCGATGATTTACAACTTCCGATTTTAAGACAATACGTTTTGTATTTTATTACAAACTATGGCAGCCTAAATATGTTTTAAGAAAATAGCGCAATAGTTAATAATAAACAATATTGTTTAAGCAGTTGTTTTATCAAGTTCTAAATTGTTTCAATTCCGCCAATGAGATGTTGTTTGTCCGGGTACGTTTCTGTATACATAAATGTACCCCGGGTACCTTTCTGTAGTACCCGATACGACAATGACCCCATCAGCCTTATTACATTACATGGAATTAGAAAGCGGGGTTCTTCGAATATACTCGTACGGATCAGCTGAGAAGTAGTTTATTACGTCTGTGTATGGATGGAAGCTGTATTATACTAAACTTTATAAAAATATTAGTTATGAAACAATTTCAACCTTTATTTCTATAAAGGATTGTATTTTATCGAATTTATTATCATGTTCTGCCATACACGTTTATCGATAAAATACCTCAACGCCCTCTGCATGAATTATTGGTGCAAGTATTTGAAAATCTGTTGAACAAGTTGGGTAAACACTACACCACAGTAAAGAGTTTAACCTACATTTTAAACATCTTCAATCAATCACCGCAGTTTTTCATACTTGCGCCAGTTATTAATGCAGATTTTACTACCAACACTCTTCACGGTCAATACTGTGAGCTATAAAGAAACTATCGATACACCTGTGGGAAACACTAAGCCGGGTAGAGGTTACGAAGACAAAGCTTCATTATTAAGAAACCGCGGTCGGTCACTACGCTCCCTACCTTTCTGTTTCTTAATTAAGAATAAATTACTGAAAAGGTGATTCCTTGGAAGCCACAAACAAGAGAGAAAAGTAGCAGACTTTGTTTTACTGAGTCTGTTCGTGCGGAGTAATTATAAATTGCAACACCTCTCACGCCTCCTATCACCGGCTTAAGCGATAGACGGTCGCTACGCTACCTTCCTCTTCATAGCCGCTATCCCGCTATACGAAGAGCAAATCAAATCTGCTCAAATGAGACACTTGCAAGCCCTAAACTTAAATAATATTTGCGCTTAACAGACCAAACATTAACCCATGAGTAGGTACGGATTATGTTAGTATCCTAGATACTACTGTGATGGGAGCCATTTTTATTTTATTTTTTATCAAAAACGGATGGGGTATTTGAAATTTGAAATGGGTTCAAGTGAAATTTTCAACCAAACGCATATTGTTGGCATGAACAATGTCAACAATACAGTACATGACCCTATTGATGTAAACATAAGAGAAGAAGGAATACTTTTATAGCAGGCTTTTTTTACGTGAAAAAAAAGTCCATGGAATAGTCCGTGTGGCCTAGTGGGTAACGAGGTGGACTTCAAATCCGGATGACCCGAGTTCAAACCTCACCTGTGCCATTTAGTTTCGTTTTTTTTTTGTCAGACATTTTTTCTTAACGTCTTCCGTCGGCATCAATATATCGCATGCATACAAGCGGTTATTTAGAACCGAAGCGAATGTTGGTAACTGGCTTATATCATTACACTGTTTATATACATCTACTACCTCGTACTATCAGGTCATGCCGATATAGGCATCTACTACCTCGTATAATCAGGTCATGTCGATATGCTGATTGTTTGATATTAGTTTGCGTATAGTCATCTCCTACCTCGTATTATCAGGGCATGTCGATATGTTGATTGTTCGATATTAATTTGCGTATAGGCATCTACTACCTCGTATTATCAGGTCATGCCGATATGCTGATTGTTTGATATTAGTTTACGTATAGGCATCTACTACCTCGTATTAGCAGGTCATGCCGATATGCTGATTGTTTGATATAAGTTTGCGTCTAAACTTTACTGCCTCGTATTATCAGGTCATGTCGATATGCTGATTGTTTGATATTGGTTTTCGTGTAGGCATCTACTACCTCGTATTATCAGGTCATGCCGATATGGTGGTTGTTTGATATTAGTATTAGTTTGCCTAAAGGCATCTTTAACTAATCAATTTAAAACTTGTATTATTCAGGTCATGCGAAGATGTTGATTTCATACCTAACGTGGCTACTGGCATAAAAGCAAGCAAGGAAGTAAAAGACGTCGTCGATGGTCTAAACAAAATCAAACTTGGTCTCCGCAATACAAGCAAACACAAACAAGACGATTTAAAAAGAATCGGACGAGAAATGAGCAAATCCCTGACCGACATCGATCAGTTTAGAGATAAAATAGTCAGTCACTTAGACGAGATGGTAAAAAAGGCTAAAGCTGAAGTACAAGCCCAGTATGCAGAGTTATCAAAAGCGATCAACACTAGTATTCAACGGCTGGGAGATATGATTACAACACTTGACGACAACGTTAAACACGTGGAATCTTCCAAACGAGACAGCGAGGCTCATGTGTTTATGTATGTTAAGCAGGGTAAAAGCAACGCAGATGATGGCAGTAAACTACTAAGCGAGATGGCAACGGAGACAGAAAAGCTCAACTATTCTATCAACAGTGACATCACAGATTACGTCATGAATCTGAAGTCGATTGGAGACATCCGCGCTAAAGAAGAGAAACCACGCATACAAGCCATGGATACCAGACCAATCAGTTCTGCTACACTCCATAAGCAACTCAACGCCAAGGTCAGTGGTGATGGAAATACATGTAATATAAAGGGTACCTGCCTGATGGATGATGGATCGGTTGTGATATGTGACGGTAAAAACAATAAACTTAAACTACTGAACTCGACCTTACAAGTTGTGGACAGCTGTACCGTGCGGTGCCCGTCATGGGGCGTGTGTAGTACCGGTCCAACAGAAGTAGCAGTAGCACTGAGAGACGACAAGAAGATACAGTTTATATCCACTGGTGATAAACTGTCTCTCACGAGATCCTTCCAGGTGGATGTGACATGTAATTATGTTGCCGTCAGCAAGGGGGAGTTGTTTGTTACCTGTGATGCCCCATCACAAGTACGTGTATACAGCCTGGCAGGAGCATACCTTCGTACCTTCCAGAACGACACATCAGGACAACGAATGTTTTCCAGTCTATACTGTATTGCTGTCTGTAATGATGGTAGTTACATCCGCGTTGTCGACTCCAATAAAGGAGTGATCACCGTGGACAGACAAGGACACCGACAATCAACCTTCACCGACCCGTCACTTAAGTCGGCATTTGGAGCCTGTGTACTGGAGAACAACAACCTGCTCGTGTGTGGCTGGGGGTCTCACAACGTCATCCAGATAGGCAGCGACGGGAGAATGATAGGTAGCATACTATCTACGGCAGACGGGATAGAGTATCCACAGTCACTATGTTACGACAAGGTCAACTCTCGGCTGATTGTTACCATGTACAATACCGATCACATCAAGGTGTTTGATTTAATCAGAAAATAAAGCTACATAATGAAGGTGATATATCGGAAAAACATAATTGTTATAAAATAAACCTTAAATGTGTTATCTGGTTATTGTAATAATGACACCATTTATTTGTTGAATCATTTTTAAAACTCACATTAAAAAGATGTCTGTTTACAAAGTAATATACGCGTCGGAAGTGTAAGTGATTATCCAAACGTAGAATTCACTCTCAAGATGTCGGTTCATAAAAATATGTACATGTATATACGTTGTTTTGTATCTATCATTTGTTACACAGTTCTGAATACATATGTCAATGAACAGTATACAGCTATTCATGTTTACAACACACACAGCATTGTAGTGTGTACAGACTGAGACATACTCGTGCATTATGTGGTTAGTGATCACAGAAGGCACTCTCTGTTGCATATGTGAAACTATTTAACTCCGGAATAAATATTATCCAGAATGAATTAGGCCCGTTCGAGAAAAAAACGAACATATAAACATAGGTGAGGTTTATAAACCCTGGATTTATTAATGGCGGACCTAGGCTTATTAGGGCATGGGTGGAGCACTTGGCAAACAAAATATATTCTCCGCCCACTTGTAACTGTTTTTTTGCTACATTTCTTTTACATTTCTTTTCATTGTATGGCTCACTCCCACACTGGATCCGCGCATGATTCTAAAGAACTAAAAGACTTCCCACTGCCCCTTATAAAATTCATAAAACATTTTTTGAAATAGTGCTATCTGAACATTCTGAAGTGAACACTGTAATCAAATGTTTAAAGTAAGGTAACTTAGGTATATTTTATTAAAATAAAAAGTAAAAGACAATTAAAACTCTTGTTTTTCTCACAATGTATTAGTACAAAACATACTTGACTGTCTCGGCTAGGCTCACAAAGCCAGTGCCTTAGCGTATAAACGGGCTTAGATTGACTGGACATTATTAGTTGCAATATGACCGTTCCCTCCTCATATGGTTTGTTCTGTGGGAGGTAACTCATTCACAATCTCTTTAAAATAGATAGAACATGTACTTGGTATGTGTGGTGGAGGGTGGTAAGAGTGGGGTGGGGGAGGAGGGTCTCGACTTGTCAGAACTTAACATTCATAAAATAGAGGCTGCTATAATCTGGCCTGTAGTTCACGAACCATTCTTCGAACAATTCTTAGACTTGAGCTCAAGTACTCAAATTTCGTTCACAAATATTCCCATGACATTCAAAGACAAAAACTCGTATGCAATTGCTATTTATTGATATTTATCATATTTATACATATCAGCTTGTTATGAAAGTTTAGACTAGAGACTTATTGAAATATTTGATATTGAAATATGCATACTTCGGTTTAAGTCAAGATTGTTCTCTAGAATGGTTGGCGAATTCAAGGCTAGATATGCTTAATGAATTGAATCGGATTTTATAGTCGCACCAACAGCTAAGGTCATATGGCGACTTCCCAGCTTCCATTGGGGCAGGAAGACCCAGGTGCCCCTCCGGGCAATTTTCGTTGACGGGCGCGCACCTGGGTATAAACACCGACATTCCGCAAGCCAGCTGGATAGCTTCTTCACATAAAGATTTCTAGGCCCATGAGGGATCGAACCCACAGCCGTCAGGGGCAAGACTCTAACCACTCGGCCACGGACGCCCCTTCGATATGCTTAATGAGAATAAGGTTAAAATATATAGTATCTATAAGCCTGATCTGTTATTATGTTACCTATGAACCGTCAATGCTGGTTTATTATTATGTGTTTGTTAGCCGCCAATGCTGGTTTGTGAAACGTTTGTATGCGGGCCGCCAACGCTGTACTCTGTCGTTATTGCGTAAATAATGTTGACAAACGGATAAAGGGAATCAACTCCCACATTAAGAGAGTCATTCCAATTGTTGGCAATTATTACCCTCAGCAAAAAGTTCACATCACTGTCCTCATACTATTTTGGCATTTGTCGTCTCTACAGTATTGGGGTTGAAAGCACAGGTGGCAGTATCAGTGTTGGTAACTAACTCTTTTTTTTATTTTGTAAAATTAAAACATAAATAAACATAAAATAATTGACACGCTATTTGTTTATAAGAAACATATTTAACGTCTTCCTGAAAAATATCTTCCAGTACTGCAGTTACTGACAATGTGTTCATCTCGATGTGGTTGACATTTTTGTCTAACTTATTTCACCTTATCAGTAGGGAAAATAACCCCTTTCTGTTCGATTTTGTTGTTGTTTCTGTATGAAGTGTATTGACAAGTTTTACTGGATAACTGATGAACATTTTCCAAGTTGCGAATCTGTGCATACACTTTGTGAACAGTTCACTCAATGAAAACAGCTGTACCCTTGAACTGTTTCGTAAACAAACAAGAACTTTCTTCAATGTTTTGTGAGTCGTCAATGCTAGTCTGTTATTCTGTATGTGGGCCGTCAATGTTAATCTGTTATTCTGTTGTCCGTTGAATTTCAATGCTGGTCTGTTATTAGGCTGTCTTCAGGCCGTCAATGATGGCCTATTATTTTATTTTGGGCCGTCAATGCTGGTATGTTATTCTGTTGTATGTAGACCTTTAGTGCTGGTCTGTTATTAGGCTGTCTACAGGCCGTCAATGCTTGCATGTTATGTTATTTTGGGCCGTCAATGCTGGTATGTTATACTAGTGTATGTAGGCCGTCAATGCTGTTCTGTGATTTTGTTGTTTGTGGTTTTTAGCTCTACTGATCAGAGATCAGCAGAGCTTATGCCTTTATGCGGCGTCCGTCCGTCTGTCCGTCCGTCTGTCTGTCTGTCCGTCCGTAAACTTTTTTTTGTAGCGACTACTCCTCTGAAACTACGGAATGGATTTTCATGAAACTTTACAGAAATAATGCCCATGAAGTCTAGTTGATCCTAGCAAAAATTCATGTTGATGTGAAATCCAAGATGGCCGCCAAATCTAAAAATAGATTTTTAAAAAACAAGTTTGTAGCGACTACTTCTTGAAAACTCTAAGTGATATTGATATGGGACTTTTTTTTAAATGATCAGCATGACATGATGATGGTCCTTGTCGAAAATCATTTTGATTCGACGTTAAACATGGCTGCCAGCGGGCATCTTTGTTTACATAGAGTTATTTAGTAAAAACTTGTAGCGACTACTCCTCTGACACTACTCGACGGATTTCCATGAAACTTCACAGGAATGTTGCTCTTGATGTCTTATTGATCATAGCAACATTTCAGGTTGGTCGGAAATTCTAAATGGCCGCCACAGCTAAAAATAGATTTTTAAAAAAACAAGTTTGTAGCGAGTACTTCTTGAAAACTATAAGTGATATTGATATGGGACTTTTTCTAAAATGATCAATATGGAATGATGTTGATCCTTGTCGAAAATTATTTTGATGCGACGTTAAACATGGCCGCCAGCAGCCATCTTTGTTTCCATAGAGTAATATAATGAAAACTTGTAGCGACTACTCCTCCGAAACTACTTGACGAATTTTCATGAAACTTTACACAAATGTTTCTCTTGATGTCTAATTGATCCTAGCAAACCTTCAGGTCGACCTGAAATTCAAGATGGCCGCCATGGCTAAAAAAGATTTTCAAAAAACAAGTTTGTAGCGACTACTTCTTGAAAACTATAAGTGATATTGATATGGGACTTTTTCTAAAATGATCAGCATGACATGATGCTGGTCCCTGTCGAAAATCGTTCTGATTCGATGTTAAACATGGCTGTCAGCGGCCATCTTTGTTTACATAGAGTTATCTAGTAAAAACTTGTAGCGACTACTTCTCTGTAACTACTAGACGGATTTTCATGACACTTAACAGGAATGTTGCTCTTGATGTCTAATTGATCCCAGCGAAATTGCAGGTCGACCTGAAATTCAAGATGGCCACCATGGCTAAAAATAGGTTTTCAAAATACAAGTTTGTAGCGACTACTTCTTGAAAACTAAAAGTGATATTGATATGGGACTTTTTCTAAAATGATCAGTAAGACATGATGTTGATCCTTGTCAAAAATTATTTTGATTTGACGTTAAATATGGCAGCCAGTAGCCATCTTTGTTAACATAGAGTTATATAATGAAAACTTGTGGCGACTACTCCTCTGAAACTACTTGACGGATTTTCATGAAACTTCACAGTAATGCTAATCTAGCTATCAAAAACCTATCAGTAGAGCTTCAAGGTCATTGACCTCTTGTTTGTTATTGTGTTTGTGAGCTACTGCTGGACTCTTATTCTGTTGCCCTGGCTTCATATTGTGTGTAGGCCGTCCATGCTGGTCCGTTATTATGTTGTTTGTGGGCCATAGAAGCTGATATGTTAGTGTGTTGTCTGTGGGCCGTCAATGCTGTTCTGTTATTATGTTGTTTGTGGGATGCTGGTCAGTTTTTATTGTGTTTGTGGCTTACTGCTGGTCTGTTATTATGATGCCTCTGGGCCGTCAAACTGGTCTGTTTTTATGTTGCACGTGGGCCTTCAATAAAGGTCTGTGATTCGGCTGTTTTTGAGCCGTTAATGCTGGTCTGCTATTCTGTTGTCTATAGCCCGTCAATGCTGATCTGTCATTATGTTGGCTGTTGGCCGTCAATGCTGATCTGTCATTATGTTGGCTGTTGGCTGCTGGTCGTCAATGCAGATATGTTATTATGTTGGCCGTTGGCCATCAATGCTGATCTGTTATTATGTTGGCTGTTGGCCGTCAATGCTGATCTGTCATTATGTTGGCTGTTGGCCGTCAATGCTGATCTGTTAATATGTTGTATGTTAGCTGTTAGTCGTCAATGCATATCTGTTATTATGTTGGCTTTTGGCTGTTAACCGTCAATGCTGATCTGTTATTATGTGGTCTGTTGGCTGTTGGCCGTCAATGCTGATTTATTATGTCGGCTTTTGACCGTCAATGCTGATCTGTTATTATGTTGTCTGTTGGATGTTGGCCGTCGATTTTGCTGTTGTTCTGTTTTCTATAGACCGTCAATTCTGGTCTGTTATTCTGTTGTTTCTTGGCCTCCATTGCTGGTATGTTATTCTGTTGGACGTAGGCCTTGAGTGCTGGTCTGTTATTAGTCTGTCTAAGGCCCGTCAATGCTGACCTGTTATGTTATTTTGGGCCGTCAATGCTGGTATGTTAGATTAGTGTATGTAGGCCGACTACTTCTTGAAAACTATAAGTGATATTGATATGGGACTTTTTCTAAAATGATCAGCATGACATGATGCTGGTCCCTGTCGAAAATCGTTCTGATTCAATGCTGTTCTGCGATTGTGTTGTTTGTGGGATGCTGGTCTGTCTTTATTGTGTTTGTCGTCTACTGCTGGTCTGTTATTCTGTTGCATCTGGGGCGTCAATGCTGGTCTGTTTTTATGTTGTTTCTTGGCCTCCAATGCTGGTATGTTATTCTGTTGGACGTAGGCCTTCAGTGCTGGTATGTTATTAGGCTGTCTAAGGCCCGTCAATGCTGGCCTGTTATGTTATTTTGGGCCGTCAATGCTGGTATGTTAGATTAGTGTATGTAGGCAATCAATGCTGTTCTGCGATTTTGTTGTTTGTGGGATGTTGCTCTGTTGTTATTGTGTTTGTGGACTACTGCTGGTCTGTTGCATCTGGGGCGTCAATGCTGGTCTGTTTTTATGTTGCACTGGGGCCTTCAATGAAGGTCTGTGATTCTGCTGTTTGTGGGCCGTCAATATGGTCTGCTATTCTGTTGTCTGTGAGCCGTCAATGCTGGTCTGTTATTATGTTGCATATGGGCCGTCAATGCTGATATGTTATTATGTTGTCTGTTGGCCGTCAATACTTGTCTGTTATTATGTTGTTTGTGGGACGTCAATTCTGGTCTGTTATTATATATGTGGGACGGTAATGCTGATCTGTTATTATGTTGTCTGTTGGCCGTCGATGTTGCTGTTATTATGTTTTCTATAGACCGTCAATTCTTGTCTGTTATTATGTTGTATGTGGGCCGTCAATGCTAGTCAGTTATTACGTTGTCTGGGTCGTCAATGCGAGTCTGTTATTATGTTGTCTGTGGATCGTCAATGCTTGTGTGTTATTCTGTGGACCGTCAATGCTGGTCTGTTTTTATGTTGTATGTGGGCCGTCAATGCGAGTCTGTTATTATGGTGTCTGTGGGTCGTCAATGTTAGTCTGTTATTATGTTGTCTGTGGGCCGTCAATACTGATCAGTTATTATGTTGTATGTGGGTCGTCAATGTAAGTCTGTTATAATGTTGTCTGTGGGCCGTCAATGCTGGTATGTTATTATGTTGTATGTGGTCCGTCAACGCTAGTCTGTTATTATGTTGTATGTGGGTCGTCAATGCTAGCCTGTTATTATGTCATCTGTGGGCCGTCAATACTAGTCTGTTATTATGTTGTGTGTGGGCCGTCAATGCTAGTCTGTTATTATGTTGAATGTGGGTCGTCAATGCTAGCCTGTTATTATGTTGTATGTGGGCCGTCAATGCTAGTCTGTTATTATGTTGTCTGTGGGACGTCAATGCTAGTCTGTTATTATGTTGGATGTGGGCCGTCAATGCTGGTCTGTTATTATGCTCGATGTAGGCCGTCAATGATATTCTGTTATTATGTTGTATGTGGACCGTTAATGTGAGTCTTTTATTATGCTGTATGTGGGCAGTCAATGCCGGTCTGTTATTATGTTGTATGTGGGCCGTCAATGCTAATCTGTTATTATATTGTATGTAGGCCGTCAATGCTAATCTGTAATTATGTTGGATTTGGGCCGTCAATGATATTCTGGTATTATATTGTATGTGGGCCGTCAATGTTAGTCTGTAATTATGTTGTGTGTGGGTCGTCAATGCCGGCCTGTTATTATGTTGTATGTGGGCCGTCAATGCTAGTCTGCTATTATGTTGTAGGTGGGTCGTCAATGCTGGCCTGTTATTATGTTGTATGTGGGCCGTCAATGCTAGTCTGTATTATGTTGTATGTGGGCCGTCAATGCTAGTCTGTATTATGTTGTATGTGGGTCGTCAATGCTGCTAGTCTGATAATGGGTCGTCAATGCTAGTCTGTTATTATATTGGATGTGGGCCGTCAATGCTGGTCTGTTATTATGTTGGACGTGGGCCGTCAATGACATTCAGTTATTATGTTGTATGCGAGTCTGTCATTATGTTGCATGTGGGCTGTCAATGCCGGTCTGTTATTATGTTGTATGTGGGCCGTCAATGCTAGTCTGTTATTATGTTGTCTGTGGGTCGTCAATACTAGTCTGTTATTATGTTGGATGTGGGCCGTCAATGTTGTTCTGTTATTATGTTGGATGTGAGCCGTCAATGATATTCTGTTATTATGTTGTATTTTGACCGTTAATGCGAGTCTGTTATTATGTTGTATGTGGGCCGTTAATGCCGGTCTGTTATTATGTTGTATGTGGGCCGTCAATGCTAGTCTGTTATTATATTGTATGTGGGCCGTCAATGCTAGTCTGTTATTATATTGTATGTGGGCTGTCAATGTTAGTCTGTTATTATGTTGTGTGTGGGTCGTCAATGCCGGTCTGTTATTATGTTGTATGTGGGCCGTCAATGCTGGTCTGTTATTAATATTATGTTGTATGTGGGCCGTCAATGCTAGTCTGTTATTAAATTGTATGAGGCCGTCAATGTGAGTCTGTTATTATGTTGTCTGTGGGTCGTCAATGCTAGTCTGTTATTATGTTGTCTGTGTGCCGTCAATGCTGGTCTGTTATTATGTTGTGTGTGGGCCATAGGTGATGGTATGTTATTATTTTGTCCGTGGACTGGTCTGTTATCATGTTGTGCGTGGACCGTCAATGCTGGTCTGTTATCATGTTGTGCGTGGACCGTCAATGCTGGTCTGTTATCATGTTGTGCGTCAACCGTCAATGCTGTTCTGTTATTATGTTGTGTGTGGACCGTCAATAATGGTATGTTATCATGTTGCGTGTGGTCCGTCAACGCTGGTCTGTTATCATATTGTGCGTGGACCGTCAATGCTGGTCTGTTATCATGTTGTGCGTTGACCGTCAATGATGGTCTGTTATCATGTTGTGTTTGGACCGTCAATGCTGGTCTGTTATTATGTTGCGTGTGGGATGCTGGTCTACTATTATGTTGTGCGTGGACCGTCAATTCTGGTCTGTTATCATGTTGTGCATGGACCGTCAATGCTGGTCTGTTATCATGTTGTTCGTGGACCGTCAATGCTGGTCTTTTATCATGTTGTGTGTGGACCGTCAATGCTAGTCTGTTATTATGTTGCGTGTGGGATGTTGGTCTATTATTATGTTGTGCGTGGGCCATATATGCTGGTCTGTTATTATTTTGTCCACTGCTGGTCTGTTATCATGTTGTGCGTGGACCGTCAATGCTGGTCTGTTATTATGTTGTGTGTGGACCGTCAATGCTGGTCAGTTATCATGTTGTGCGTAGACCGTCAATGCTGGTCTGTTATCATGTTGTGCGTGGACCGTCAATGCTGGTCTGTTATTATGTTGTGCGTGGACCGTCAATGCTGATCTGTTATAATGTTGTGCGTGGCCCGTCAATGCTGGTCTGTTATCATGTTTAGCGGGAACTGTCAATGCCGGTCTGTTATCATGTTGTGTGTGGACCGTCAATGCTGGTCTGTTATTATGTTGCGTCGGGATGCTGGTCTATTATAATGTTGTGCGTGGGCCATATATGCTGGTTTGTTATTATTTTGTCCACTGCTGCTCTGTTATCATGTTGTGCGTGGACCGTCAATGCTGGTCTGTTATTATGTTGTGTGTGGACCGTCAATGCTGGTCTGTTATCATGTTGTGCGTAGACCGTCAATGCTGGTCTGTTATTATGTTGTGCGTGGACCGTCAATGCTGGTCTGTTATTATGTTGTGCGTGGACCGTCAATGCTGGTCTGTTATCATGTTGTGCGTGGAACGTCAATGCTGGTCTGTTATCATGTTTTGCGTAAACCGTCAATGCTGGTCTGTTATCATGTTGTGCGTGGACCGTCAATGCTGGTCTGTTATCATGTTGTGCGTGGACCGGCAATGCCGGTCTGTTATATGTTGCGCGTGGACCGTCAATGCTGGTCTGTTATCATGTTGTGCGTTGACCGTCAATGATGGTCTGTTATCATGTTGTGTTTGGACCGTCAATGCTGGTCTGTTATTATGTTGCGTGTGGGATGCTGGTCTACTATTATGTTGTGCTCGGGCCATATATGCTGGTCTGTTATCCTGATGTGCGTGGATCGTCAATGCTGGTCTGTTATCATGTTGTACGTGGACCGTCAATGCTGGTCTGTTATCATGTTGTGTGTGGACCGTCAATGCTAGTCTGTTATTGTGTTGCGTGTTGGATGTTGGTCTATTATTATGTTGTGCGTGGGCCATATATGCTGGTCTGTTATTATTTTGTCCACTGCTGGTCTGTTATCATGTTGTGCGTGGACCGTCAATGCTGGTCTGTTATTATGTTGTGTGTGGACCGTCAATGCTGGTCTGTTATCATGTTGTGCGTAGACCGTCAATGCTGGTCTGTTATCATGTTGTGCGTGGACCGTCAATGCTGGTCTGTTATTATGTTGTGCGTGGACCGTCAATGCTGGTCTGTTATAATGTTGTGCGTGGCCCGTCAATGCTGGTCTGTTATCATGTTTAGCGGGAACTGTCAATGCTGGTCTGTTATCATGTTGTGAGTGGCCCGTCAATGCTGGTCTGTTATCATGTTGTGCGGGGACTGTCAATGCTGGTCTGTTATCATGTTGTGTGTGGACCGTCAATGCTGGTCTGTTATCATGTTGTGCGTGGACCGTCAATGCTGGTCTTTTATTATGTTGTGCGTGGACCGTCAATGCTGGTCAATGTTTGTGGGCCAGTCTATTAATCCATATCCTCGCTTGTTTAAGACACTCAAATATTCCATAGGTTATTGAAGCATTGACTTCTATGTTTACTGTTTAATTTCATGATAGACTTGTCTATGGTGTTCTATGTCATGATAGCAATGCACAAGCAATGTCTGTTGCATTGCAATGTGCACTTGGCATTTGTTTGTTCACCTGAAATGGGTTCACAGTTAGTATGTACCAAGTTGATGTTTTATTTGTTTGATTCAAATGCAAGAAACGATAAGTGCATATCTGATGATAGCGGTAATGGGATTTGTCCGTGAATAATAGGCTGCATTCAATTAAACCGTTACTCGGGGAGTGGTGTCCTTCTTGTTGAGTCATTCGACGAGATGAAGTTGTTTAAGCCCGGTGCAGAATAGGCCATATTGATATGTATTACAAGGTGAGCAATTACCCGAATGTATATACTGTTTTGCACTGTTAACTGTCAAACATACAGGGTTGGATTGTGTAGACGTTGACCCTATGAGACAAAGACAATACCAAATTAATAGTATAAAAGAGTTATATGATATAATTGATTTCAGTCTCGGTTTAAATTTGGTGAAAGAAATCCGACTATGTTTGTACTTGCATTTACTAAATGTTTACACATCCGTTGACGTATACATACATTTTCATATATCATGATAGTTTTACCTACATTTTACCGTACTTTAATAGCTGTTTCATTTTTCATTTGCATCAGTTTTTGCGCACAGTATGCTCTATTCATTCGTTCGTTCGTTCGTTCGTTCATTAATTCATGTATTCATTCATTCATTCATTCATTCATTCGATTCTTACGGAGGTGTACAGTACTAGTTCTGCCTGGATTCCCCAGGGGGATCTCGCCAACTGAGAAGGCGATCCCTTTGAGGTCAATTGGGTCCTTTGCTTTGGGCAGATGCTTGCAAACCCCCTCTAACATTATTGTACCGGCACCCAGATTCTGCCCCAGGCAAGAACTCCTTAATCTTGACAGTATCATCTGAGGGAGGCATTACGCCCTCCGATGACGGTGGCATTTTGCGGGAGGTAGAGGCAACCCAATTGGCTACTGTTGATAATTAGTTGAATACTTCAGAACATATTGCACGTGCGATTTTAGTTGCTTGTTAATAACACAACTAAAAAGCAGAAATATTAAAAAAGCACATGCAGCATAGCATAACGAAGATTTAGAGACGCATTAACGACAGAACACTTGTTATATTGCATGAGTGACGCCGCTATACACCTCTAAAATTGACAGGAACGTACTCTTTAGTTAATGCATATAAACAAATTAATGTATTATTACTGGATAGGTACCATTGCGTATACACATATATATTGTTTTAGGACTGGATATGTACCACTGTGTTATTTAATACAACTAACACCCTTATAACCCTAATGACACAGACGGGTGCGGAACACAGTCTCTAATCGCTTACTGGACACACTACTCGAGTTGCATGCGTATAGTTAACAAATATTAAAACGAATATATAATACAGTAAGTTGTATAGTACCAACAGCTTAGCGGTACATCTATTGTAACAGTGTAACAGTGTATACAAGAGTTTTGAAAAAAATAAAAATCAGGTTGTACGAATACTCCTCATCTTAAATGCAAGCAACAGTACCGGTACTTACTTTGATAGCAGAGTTACAATAATACAAATATGAGAAAGAGTAATATGTCATTTACTAGAGTGTAACAAAATACTTCCCTGTAACCTCACGCTTCACACATGATGCCGTCTCATCAGTGTATTATAAATGGTATGGTGCGTTTTTACATAACAAAGCCGAATCGTTTGCACACGTGTAACAGGGTCATTTTATCCATGTTAGAAGAGTTGTTTCCCTTTGACCAGATTTGTACTGGAGTTGAGTGCTCTATTTTACCGCCGTTTTGATCATGTGACTTTGAGTGAGTAGTTTTGGACAGTAGAAAACAGCTGTTTGAAAAGTCAAGTTGTCGAGATGGTGGTACTTCTGAAGTTTATGTTTTGGAATGTTGTAGAGGGATATTTGCTGGGTCAGTATTATTTTATTTGGTTTTATATTGAGCAGGGTTGATTCAATACGTTGTGCTTTAGATAATGTTATCAAATGACGCTGGAATTGTTATATTTCGGAAAACCATGTATTTTCGCGAAGTGTTCGTTGGTGTATTGATGCTTTCAAGATGGCAGTTATTCTTAGCATGACTGAACTTTTCTATCTGACTTGCATGTTCTAACTTTTTAACTTGCAGTTGCATAACACATCACGTTGTATAACGAGCACAGAGAGAGAGAGCGTGACCTGGGAGGGAGACAGAAACACTTGTCCCATAGATTGGTAAGTGGAGTGTAGTATTGTAAAGCCATTATTGTTAAACCGTTGTTTTATCTTGGAGCGACTAGACACATGTTGAGTATACATAATGTTTAAGGTGACTTAAAGAGTATGCATTAAATCATAATTATGAAATGAGATTGCATAACTATATGATTTGGATTATATATGAATAATGTATGTGTAAGTAATATATGATATAGATTATATATGAATAAGGTATGTGTAATGTATATGTGATATGTATTACATATGAATAATGGATGTGTACATTATATATGTGTAGGATTATATGTGATAGAGGTATTAAGTACATCTTAATAACTATATATTTTAGAGTGTTGACTGTCATCAGCACGACAGTGTCGAGTATTTAGAATACCCGTTATCGTTACCATGGAATGACGGATTGATGTTATACATACCATGTTCATATTCATTCTGTACTGCACATCTTGGACATTACATTATTAAAGATGAAACATAGAAAGGCATTGGTGTATATGAAACCCAAAAAAAAATCCCAGAGTAACAATGGCGCCCAACGTTAAGGATGCTTATGCTCTGCCAAGAATAGAAGAGGTTTTTGATATACTGAAAGGAAGCAAGTTCTATTCTACAATTGATATGAAGTCAGGTTATCATCAAGTTGAAATATTAGAAGATCATAAGGAACGCACATCTTTCACGGTAGGCCTACTCGCATTTTACGAGTTTAACAAGATGCCATTCGGACTGAGTAACTCGCCAGCCACATACAGCGTTTGATGGAAGAGTGCTTAGGGGATCTTAACATGACGATATGCGTGATCTACCTCGACGACTTGATCATTTTCGCTGAAACTTTCGAACAAAATCTCGAACGACTAGACTTAGTTCTTACCAGATTAAAGGAATGCAACTTAAAGTTGACTCATGACAAGTGCTTCTTTATTCAGAAAATGTGAGCTTTTCAGGACACGTGGTTAGTGCTAATGGTATAGAGACAGACCCGGCAAAGATTGACAAAATCAGGAGTTGGCCAACACCAAGGAATGCTGATGAACTGAGATCTTTCATCGCCTTTGCGGGATATTATCGCCATTTTATCAAGGATTTTTCGAAAATAACAAGACCATTATCAGACCTATTGCCACCAACATCAACTAAGAAGACAAAGAAGACAGTGAAAGATTGGAAGTGGACAAACACCGAACAGAATGTATTTGAAAAATTGAAGAAGATTCTCTCGTCACCACCCATCCTAGCATATCCTGATTTTAAGCTGCCATTCGAATTACACACAGATGCATCAGCAAAAGGACTTGGCGCGATATTGTACCAATTACAAGATGGAAAGAAGCGTGTTATAGCTTACGCCAGTCGGTCACTCAACAAATCGGAAAAAGATTATTCGGCTTTTAAACTGGAATACTTAGCTTTGAAATGGGCAGTTACCGACACATTTTCAGACTATCTTGCAATGAAACATTTTACAGTTTTAACCGATAATAATCCCCTAATTTACGTATTAACTTCAGCAAAATTAGAGCTACTGGACAGCGATGGGCATCAGCACTCGGAGCATACGACTTTGACATTTTCTACCGAGCTGGATTAAAGAATGCGGATGCCGATGCAATGTCAAGATATCCACATAAGATAGTAACAGAGGAAAATGAAGAAACCATTAGGATTGAAGACAGCACTGTCAAAGCAATTTGTAGTGGCATAACAACACCACCATACATTGAAGTGATGCCACGTGCAAACACCAATATAGTAGAAGCCACAGAGGATCCAGGAGAAACCATGGCCCAGATTGAGCTAAGAGAGATAAGAAGAAGTCAGAGACAAGATGATGATAGAGAAGTGGATAAGTGCAGTGATAGATCAAGTTATCCCGTTCAAGAATTTGACAAGAGAAGACTTGCCAATGCAGAGACATTTCCAGAGTTTAGTGATGCGACGAGAAATATTGTACAGACACTTAGAAGAAGATGGCAACATCACAGATCGACTCATTCTTCCTAGATGCTATAGAGCAGAAGTGCTTAAAGGTCTTCACACCGATGTAGGACACCCCGGTAGAGAGAGAACACTGAGATTGCTCAGAGAAAGATACTTTTCAAATTTTGGCCTGGAATGGTTTAATGTCCATGATCGAATATAATTTCATAAATCAGTGCAGGTGCGTCAATAATCTTGCTCCAGACTATCTTACATCTTTGTTTCAAAAGGTTCATTCCTCTTATAAATTAAGGACTTGTTCAAATGGTGATACATAGGCTAAGTATATACAAACAAGTATTCGTTATTTTGGTGCTGTCATATGGAACTCGATCGCACCTCCAATGCGACAAGCCAAACATATCAAAGAATTTAAAAAGAAGTATTATTCCTATCTTTTAGGTAATACTAGTTAATTTTAATTTGCTTGCATTTGGTTAAGTACAACCACTTGGGCTCTTGCTATGATTTACCTTATCTTCATATATAATGGATTCCTATAGTTCGTAAATACATTCAAAGATAGCTGATAATTTGTTTTATAAGACCAAGTCAAAGTATCCGCGAAAAACTGATTCTTTTTCCGAACAGCATAAAATCTTGCTTGAGTGGTCGGTAATTGGTGCACCCGCTCTACCTAGTGCCTTAATGGCCCGAGGGCCATGCACTAGGTCTGCCATTATCGACAAAAGGCACACCACTGCCGTATATTTACCTTTGTATTACATACCTTACTACAAATGGAGAACAGAATTGAATGTTGTTTAACGGCTCATCAACACAGTATTTAGAGGTTAATATACGGCAGTGGTGTGCCTTTTGTCGATAATGGCACACCTAGGCCATTAAGGCACTAGGTGTGCCATTATCGACAAAAGGCACACCACTGCCGTATATTTGCCTTTTTTATTACATACCTTACTGTAAATGGATAACAAGAACAAAACGTTACGATTTAAGCATATAAGTAGTCTTAAAGTGAAAAAAAAATGTTTTGCAAATAAATGAATTACGTATGTTAAATTAATAAACTACTTTAAAATCAGTTTTCTGCCTTGTCTGTTTTTAAAACCCAGTCTGTCACTAGATCTATAATGATTTATTTCGACGTTTCAACGGAAATGGGCTGTGAAAACTGAAGTCGAGATTTCAACGTCCGCTCCTGCGCTCTATAGCTCTCCCCTATGACGTTTTTGGTGCTTGATGACGTTCGAGTCATGTTGCTTGATGACGTCGACGTCATCGCGTGCGGACAGTCTGTTGCTACTGTGCCGATTTTCCATAATCTATAATGGCACAGTGTGCCGATTATGGATTTCGAAAAAGGACTGATAATCATTGTTTTTTCTACTGAAATGTGTTACTATTTATAGTAAGGTATGTAATAAAGGTTATTTAGAGCCGCCCCAGAGAGAGGGGTAGGATACATAGGAATCCGGGAACCGTACCCTACTCTTATTATCGAATAGATTCCTATGGTTCTGTTAACGTGCTCGGAGGATAGACCGATACACGGGACCGCCCGGTTTACGTCTCCATCCGACGGACGAGGCTAAGGGAAAGTGTCTTGCCCAAGAACACATCGACGAAACTCAGTGGCAACACGGAGGATTGAACCCGGGGCCTACAGTACAAGTAGTCTAAGATGCAAAGAAATGAATTTTGTTAAATTAATAAATTACTTTAAATCAGTTTTCTGCCTCGTCTGTTTTTTTTTAACACGTCTGTAAAATGATTTATTTCGGCGTTTCTACGTTTTTTTTATTTGAAATCAATATTTCCTGGGCAGTGAAAATTGCAGTTGAGGTTTCAACGTCCGCTCTACTGAGTATAGCTCTCCACTATGACGCATTGTCGCCCTCGATCGATACTAGTATCATTTGAAAAATTCGAAATGACGTTTTTGGTGCTTGATGACGTTAATGTCGTGTTGCTTGATGACGTCGACGTCTTCGCGTGCGAACAATCTGTTGCTATTGTGCCGATTTTCCATATAAATCCATAATGGCACAGTGTGCAGATTAATATTTTTAAACTGTACCGGTCGTGACGTCAACGTCATGACGTGAAATTACACGAACTTCTCAGTGACGTTGACGCTCCGTTAAAAGGGGTTAAATATCGGTGTTTGCCTTAAAAAAGATGCTCGATGCAATAAATCAGTTTTGGGAAATTTCTGTAAGGGGTCAGTAACAAACCCAATAACTAATAATAGGCTACGCTCTAACCTGTGAAGAACGCTGGTAGTAAATTCTTCATGAATAAATGTCGCCAGTATTTGCAATTCTGAGCCATCTGATTGGTTTAAAAGTAGGATAAACACTAAATGCTATGTATACAGTAGCATAGCGGCTATGGTAAAGATTTCTCTTCATAGCCACTATCCGACTTAGTGTTAAACATAGGCTTTATAGATAATCTCTATACTGTATAGGTCACGTTCTTAATCGCGAAGACAGCTTGTAGTAAAATCTATAAAGCCTATGTGCAGCGCAAAGGAATATAATCTTTTCAAAGAATGCCAACATTCAATCACGTGTGTAGTTTTACCTGATTTTACCTGACTTTGAATTCCAAATGAAATCGTCCAGACTTCTCTATAGCGGCGTCCAGATAGATGTTTTTTCCCATTTTGGGAACCGAAAATGCCACACGGTGCCAGGTCGGGTGAATAATATGGGTGTGAAAGAACATTCACATTTCCTTCTTTCAAATATTCTGTCGACTTGTGTGCGGTAGTCGGATATGGCGCATTTCGGTGGCTGGTCGGCATTACTTGTAGTAGGATTCTAGTTTTGTCAATACAGAATGTGTGTAGAATAATCCAGTGACCTACCTTTACCTTGGAACTTCGACCTGCATTACAGGACCTTACCTTTAAAAGAAAACAGCAAACATAACAGTTTTCTTACTTTGTGTTCTTTTACAATACATGACCTCCGTCCGTGTTTTGTAGCCCAAATTTTATGATTAACATTTCGCTGTTGTTCAAAATAGTGAACCCAGGATTCATATCCTGTTACTATGTCGGCAAATTTTCGGATGTCGTATTTGGGTACATTTTTAAAAGTTTACGGTCGCTTTTGCTCCTGTGTCTAAAGAATATCCAAAAAGATCCATCGAGCTGAAATGCGCCGCATTTTCAAAATATTTTTTAAGAATATTATAACTTGTTCCTGATGAGATCCCTGCAACTCGTGCTATCTGATGAGTGATAAATCATGCATATTGCTCTAATATGTGCATGCATTTTTTATATTTTTTTAAGTGATATCGGATCGTGGTCTGCCAGATTTCAAGCCATCCTGAACGGATTCCTGACAGGATTAAAATCTCCGAATCCATATATGATACCTCTCTATTTTCATCAACACGACATACCTCTTTGAAAACGTCTTTTGCACGTATCCGGACTTACAACGCGCCTTAATGTACACTCGTATATGAGAACTATGTTTCGCTCTTTTTCCAACCAATTTTACCACAGTATATATGACCAGGTGTTTTCACGATCTAAATAAGTTTACTTATGAAGCTCGCAAACACGTGTCGTTGGTATCATTAATGAACAGACTTACGAAACCGTGAAATTTCACGACTAGCGCTTGCGCATTTAACTGTTATGGCTTATTATATTTAGCGGAACGGAACGGAACCGGTTTTGGTGTACCAATTGGGGATATCCACTTTTTTGTATGACTGTCTCCAAATTGCTTTTCCCCATTTCTTTAATCTGAACTTCTATTATAAAAACACTAAATTTAAAATAAAACATACATATTGCTTGTGTTCTGTTTTGTGTTTAAAAGGTATTGTTATGTTCCGTTTCGCTAAACATAACTATTAAATTTGACGGAACAGAACGGAACAAGCGTAAAGCGCCACACGAGATATAAAGTGATGTTGATTAAACCCTTTCTCATAATTTCTGTAATTTTACCATATTTGTTCGTGTTTCAATGGTTTCACCAAAAAATAGCATGTATAAAGCACTGCATAGGGCCATCCTTAAACAATTGTGGTTTTCTGTTCTCAGACCTACTCACTAAAAAGGCAGCTACCAAACGTTGTTTAAGCATTAAATATGAGGCTAAATGAGTTTTTTGTCCTGATAGCAAATCGCTATGTTTTGTAAAACGATTTCACATGTCAGAGGACTCGGTAAAAAAGGAAGTCCTACCTACCTACTCACTTAAAACCTTTTGGGTCGGAGCACAGCAAACTAACACGTTTTTAAGGATGCCCTATGTGTAGAGTATGAATTTAATATTAAATCACATTGATGTTACTTATGTAATGTAAGACACTATCTATTGCTGTGCATATATGTCTTATAAGAAATACAAATATTGAAATATAAAAAAATACATGAAAGGTTGTGGGATCAAGTCTAACTATCGTGGTTGTTTGTTTCACTTGCCTTTTATTAGGATCATGCGCAATGAGGCACAAACATTTCGTGTCGTCTTCGATAAGTTTATTCAAACGTATTTGTTATATAGTCGACATTCACGACTCATTTATAGTTATGTCTGAGCTAAAACCTTATGGAACGACAAATTAACAGAAACTCAGTTAATTGAACCGTTCTTCAATTATTTGAAGAGAGGTCGAATTCAATGGAAAAGAAGTTCACTTCAATTAATGAGAGGATGAAGAGCGGTACAATTGAATTGGAGAGGGGTACAATTGAATTGGAGAGGGGTACAATTGAATTGGAGAGGGATACAATTCAGCATCATTAAACCTCTCTTCACTGTTAATTAAACCTCTCTTCACTGTTAATTAGATCTCGCTTCAATTGAATTATACCTCTCTTCAATTGAATTACGCCTCTTCTCAAATAAATGAAGATAGGTTCAATTAACTGAGTTTAAGTTAATTTGGAGTTCCATATATTAAGCTGTACGTTTTCAGCGACGTGAATGCGAAAAGTAAGAGGTTTCGAGATTCGTCTTGATAAAATTGTTATTTTGAAAATGAAATGATTTGTTAAGGAATTAAAATTATAAAAATAGATAAGAAGAAGAGAAGAAAATCACCCTTTAAATAATAACTGTAATTCAATTAACAAAAATATAGAAGAAGAAATGTTATTGACTTAACCATTACGTAGTTTTCATCATACAGCACACACATTTACAAATATATTTAAAACACAAGAACAAGATCAAATTTATTCCGAATATGGGTCACGAACCCACGACCACCAGTGTTAATCGTTTTAAAAATGTCATCGCTGGCCACTGGAACGGAATATAACCTATTCAAAGAATGCCAGCATTCAGTGACGTTGTAGTTTACCTGATTTGCCTATGTGTTTGCATTCCAAATGAAATCGCCCAAACTTCACGGCTCAATACTTTGAATCTTGTTTATACATTTTATTTTAATTACTATTCATGATTTTGCAAAAAAAAACAGCTGAGTCGTCGAGTATTCAGGGCCAAACACGTTAATCAAATAAAAAAGCACATTTCTTATGAAACTGAAGCTCATTATGGGAGTTTTCATGACTCCAGTCATTCTTGCAGATCGTCTGCAGTCCCTTTAACCTAGTACATGTACGAATCTCGGATAACAAGCGTATGCAATGATATCTGTCAAGGTTAAGTATGTATCATAAATTATGGCATACAGATATGTATGTCGATAACGCTCAGTATCATAGGCCTGTGTATGCCTGGTACCCTGCTCAACATTCGTTATTTCAATACAAAGATCATTTCGAAATGAGGGACAGGGGTGCCAGTCTTCTAGGAAGTGAGTTGACACATATCTTGAAAATCATATGTTAACTTACTTGTAACGAGCACACAAACATGGCGTCGGTGGGCGGACGATTTTTGCGGTCGGTTGAGAGGGGATCGGACGCCGTTTATGACTTTTCTTGTTCTCCGTGTGAGATTGATGGCAGACATGAAGAAGCCCTACATGCTTGTGTGGAGTGCGGACAAAACTTGTGTTCAAAATGTTTACGGGATCACAATAAGTTCCAAGGGATGAGGGGACATAATATCCTGGACAAGGAAGAAATGAGGACCCGAGGTCCCCAGGCGTCTCCGGTCTTAATGAAGGAGAAATGTAAGGTTCATGGGACAGAAGTGGTGAACATGTATTGTGGCAACCACGACGTTGTTTCGTGTGGAGTTTGCATTGCCTTAAATCACAGGTAGGCGCAATTTAATCTAATTACTTTGTAATTATAAACCAGGCTTCTTCGAATATACTCGTACGGATGGAAGCTGTATAATACTAAACCTTATATTAGTTATGAATCAGTTTCAACCTTTAAATTATTTATATATAGAGGATTGAATTGTATCGTATGTATTATCATGTTCTGCCATTAACGTTTTATCGACAAAATACCCGAAACGCACTCTGCAAATTATTTAAGGTCGTTGGACAATTACACCATTGCGTTTGTGTCTCCATGGTCAAATACACGCCTGGTAAACATTCGCTCTACAACCAAAAGGAGAACAATGAAAATTGAGCGAAAGACACTTCTGAGAAGGAGCGAAAGCGCGGTTTTCATCAACAAACGCGAGTATGATCTACTTTTATTTCTTTTACCAAGAACAACAGAGTTTTTTTTCAAAAATCGGGGAATTTTTTTCCGCGTAGGCATATTTATACTACATGTAGAATACAATTTCGCCCTTTAAAAGTGTAAATTATTGCGGCTAGAACTTTTCTCCTGCCGATAGTTGGTGCAGGTTCTCCACGGATCACACTTTCAACTTTCAACTTCTTTTTGGAACCTAATTGCATTCACGAAGTATTTCGATGGTGAATATCACTTGAATACCGCCCATAAACTGCTTATGCCCTAAATTTGAATGTTGAAGTTTTAATCTGAGTGATTTATGGTCAATAAGAGAGCTTATGTAATCACCCGGCCGTCGGCGTCCCACATCAAGGTTACTGTGTTTAAAAGTCTATGTCAGTGCTCAAGAAATAGGATAGCCCGACGCCCGGGGCTCCTCGAAATCAATTCCGGGCCTGTCTCATTTTGCAGACGAGGAGCCCGTCGGGCCTGTCTAAAAAAAAAAAATAAAAAAAAAAATAAAAAAAAATCCCCAAAAAAATCAGTTTTACTGGATCTCAAGCTCAAGTTCCTCAAAACAAAATACTCCCATTGTGTATTGTGAACTGTGAAAACACTTGCAATAAAGTAATTAAAATGTGTTATACACACATTGAAACAATAAGAAGTTTGAATATTTTGCCTGGCTTCGTGTCGCAGTTTGTCACAACTTTGAGGTCGACAATTGTTGACATAAAACTCATTATTCTGCTATAAGGGTTGTGTTTTCTTTCCTTTGTGATAAGAAATACCGTTTTTGTCATTAAAAACACACTAATGCATGAAAAAGAAATCGTTGTTGATGGTATTTCGATTGAATGTTTGTGAAATGTTCGGGCCGTAAAAGTGCGGTGTCATAGTAGTTCGGATGGTATATAATTTCGGATTTTTTTTTTTTTTTTTTTTTTTTTTTTTTTACATAATCAAATAAGAAAAACTATCGTTTACAAATGCATGTTGGTGGAAAGAAAAATATATATACTGTATATGTATAAATACAGATATAAAGTATATTTCTATTCATTATTTAAGGTGTAAGGAGTTCCTACTTTTAAATGAATTCTAGTCTAGGCTCCCAATTCTTTACTTGGAGAAAGTGGTGACAAAAAGAAAAAATATAGCCAGAGGAGGCTCTGATAGTCTCATAAAACCCGATTGAACATTTGGCTCCAAGTTTAGCTCCAGTTTCACCAAGTCGGCTCTGATTATTATCGTTTGGCAAAAGTGCTAGTACTCTCCTTTACATTGGTTATAAATTACTATGTAATATTCTAATCTAACATATTTTAAACGAAATGGTAAATAAGTCCGCTGACCAGGGAGCATAAAGTGGTAGTAAAAAGAAAAATATAGTCAGAGGAGGTTCTGAGCTTGATTAATACATACGTAACAAAATTAATGTGTGTTATATGAAGTGAATAAAGGACACATTTCCAATAAGAAAGAAATATTGGACCTTTCCATTTTAAATCAGGGCCTGTCCATTTCAAATCAGGGCCTGTCCATTTCAAATCGGGGCCTGTCCATTTTCAGAAGCAACAAGCCCTGGGCCTGTCTCTTAAAATAATTTTCATTGAGCACTGCGGACCTAAACGCAAAACTTGAATGTCGACCTCGCCGAAAAAGCAACACCTATGTCTCCTTTTTTCTTCGAAAAGGTGAGACAAAAATAGCAAAAAACATAATCATTGTTTGTTGTTTTTTTTGGCAGGTTTTAAGGGAGGAGTTGTGTACTGGCTCCATCCCCACTCCCACTCCCTAGATCCGCCCTTGGTTAAATTCATAAAAAAAAATGCAATTTATTCATTTATGTAGGTTATAGGAAATTGTCATTTCTTCATGAATACTGAACAGACTGATTTATGTACACATGCCTCGCGATCTTTCTTCCTGCACATTAGAGCACTCAAAACAAAGTCCAAACTGACCAAAACTATTTATCAGGTAATTTGGAAATTTCGATTGCGGTAATCTCAGATGTGCTGGAATAATCACTTTGTCATTAGCGGCAAAAGGAAATGGCTGGCTTAGTAGAGGTATGTGGCCTCTGCATGATCAAAATTCTTTCAGAATTCACGAAGAAATTCAAAAAGAAATGATAAAATGATCGCATGTGTACGTAAACCGGGATTATCCGAGCACGTTAAGGATCCATATGAATCTATTCGCAAGTAAGAGAAAGGCAGGTTCCCGGGTATACCTTTGTGTCCTTCCCACTGTTTTGGGCGTCTCTAAAAAAAGTACAGGTATACTATTTTTATGAGCCGTAAAACAACATTCAAACATTTTAAATACTTGGCCATGATATAAGACTTGACCATTGTGTACTTTAAAAAAAAAAAAAATCAACTTGGTCTAAATATAGACTGTAAATGAGTTCAATACGCGTTATTCGTCAATTCTGACGCCACGTGTTTACAACTGTATCAACCGTATATTGATTAACCTGAGGTATGAACTATATGCAAGAAGATTTTGGTTCATGTTGTGTGTGTGTGTGTGCATGCGTGTGGTGGTTGGGTGGGGGTTGGAGAGGGTATGGGCGGGGTAAGCAAGTAATCAATTATTTTAAATGTTCAGTTTCCTCCCAACATCCACCCAACCCTTATCTGAAAAGCTCCTAAGCCAACACTGTTTTATAGTATCATGACAGATAACAGGTCAGTACTGGTAGTCTTTTAAAGCAGACGATGGGACATAGAATATATTTCATGGTCGTTTGGGGCCTAAACATTTATATAAAGATGATAATAAAAATAAAAGATCGAGTTCAGTCTAGTTTAATGTTGCTTATATTCACCAGGCGATATACACTACTCAACTTTTATAATCGGTCACCCAGGTTTTTTGAAAATAACACGAATACTAAAAACTGGAAATCACCGAAACACATACCAATATTTTATTAAGTTTATCAACAATGTTTAGTCCAATCAAGGCAGATTAAGTTTTATAAATCACTAGTGATATTTGTTAAACGACGCGAGTTAAAATTTCAAATGAAAATATGAATTATTAAAAAATATATAATTCTTTGAAAAGTGACCGATTATAAAAGTTGAGTAGTGTATACATAGATGCTAGTCTGCATATACTATAATAATGGTTAATTTATTTCCGACAGAAAACACTCCAACCCAAAGTTTTATACATGCATTGGTGAAGAAGCGTGTAGATATTACTATAAAAAAATGCATAACAAGGATCCATATTGTAAAGAATGCGAAACTCTAAAAAAAAAAACATCAATAAATTGATTTTTATTCATGTAGCTGACTCGTAATTTGTTCTAAACACAAGTATTATGTGATTTTGAATCTATATAAGGCATGGACTTTCTTAAAACATATTTATGTCGATCTTCTGATGGAAATACGTATTTTCTCTTCCCTTTGTCAAAATTTCCTGGCATTTGCGATACTTTTTTTAACGAACATCCTGTTATTTATCATTCATTTGGTAAATGTAAAGCAGCAAATTAACAAAAACATATCTGTGGGTTCCGTGAGATAACTTAAGTTGGAAACAGAATATTAATAGACTAGCGAAATCCAATAAAAGCAAAAGCCTACATCATGAGTTTTGTCGAAAAAATATTTAGGATATGATGTTGATTCGGCCAGGATTAAATCAATGCATCAAGCGCCCTCGTCACCGTGAGAATGGCTAACATGGCTCTTAGTATAGAATAAAATGTAAAACTATGTATTCTGTCAACCTGAGAACATAGTATTTGCAAACAGGGATCTAAGAAGCAGAGATTGGGCATTTACTAAAATCTCACATAATCTCGTATGACACAAGGTAAAACTGCAAAATCGTGTTCTTTATTTCTCTTCTTATATTTTAGACAGAAAGAATATGAATTGAATTGAATTGGGGTTTACGGCGTACCAACACATGAAATGTTATTAACATGTGGCCAGGGCTTATCCTTCATTTACGATGGAGCCACATTTCCAAATTTGCATAATATAATAATGTGACAACACACAGGGTTTTATTCTCTTTAATTTTTGACCAGCTGCAGACTCCTGTTTAATATGAAAAATTATGAATTTTATACAGTGCCAAATTTCAGCAAAACTTCAACAACAACAGGCATAAAATAGGTCATAGTCAAACTTTTTAAATAACATTTGTTGACATTTTTAGTAAACAGAGGAATACTTTGAAAATACCATTTCATTCCAAACATAATTGTCTAACTTGAGACCATTTGCAGACTTGGTTTAAGAAATGACAATGTCTATACAGTTACAAAAGAAACTGCATACATGACATTTTGAGTATTTTCCATCTGAAAGCATATGTTGCAAATCTCTGGTTTATTAAAGGCAGAATATGCCTATTAACACATATTAAACTGAAACAGTTGACAAAGCACTCGGAAGCGTTACAACTTAGAGACTTACGCTAACAAATAAACTGAATAAGATTAAACCTTACACACTATGCCGAATAAATATTTGTGTACTAATTACCCTGTATCCCCTACACGCTGTGCTGACGCTAAGCACAACACAGGAAGAGTGCAGATCCGAATGGTTGATTTAAAGCACAGGTAATGTTTATGTAAACGCAAGAGTTAAAAAAAGTCGGCATGCGTTTTTATCTAATCAGTTGTTTCTATTAACGGCTGGATATATCGGGGGATTTAATGCAAATTTGACGGTAATATTATACACAAATACTTGACACAAAGTCTCTATCATCTCCATTAAGGTTAACAATAAGCATATTCTGACTTTCAGTCTCTGTTGTAATGCAGTATCAGAGTAGAATACCGTATTTTCCCCTTAATGTGCAACACATTTCTCTTTCCTCCAAAAAGTTGTCCCTGACCTTATGGCGGAGCTGAACATGAACATTTCATGTCTTGTCGTCTGGTGTGCGACAAGTTTTACTGATGTTATTTACACAACTTTTCTCCAAATATCCCAAGCAGTTCAGGAGTTATGGACAAGCCTGAAGGCACAACATTTGCATCACAATGACCAGTGACCTTGAAACACTGAATAATATTTTATGATATTTAACACAATCTTATTGAAACCAACCTTCATCCGGAACAGTTTAATGAAGCTACAACATGCACAAGCTAAAATTATATTCCTTCCACATAATCAAGGCCATTAACATGTGATGAAAATGTTGATTTCACTCTTCAAACCGAGATCTTTAATATTGAAAGAAACCTTAAAATGCAATCTTTCTCACATAGACAGTCTTGCTACAATGGAAAGAGCGCAGTTCAATATCCTCATATTCTTTAATAACAACAGTATCAACAGATCAAGGATGAACAATTATTACAATTTAAATGAGTGAGTATAGTTACGAGTTGTAGTACTCTATATATTCCTTATCTTTTGGTTTAATAATCACTCTGTCTTTTAAACACACAACCCATCCAGGGTTCAGTCCAAAGTAAATTTGTCGTGGATCTTTACGCTGTTTGAGCATGTCATATTTTGAATCACGAGTCAAATCGTGTAACTTGTATCCATATTTCTGCGCCAACTCGAATCTTGCTTCAGCCACTTTCTCGGGGTCGGCGAGATAACCCCTAAATTTTGGATTTGTATAGTACTCCATAGCGTCTTCTGGTGGGATAGGACACCTAGGGATTGGTAGGCCTTTCTTGAAGAAGGTCAAGGGGTCTGACAAGGCCTGCAGACATTGGGTGCTGAAGTAGCGTGTTGTGATCACTCCTCCGTTCCTTTCTATGGCGGCTATAGTGCTCTCTGATGCCCACTGTACTTCAATGTTCACTTGGGCTGCAAATGTATCGGCACCCTGCAAATGTAATATATATTACAAAGCTTGGTATTTTATTAATGTATTTTATTAATCAATGAATTTCTTTTGCAGCTTTGGTTTGATTAATTAAGAACTGTTGAACAATGGTGTTGAAAAATGTTGTTCAATGTTGTTCAATATTTTTTCAAGAACGATTGTGCTTGCTCTTTTGAAAGTACATTAGATGTGGGAAATGCTACTGTTCACAGAATATTAAAGAATGACTTAAACAACATCAGAAAAGTCAGTGCTCACATTTCCACAGGTGCAGGGTATTTTGAAAATGGAAACAGTTACATGGGAACAGGAGTCTCAAGCAACGTCACACATTTCAGCGTTCTGCTCCACGCACTATTCACATATATATGATATAAGAACACTCGTAAACATTTTTGATACGAGCATTGTGAAATTATGATCTTAGTAAATATTATAGTTTTCGGTGATGCATTTTTTTCCTTGCTTATTTCGATCTTCATAACAAAATTATAAGATCAGTAAATAGAGTTCTGGTCAAGCACTCGTACATTAGAGCTCTATACCTTGCGGTTTTGGAGAAAATGTTTTTTCAAGATTTCCTCTATATTTGTATATACCTTATCATATATAGTCACCTTTTGGTATAACAAGGTAGAGTTACATAGGAAAACTGATATTTTTCTCTGACTACAAGAGTCTGGGAATCGCACCGCCTTTATTGCTTTGGTAAACTGCGAGTTAATGGAGGAGGATTTCTGGTTTTGCAGATATGCAATAACAAGCGCTGTCGAATCAACAAGTTGAAAAAGGAACATAATTCCTTAAAATTCATAACAGACTTATGGCACTTGTTTATTCGAGTTCCTCTTATGATAATGAATGTGTGTGTAAAGTTTCTGTCAATCAGTTTCTGAGATATGAGCTTACCAAAAAGGTTAATGAAGAAATTGACTAAGTACAAAAAGGGGCATAACTTTGTCAAAATAGGTTGCAGTGTTATGTGACCTATGCTTGGCATGTTATCTATTTATACCGAACACATTCGTTAGTTTTACTGAGTTCTGCCAGGTGTTTTCTGAGATATGAGCTTACCGAAAAAGGTTAACCAAGAAACTGACTAAGTATAAAAAGGGGCATAACTTTGTCAAAATAGGTTGCAGAGTTATGTGACTTGTGCATGACATGTTATCTATCTATACTGAATATATGTGTGAAGTTTTATTGAATTCTGCAGTGCAGTTTCTGAGATAAAAGCATACTGAAACAGGTTAACTAACAGTATTGGTAATCGTAACACCGAGGCAAGTAGAATAGATTGCATTTTTTGCGAAAAGTTTGCTAGAATTGAGAAAGATGCAAGATTTTATTTCAGATCGTATGCATAGGATCTTTGACGCTCGTATTCTGGGAATGGTTGCACAAGACACTCCTCAATTTTTGGTTTAAATGCAATTTAATCGTTAACAATCTTGACCACCTACCTCAACTCAAGCATGTTTTAATCACAAGCCTGCAAAAGTGGAAATCATTCACCTTAAACTCTCAGAATTGCAAAGCAGGCAGTGCGATTCCCTTTTAGTTTCAGATATTATTTTTTTAATGTTTTCCTATGTAGCTCTTTATGAAACTGTGACCTCCCAGGCAGGCTAAATTTGACCCCAGGTTCATCATTTGCACAAACTTGGTCACAATAGCTCACTTTAAAGCTCTCCTGAGCTAAACAGATGAACAAATTACATTGAAGAACTATTAAAAATAATGTCATTTGTATGAACAAACAAAAGACGAACCTCATCTGTGAGATTGATACCATACTCTTTATCCAGTGGGTTGATCCTATACACTTTTGTATTGCATATAGTTGTCAGGTCAATGGGTTCATCTGTGTTCAACCGACCCAGGTCAATCAACCGCTGTAGTTCATGTAATGACAGGGGAGGGTACTCTCGTCTCAGACTGAAAACACAAGTACAACGATAAGAATGATTGACAGTTTTAAGGCTCATCTATGCTTTACTTTTAGAGCAGCTATCTGAACTGAACTGAGTTGCTGTTTGAACAACACATTATCTGGTGTTAACAATCATTCCAAAGAGGATAAATAGGAATCTGGGCACTGATTAAATTACCATGCTCGGATGGATGGGACTTCCAAATTATGCATAATTATCTTATGGTTTTGGATTTTTAACAGTTTTTGGATGCTGCTTTTACTTGGGGATTATTTGTATTGCTTTTACTTCTATTTGCCTCGTCCGTCGGATGGGGACGTAAACCGGGCGGTCCCGTGTATCGGTCTATCCTCCGAGCACGTTAAAGAACCATAGGAATCTATTCGATAATAAGAGTAGGGCAGGTTCCCGGATTCCTATGTATCCTTCCCCTCTCTCTGGGGCGGCTCTAATTAACCTATACTGTGTTGATGAGCCGTTAAACAACATTCAATTCAATTCACTTCTATTTGCGTTTACATTAGAAGCTTTTGAAGTCAAGATCATACAGATATGTTACATACTTATGTGTCTGAACGTGTGTCTGATGGTCTAGGGCCGGTTCTGAGAGTCATGGCTGCTGTAATGAGATTAAACATGGGATGAACTTACTGATGAGCCCTGTAATATGGTTCTTTTGGTATGCGCAGATAAAATGGTGTATTTCCTCCTTCAAATCCAAGCCTTGGCAACGTCATTTTTTGTCCTGCACCTTTGTCACCTCGCCCACTCTGACCTCCTCTTTGGCGACTTCTCCTATTCCTTACCTAAAATACAGATAAAGCAACTGCAGAGCGGCATGAATGTAAATACGATTTATTTTGGTCAGTAAAAAAAGACAAATGAATTCCCATTAGGCGAGAATTAGACCGACCGACAATAATGGCACAGGGGGAGGGAATTAGAAAGAATCCGTTACTAACATGGGGACTTCTGATACTGATATTAACTCCAACCGTGGAAAATTAGACATAAATGTTGCTCCTAGGGATGGGATTAGCCAATCCATTTTTAAATTTGTCTAATTTGCCTGCCGCTCCAACCCCCAGTGGGAGAAAACTTTGCTATATGTAGGTGCATAATGAGAAAATGCTAAAAGGAGTGTCCACTGGACACAAAATACGGAGGGCCTGTATCGCTCTACTGGCTATATGGAGTCTTTGATGGGGAACACAACATGTGCAACTAGGCTTGGTACAGATCATTCCTGCCAAGTTTCACTGAAATCCAGCCAGGGATTCAGGAAAAATTGTCTGGATAAAAATTGTGTAAATTACACGGCAATGATAGGCGCAACTAGGCTTGGTACTCATCATCCCTGCCAAAATTCGTTGAAATTCGGCCAGCAGTTTAGAAGAGACTAGTCTAGATAAAGTTCTTTAAAGGGCTATAACTTCGACAAAAATCTTTCAACAGAAATACAGCGATGATATGCATAACTAGGCTTGGTATTGATTATCCTTGCAAAGTTTCGTTGAAATCCAGCCAAGGGTTCAAGAGAAATAGTCCAGATAAAGTTTGTGTTGTAAAACCTTTAAAGGGCCATAACTCAGCCAAAAATCATTCAAGCGGAACATAGTGATGATATACACCACTAGGCCTGGTACTGATCATCCCTGCAAAGTTTAGCTGAAACCCGGCCTGGGGTTCAGAAAAACAAGTCCAGACAAAGTTTGTGTATTTAAGCCTTTAAAGGGCCATAACTCTGCCAAAAATTATTCAACTGGAACATGGTGACGATATACATAACTAGATTTGGTACTGATCATCCCTGCAAAGTTTCATTAAAATCTAGCAAAATGAAACCCCTATCAAGGGCTGTAACTCCGGTGTTACAAGTACGATCTGGCTGTTTTTCAAACTTGTCTGAGCTTACATTGATATTAACAATCTGAGTAAGTTTGGTAAAGATCAAATAATAAATGAAGGTGCTAGAGTGTTCACAAGGCAGAATATAGCTTTTTTTTCCAGAAAAACAAGGGCCATAACTCTGCTGTTACTAATCCCATTTGACTGGTTTTCAAACACGTCCATGTTTTCATTGATAGTAACAATCAGTGTTTGGTAAAGATCAAATAAGAAATGAAGCTGCTAGTATTCACAAGGCAGAGAGTGGCATATTTTTCAGAAAAAGCAAGGGCCATAACTCTGGTGTTACTGATCTGATCTAGCTGATTTTCGAATTCGTCATTGATATTAACAATCTGTACAGGTTTGGTTAAGATGAAATAATAAATGAAGGTGATAAGTTGTTACCGGGGCGATTGAGCTGGTTTTCGAAATTGTCCGAGATATTATGCCCATAAACATTATTTCCAAGTTTCATAAGGATTGGATAATATGTGTTCGAGTTAGAGAGCGGACAACGCAAAATTGTCAATTTTCAATAATTATAGGGTCATAACTCCGTTGTTACTGGGGCGATTGGGCTGGTTTTCGAACTTGACCGAGATATTATGCCAATAAACATTAATTCCAAGTTTCATAATGATTATATAATATTTGTTTGAGTTAGAGAGCGGACATCGCAAAACTTAACGGAAAGACGGACGGATGGACAGATGGACAAATGAACGGATGCATGGACGGAAGGAAGGACGCATGGACAATTTCACCACATAATATGTCCCATCTTAGGACGGGCTTATAAAAGTAAATTATATGATACTAAAGCACTTATACATATATATGTCTTATATAATAGTGAAGAACATTTGATAAATAGAGTGCATTTGATGTTCTGTTTCCATGCTATGCTGGGAGACTTAATCTTGTATTCCCGCATATAGTACAGAGGGCTCTCACTTTATTATAGGGGAATGGTACAAAATAAACAATGACTTCACCAATTTGTAACATTTTTTCCTGGTTCAGAATCGGCCTTTCTAGTTGAACTTAGGTGTAGGTGCATGGTTTTAAGTTGATTTTGTCTATAAAACAATTCCTACATAGATTTTAGCGCATTTCTGAGATTTCTGATTATTTTGCGGTACGAATACTTACCGTGCCACTCTGACGTTTTTTTTCTCCAATGAAGAGTTTCCTATAAAAGATCTATTTATAGTAATAGTGCTAGTTCCACTCAATTTATGGGTATGAAAAATGAGGCCACTTAGAGTACTTACTCGTAAAAGAGGACAATGTCACCACAACTGAACAAAGTTCTAACTTGATTATCGTTAGCGACAATATATTTTTAATTCTTGCATTTTCATGACAATATGATCTTCTTTCATAGCCGTTAGTGAAAGTTAGTGTTGGAAATCGGACTTGAAAACATTAATCGATTAATCGATCTTCTTAGACGATTGATTACATTTTTAATCGCGATGATTAATTAATAATAACTAATAACCTAAATAACTAATTATAGTTTACGGATATATGGAAAAAAACGGGTGCAGGGCGTTTCGTACAATGGAAATTTCGTACCCAGTTTTGGGTACGAAATGTCCAATGCAAAATTGGGTATGAAATGTCCAGGGTACGAAATATCCTTGGTATGAAACGTCAGAAGTTCATAAAAAGAAACCAGTTTGGGGCCTAAGGACCTTTTATGTTTAATATTGCATAAACATTTGAAAACTCATAAATACTGCAAGACTAGCTAGATATTTGATAGACACCAGACATTAACAAGAGCATAAAGATTTGTAGGGCAATCCATAGTCCCCCACCGGCCTAGACAAACATTTTCCAGACATTTTCTATGATGGAGGTCAAAGATCAAGGTCAAAGTCACAAAGACCTTAATTTGGTACGCGACCCACCGCTATCCCAAGATGTATTCACATACCAAGTTTGGTGGTTCTAAGTGTTATAGTATTAAAAATACGGTCCGGACAAGCATTTTCTATGACAGAGGTCATAGTGACCTTATTTTGGTACGCGACACACCGCTATCTCAAGATGTATCCACATCCCAAGTTTGGTATCTCTAAGTGTTATAGTATTGAAAATACGGTCCGGACAAGCATTTTCTATGACAAGAGGTCACAGGTCAAGGTCACAATGACCTTATTTATTTCGGTACGCGACACACCGCTATCCCAAGATGTATTCACATACCAAGTTTGGTATCTCTTAAGTGTTATAGTATTGAAAATACGGTCTGGACAAGCGCTTTCTATGACAGAGGTCACAGGTCAAAGTCACAATGACCTTATTTTGGTACGCGACACACTGCTATCCCAAGATGTATTCACATATCAAGTTTGGTATCTCTAAGTGTTAAAGTATTGAAAATACGGTCCGGACAAGCATTTTCTATGACAGACGTCACAGGTCAAGGTCAAGATGACCTTATTTTGGTACGTGACACACCGCTATCCCAAGATGTATTCACATACCAAATTTGGTATCTCTAAGTGTTATAGTATTGAAAAAAGGGTCCGGACAAGCATTTTCTATGACAGATGTCACAGGTCAAGGTCACAATGACCTTATTTTGGTACGCGACACACCGTTATACCAAGATGTATTCAAATACCGAGTTTGGTATCTCTAAGTGTTATAGTATTGAAAATACGGTCCGGACAAGCATTTTCTATGACAGAGGTCACAGTGACCTTGTTTTGGTACGCGACACACCACTATCCCAAGATGTATCCACATACCAAGTTTGGTATCTCAAAGTCTTATAGTATTGAAAATATGGCCCGGACAAGCATTTACGGAACATTTTCTATGACAGAGGTCACAGGTCAAGGTCAATGTGACCTTATTTTGGTATGCGACACACCGCTATCCCAAGATGTATTCAAATATCAAGTTCGGTATCACTAAGTGTTATAGTATTGAAAATACGGTCCAGATAAGCATTTTCTATGACATAGGTCACAGTGACCTTTTTTGGTACGTGAAACACCCGCTATCCCAAGATGTATCCACATACCAAGTTTGGTATCTCAAAGTTTTATAGTATTGAAAATATGGCCTGGACAAGCACTTCGGAAGGACGGACGGACAGGGTGCAAACCTATAGTCCCCTCCGGGACCGGTGGGGGACTAAAAACTGGAAATGATCGCCAAACCACAAGTTCTTCCTTTAAAGGAGACAACATTTAAACAACAAGAAATCTGCGGATTCACATGTCTCGCCTAACTTGGGCGGGACTTAAAAATGAAAAGGTCAATGATGCTTAATTGAATGTTTGTAAACTTTTTAGTATCTAAAAACAATGGAGTTTGCTAAGATGACATTTAAGTGCATTTGTTTAAAAACAAAATGCCATTCTATTAAAACAAGAGCTGTCAGAGGACAGCGTAGCTAGACTATTTCAAATTTTCAGAGAACAAGAAATGATACACCCGGCATACCATCAGAAAACAAGAGGCCCAAGAGGGCCTGTGGACGCTCTACTGGCTAATATGGCTCTTATAACATCAATGAAGCGAGTGACTGCCATTTATGTTTTATTGGAAGTTTCGGACAAAAAACAGCTTTCTGACTAAATCAAGGGCCATAACTAAAGAATCTGGTAAAGCTTGGTAAAGATAAGATGAAAAATAAAGTCCCTACCGTATTAATAAGGCAAAATATAGCATTTTTAACTAAATCAACAGCCATGACTCCTCTGTTACTGGTCCGACTGGTCCAACATAGCTAAAAAAAAAAAAAAAAATGAAATAATTACAAAAAAAATAAAAAAAAAAAAAAAAAAATTAATGAAAAAAAAAAAAAAAAAAAAAAAAAAAAAAAAAAAAAATTAATGAAAACAAAAAATAAATTAAAAATAAAAAAATTAAAAAATAACAAAATTTAAAAATAAAAAAATTGAAAAAATTAATGAAAACAAATTTCAAGAAATTTAAAAAAAAAAAAAAAAAAAAAAAAAGAAAGAAAAAAAGAAAACCATAAAATCTGCTAAAGTTTGACTAAGATCAGATGCAAAATAATACATGAGAGCTCTGTGCAATGTGGTTCCAGAGAAAACGATTTTTTTCAGTTTTTGCCTATACAAGCCTTAGTAAAACTGTGACCCCCAGGGTGGGGCCAAATGTGACAAATGGGTTACCATTTGAAAAAACTTGGTAGAAGACCATAAGCTTATAGCAAATGCAAAATATTAAACCACTGGCTCTTGCGGTTTCAGAGAAGAATTTTTTTTAAGTTTTTCCCTATACATGTCTATGTAAAACATGTGACCCTTGGGGCGGGGTCAAATGTGACCCGAGGGTCGTCATTTGAACAAACTTGGTAAAGGACCATAAGCTTATAGCAAATGCAAAATATTAAACCTCTGGCTCTTACAGTTCCAGAGAAGAAGATTTTTTCAGTTTTTCCCTATACAAGCATTTATGTAAAACTGTGACCCCCGGGGCGGGGCCAGATGTGACCACAGGGTCACCATTTGAACAAAATTGGTGAAGGACCATAAGCTTATAGCAAACGCAAAATATTAAATCTCTGGCTCTTGCAGTTTCGGAGAAGAAGATTTTTTAAGTTTTTCCCTATACATGTCTATGTAAAACATGTGACCCTTGGGGCGGGGCCAAATGTGACCCCAGGGTCACCATTTGAACAAACTTGGTAAAGGACCATAAGTTTATAATAAATGTAAAATATCAAACCTCTGGTTCTTGTAGATTCCGAAAAGAAGATTTTTAAAAAAAAAATCCTATATAAGTCTATGTAAAACTGTGACCCTCGGGGCGAGGACAAATTTGACCCCAGGGTCACCATTTGAACAAACGTAGTAGAGGACCATAAGCTGATGCTACATATAATACATGAGAGCTCTGTGCCATGTGGTTCCAGAGAAGAAGTTTTTTTTCAGTTTTTCCCTATACAAGCCTATGTAAAACTGTGACCCCCGGGGTGGGGCCAAATGTGACCCCTGGGTCACCATTTGAACAAACTTGGTAGAGGACCACAAGCTTATAGCAAATGCAAAATATTAAACCTCTGGCTCTTGCATTTTCAGAGAAGAAGATTTTTTTAAGTTTTTCCCTATACATGTCTATGTAAAACATGTGACCCTTGGGGCGGGGCCAAATGTGACCCGAGGGTCACCATTTGAACAAACTTGGTAAAGGACCATAAGCTTATAGTAAATGCAAAATATCAAACCTCTGGCTGTTGTAGTTTCCGAGAAGAAGATTTTTTAAAAAAAAATCCTATATAAGTCTATGTAAAACTGTGACCCCCGGGGCGAGGACAAATTTGACCCCAGGGTCACCATTTGAACAAACTTAGTAGAGGACCATAAGCTGATGCTACATGTAATACATGAGAGCTCTGTGCCTTGTGGTTTCAGAGAAGAAGATTTTTTAAAGTTTTTCCTATATGTCTATATGAAAAACATGCAAAACCTCAATATACAAACTTTGGACCCCAGGGGCACGGCCATTTTTGACCCCGGGGACTTTATTTGAACAAACTTGATAGTCTAGGCGTTGGCGATCATTTTAAAAGAAAAACTGTTGAAATCTGTCCAGCGGTTCTGGAGAAGAAGATTTTTTAAGGTTTCGACCATATATGGTAATGGCAGCCATCTTGGATGTAGCGCTGACCTAATTTTAACAAATCTAAAAAGCATTCATCTAAGGATCATCCAGGTAAAGTTTGGTCAAAATTAGCCAAGCGGTTTCTGAGGAGAAGTCGTTTGAAGAAAAGTTAACGGACGACAGACAGACGACAGACGACAGACAGACGGACGACAGACAACACACCATCCCATAAGCTCTGCTGGCCGTTGGCCAGTAGAGCTAAAAAACCAGTGACAACAAAGGGGCGAGAAGAAGAAAAACATTGGAATTTTCATTAAATCAAGGGCCACAATTTTTCTGTGATGACACGGAGGTAATTTCATAATAACCCTTTCAAAGGATACATAATGGAAATTTTATAAGTTGAAAATTTGAAGAAAATATGTTACAAGTATATGTATATGCATTTGACCTTTGACCCCTTTGTGACCTTGACCTTTCATCCAATGATCTTGAACTCAATAGATACGATCATAGTCCCATTTATAATAAAGTATGTAAGTCTGATGATGATTGGATAAAAATGTGAAGTTATTTACATGTTAAAGGGACACTGTCCGTAAGTAAGCAGATATTGAGCATAACCAAATAACTGTCTGACTTTTATTCATTGAAATGTATACATGAAAACATGAGGATAGACCCTAAGAAGTATGTAGGAATACATTCGTGAGTTTGAAAAAAAAAAGTTTTAATTATTAAATAAAGTGGGACCCATAATATTTACCTTTTATGCGTTCACGTGACTTCCATAGCGCACTAGGTTATCACCATAGTATGTATTGCGTTTTATGTATAGCCCGCTTAGCTCAATCGGGAGCGAGTTCCGACAAATTTACGCTCACGCACACTTATTTTTACTGCGAGTTTGGGCTGCGAGTTCAAACCCACGAAGTGGATTTGCTTTTTTTTGTACCGCGATTGAATTCCGTTTAACAATCTTGCTTTTAATTAGTAAATATTGAATAATGTTTAGTGTATAATGTTTGAGAACATAATTATTCGGTGTTTTATAAGCTAAAAGTTACGGACAGTGTCCCTTTAAGAAATGCGGACGTAAACATTAACCCGATGCTAACAGCATATCAACACATAAATGCAATTTGTGACCATGAACTTTGACCTATAGACCCAATAAGATCCTTCGAACAGGCGAGCTAAAAATATCAAATTATTTGTAAAGTTTGACCCAGGAGCAAGGTCCACAAAGGTGGGGAAGAAGCCTAGGGTCTACACTGGTTAGTGGTTGGATGTTTGTATCAGTCTGTTAATGGCCAGTAAGTGTATATATGGTTATAGGGTAGGGATCTCAACGGTTTACAAGTTATGACCCAGGGGCTATGTCACCAGGGGTGGGGAAGGAGTCCAGGGTCAATGCTGGTTGGATGGTAGTATTCGTCTGTTTATGCCCAGTAAGTGTATATATGGTTATAGGGTAGGGATCTTAACGGTTTCCAAATTATGACCCAGAGGCTATGTCCCCAGGGGTGGGGAAGGAGCCTGGGGTCTATGCTGGTTGGGTGGTTGTATCCGTCTGTTCATGCCCAGTAAGTGTATATATAGATATAGGGTGGGGATCTCAATGGTTTGCAGTTATGACTGAGGGGCTATGTCCCCAGGGGTGGGGAAGGAGCCCGGGGTCTATGCTGATTGGGTGGTTGTACCCATCAGTTCATGCCCAGTAAGTGTATATATGGTTATAGGGTGGGGATCTCAACGGTTTACAAGTTATGACCTAGGGGCTATGTCACCATGGGTGGGGAAGTCCGGGGTCTATGCTGGTTGGGTGGTTGTATTTTTGTCTGTTCATGCCCAGTAAGTGTATATATGAATATAGGGTGGGGATCTCAATTGTTTCCAAGTTATGACCGAGGGGCTATGTCCCCAGGGGTGGGGAAGGAACCTGGGGTCTATGCTGATTGGGTGGTTGTACCCATCAGTTCATGCCCAGTAAGTGTATATATGGTTATGGGGTGGGGATCTCAATGGTTTACAAGTTATGACCCAGGGGCTATGTCACCAGGGGTGGGGAAGGAGTCCGGGGTCTATGCTGGTTGGGTGGTTGTATTTTTGTCTGTTCATGCCCAGTAAGTGTATATATGAATATAGGGTGGGGATCTCAATTGTTTCCAAGTTATGACCGAGGGGCTATGTCCCCAGGGGTGGGGAAGGAACCTGGGGTCTATGCTGATTGGGTGGTTGTACCCATCAGTTCATGCCCAGTAAGTGTATATATGGTTATGGGGTGGGGATCTCAATGGTTTACAAGTTATGACCCAGGGGCTATGTCACCAGGGGTGGGGAAGGAGTCCGGGGTCTATGCTGGTTGGGTGGTTGTATCCGTCTGTTCATGCCCAGTAAGTGTATATATGGTTATTGGGTGGGGATCTCAATGGTTTCCAAGTTATGACCGAGGGCTATGTTCCCAGGTGTGGGGAAGGAGACCGGGGTGTTGGGTGGTTATACCTGTCTGTTCATGCCCAGTAAGTGTATATATGGTTATAGGGTAGGGTTCTCAATGGTTTCCAAGTCTTGACCAAGGGGCTATGTCCCCAGGGGTGGGGTTGGATGGTTGTATCTGTCTGTTCATATCCAGTAAGTGTATACATGGTTATAGGGTGGGGATCTCAACAGTTACTAAGTTATGACTCTGGGGGCCCACCCACACCTTCATGTTTCACCTCTTGTGACCCCCATGGTGGGTCCAATTCTGAACCCAGGGTCACCATTTGAGCAAACTTGGTAGAACTATTAGACAATGCTACATACAAAATATCTAAGCTGCAGCCCTTTTTGTTTCAGAGAAGAAGATTTTGAAGTGTTTTTCCTTTAATATACTTCTATGTAAAAATGAAATTTTTTACCAATGGAAGAGTTATGGGGATTGTTGGATAAGGTACAAAATTTGATGTGAAACATTAGTTTAAAATTTTAATGCAATAACTTGAGTAGTTTTGAAGTTATAAATATATTGCACAAAAACTTCAAGGTAAAGACAAGACAATCAAAGGGCCATAACTTCGTCAAAATAAAAGGAAGAGTTATGAGGATTGTTGGATAAGGTGCAGAATTTGATGGGAAACATTAGAACAAAAGTGTAATGCAATAGCTTCAGTAGTATTGAAGTTATAAATCTATTGCACAAAAACTTTAAGGTGAAGCTAGGGACGCCAATGCCGTGGTGAGTAGGATAGCTCTCACTATTCTTGGAATAGTCAAGCTTCTTAAATCATCAGCTCCAAAAAGTAGGTCAAGGTCATAGATGAAATCCATGCGTCCAAAAAGATGCACTCCCCAAGACACAAATATGTCAAAATATTCTATTTTGTCTTCCAAAATTAAGCTATTAATTTGGTTTAAACCATCTAATGCATAATTATAGTTCATGAGAAATTGATGTAAATGTAACAAAGTTATCTACCCTTTGCTTGGATGGTGAAGGTCACATCCACATTTGCTTTTTGACACCTTGTGATGTACTATCCAACAAACAACTATAAGCAAAGTTTGAAAGGTCTAATGCATAAAGTTTGTGAGAAAATGACCTAAACGCAAATGTTGAAGGTAAAAATTATTATTAAGTTATCTGCCCCTTGCTTGGAGGGTCAAGGTCACATCCACATTTGCTTTGTCACGTTGCGATGTACCACCCAAGATACAACTATAAGCAAAGTTTGAAAGGTCTGGTATATAAAGTTTGTGAGAAAATGACCTAAACGCAAAACTTGAATGCTGACTCCTTCGCCGCCGCCGCCGCCGGAAAAGCAACACCTATGTCTCTTTTTTCTTCGAAAGGGCGAGACAAAAAGTATTCAAACCAGTAGCTTATTTTCCCTTATACTGTCCTTCTGCTCTTGTGCAAAAAAAACAAAACAACAAACTCTGGCTTCTTTATTTTTAATAAAAAATACTTTATTGTTTTGATTTTACTAAATAACAACGATTGATATTTTAACAAAGCATTTTGAAGAGTAATGAACAAGTTTCGAGACATGTCTTCTGCGTTGTGGACAGTATCTTTTCCTGCCCGTTCTATAGTATACATTTTACATATATATACAGATTTTCCTTTGTTATAATGATTTATTAGTTTAAACCCAAAATTATCCACACTTCTGATTGCTTCTGTTTCCCTAGAAATGAGACAGGTGTAACGTTTAAACTAAAGGTGTTCCTCATTTTCAGCTTCCGACATTTTGGTTACGTTGCCTATTTTATTTCGTTAAACGTCATTTGATTGGCTGGTGAACTTAATTCTTCCGAAATTCATCCAATCAATGTTCATTTTAAGTTAAGCGATTCAAATAAAGAACGACAACTCTTGGCCAACGATAACAGTGGAACGGTATAATTCGTCGACCAATACTATTTCATTGTCGACGATCATGTCGGAGGTATTTACTGACAATTTCTCGATTAATCTGAACAACACTAGTGAAAGTCTTGTTTTGGGGGAAAACATACTATTTGTGAGGGGAATGAAATTCGGATGATCGAGAGCCCTGTAATATCTATCTCTACATGCTGCATACTGGGAGACTGGTGGTGACACGATTAATCTGGTGTTCCATAGTAATATTTGTATTCTGGGAGACCTGGTGGTGGGGTCTTGATACATATGGGGTAGATCTACTTTATCTGGGGTCTTAGACTGACGGCATTTGAAAATGTCACTGGTTGGTGTGTATTTCAGACTTGTACTTACTGGCAAAGGTACTTTTTGAGCATAATGGTAGGAAGCGTGGTGGCATGTTGAAAAACACATTGTACATGTATCCAAAAGTCACACAAGCAAATTAAGATTTTGTTTGACTCCTGATTGTGCCACTGGTTAAAATATATCGTCTTTCTATCTGTTTTCGACCCCCATGACGTGATTTCGACCGATGGCGAAAATTACATTTGCGCACGTTTATTATGCAAATTTCGTATTATTTTTTATGACCATCTGCTTAATGAATAGTTCTAAACAACAACAGAAAAAACTTTTTTAAGGCTACGGATAAGTTTCCTATGTTTAGTTCAAACATATTTATTTTACATCGATTGCGAAACAAGTTATTGCAACTTAGATTAATCACTCTCGATGGCTTCCTGGGTAGAACCAGTACTAAGCAATGTGGATTAATTATTTTGCTCAAGGATAAATAACGTGGCTGCGGCGAGGATCGAACCCACAACCTCTCGATCTGGAGATCGGTGCTCTACCACTGGACCACGCACTGATCTTTTTACCCGTGTTCTCATCATTTATAAAATGTATCCCATTTTAAAGCAAACTTGCACAAAATAAAATATTTTATGATGCAATGATAATTTAATCCTTTACCATTTAGCAATAATATCAGCAAGTTTTTTTACTCGTAAAATGAGAAATGGTAAATTGGTTATGTCAAAGGCAGGGTACCTGCATAAAACATGATGTAGTATCGTTTTTGTGTTAAAAACATCTGGTAATTGTAATGTTAGTACATTTCCCACGTGACAATTGACCTAAATTCCTGACAAGCAGGCGGACATGTTTTGAAAACAGCAGCAGACAATAATTTCAGGCTTTTGAAGGTGATGAGGGTACTCATATTTTTTCATAGAAAATAAGTAGGGCTTTGTTTCTTTTTGTTAAATTAAAAAATAGTTGGGGAAAAAGCTAGAGTAAATAAGGTGAATGGAAACACATGCCGTTCACTGGAAGTAAACAAGTTGGGGTCATACATTTACAAATGTTATCGGATGAAAAATAAACAACATTTAATCAAAGTCACGGTAGTTTTTGTTAGAGTTTGAATATTTTATTTTAACTAACATTATATTATGTCAACTATATAATGTTTTACTGATATAAGTAGCCAACTGTCGTTAAATGGTTGTAAACTCCGAGGTCAAGGAGACAGTTGTACACCTTCTTGTTCGCTGAAAAAGATCATTGTAATTTTTGTTCAAATCCTCTCCTTAAATAATAGCAACATTACGCTAAAAAAGCGTTTATCAAAACTCTTTCCAGGTATTCTGGGCCATATTCTAACATATATTTGCCGATTAAATGTATAGCTTTTTTCACGGATTCTTAAAATACCTGTGATTGAATATATGCGTGTTGGTAACTCTTAATGTTAACAGAGCTCATCAACTTATCATTATGCAAAAACCCATAACTTTTAAAAATCATGAGTTTTATAGTAAAACCACTTTGTATATTGTTTAAACTTAGTTTGAAGCTTGGACAAGTACCGTCTGACTGGAGAATAGCTAATGTTACTCCCATATTCAAGAAGGGGTTAAAGTCTGATCCTGCCAACTATAGACCTATAAGTTTTAACTTCTCAAGTGTGTAAAGTGTTTGAAGCTATCATTAGAGCGCATATTGTGAACTATCTTGTTAAATATTCTTTAATTAGCAAGTCTCAACATGGATTTATGAAGGGGAAATCATGCCTCACAAACTTACTGAAACTTCTTGATGACATTACACAGGCCAGTAGCCAGTAGATGCTATATACTTGGACTTCTCTAGGGCTTTTGATACTGTAAATTTACAGCCATGGCATAGCTGGTCATGTGTCGAATTGGATCAAGGAATGACTTAGTGGTAGACAACATAAGATAGTCTTGAATGGTGTCAAGTCTAAATCTGCGCCTGTCCTGAGTGCAGTACCTCAGGGGTCTGTACTTGGACCAGTTCTTTTTTTACTTTTTATTAACGACACCGATTCAGTTGTTTCAAGTGGCATACAGAAATTTGCTGATGATATGAAAACATATTGATCTGTTCATTCCGAAACAAATATTAAATCATTACAAGATGATATAGTTAACCTTTGTAAGTGTGTGCAGGTTTGGTCTCCTAGCCTTGTTAAGAATATTGAACTATTTGAACAAATTCAGCATAGAGTTACCAAGCTTGTAACCGACACAGCACATCTCGAAAGATTTAAATGTCTAAATATTACAATGCTTGAGCTCTGTTAGGCACAGAGGCGACATGATAGAAACATACAAAATTCTAAGTGGAAGAGAGGGAATTGATCCCAGCGATCTATTCGAATTAAACATTAGTATTACGCGGGGAAATTCACTAAAGCTGAAGAAATCCAGAGCTAGACTCAACACAAAGCAGAGCTTCTTCAGCCACAGAGTAATCAATGCGTGGAACAGTCTACCAGAGCATGTTGTGTCATCTACCAGTATGAATGGTTTCAAAAACTCCATTGATAGACATTTTAACGCGATATATGGGGTTTCTATGGTCACCAGCTCGCTTCACCCCTTGGTCGTACTCTAGGTATAAACACTTACAGGTATATTTATATGTTTTGTCCAGTGGAACAGTTTATTCCATATTTACATGATGAAAATTGTTCCAATCATCTATCTATCTATGTTGTACTGCCGACTCCTTTTTTAAGTGTTACAGGCAGGAATGAGTGCGCGCCGTTAGTAAGAAGTGAGAGGATAAAAATTGACAATATAAAAGGGGTTTATTATCAAAAGTGAAAAAGGAAACAAGATGTGTTAGGTTAGGTTAGTGAGACTAAAAAGTGAAAGATAAAAGGTGGAAGATAAAAACAGTGCGCTGGCCTAGTACTGGATTGTAGCCACAGCTTGCTTGAACGAATCAAGATCAGGGCCTGGGATGGTTACAATGTGACTTGGCAGTTGATTCCAGAGTACAATCGAGTTGGAAAAAAGGAATATTTCTGATAGTCTTTGGAGACTTGGATCTGCCTTAAGCTTAATTGGTGCATTGATTTTGTCATTCTGAGGGGTTTCTGAATATAATTAGGCAAATTAATAGCAACATGACCATGGTAGATCTTAAAGAACATCAAGTCTCCTTTGTTCAAGCGTTCTCCAGTCCAGACTTTCCTGCATAGCAGTGACACTTCAGTAAGACGAGAAGTTGTGCTTTACCCATCTGATGGCCCGTCTCTGGGTCATTTCAATTTTATTAATGTTGGTGATTGTATAAGGACTCCAGACTGTTGATGAATATTCCACTTGTGGACGCACTAGAGTTTTATAGGCAAGCTGACGGACCTGTTGGTTTTTAGTGGTGCGATTTCTTTTTAGAAAGCCAAGTGTTTTATTTGCAGTTGTAGAGATCCTCGAAATGTGGACGTTCCAGCTCATGTCAGTTGATATATCCACGCCAAGATATTTTGCATGATATTTTTAATATCATGCGTCTAATATTAAGATCATACAGTGATTTTTTTTGTTTTTTACTTAACATCCATTTAATCAGAATAGTTTTTCTTTTAAAATGTATTAATTCACATCCATTTTGAAAGCATGAACAATTTAAAGCAAGCGTTTACTACGAACGATTTCCCTTTACTCATTCATTTTGAATCTTATGTGTAAATACTCACTGCAGTCAAAAATTATCTACAGCTCTGCTCATAATACAGCTCTGCTCATAATTCGACGCTACAGTTTTGGGTGTGGCCTGGCTGATTAAAGCCGTTTATATTGTGTCTATGTGTTCTATCTGTGTATTGAGTTTGGATTCTCAAAATATGCAAGTTATATATATACCTCGTCATCAGTATGATTAGAAATGGTTTGCATCTGTTGTAAAATGTGCGTGTTGATGGCGGGATAGACAGGAATGGAAACTAACTTGTAAAGCTTGGTTGCCCGTGAAATTAGAACGGGAGCCGCATTTTAGAATGTCCCAAAACGGAAATGCGTCAATTTCCCAATATCCGGTTGACTTAAATTGCATTTTATCGTTGAATAAACAGAGTTGCGACTATTTACTGCATTTAATCGCTTAATAAACTATGTAAGAAATATTTTTTTTGTTGTTGTTTTCTACTGAAATGTTATTCTTCCCGCATTGACGAATAATGCCGAGGAAATCGACTTTAGCTTGTCGAAAAAGCTAGTCGCCCGGGCAGACTACCGACTTATGAAATCTATTTGCCCAGCTTGAAATTTAGTCATCCTGGGCGAACGGGCAACCAGTGTATTAGCCAGCCAACTGTGCAGCCGTCTTTTGCACGGCCGTTTTTGAAAAATCGCGGCCAATATTTGAGGGAGTGGGTGGGGTAAAAAAAAAAGATTTTTTTTTTTACTCAACAACACTTCCAAACTCTTACTTTCTCAATATTGTTATGTTTGGTATACATTTATAGAAGAAATATGGCCTAAAATGTATTTTTTCGCTTTTATCTGTAAAAATAAATTACCCCAGAGACACCCACTTGTCGCTAATTGGCGCAACGCGTGTTTGCAACTTTTTTTGCACACCCCGTTTTACCCTGTTTGCATATTTGCACACCCAGTTCTCGAATTTCTGCCTAATACACTGCGGGCAACCATTAGTTTCCATCCCTGGATAGATATTTTAAATAAAGTTTCCATCCCTGGATAGATATTTTAAATAAATAACAAATTTTAATATAATAAACGTTGGTCCTAATAAAAACAGTAAAAACACTCCCGATTTTGGTCGTTTGTTCTACTATTCCATCTTGGTTTCTCATAAATAACATTAATTCATAACTTTCACATCTGGTCAACTTCCGGTAGGTTGAGATATTCAGTAGGTGAAAATAAAGGGGTTAACTCGGACTTTATCCTCAAACTCTATATGAAAAATGAAAACATTAGACCATGATTTAAATTAAATGTATCCATATTGGTGTTTTAAAATCAGACACCACCAAAAGAAGATACATAGATGTATACAAAAAATAAAGCTTTTAATATAATTATCACTATAAACTAGTTTTATAAAGGGCTAAATTCAGTTGAGCACCAACGATAAACACCGAGTTTACCCCCTACCAGAATGTGGAGGTGTTTTATTTTATTGATCACTGATTGGTCAATTTATTTTGATGATGTCATGTGAAAGTTATGAATAGAAGTAAAAAAGACTGGCTACTGTCACTTCACAGAATGTGTGTGCAAATATATCGATCTAGTCTCTAGATAAAATAAATACCCCACCCACCATTTTCAGCATGACCTTCATGCCATACAAATGATTTCACGAAAGTTTTTGAAGTTCTATTAAAATTGATGCAATACCTTTATAGTGTAGTCATTCGGCAATGGTTTAACATTACCCAGATTAACCCTGGGTAATTGTCTTATGAGTTGTAATGCTTTTTCTGGAATTTTTGAAGTCATGCTTATTTTCTTCCGTTTTACGTAAACGCTCAGGAAATGCGGCCACAAGATCACGATCAGGATTGCACAGAGAGTCGCGAGAGAAAAAAATGTTCAGCACAAAAGAATATCTCGAGAAAAAAACTGGACCTTACGGTATTGGAAGGTTCAGTTTCCTTCAGTCGCTTGTAACCGAATATCAAGATAGTGATGACATTGGTTTGTAGCCGATTAAATTTTAGTACACGTTAAATGTCATTAGTTTTCGCGATAACAATATAGGACAATTTTCCCATAGACCTCCATTATAGCCTTTAGGGTTACCCTGATTTCCCTATATCTCGTAGCCATATATGGCACCCATTGCCTGCAACTTACATCCAAGTGCCATGTAATGAGGAACTTTTTTTCATTGCTAATCTTATGAAAAAATAGTCGTTTCTGGCTCCGAAGTGACCCCCCACCCACAGGGGTGCATAGAATTACCGAAATACACCTATTTACCGAAATATACCGGAATACACCATAGAATTACCAAAATACACCGAAATATACTTTGTAAGCCACCCTCTCCTAACAATGTAAATTTTTCCAATATGATTTGTCCAGCTTCAACCGATGGACCGCAACAACTTCATCTTGATTAGGTTGCGGATCATTTGGTATATACTTTGTTTTCCGTGGACTTGTTTTTTTTACACAATTTGCCTTTTTTAAAAAATATATTTGACAAGATCCCCGCTTTCACTTAACAAATAAAAAGTTTTTGGAGAAGACCCCTTGGCCTTCAAACTATCCCATATCCCACAGTCGTCGGAGAAACAACTTCTTTTGCAACAGCATCAACATCAGGACATTCCGATGTTGCCGCAGTGACACTAAACGCTGCTTTAAACATTGATTCCCTCAATACTGCTGTCTTCAATTGCAGGAAGCTTTTGGAACTGGCAGTCCCGACAGAAGTAAATATGCTCAATATTACACTGGGAATTAATGTTATTATTAGTAAACTAAATGCGTGAACTATTGTTTTCTTATAAATCTACTATTTTATTAAGGGACACATGGCAATCTTGTGTTTATTCAAACATGTATATTTGTTCCTCGATTTAGTTATCCTTCTTTATATTTTACCAATTTGTTAAATATTTTATTGGTGCAAATTATTACAAAAAGGTAGTTATATGTGAAAAAAAAACAAAAAAACATTTGCTTTGAACTAACTATTATAACAATTAATATTGGTGATTAAACTGAAAGTAAATACATACACTAATTGATAATAGAATTTTATGTTTTACACACCGATTTGTATATGCTTCCCTTATCTTATTAGGCTTACTTTTTTTTGGCATTCATTAATTATTATTATAGTTCACGGCAAATTGAGTTAGAATATCGCAGATGAAATACAATCAGCATTTTCTAATATGGACAAATAATCAGATTTATAATGAAACTATTATTTTTTCATGCATTCATTAATTATTATAGTTCACGGCAAATTGAGTTAGAATATGGCAGATGAAATATAATCAGCATTTTCTAATTAATATGGGCAAATAATCAGATTTATAACGAACCTTTTATTACAGAACAGTTTTTTAATGCATTCATTAATTAATATTATAGTTCACGGCAAATTGAGTTAGAATATCGCAGATGAAATACAATCAGCATTTTCTAATATGGACAAATAATCAGATTTATAACGAATCTATTATTTTTTTTATGCATGCATTAATAAACGAAATGAATGTTTGTTTGAAAATGATTGATTTAATTCACAAACTTGGCTGTTGGTAGTAACTTGTCTGTTGGTAGTAAGTTATTTGTCTGTTGACTACCTTGTCTGTTGGTAGTAACTTGTCTGTTGGTAGTAACTTGTCTGTTGGTAGTAACTTGTCTGTTGACTACCTTGTCTGTTGGTAGTAACTTGTCTGTTGACTACCTTGTCTGTTGGTAGTAACTTGTCTGTTGGTAGTAAGTTGTCTGTTGGTAGTAACTTGTCTGTTGACTACCTTGTCTGTTGGTAGTAACTTGTCTGTTGACTACCTTGTCTGTTGGTAGTAACTTGTCTGTTGACTACCTTGTCTGTTGGTAGTAACTTGTCTGTTGGTAGTAACTTGTATGTTAGTAACTTGTCTGTTGACTACCTTGTCTGTTGGTAGTAAGTTGTCTGTTGGTAGTAACTTGTCTGTTGGTAGTAAGTATGTGTTTAAATTAAGCATATTGTTTAAAGCTGTACTAATGGAATTGATAATAAACTTGTTCATATTTGGACATGTATTGTTTTGGTAGTAACTTGTCTGTTGACTACCTTGTCTGTTGGTAGTAACTTGTCTGTTGGTAGTAAGTTGTCTGTTGGTAGTAACTTGTCTGTTGACTACCTTGTCTGTTGGTAGTAACTTGTCTGTTGACTACCTTGTCTGTTGGTAGTAACTTGTCTGTTGACTACCTTGTCTGTTGGTAGTAACTTGTCTGTTGGTAGTAACTTGTATGTTAGTAACTTGTCTGTTGACTACCTTGTCTGTTGGTAGTAAGTTGTCTGTTGGTAGTAACTTGTCTGTTGGTAGTAAGTATGTGTTTAAATTAAGCATATTGTTTAAAGCTGTACTAATGGAATTGATAATAAACTTGTTCATATTTGGACATGTATTGTTTTGGTAGTAACTTGTCTGTTGACTACCTTGTCTGTTGGTAGTAACTTGTCTGTTGGTAGTAAGTTGTCTGTTGGTAGTAACTTGTCTGTTGACTACCTTGTCTGTTGGTAGTAACTTGTCTGTTGACTACCTTGTCTGTTGGTAGTAACTTGTCTGTTGACTACCTTGTCTGTTGGTAGTAACTTGTCTGTTGGTAGTAACTTGTATGTTAGTAACTTGTCTGTTGACTACCTTGTCTGTTGGTAGTAAGTTGTCTGTTGGTAGTAACTTGTCTGTTGGTAGTAAGTATGTGTTTAAATTAAGCATATTGTTTAAAGCTGTACTAATGGAATTGATAATAAACTTGTTCATATTTGGACATGTATTGTTTTGTAATACCAACACTGTTGCCATGCTTTGTGAAATTGTATTTTATATCCTCTTGGGCTTTCAAGTCTGTTGGAAATTGGAACAAAAGATATCTATCTATCTATCTATCTATCTATCTTATTAATTTAGTCTTATAACGTCTTATAACGACTCTATTATTACAGAGTGCAGTAGGTTTTTGACACATGCACAAAGGCGTGAACATGAAACGATGTATATTGCGTGTGACAACACATGCTGGAAGCGGTTGTTATAAAATCGGGGAATGAAGAATGTGTATTTAATAGTGTTAAATGGACACAAAGCAATATTATAAACGGCATTAAATAGCTTAGACAATTTGGAGTTAATAAGGTCGATATATACATCATGAAACAATGTAATAGTGAATTGTGTCCAGTTGATACTTAGTTAACTGAATCACTTACCTTTTGAAGTCGATGCATGCCCAACACATAATACCTGGAACCGTCTTTAATTATACAGGTAATTATAATTTAAACCAAGAAACATTAGCTGGTAAAGGTTTAAATGCACTAAATACTTTGCTTGTTAATATACGTACCGTAACTATTCACTGAAACCTAGTACAATATGTCAGCTATTTGATGCCTTTGTTAGCTCTATACTAAATTATGCTTGTGAAATATGGCGATTTAGTAAAAGTAAAGAAATTGAAAGAATTCATCGAAAGTTCCTTAAACCTCTGTTGCATGTAAAACAATCTACTTGTATTATGCTGCTATATATGGTGAGTTATGTAGATACCCTATGTATGTTAATAAATATGTCCGTATTGGTGCAAAATTGTTAGATCTGACAATATCATTTTACAACATTTGTACAAGTCATTAACATTCGACTGTCATAGAGGTAAAACTGATTGTGTTTCTCGTGTCAAAACATTGTTAAATGATACCGGTTTTTCTGATATATGGAACAACCCAGATGGGGTTAATTTACTTACTTTTCATCTTTTGTTCAAGCAAAGAATAATTGATCAATTTGTTCAATCATGGTATACTACTGTAAATAACAGTCGATCTTTGTGTACATACAGACTATTTAAGACCACTTTCAGTTATGAGTATTATCTAGATAAAATGCCACAGAAATTTCGTATTGCACTTACTAAGCTAAGACTCATCGCATGTTAAATAAACACATGTAAAACATGTATTTTTTTTTATGAAAACAACATCATCATCCGTAAATGAAATTTTATTAGCAATTTTATTTTTATCAATATTCATATCATAATGAAAACAAACTAACAAATATATATATATAAAACAAGAGGGCCAAGATGGCCCTAATTTGATCACCTGAGTACTGGCCCATTATCGAACATCTTCGAAATCTCATGGTCATATACAATCTGTGCAAGTTTGGTTAAGATTGTTCAAGATATGTGGCCACTGTTGTGTAAAGATTTTTTAAAGTTTTTCCCTATACAAGTCTATGTAAAACTGTGACCCCCGAGGCAGGGCCAGATGTGACCCCAGGGTCACTATTTGAACAAACTTGGTAAAGGACCATAAGCTTATAGCAAATTCAAAATATTAAACCTCTGGCTCTTGCAGTTGCAGAGAAGAAGATTTTTTTAATTTTTTCCCTATACAAGTCTATGTAAAACATGTGGCTCCTGGGGCGGGGCCAAATGCGACCCCAGGGTCACCATTTGAACACACTTGGTAAAGGATCATAATCTTATAATATAGTAAATACAAAATATTAAACCTCTAGCTCTTGTAGTTTCAGAGAAGAAGACTTTTTTTTTTTTTTCCTATATAAGTCTATGTAAAACTGTGATCCCCGGGGCTGGGCCAAATTGGACCCCAAGGTCACCATTTGAACAAACTTGGTAGAGGACCATAAGCTTATAGCAAAATGCAAAATATTAAACCTCTGGCTCAAGCAGTTTCAGAGAAGAAGATTTTTTAAGTTTTTCCCTGTACAAGTCTATGTAAAACATGTGACTCCTGGGGCAGGGCCAAATGCGACCCCAGGGTCACCATTTGAACAAACTTGGTAAAGGATCATAATCTTATAGTAAATACAAAATATTAAACCTCTGGCTCTTGTAGTTTCAGAGAAGAAGACTTTTTAAAAAATTTCCTATATAAGTCTATGTAAAACTGTGATCCCCGGGGCGGGGCCAAATTAGACTCCAAGGTCACCATTTGAACAAACTTAGTAGAGGACAATAAGCTGATGCTACATGTAATAAATGAAAGCTCTGTGCCTTATGGTTTCAGAAAAGAATATTTTTTAAAAGTTTTTTCCTATATGTCTATAAAAAACATGCAAAATCTCAATATACAAACTTTGGATCCCCAGGGCATGGTCATTTTCGGCGTTGGCGATCATTTTAAAGGAAAAACTGTCGAAACCTGCCCAGTGGTAATGGCGGCCATATTGGATGTCGCGCTGACCTAATTTTAACAAATTTAAAAAGCATTCATTTAAGGATCATCCATTTGAAGTTTGGTCAAAATTGGCCAATCGGTTTCTGAGGAGAAGTCGTTTGAAGCAAAAGTTAACGACGACAGAGACGGACGATGGACGTAGAGTTATCCTAATAGAGCCTTCGGCTCAGGTGATCTAAAAAAAGAACTATTTTCTACAATATTTATCATTATTAGTACATTATTTTTAATTTTCTAATAGTGTAAATAATGTTTTCTATCAATATTTCTTAATATATCAATTATAAAAAGTATATTTCGGTGCATTTCGGTTATTCTATGATGTATTCCGGTATATTTCGGTAAATAGGTGTATTATGGTAATTATAGGCACCGACCCCCAGTACCATTTCCCAATGGCAAAAAGTATGTTTTTTCCCAATTGGAGTGAAAAATTCCCAATATATATATATATATTTTTTTAATATTTCGAGTGAAACTTTATTTAAATAAAAGATGTGGGGAACTATATTCTTTTAGGTGAGGTTAATGAAATACTACAAGAGAATGTATACATGGTAATGTGTTTGAAGTGTATTTAAGCATACAATATTGTTTTTGCTTATTAGTGAAAAATTCCCAAATTAAGGTAAAACCCCACAAATTGTCCCAATTGAATGGGTACCGGTACCATTCCCAAAAGGGTGGAAAAAAACGCTGACTCGGGATATCAGTGACTACATCCCCTCCGACGAATAGCATACTTTCACAGATATGGCATGTCCACTCAACATGCTAAAGGCGATACAAACTTTCAGAGCATGTTGCTCTAGTAATAATCCTGTTGTATTTAAAACAATTTGTTATTCAATACTACATAAAAATGGGCAATAAATGAGTCTCTCTTTATTCCAACAGATGGAAAACAGCAAGTCATGGCTAATCTGGCCAACTTTGCCTACGACCCAATCAACTACGAATATTTTCGAAAGTTGAATATATTAGACATATTTCTAGGTTAGTTACTGTTTAATTAGTATCAAATGTTATGATATTTATGTTAGGTGTTAATTCTTTTTCTTTCACCACAGGAAATTGATGCGTTTACTTTACTGTATATAACATGAACATTGTCGCAGTTGATTACATCATGCATACTTTCTTTCAATGACGCATTTATGCGAGATTTCATTGGTTGAACACAATAGAATTTTGGATGCAGTTTAGTTAGTGATCCGATCATAATGCAATGATGTTTTGTGACATTGAAGCAAACCATATGCCGGGCAAAGTAATCAAAGTGCTATAAAAAGGCAGAAACGTAGACAGGTGAGTTAAACTTCTGGGGAATTTGATTGGCAGGATTAGGCATATGTAGAATAAAAACTTTGCATGCTGGTAAAGTAAACGCATTAATTTACAGTGGTATATCCTCATCTCCAGGTTAATGTTTGAATTTTTCACGATTTGTAATTATTGTTGATCAACTGTTTCATTTTCATTAATATATATGAACGAAAACTGCAATATCATAAATTACACACACAAAATAGTTCGGCCTACACTGATAATTTAATTGTAGGAAATTCGGATATTTCTGCACTCAAAATGACTGCAGTCCAAACTGATTCTTTTCAAGCATGTTCATCATTTATAATCATGTTGCATTCTAGAGAACTCCATAGTTGTTATCTTCCATCGTTTCTATCTTCCCTCGTCTTATAAATTCTCTTATAATCACATGTATAAAGAAATATTATTTATTAATTATGTTTCAGATGGTTTGGAGGAGCCAGATGAGAAAATTGTAGAGTTTGCTGCTGGAGGGGTCTGTAATGCCTCCTTAGGTATAATTATCTTTTGGACCTGGGTCCACAGTGCCCCCGTAATAATATTTTGCTTTAATTAGTGGGGAATGGTATTCCTCTTTATAATTATATAATTTATCTACAGAAACATGATGTGATGTATTCTTCCCCTTGCTATGGCGCTTACGATAATATATAATGTGTAATGAGCTATTGACCAATATTGTAGAGGGATAGTCATATATAACTATAGAAGGTCTTTCACAAGTGCTCATTAAGTCTCATTATACTTATTGTTCCAGAGATAGTATTGGATAACATGGTTGTAAATGTTGTTCTATGACAGTATAAATACAGCCTTTTGGGGTTGTTATTTGTTCAGTATCTTGTTCATTATTTAAATTGAGAACTTACTTCAAATGCAGTATAAAGTTAAAGTATTGGATGCTTTGAATTAAAAATATATTGTGAGGATGGATAACAATTATTGTGCAGTAACATTGGATTATTTGGACTATTGTGAATAAATAAACCAGAAAAGACTTGATTTAAAGTTGGTTTAAAGAAACACTTGACAATTTTGATTAAAAGGACACTTGCCAATATTATTTGGACTTTATTCTTATGTCGGATTTTAAAGAAATACTGGATCCATTTTATGTGTTTACTGTAAGTGAATACTTTTCATAAATAAATTTGTTGATTTATTTTAAAAATAGTTGTTGCTGATTTTGCTTCCTTTATGTTTACATTTGACCCGTGACAATTTCTCGATAAAACTTAATAATTAACTCCAAACCAACAAAATCCTTTAAATTAAAGTGTTACCTGGTTCTCTGTGTGCTGTTAACGGTTAGAGTTTAATAATTAATTCTAAAACCTTTAAATCTCACCTTTCTACATTTCAGATAAAGTAAACAAAGAGCATATACTGTCAAACGGTGGAGTTCAGGCAATCATAAAGTGTCTCTCAAGGTAGAGTTTTTACCTACTTGACATTAAATAAAACATACTAGTATTGTTATTATAGTAAATTATTTTAAAGCAATACTGTGAAAATTATTGCAAAATTTCAATCATCAACTGACCATCAAATTTTATTTCTAATAATCAAAACTGCATTGTGTTATAACAGCACTGGCACATAAAACAGCTCTAGTTTACATTGCAAAACTGGGGATTGGCATGTAGAAACATTTAAAACTAGTAAGATTTGAAATCAGGCACACCTACTATCGTACTATGTCATTGTAATAAACGGTAAAAGGTATGTAGGCATAGTCGAACAAAAATTCGTCATTGGTGAAAGAATTATCAAAATCAGATGATAAACAAAGAAGATATGACCATTAAAAGGTTCTTGGAAGCTGCCATTTGGTGAACTATGACAAACACCATGTATGGACTATTAATAAATATGGTAATTTACTGATTTATGGGAAAGAAAATCACAGCAACTTCAAAATAAGTATACTTACCGTAAGTGTAATAATGAATGCATTATAGGATACGTTAATGCTTTTGCATTCATCTGCAGTAATTTGCAGTAAGTTTCTTTACTTTGTGTAATAATGAATGCATTATAGGATATGTTAATGCTTTTGCATTCATCTGCAGTAAGTTGCAGTAAGTTTCTTTACTTTGTGTAATAATGAATGCATTATAGGATATGTTAATGCTTTTGCATTCATTTGCAGTAATTTTCTTTGCTTAATTGATATTTATCAATATCTTTATTTATCAATAAGCCATATAAAAAAAATTATGTTAATGTAGAACTGTGATGTCATAGTTCTCAAAATGGTGGCTTCCATATCCATTTTAGAACAACCATCATATCTTCTTTATTTATCATCCGATTTTGATAATTCTTTTACCCGTTTCCATATTTTCAGAACTCTCAATAATAAAGCTTATTTATAAATATATGACGGGCTTCCAGGGCAGGTATCATAAATGATCACTCAGATTAATTTATTTACTTTTTTCAGACCCACAGAGGAAACAGTCCTATCTGCCATCACAGCCCTCATGTACCTGATGACCCCTGCATCTAAGTCTGGTGAGTTGATATTATATAGATTATGTCCTGTCTCCCATCTCAGCCCTCATGTACCTGGTGATCCCTGCATCTAAGTCTGGTGAGTTGATATGATATAGCTGTCTCCCATCACAGCCCTCATGTACCTGGTGACCCCTGCATCTAAGTCTGGTGAGTTGATATGATATAGCTGTCCCCCATCACAGCCCTCATGTACCTGGTGACCCCTGCATCTAAATCTGGTGAGTTGATATGATATAGCTGTCTCCCATCACAGCCCTCATGTACCTGGTGAACCCTGCATCTAAGTCTGGTGAGTTGATATTATATAGCTGTCTCCCATCACAGCCCTCATGTACCTGGTGAACCCTGCATCTATGTCTGGTGAGTTGATATTATATAGCTGTCTCCCATCACAGCCCTCATGTACCTGGTGAACCCTGCATCTAAGTCTGGTGAGTTGATATTATATAGCTGTCTCCCATCACAGCCCTCATGTACCTGGTGAACCCTGCATCTATGTCTGGTGAGTTGATATTATATAGCTGTCTCCCATCACAGCCCTCATGTACCTGGTGAACCCTGCATCTAAGTCTGGTGAGTTGATATTATATAGCTGTCTCCAATCATAGCCCTCATGTACCTGATGACCCCTGCTTCTAAGTCTGGTAAGTTGATATTATATTGCTGTCTCCCATCACAGCCCTCATGTACCTGGTGACCCTTGCATCTAAGTCTGGTGAGTTGATATTATATAGATCATATCCTATCTCCCGTCACAGCCTCTTGTGTGGTGACCCCTGTATTCTGATAGTGTTACCCTTGTTCGTCCATATGAAAAATGTTTTACATTCAAGTTTTTCGTTTTTCATTTTCTTATCCACCGGAAGCTATAAAGCTTTCAAACTTCATGCATGTTTCATCTCCATGACAGCAGAATTTCCAGTAGGTCTATATGAATGACCTTCACCTACTTTTCACACCTCCACTTCTCAAGACACCAGAAGCCATAGAACTTTAAACTTCATGCATGTTTACATTTCCATAACAGCTTCTACTTTTTGCACTTCCACTTCTACATCTTTATACGTTTACATCTTCATAACAGCAATATGTTCCAATGAAACGAAGGTCAACAAGAAGAACCTTTTTGCACTTCAACAGTTTATTTTGCTAGAACAGTTACTCTTTTAGTAACCTATTACATTGTATACATAGATCAAACAAGATTAATTTATCTCAATGTGTTTGTTTTATTTCTGATATAAAGTAAATGTTTCTCACCTGATTTCAGAGATAACCAGTCTGCCAGTGGTGGAATGTATGCTGAGGTTTTCACAATCTAAAAACAAACGTCTGGCCAACCTAGCAACACTATTTTTAGAGGTAACTATAGGATATTTAATGTTTTCAAGCGAATAACAGATTTGATTTCATTTAGAAAGGAGAAAACAAATTACCCGGTATGTTCACAAATTTACAACACAAAAGATGCTAACCCGTAACATGTCAAAGGTCGGTCAAGCTTATGTCTTGGCAATTTCAGGTTCAATCTCTGCTTGTATGCATGTATAATACCTGGCAGAGGTTTGTAGTGTGCAGGGATTAAACAAACACCTGGCAGAGGTTTGTAGTGATCCGGGGATTAAACAAACACCTGGCAGAGGTGTGTAGTGATGCAGGGATTAAACAAACACCTGGCAGAGGTTTGTAGTGATGCAGGGATTAAACAAACACCTGGCAGAGGTTTGTAGTGATGCAGGGATTAAACAAACTCCTGGCAGAGGTTTGTAGTGATCCGGGGATTAAACAAACACTTGGCGGAGGTGTGTAGTGATCTGGGGATTAAACAAACACCTGGCAGAGATGTGTAGTGATGCAGGGATTAAACAAACACCTAACAGAGGTTTGTAGTGATGCAGGGATAAAACAAACTCCTGGCAGAGGTTTGTAGTGATGCAGGGATTAAACAAACACCTGAAAGTGGTTTGAAGACGCATGCAAACTTCATATATATATATATATCTATATCTAAATTGCCACTAAAAATATGTTATCATGACAAGCCTTGACTGACTTTTTATTCGTCATTGATTCTGGTTAAAGTTTTTCATTACCTCAGTTTTTAAGTCACTGATAGCTGCAAATTATTCATACTATCATTCAATTACATATGCTTGCTGTTACTTAAAACTAAATAAAAACTGCCTTTTTAAAGATATTGTTATCTCACTATACAGCATGCAGAGTTTTGCATCATGGCTTATGGACTCGTTTTCTAGTTATATCAAAATTGTGTTGCAGGACTACAGCAGTGAGGATCAGATCACTAAGGCGAAGTCTGTCCAGCAAAGAATGATGTCTCAAGTACCGGTACAATCTACAATTTGAGCGTTACATACCCACACTTACCTGTCTGATGTTGTGGTAAGGTCAAGGCTTCATACCAGGAAAGCAGAGTTTGTCCATCAGAGAATGATGTCTCAAGTATACGATCTCCTTCTTCAACGTTACATTTAGATCTGACCTTGTGGTAAAGTCAAGGCTGATTTTTTCACGGAAAGTCATATAAGCCAGGCCAGGAGAGCATGATGTCATATAAGTCAGGCCAGGAGAGCATGATTTCTATGCAGAGTTTTGCATCATGGCTTATGGACTCGTTTTCTAGTTATATCAAAATTGTGTTGCAGGACTACAGCAGTGAGGATCAGATCACTAAGGCGAAGTCTGTCCAGCAAAGAATGATGTCTCAAGTACCGGTACAATCTACAATTTGAGCGTTACATACCCACACTTACCTGTCTGACGTTGTGGTAAGGTCAAGGCTTCATACCAGGAAAGCAGAGTTTGTCCATCAGAGAATGATGTCTCAAGTATACGATCTCCTTCTTCAACGTTACATTTAGATCTGACCTTGTGGTAAAGTCAAGGCTGATTTTTTCACGGAAAGTCATATAAGCCAGGCCAGGAGAGCATGATGTCATATAAGTCAGGCCAGGAGAGCATGATTTCTATGTCAAGCCAGGAGAGCATGATGTCATATAAGTCAGGCCAGGAGAGCATGATTTCCAAAGGATGGTCTCCAACGTTACTGATAAACAACATTGAAGTTATATATAGATCTGACCTTGTGGTAAGGTCAAAGCTTCATACCAATAAGGCAAAGTCTGTCCAAGTTATTGATAATCAACATTGAAGTTATATATAGATCTGACCTTGTGGTAAGGTCAAAGCTTCATACCAATAAGGCAAAGTCTGTCCAGCAGGGAATCATGTCTCAAGTATGGTCTCCTCCTTGAATGATAAATACCCACCCCGAGCTATATATAGATCTGACCTTGTGGTAAGGTCAAGGCTTTATACCGTTACAATTTTAGATAATCTTATATTAACTCATATGTTTTAAATATAAATGTATATGGTTTAATTACGTAGTTTAGTTTGATCACATATATAACCACATACTTATCTGACTTCATTTGATCCCTTGTAGAGGCTGTAAATCATATATTAGTGAAGGTAGATAATGTAGGTATTTGGATTGTCCTGCTAGATTAGCATTAAGTGATGAATGGCTGTTCATGCAGCAAGTTTGATGTCATTTGGTGAGTCTTGTTTACCTAAGCTGAATGATGTTGGGGCAGTGCAACCTGCTTGCTGGCTCATAGAAAGCCAAGAGCGCCATTGCAGGAATATATTGTTGGGTACCCTATGGACAGAGTTGGAACTGACATTCTGGACCTTTTCCAGTTTCAGAACCCTCTAACAACAAATATGTACTTATTGTAATGGATTATTTCACAAAATGTGTGGAGGCATATGCCATTCCTGACCAAAAGGCAGAAACAGTTGCAAATAAACTAGTGTTTGAATTATTTTCGAGATACGGATTACCATTAGATTTACATTCTGATCAAGGAAGAAATTATCAGTCGGATCTTTTTCAACAAGTGAGTACTTTGCTAAAAGTTAACCAAACCAGGTGTACCCCATACAGGGCCTCGTCTAATGGAATGGTTGAACGCTTTAACCAATCACTGTTAAATATGATAACAACATATATAAACAAAGAGCAAACTAATTGGGATGTATATCTACCTCTGCTGACAGCAGCATACATGTCAAGCATACATGAGTACCCAGTATACACCTAACATGCTAATGTTTGGGAGAGAAGTCAATATGCCTGTTAATTTCCTGCGTGGATTACCAGCAAATAACCAGTCTCAATTAAAAACGCACACTGATTATGTTGTGAATTGGCAAGACAAGATGTCAAAAATCTATAGTTTTGTTCGAGAAAATTTGAAGAAAAACTCTGTAAAAAACGTGACTATGATGCTAGATTAGCATTTCAGTCATATGCAGTAGGTGATGGACACTACAAGAATAGTGGGAAAGAGTCCTAAATTAAAATCAGAAATATGGAACTGGGACCATATGTTATTACAAGGAAAATCAGTGATATTTTATTTGAAATAAAAGGTTCTGGTAAAACTAGGTCTAAAATCATTCATAATGACGGAATAAAACCATTCTTGTGCAATACATTTCCACAATGGGTGCTCACATTAATTTACAGAATCAACAAGTGACTATCCCAACAGAACCACCTGTTAATGAGCCAGATAAACTGAAAAATCTGGGAAAATCTGGGACAAAAAAGTCCTGCAGAGAGGGTATTGACCTTAGGCGTGGTATTGGGACAAAAAAAAATCTGCAGAGAGTGTATTGACCTCAGGCGTGGTACTAGGTTACGGAGACAAACTCACAAGCTTGGAATTGAGTGTTAGATGTCAACTTGGCATAATATTACCGTGTTACACTAAAAAATAGATATATTCAGATAAGCTCTATGCAAATTGGAATAGGGATGCTAATACCTGACCATATTTGGGGACAGTTTAGAACCTGAATTCAGAACTGTCCAGGGATGATTCATATCTCTGGCTCAGCCTCCAGTATAAAAGCCTAAGGACTCACAAGCTCTGGGCATTTAACGGATTATGCCTTCACCATTTAGGTGTCAACTCTGGACGATATTATCAAGTGAAACAATCTTTAAATCGTCACATTAAAAGCTTTCACTTTGAAAAAGGAACTAAAATTTCTGAAAACATTTGTACAATCTACAAAGATGGATATTGTAGAACTATCAATGTCAATGACTGGCCGATAGGTGAAACAAGCCGATCAATTGGAACAATTTGTTGCAAGCTGTGTGTGGCTAGCCAGGAAAAATCTTGGAAAATATACGTTCAATTAAAACTGTTTTAGATAAATCTTCAGGAATCCAACCTTCAGAAAACCTACATACAAAAAGTATTTAATCACCGGAGCTAATAAACTCATTAACGGAAATGAATCGAGTAATACTGCAACTTCTACAGCAAACCTAATAGGTAATAATGCCATATTCGATGGATACACACCAGCGCTTTGCGATACATATTTATTGCGTCTCGGAATATAAATTTTATTTTCCTGGATTAACATCTGAAATTCGTAATTGGATATACCAGTAATTGTGTTTTCCATGGATTTAAAACCTGTTTGCCTGGATAAAAATATGTGCAGTTAAATTATAGGGATAAAATTCTGATTCTGTTGCCAGATTAAAGTGTGTGAATCTCTTATCTGGATAAAACTTGTTTTTCTCAAATATGAAATTAGTTTCATGGATTAAGTGTTTCCTGGATTAATTGTTCCCTGGATTAATGTGTATTGTACTATTCCTTGCGTGGATATATTTCAATATTTTGGAATAATTTCAATTCTCCTGCATACATACATGTATATGAATATATGTATTCAATGTGTTTTCAGCATTATAATAGCTAAAGTAGCATTTCACTTGTGTTGTGGAATTATTAAATTAAGTATCTCTTCAACTAATGCAGTTAAGATTGTGTTGTAATTATACATTTGGATTTATCAAAATTTGGATTTATTATTTAACTAAATGAAGCACTCCTGTCTCATCGACCCACCAAGAAGCAAATGGCTGCGGTGTTTGATGTTTCCCTAACACCTATCACCAATTAACGAAATAGGTCCTCCTGTTTGATCCAGTAAGAAACAGACAGTAAAGGTGTCTGATGTTCCCCAGACACCAACCACTTATGGCTGATGTAACCCAAATATGTTGGTCTACCATTCAATGGGGTAAGTAGAGGATGGTAAGGGTGTTTGATGTTTCCCAGACCACTATCACTGATGTTACCCATAGATATTGGTCCTAACTTCCAAGAAGTTTGGTGGAAAAGACAGTATTGCCTTTAAATTATGAACATTCCTAAATACATAGACATTCAATGGGAATAACAAACAACATGTTTACTGATTAATTTTGTACAGTATAACTTGTTTCTTATTAGACAAAACATGTTTGTTTATATAGTAAACTAACTCAAAGCAATTAAATGATGACAGTTCACCACCATATCCAGTTAGAAACACATTCGCCTTATCAGAGATATGGTGTGATCAGATGGACTATATCAGACTTGTGCAAAATGGAATTTCATTCATTTACAATTCATTCATTTACTATGTTAATCATTCAAGAGTAAGTTTGTGGGTTAATTAAGGAAACATTATCTCATGGACAATACAAATGAATTAGAATTGTTTTGTATTCAACATTTAGAAGAGGTCATGTACTGTGCTTTATATGAACCATATTTATCCATTTTAATAGTATTACTAATATTAGATTTTTATTTTGTATGAGAGATTTGAAGATGAATTTACTAAATTTGTAAAGGCTATTTACGAAGGTTTTGCTTGCTTCCAGGAGAAAGCAAAGTCCTAGTGGGGGAGAGTGTTACGATTTTAGTGTTACAATTTTAGATAATCTTATATTAACTCACATGTTTTAAATATAAATGTATATGGTTTAATTACATAGTTTATTTTGATCACATATATAACCACATGCTTATCTGACTTCATTTAATCCCTTGTAGAGGCAGTAAAGCATATATTTTAGTGAAGGTAGATAATGTAGGTATTTGGATTGTCCTGCTAGATTAGATAATTTTGAAAAACGTAATGCCATTGCTAAATTTCGTCTAAGTTCCCATAGACTTAAAATCGAAACTGGAAGGTATACTAATACTCCAGTGGAACATAGATTGTGTGAACATTGTACCAGTAATTCTATAGATGATGAGATGCATTTTCTCCTAACATGTCCTTATTATTCAGATGAAAGAACTAATTTATTAACATGCATATCTTCAGAATGTTCTAATTTTTCCAGCCTTGATTTGAATAATCAACTTATTTGGCTATTATCTTGTGAAAATATACACATTCTGAAAGCATTAGGTACTTACTTAATACAGTGTTTTAAAAAACACAATTAACCCTAATAGTCATTATAAATAATAATATATAATTACTGGTGTGATTATAGTTTAATGAACTGTAGGCGACTCTGCTCAGTGTATGTGCTCTGGTTTATTTTATTATTGTTTGTTACTTACCAATCACTGCAATCATTGTACTAAATTACTTGCTCCTTTGAGGGCCCTTAATTGGTTAATAAAATCTTGTAAAATCTTGTATCTTGTTTACCTAAGCTGCTTGTTTACCTAAGCTGAATGATGTTGGGGCAGTGCAACCTACTTGCTGGCTGTCCATGCAGCAAGCTCATGTCATTAAAGTGTTAGGACGATGGGTGTGCAACCTACTTGCTGGATAGTTGATGTCATTTGGTGTATTGGCTGATGCTGTGCGACCTTGCTGGCTGTCCATGCAGCAAGCTCATGTCTTTTGTGTTAGGATGATGGGTGTGCGACCTACTTGCTGGCTGTTGAAAGCGGTCATTTAGTTCATTGGTTGGCTTAGCTTGCTTAGCTAAATGGCTTATGTATGAGTATATAAAGGGCTAATATTCTTCAGTTCGGGGTTCTTGGTCAGCGTTTTCAGTCAGAATTATTGAAGTACATTTCTTTAGAATGAGCAGAGTTAGAGAGAGAGAGAGACTTTTAAAGTGTAACTATAAGAGACTAGCAATTATTCTTACAAAAGAACTTTGATATTTGGATTATTTTCTCTGACTATTATTTGGAACAGTGCTTGATAACTATTAGAAACGTTTAATAAAAGTCATCAAATTTGTGAAAGACTTATTTATATTTACTACATCCTTATACATCTCATCTACAAGAAACATTTGTGAGGAAATAATATTTAAGTATTATTTCTAACTTACAATTTTTTTTTCGTAATTTCGTAACACTGGTGGCAGCGGTGGAATTTCTAACTTACAAACTTTTCGTAATTTCGTAACAATACCATAAAGGCAAAGTCTGTCCAGCAAAGAATGATGTCTCGAGTACGGTCTCCACCTTGAACGTTAGCATACCCACTCTTGCCTATCTGACCTTGTGGTACGGTCAAGGCTTTATACCATAAAGGCAAAGTCTGTCCAGCAGGGAATGATGTCTCAAGTCTTCAACATTACATACCCACCCTGAGCTATATATGTAATATATTCAACAAGCCAGCTTTCAGGAAACTATGGAGAGCTGCATAACAAGGATGACCAATCATGTAGTCAAACACTAGACTAGCTACAAGTGAACAATAACAAATAAATGACATCTCCCTTTTTCTGAGAATAAATTTAACCTAAACAATATTGTAACATTCTAATATTCAAACAAGAGAAGTGTCTATAAATCTGTTTTGGTCTATACATTCTTATCATTTATGTCTTTGTCATATATTTTTTTTATATCTAAACTAAAATAATTCACTATTAAAAAGATTTGATTATCTGTCTTTTGAAACATCCTCATGTTGGAATCCTATTAAACAGTATTGAAAGTAATACACATCTAATAAACTAAGCCATATCAGAACTAAACTAATCATTGAAATAATAAACATCTAATAAACTAAGCCATATCAGAACTAAACTATTCATCATCCTTGCTCTGTCCTGGAAATGTTTGATTCTTTCTTGTTTAGCTGAGTTACTTCCCTTTCAGTGTAATTTGTTTTTCTTCTGTAAAACTAAAACTCATCACTTTTAACTGATTTCTACTTCACTTCATTACACTCAAACAAAGATTTCTACCTGTTCCACAGAATTGCAAACAAAATCTTCATATTTTGAAGGCAATTTAACACTTCTTCCTGATCTGGTTGTTTCCATTGGCACATTTGACTGACTAGATTTAGACACATTTGAATGCACATGACTAGCTGCAGGCACATTTGATTGACTAGATTTAGACACATTTGAATGCACATGACTAGCTGCAGGCACATTTGACTGACTAGATTTAGACACATTTGAATGCACATGAATTGCTGCAGATACATTTGACTGACTAGATTTAAACACATTTGTCAATTTATGTCCCACATAATCTACTTCTTTTCTGAACTTAGTTTCACTCAATTTCAAGTTCCATGACTGAGCTCGTTCAAGAACTTTATTTCAATCTTTCATCATGTTCTTCTTGGGTTGATCCCCATACCAGTATATCATCTACAATGACTTGTGTTCCTTCAAGATCTTCTATCAGTTCAGTCATCATTCTTTGAAATATTTCTGGAAGAGACTTTATTCCAAGTGGAACTCGTTTAAACCGATATCTCTCATATGGAGTGTTGAATGTTGTCAGCTTGGAGCTATCTTCATCCAGCTTGAGTTGCCAGAACCCAGATGTTGCGTCTAACTTTGTGAACAGTTTTGTATCTGGAATTTCCACAACTACCTCTTCTACCATTACTTCAGGATTCTCCCATTCTCTCCAACTCTGTTTTCACTTTCTTTTTCAACGTGATTGGAACTTTTCTTGGAGGATGTACAACCAGTGTTGCATCTTTATTGATTATAATGGTGTGTGCCTGGAAGGGCATCCTAAACCTTCAAATAAATCATGGTATTCCGTTTCAATTTCATGTAGTCTTTTTATTAGGCCTATTTGCTCCGAAGTTTCACCACTAAGGACCGACTGTGAATTTGTCTGTATTACATAACATTCTACTTCATGTAACATTTTCCTACATTTCAAGTGTAATGTCACCATATCATCTGGTATTATACTATGTCCAACATCTGCTTTGCGTAGTGGTCCATTTAATTGTAGCTATAGTCTGCTCTAGACAGAACATTACATTTTACTCCAGTGTCAAGCTGGAAGTTTATTTGTTTTCATTGATGGCCAGGATTTCCGACAACGTGTCTGTTTTCCTTTTTTTTCTTTTTGAATTTGTGTGAATGGCACCAACAAACAATGCATCGTAATCATATTTGTTTTCATTTTCTTCGTCCAGTTCATGTATGTTTCTGTCAAGTTTCGTTCTACAGACTTTGGCGAAGTGGGGTAATGTTTTCCACATTTTTGCCTAGTGCCGGGCATCTATTTCTTCCATGCTCATAACCACATCTGTTATAGAAAGCACTCATGTGTTCTTTACTTCAAGTACTTTGTTTAGGTCTGGCTCCTTGGGACCTGAAAGGTTTTGCGTCTGGCTGTTTGTTTTGTCTTGGTGGGTAATTAGCTTTTGTTAAAGCATTGACATTGGGATCTTCCCTTGAATTCATGGGTTCTTAATTGTTTCTGAGACCGTTCATATGATCGTACGATGTCCGTTGCTTTTTGTCTTGCCTTTTCGAAGAAAAAAAAGAGACATATGTGTTGCTTTTCCGGGAGCGGCGATGGCGAGGGCGAAGGCATCAATATTCAAGTTTTGCATTAGGTCATTTTCTCACAAACTGTCTGCACTAGACCTTTCAAACTTTGCTTATATTTGTATCTTGGGTGGTACATCACGTGACAAAGCATGTAGAAGTGACCTTGACCCTCCAAGAATAATTTTTACTTTCAACTTTTGCGTTTTAGGTCACTTTTTCACAAACTGCATGCACTAGACCTTTTAAACTTTGCTTATAGTTGCAGGGTGGTCATTAGTAGCTGATTGCCGATAAAAATCATCGGTTAAAATGGTGTTTTCACGGTTAGTTTTGCCTTAACTTGTATTTTCAATATGTGACAGTGACTTCTTTCTATTTACTGGATCCCACACAAACAGCCTTATAAAGCCCGTTTTATTACAAACTCTAGCGCTAACTAATATCTCCATACTTTTAATATCTTGTCTCACAGCTGTTAAAGAGCATGTGAAAAAGTATTGTGAGAAAACCTATGAAAACTCGGGTGTCAATTTATTCTGGTCAATAAAAAATTCTGGCGAGTTCTTAACAAACTACGTAATCTAGTCATCATTATCTACTTATGACTTTTCTACACTTTACACTACTTTACCGCATAACCTTATATTAAAAGAAAAACTAATAGCTCTCATTCAAAAAACTTTCGCCAGGGAACAACCTACTTTTTTAGCCTGTAACAACACTAGGGCATTTTTTACCAACAGTGATCCCGACGGTTACACTTGAAAGGGACACTGTCCGTAAGTAAGCAGATATTGAGCATAGCCAAATAACTGTCTGATTTTTATTCAGTGAAATGTCTACATGAAAACATTAGCAGATAAGCCTGTAGTAAATTCCTGAGTTTGAAAAAAAAAATGTTTTATTTATTATTTGTAAATACTTTATTTACATTTTCGTTTGATCACATGACATCCATTAGCGCATTAGCTTTTATATATTGTATCTCTTACGCAATATATCAGGCCCGATTTGCTCAGTAGGTAGCGATGCTCGACTATTATTACCTGCGAGTGTAATTTTGGTGTGGGTTACGAGTTCAATTCCAAAAAACGTTGAATTCCGTAAAACTATTCCGTTTTATTTAGTAAATATTCAATAATGGTTGGTGTGTTATGTTTGTCTACATAATTATTGCGAGTTTTTATAGGCTAAAAGTTACGGCCACTTCCCTTTAAGGACTTGTCAACAAGTCTGAATCACTGTCCTTCTTATTAGACAACATTTTTGTCAGATTTGGACATACCGTTTATAGGCAAACCGTTGGCATCCTTTTTTTTTTTATGTACAGCCACTTTATTATCTTGGAAAGGTTTATACATATGTATTAATATCAAATTGAAGTGTGATGAAATATTTAAAGGGACATACAGCAATCTCATTCTTAAAAAACTTATTCCTATTGGACAGTATTCTAGCTTTTCTACACATTTTTAAAATAATTTTAAACAAACACTTTTGCATAATGCACCAAGCATTTACTCGAAACTATGGTAACTAATGAAGAAAACTATTAATTCCAATTTAAAGGGACACATGGCAATCTTGATTTTTTGAAAACTCGCGGCGTCCCGTTAGTTTTTCTAATTAACATGCATTATTTCATTCATTAATAATAATTTTAAGAATAGTATAAACCAAATTGCTTTTGTATATTACTGACTTTTGATAATACTGCACCAATAATATATTTCAACATTTGGTAAAATAGCATAGAAAATTGAAAATACAGCATTTTTATTTAATGATATGCAAACCGGTTTAAAGTCAAAATGTTCCTTGATAAATTAGTAGAGAGGCTAATATTGATGCTTGATAAAAACATTAAGATTGCCGTGTGTCCATTTAAGCTCAACTTTGTCAAAGAAAAAAAAGAAGAGCTCTTGTCATTACTTGTCGTTTGCATCTGATCGAGTCTAATTAAAGTTCTGTAAATAATCTCCGAAATTACTCTTTTTTTTTTCTCGATCACCACTTGGGTGACCTGTTCATAGGTGTGTGATGGGTCGGGGAGGACCATCCCACCGCACACCTTACAAATATAATAAGTTTTATTTAGGTAGGTAATACATAAAGTCTGTATGCTATGGCTCCTGAGGCTATGTTATAGACACAAATGAGTAGAGATATGGGTCTGTAATTTTTTAAAAATTGTCTTGGCTTGTTATCTTTTGGAATACAAGTTATGACTCCTTCTGTCTGAGTTATTGAAAGTTCCACTTTTGTGTAACCATAATTGATAGCTCGAACAATAAAATGACCTATTTTTTTCCAAAACACTTTAAAGAAGTCTGCCTCAAAGCCATCTGTTCCGGGTGAACGGTTATTATGCATGGATGATAGAGAACATGATGCTTCTTCATATGTTAGATTTTGATTCTTTGTCATTAAGGGTTGGTACTTTGAAGTTAAAAAAGTTTTGATTGAGATCAGCATTATTTAATTCTGAGTCCTTGTTGGAATACAGGTTTTCATAAAATGATTTTGTTTCATCCAAAAAATTTAATTGGTCAGTTATAATAGTTCCATCTTTTTTTTCTTCATTTTTTGGGATTATTTTACTAGTGAAATTATGGATTCTAAATTACAGAAAAATTTACTTAGCTTTTCTCCTTCTTCAATTATATTTGCATGTGACTGAATTACAATTCCATTCATTTTTCGCAGTTTCTGAAGTTCATCTTTTAACTGTTGAAGTAAGGCTGTCTTATTAGGTGTCAGATAATTTTCTATTGTTTGAATTTGTTATATAAGTTTTTTTCCTAGTTCATCATTTTGCTTCTTTTTGTAGCTAGAGTAAGAAATTTACTTTAGTCTAAGTTCCATAAGTAAAGTATCTAAAAAGAGCTGGGCCCCGTTTTATAAAACAACTTACGACCATATTGATCGTAAATCAATTTCTTAAATGTTTCACTATTAATTACACTTTTCAAATAAACGTGATTTCATTTCCTTATGCATGTGATATGTCTGTACTAAGTGCACACATACTTGTCTACATTGAATGCTTAGGTAAAAACATGTAAACGATTTTAAAGTTAGAGTCTTATCGTAAGATGTTTAATAAAACAGGGCCCTGATCATTTATCACAAACTGTATTTTGTCATTAGGCAAATTATCAATATTTTCCATATTATAGACAGGGCACGCATCCCGACTTTTAATATCAGTTATTTTGTTGTTAATGGTTTGTAAATAGTCTAAATCATTTAATAGTGAATTATTGTGCTTCCATAAGGGTTTGCCTTTCACAAATTGTGTAAAGCTACAGTTTAGTATTGTCATAGAGTGATCAGACCTATAGCTGGTATCAATTGTAGTTATTTATAAATGAAAGAAGGGAGTCAGAAACCAAAAAAAAGTCTAGCTTGTTTAAGAGGATTTTTTTTGCGCCATGTATATCTTCTCAGGTTAGGGTGAGATTCTCTAAAAGGGTCAATTAAATTGTTTTCATACATATGTCTAACACCGTTTTTTGTGCATTTTTGTTGTTAATGTGTTTATAATTATAGTAGTCAAGCTTGGTATCTTGGACTAAATTAAAATCACCACAAAAAATAAGATCAGTATTTTCATAATCTTCCACTTTTGAGATGGTACTTCTAAACAAGAGGGCCAAGATGGCCCTATATCGATCACCCGAGTTATGGCCCATTATCGAACTTCTTCGAAATCTTATGGTCATATACAATCTGTGCAAGTTTGGTTAAGATTGTTTAAGAAATGTGGCCTCTGTTGTTTAACAATATTAATATAAAGACACTGACAAAGTTTGGTAAAGATCAAATACAAAACTACATTTAATATATGAGAGATGTGTGCCTTGTGGTTTTATAGAAGAAGATTTTTTAAGTTTTTACCTATACAAGTCTATGTAAAACATGTGACCCCTGGGGCAGAGCCATCACCATTTTAATAAACTTGGTAAAGGACCATAAGCTCATAGTAAATACAAAATATTAAACCTCTAGCTCTTGTAGTTTCAGAGAAGATATACTCTTTTTTTATTTTACTAAATAAATCTATGTAAAACTGTGACGCACGGAACGGGGCCAAATTTTTTAAGTTTTTACCTATACAAGTCTATGTAAAACATGTGACCCCTGGGGCAGAGCCATCACCATTTTAATAAACTTGGTAAAGGACCATAAGCTCATAGTAAATACAAAATATTAAACCTCTAGCTCTTGTAGTTTCAGAGAAGATATACTCTTTTTTTATTTTACTATATAAATCTATGTAAAACTGTGACGCACGGAACGGGGCCAAATTTGACAGTATGGTCGAGATTTGAACAAACTTGGTAGAGGACCATAAGCTTATAGCAAATGCAAAATATTAAACCTCTGGCTCAAGCAGTTTCAGAGAAGAAGATTTTTTTTAATTTTTCCCTATACAAGTCCATGTAAAACATGTGACCCCTGGGGCGGGGCCAAATGTAACCCCAGGTTCACCATTTGAACAAACTTGGTAAAGGACCATAATCTTATCGTACAAAATATTAAACCTCTGGCTCTTGTAGTTTCAGAGAAGAAGATTTTTTAAGTTTTTCCCTATATAAGTCTATGTAAAACTATCACCCAGACGTGGGCCAAATGTAACCCCAGGGTCACCATTTTAAAAACTTGGTAAAAAACTATAATCGTATTGTAAATGCAAAATATTAAACCTCTGGCTCTTGTAGTTTCAGAGAAGATATACTCTTTTTTCCCCCCTATATAAGTCTTCTGTAAAACTGTGACCCCCGGGGCGGGCCAAATTTGACACCAGGGTCACCATTTGAACAAACTTGGTAGAGGACCATAATCTGATAGTAAATGCTTATGTAACCTGATGATAAATAATGATAATGATTTTATTAAATTTTATGATAAGTAAGATTTAATATTGTTGATCCCAGAGCTTGTCGATTGATGTTGGTACATTGAACCAAGTGTGGGACAATCTGGCTATAGATTTAATTTGCTACAGTCTGGATCATCAAAGTGAAAATAATCCCACTTATCTATTATACAGCAGGTATTAATTTATGCAGTACTTTGTTAAGGTTGATGCTGGACTCCTAGGATAATCTTTATTTAATGATTATAGACAGGTTAATATCAATATCTGATTGGATGTTATGGTTTTGAATGTATGATTTTGGGTGTGTCTAGATGTAAGAGGATGGTGCTTAGAAATTAGCGGGAATTGGAAAAGTTTTTTTTTATAGTCAGTAAGGTTTGAGTTATGTAGAAGACGGTTTCGGAGTTATGAAAGAAAGGTTTCAGTTATATATTGAAAAGGGTAGAACTAGGATAATAATAAAGTAAAGTTACAATGTGGACATATAATATTAAACTAGTGAATAGAAAATAAACAACATGTTAAAAGGAAATAGTGACTTGTGTTTGCCTTTTGCTAATTCCCCATGGCCGAGCCAAGCGAGTGGTTATGAAATATGATTAATATAAAGTCACACTTATAGCAAATGCAAAATATTAAACATCTGGCTCTTGCAGTTCCAGAGAAGAAGATTTTTTTCAGTTATTCCCAATACAAGTCTATGTAAAACATGTGACCCTTGGGGTGGGGCCAAATGTAACCCCAGGGTCACCATTTGAACAAACTTGATAAAGGACCATAAGCTTATAGTAAATGCAAAATATCAAACCTCTGGCTCTTGCAGTTTCCGAGAAGATTTTTAAAAAAAAATCCTATATAAGTCTATGTAAAACTGTGACCTGCGGGGAGGGGACAAATTTGGCCCCAGGGTCACCATTTGAACAAACTTAGTAGAGGACCATAATCTTATAGCAAATGCAAAATATTAAACCTCTGGCTCTTGCAGTTCCAGAGAAGAAGATTTTTTTCAGTTTTTCCCAATACAAGTCTATGTAAAACTTGTGACCCATGGGGCGGGGCCAAATGTGACCCGAGGGTCACCATTTGAACAAACTTGGTAAAGGACCATAAGCTTATAGTAAATGCAAATTATCAAATCTCTGGCTTTTGTACCGGTAGTTTACGAGAAGATTTTTAAAAACAACAACCTATATTAGTCTATGTAAAACTGTGACCCCCGGGACGGGACAAATTTGAACCTAGGGTTACCATTTGAACTGAGTAGAGGACCATAAACTGATGCTACATGTAATACATGAGAGCTCTGTGCCTTGTGGTTTCAGAGAAAAAGATTTTTTAAAGTTTTTTCCTATATGACTATATGAAAAACATGCAAAATCCCAATATACAAACTTTGGACCTACGAGGCATAGTCATTTTTGACCCCGGGGACTTCATTTGAACAAATTATATAGTCTGGGCGTTGGCGATCATTTTAAAAGAAAAACTGTTGAAAAACTTGAGATTTTTTAAGGTTTCAACTATATATGGTAATGGCGGCCATCTTGGATGTCGTGCTGACCTTATTTTAACAAATCTAAAAAGCATTCATCTAAGGATCACCCATGTGAAGTTTGGTCAAAATTTGCCAAGCGGTTTCTGAGGAGAAGTTGTTTGAAAAAAAGTTGACGACGACGGACGGCCGACGGCCGAAGAGTGATCCCAAAAAAAGAAGGTGAATCTTGATTTGGGCCATAAAGATTGATTAATATAAACCTTTTGGTATCCACAGATACGTCTATAATAAGAAAATTCCTTTCTGGGTCTGAAATATAATTGTGAATTTTAAAGTCCAATACTTCTCTAGCATTTGATTTTCCAGAGCTAAAAACACATTCACTGCCCCATTGTGCACTAATCAAATTCTCTGTTGCCGATGTTGAATGTACATCTTGTAAACAATATATTTGACATTTCTTAGATTTAATGTAATTAAAAACATCTAAGCGTTTTTCAGCCGACCCAAGAACTTGGCAATTAACAGATAGTATTTTCACATTAGTCATTTATATCAATTGAAAAACAATGTGTGGTGGGCATGGAGATAACACCAGAGTACAAAAAGAAAACTAAGTAAATGCAGAATTCAAAACTTTTCTGCATGTCTACTTATCTAAGTGGAGTGCATATATAATGACAATAATGACAATTCAGCACTTATTCTATTAAAAGAGGTAAATACACATTTCATAGTGGAGACCGGACAGGACCTATATTTCGTTCAAAGTAGGTCACAGCATCCCGAAATTGTGTGTTTTGTTGGATTTTGCACATGTAGATGCATATAATGAACATTCTGGTGAAGAAGTTTGGGGAAGAAGATGATAAGAAATGAAAATAGGATTTGCAGAGTAACGAATTGACACACAAACACTCGGATGACATTTTGATCGTTAAGTCAAGATCCGTAAATGGTCTCGACAGAAGTATAATAGCTGCCTGTACTAAACATCACTAGGAAGAGCGCTGTGGTCTATTGGTAGAGCGTCAGACGAAGGTTCGATCACCACCATGACCATGTGTTGTGTCCCTGAGCAAGACACTTTATCTGCATTTGCTTAGTCCTGGTTCTACCCAGGAAGACATTAGAGAGAGATTAAAGTAAGTTGATTTCTTGCTTAAGATCTTGCACACCAAGTTTGGTGCGGTTTGCCATTCTAGTTTTTGAAGTAGACAATACACTATTTTACTATATCAAGATTTTATGCTCCCCCAAAATGTTCATAGGCAGCATCTATTGGTTCAACCGATCTTGCTCTTTCAAACAACGGCAATTCTAAAAAAAATTATCCAATTTTTATGCCCTTGCTTACTCCACATCATTTCTTGGTAGTGACGTTGCTTTTAGCTCTACTGGCCAATGCCAAACGACTTTGGAAACCACTTATATTGAAACAGCAGTGTCATTAATGCCCCATGATTTAACAAAAAAAAAGCTATATGACTGTTGTCTTGACACTCCGGCAACTTTATTTTGCAACTGTCAGATCTTTACCAAACTTGGCCAATCAAAAAACACTATGGGTAATCAAGTGACCCGATGTATATTCATTAATACAGTTTGGCAAAGATCTGATGGAAAATGAAGGTGGTGGCGCGCTAACAAAATATTTTGTTTTTGTGATCACTGTCTGTTGTCATCAAGCTAGCACCTGCAACCTAACCCTGGCTATAACTTGAAAAATGTTTGACCTATGTTCATGAAACTTCAGGCACACCATCTTACACAACACAAGAAGCAGTCCGAGGGACGGCCATAGTCCCCTACCAGGTGTTATGCTCGACACGCCGTCTCATTATGGTGAACATTTGTGCCAAGTTATTTCAAAATCCCATGATGCATGACGATGTTACAGCCCGGATAAGCCTATTTCTGACCTTTAACCTGTGACCTTTAAGCTACGGATCTGGGTCTTGCACGCGACACGTCTCATTATGGTGAACAAATTATTTCAAAAACCCACAATGCATGACAAAGTAGCCTATTTCTGACCTTTAACCTCCAAGTGTGACCTTGACCTTTGAGCTACGGACCTGGGTCTTGCGCGCGACACGCTGTCTGATTATGGTGAACTTTTGTGCCAAGTTGTTTAAAAAATCCCACAATGCAAGACAAAGTCACAGTCCAGACAAAAAAATGACAAACGGACAGACGGGGAGCAAACCTAAAGTCCCCTCCGGACCGGTAGGGGACTAATAATGTTGTTCCACATGTCGGTTTACACCAGGCTATTGTTTTGACAGTTGTACTCCTTTTCATAAAATGTTAACCTGCAACCTAAGTTAGCTCATAAATTAGCAAACAAGAGCTGTCAGAGGACAGCGTAGCTCGACTATTTCGAATTTTCAGAGAACAAGAAATGATACACCCGGCATGCCATCAGAAAAAAAGTGAAAACAAGAGGCAAGCTGGATGTGTCAAGAAGGAAAACATTGGAATTTTCATTAAATAAAGGGCCACAATTTTTCTGTGATGACACAGAGGTAATTTTATAAAAACCCTTTCGAAGGATACATAATGCAAATTTTATAAGTTGAAAATTTGAAGAAAATATGTTAAAAGTATTACATAAAAATTTTGAAGTTTTTTACATGTTAAGAAATGCGGACGTAAACATTAACCTGATGCTAAGAGCCTATCTACACATAAATGCAATTTGTGACCATGAACTTTGACCTATAGACCCCATAAGATCCTTCGAACAGTCGAGATAAAAGTATTATTTGTAAAGTTTGACCCAGGAGGTGGGTCCACAAAGGTGGGGAAGAAGCCTAGGGTCTACGCTGGTTGAGTGGTTATATCTGTGTTCAAGTGTATATATGGTTATAGGGTAGGGATCTCAATGGTTTACAAGTTATGACCCAGGGTCTATGTCACTAGGGGTGGGGAAGGAGTCCGGGGTCTATGCTGGTTGGGTGGTTGTATCCGTCTGTTCATGTCCAGTAAGTGTATATATGGTTATAGGGATGGTTTAAATCTCAATGGTTTTCAAGTTGTTACCAAGGGGCTATGGGAAGCAACCCGGTGTCTAAGCTGGTTGGATGGTTGTATCTGTCTGTTCATGTCCAGTAAGTGTATATATGGTTATAGGGTTAGGATCTCAACGATCACTAATTTAGGACTCCGGGGGGCCACCCACACCCTCATATTTCACCCCAGGGAGGGGTCCAATTCTGAACCCAGGGTCCCCATTTGAGCAAACTTGGTAGAGGACTACTAGACGATACTACATACAAAATATCTAAGCTGCAACCCTTTTTGTTTCAGAAACAATTTTGAAGTGTTTTTCCTATATACTTCTATGTAAAAAATATTTTTTTTGCCAATAGTTATGGGGATTGTTGGATGAGGTACAGAATTTGATGTGAAACATTAGTTTAAAATTTTAATGCAATAACTTGAGTAGTTTTGAAGTTATAAATCTATTGCACAAAAATTTTAAGGTAAAGACCAGACAATCAAAGGGCCACAACTTTGTCAAAATGAAAGGAAGAGTTGTGGGGATTGTTTGATAAGGTCTGGTGCAGAATTTGATGGGAAACATTAGTATAAAGTTTAAATGCAATAGCTCGAGTAGGTATAGCTGGGGACGCCGACGCCGTGGTGAGTAGGATAGCTCTCACTATTCTTCGAATGGTCATGAAACTTTATACAATTCTTCTTATCAATTACTAGTATTCAGTGACATTGGCATGTTCAATAACTCTTTAATTTCAATTTGACAAGAGTAATGCCCCTTTTCATATAACTAATACCTTGGCAAAATGATGACCTATGCTCATGGAACTTAACAGTTCTCACTTTTCAATTAATATTCAACGCCATTGATATGTCCAATAACTCTGGATTTTATTTAAGCAGTTATGCCTCTTTTTCAACTAGAAGGGTGTTTGCGGAACACGTCGCCTGCCGTGTGTGTATTTCAGAAATGACAATCCATTAAGTTTAAAGATAGGGGTGCAATCCTTCAAGACTTATGGAGCAGATTTTTTGTTTTATAATGTGTTAAAAGTTCATGAAAATAGGCATAAATCTGCAGTGGATAATTGTTAAGGAAGAACTGTATAAAGATTGATGACCATAGGTCATATATTGCCAAGTTATGAGCTAGGTTAGGTTGCAGGTTAAACTTTTATGAAAAGTGACATAACTCTGTTAAAATGAAGGTAAGTGTTATTGGACATACCAATATCACTGATTAATTGGTAAGGAAGAATTGTATAAAGGTTGATGACGCCAATATTTTGCCAAGTTATGAGCGAGGTTAGGTTGCAGGTTAAAAGTTTTATGAAAAGGGGCATAACTCGGCTGAAATGAAAAGAGTTAATGGTTATGGGTAACAACATTCCTTGTGGGTAAGATGAATATGTGCGTGTAGTTTCATGAACATGGGTTAAATACTTTTTGTTATGGCCAATTATGAGCTTGGTTAGATTGCAGGTTAAAGTTTTATAAAAAGGGGGCATATCTCTGTCAAAATGAAAGTCAGAGTTATCGCACATGTGTAACAACATTCTTTGGAGTAAGATGTGTGTGAAGGTTCCAAATCTATATACATCAAACTCGATGTTCTAAAGAAGATGTATTCACGAACGGCTATGTGCATGTAAAGATAGCAAAATGTCACACATTTTTGGTTCTTATATTTATTTTACTATCGTAGTCGAACAATAATATCAACAATAACAGACTCGATCCCCACTCCCTCCCTGTATACCCAACCCCTTCTTGTAACCCCACACCCTCCTTGTTTAAGTCTATCTGTTTCGTCGGTTCTTGACATTTGCTGTGGAATAGAAATGGTCTCCGATCCTTTTGCTTTTTGAATCTCGTTCTAAACGTCTTCTCTGAAAAATACATGGATGATTTATTTAATATTTTTAATAACATCAGCACGTTTAATCCGCCTAAAAATGAGAAGACATTGATAACCCTTGCCACCGACTACTTTTTATTTGATGGTAGAAGGGGTTGTAAACAAATAAATTTAAGAAACACTTCTAGACCTGTAGGTTGAATGAGGCAAGTTACATTCAACGCTTCATTCATTCATACTTCTGACATAAATATTTTGACAAATTTACTGTTTCCATGGAAATGCCAAATTTATCATTAAAATATTACATATATCAGAAGGTACTTCAAGACCACTAGCTTGGTATGTGTAACAAATTTCATGAAGCATGGTTAATACAGAATTATCATTATGAAATTTAAGGACTTTTTAAGACCCTAATAACTCATTCTTAAGGCCCAGTTTAACTCGTAACATTATCGGCGAAATATTTTTTTTGCCGATTTTTTTTAAACTATGTCGGATTTTGTATAATTAATTGACTGATTATGAAATTCAAGGACCTTTAATGATATTTTGTCAGAATTTAAGGACTTTTTAAGGCTGGAGTGGTTTTAAGGACTTTTAAAGGCTACTTCTGAAATTTAAGGCTATATGAACCTTGTGGAGATACACTAAATAGTTTTGAAATAATGCTCCAGAAACATGGTGCGGAGGATAATAAAGTGATACTTTTTGAGCTCAACTAAACATGTCGGATTTCTTTAAATACAAAAACATTTGTTGCCCCGATCACTAGACCTTGACTATGATGACTTTTCATCTCATCATGCGTAATTTTACCTGAACTATGCCTTTTTTTTGCAACTTAAAATAGATGATAGATGGACGTATATTGTGTATATTACCCACTCCCGTTTCTTTTTACGCTCGTTTTTTTCCTCAATGACCTTGTTTATCAAACATAAAACACAGTAGGTGTGGCAATACCTGTTTACTCGTCAACTTTGGCTGAACTTCGTCTTCATTGTCATCTTCTACATCATGCTGTCTCTTCTGTGCTTTCCTTCTCTGTCCTTTCAACACTTTTTCTCTCGGCTGTTTGTCATTACCTCCCTTGACTGTCATCCCCACAGAGTTGTCTTCCATCGACGTTCCCGCTGTAGGTTCCATCTCGACGCAGGTCACACTGTCCGTCTCCTTGATGGTAAACACCGTCAGAGCTGGGGAGAACAAGAAAATAATTGAAGATATTTAGGTTTGGGCAAGGCAACATATCTAAGACGTCTTCAGCGAGTTTATGTTACAGCAGAGCTGTAGATAAGCTGAGTTTTTGAGTATTTTACTCATGCTTTATTTTACAAAAAAAATCAGTTCTTTAAAATTGTGAGTATCATTAAGTTACTCATCAACTTTGATATACAAATATACACTAAACTTTAAAAAATCATGAGTATTACATTTGCATGTATTGTCCTGTGGTACAGTTTATTCCACATTTACATGATGAAAATTGTTCAAGCATGTGTCTAATATTAAGGTCATACAGTGTTTCTTTTTTGTTTTTAATTAACTGCCATTTAATCAGAAGAGCTGTTTCTTCTAAACTGCATTTTGAAAACATGAACTATTTGAAGAAATTGTTTACTCTGAATGAGTTCCTTTTACTCATTCATTTTGAATCTGATGAGTAAATACTCATTGCATCATAAATTATCTACAGCTCCGTTATGTAAATAAAATTTCATTTATTTAAATGTTTTACATGCAATATTTTATACAGCAAAGGTGGTAGGGTCACAAGTTCTCGTAACAAATATCCAGATACTGTGAAATCATTATATTTCGTGGGGGATTGTAATTTCGCGTATTTCGTGGTTGATTCAAAACCACGAAATCAAATCCCAATGATTTTATATGTCCAAGAGTTTGAATTACTAGTATGTGTACGAAAACGGCCTAAAAATTAGTTCCCAATATCCGTATGTATTGCAGTTTTATCAATGATTTTGGCATAGCATAATTTTAATACCTATTGAACCAGGCTGTTAGTTGTCAGATAAGAAACAAGAAAATCGGTAGAACCGATGGATGCTCAACTTATCATATGGCCTTGTATCACCCAGCAGTTTTCATTCTGCAGTGCCATCAGTAGTTTTGAAGTAATGCTCCAGACAAGAATTTCAAGTGTAAAATTACAAAGGGCAATAACCCTTAATAAGTTGAATGATGACAGAACATTTTGGGGAGCATAAAAAGGTTTATGTATTTAATGAACATTTATTTTAATAATTTTGATAATAAAACAAGAGGTCAATGACCTTGAAGCTCTACTGGCAGGTTCTGATAGCTAGATCAGCATTCCTGTGAAGTTTCATGAAAATCTGTCAAGTAGTTGAGTAGCAAGTTACAAGTGTTTATATATAACTCTATGTAAACAAAGATGACTGCTGGCAACCATGTTTATCGTATCAAAATAATTTTCAACAAGGACCAACATCATGTCATGCTGATCATTTTAGAAAAAGTCCCATATCTATATCACTTATAGTTTTGAAGAAGTAGTCACAAATTTGTTTTCTAAAAATCTATAGCCATCTATGGCCATCATGAATTTCCGGCTGACCTGAAATTTTGCTAGGATCAAGAACATATCAAGAGCAATATTCCAGTAAAGTGTCATGAACATCCGTTAAGTAGTTTCAGAGGAGTAGTCGCTACAAGTTTTTACTACATAACTATATGTAAACAAAGATGGCTGCTGGCAGCCATGCTTAATGTCGAATCAAAATGATTTTTGACAAGGACCAACATCATGCTATGCTAATAATTTTATAAAATGAAAATATGTCAAGTAGTTTCAGAGGAGTAGTCACTAGTTTTTAATATATAACTCTATGTAGACAAAGATGGCCGCTGGCAGCCATATTTAATGCTGAATCAAAATGATTTTTGACTAGGACCAACATCATGCCCAAGGACCAACATCATGCCATGCTGATCATTTTATAAAAAGTCCCATGTCAATAAAACTTATAGTTTTCAAGAAGTAGTCGCTACAAATGTCTTTTAAAAATCTATTTTTAGCTGTGTTGGCCATCTTGAATATCTAGCTGACCTGAACTTTTGCTAGGATCAACAAGACATCAAGACCAACATTCCTGTGAAATTTCATGTAAATCTGTCAAGTAGTTTCAGAGGAGTAGTCGCTACAAGTTTTTACTATAACTACATGTAAACAAAGATGGCTCTGGCAGCCATATTTATGGCTCTGGCAGCCATATTTAAAGTCGAATCAAATGATTTTCGATAAAGACCAACATCATGTCATGCTGATCATTTTAGAAGAAGTCCCTTATCAATATCACTTATAGTTTTCAAGAAGTAGTCGCCACAAACTTATTTTTTAAAATTATATTTTTAGCCATGGTGGCCATCTTGAATTTCTGGCCAACCTGAATTTTTGCTAGGATCAACTAGATATCAAGAGCAACATTCCTGTGAAGTTTCATGAAAATCCGTCCAGTAGTTTCAGGAGTAGTCGCTACAAGTTTTTACTGTATAACTCTATGTAAACAAAGATGGCCACTGGCAGCCATGTTTAATGACGAATCAAAATGATTTTAGACAAGGACCAACATTTTGTCATGCTGATCATTTTAGAAAAAGTCCCATATCAATATCATTTACAGTTTTCAAGAAGTAGTCGCTACAAACTTGTTTTTTAAAAATCTATTTTTAGCAGTGGCGGCCATCTTGAATTTCTGGCCGACCTGAAATTCTGCTAGGATCAACTAGACATCAAGAGCAACATTCCTGTGAAGTTTCATGAAAACGTAATTTGACGTAATCACCAGACAGGTGTGCCTGAACATTATCGCACAATCGGGGACACATTTATAGAAAATGCTATGGATTTTTTTTTTCAAAATAAGAAAAGCGCGAATTTACGTCCCCTCGAAACTGTCATTTTGAAAAGAATGGCAAAATTTAATGCCCACGAAATAAATGATTCCACAGTATATCTACATGTTATATTAAATGTTACACAATAAGCATAAATCTTTGATATACTTTATATTTACCTGACATTTTCCCTGCATATTTGTTGTATTTTCCGGTAGACCGCCCAGTTTCAGATTTTTCTACACTGCTATGTTTCTCTTCAACTTTATCACTACTGTTCGAGTCTACAGTCACTGTTTCATCATTACTGTTCGAGTCTACAGTCACTGTTTCAACGAAATTATGTTTGCTTCTTGAACTGTTCTTACTTTTACTATCAACAATTTTGTTTGTATCTTTCTTCTGTAATTTTTGCTTTTTATTCGTTTTTAGACTGATTACAGTTTTCTTTTTTGAAAAGGTTACTTTCGTAGGTTTCTGTTTCTTACCACTCTTTTTTATATCATGTGAAGCTTCCTCATCATCACTTACAATAATTTCTTCCTCAATATCACTTCCATTTAAAATTTCTTTTTCAATATCCGTTTTAATTTTTTCATGTAGGTCTTCATTTTGTTCCATAACTTGTCCATCCTCCTCTTCCTCTTCCCCGTCCTCCTCTTCATCCTCCTCCTCCTCCTCAACCTCCGAATCATCCTCACATTCTGGCAGTTCCACCTTTTTCACATCGTCCCCAATAAATTTGGGCTCAACCCGGATCTTCCGGAAGTCCTGTTGCACCATTGGTTTGACGGTCTTCACCTTTAACTGGATATTGTTTGGGTTGCCCGTCTTCTCTTCAATAGCAGATGCATCCACTGCTTTGTATTTGTCGTCATCTTTCTTGTCTCCATCCTAGACAAAAGATATGTACGGAATGATCAAGTGATGAGGGAAACATGTAACATCAAATTAAATGATAAAACATTTATTTTTTAGGGATGCATCTTCTATTGATAGGTTTTCTCTTGTTCATTGAGTTTCAGCATTTTCCTTTTGAAATACTAAACTGAATATGATTAAAAAACGTAAAGGCAAGATAGGGTTATTTAAATATAAAATAGAACAGCTGAAAGAGTATTCAGAAGCCTTATAACTTAGAAGATTAAGCATTCCAATCAGTTTACTAGAATAAAAACTTGGAAACTATGCCAACTAATAGTTTTTTGTGTTAACTTTGTCGTATTATGCTGTATCCCATGAATGCTGTGCTTAACAGAAAACAGGAAGTGTGCAGGGCCATGTGGTTATTTATATCACAGGTATGTCAACAAAGATTACAATAGTTGCATAACATTACTGGAGGCTGAATTAGTTGTTTCAATTAACGCCTGGAGACATCTCATGATTTAATGACTTACAATACATAAAAATAAACATACTGTGGCATCCAAGTATCTAACTAGTATTGTGGCGGGGAGCAGAAAAGAATGGTATACCCAAAATTAAAGGCTGGCCAGATTTCTGAGCTAAAAATAGCACAAGTGGCAGCCGAACAGCATTCAAATTATATGCCTCCGTGTAGATAAATAGTGCCTCCAGGTTTGCATGAACTGAATGTAATGAGAAGGACTGACTTAAACTAAGACGAGCTATGTATGTAATAGGAAAACAATAACATTCCAAATGACATATCAATTGTGTGTACAGAATTTGCCTTGTTTATAAACCTAATAAAATACTTGATCATACTGGGGAAAAATGTTCTGGTTACGGCTTTAGTTTTATTTGATTTCACTTCAGATAGAACGTGAAAACAACATGACTATTGCTTTATTATGTATAATTGTATATAGCAACAACTATTTCGAAAGTTTTTAATGATTCACGATGTCAGTGAATTATTATTAATGATAAGACGGAAAGAAGAAACACGTTTAGACACCATTAGATTGTTATTGTGTTGGCATATAGAGAAATCGTTATATCTCCTGTATTTAAGATCGGATTCGCTCAAAACTTTCATAGATTGTAGAGTTCAGGGTCTAGTCGTGCAAGAACAGAAAGGTAGAGGGGCATTCCGGATCCGAACGCTATACAAATTGACAAGATGCAAAAATTGCAAGAACAACTCACATCGGGCACTATTTTTTCCCCCATTTCTATTCCTTTTTCCTGCACTTTGTTATTCATGGCATGTTCATCTTATTCAGATTGTGTTCGTTACACAAACCCCGCCGCATTCAGCACTTCATTGCTTTGATTACTATTGGAAGATAAAACGCATACCTCATATCCCGGGGGCCTGACAAAATATGGGATCTTTCCACGTTGCCAGTCATTCAGGATCATCTTGGCCGCAGTACTCAGGTCAGCGTCCCCACCCTACACAAGTATAGAAATAACATTGTAAATATCAAGTCTGTTTTCTTCAAAATACCACTTCAAATACATTTTTCTAAATACTGCCCTGCAACCTTTTCAAGATATTTTTTACTACTACTACATGGCATTTGTGCCTAAATGCCTTTAGGAGAATTTATTGAAGTCGTCTATCAGTCAAATATTTTAATGAAGGAGTCCTGACCCTCACAAGTACTCGCAGTCCAGTCGCTCGCAGTCCAGTCGAGTCTGGATCAGCGACTATACCATTTCCATGAAGTCTGGTAATTAACATAAAACTAAACAACATGCCTAGTTTAATTACACCTTTAATGTTTATAACTTTTCTACCTATACCAAATGGGTAATCAACCAACCTTCAGTAATTTTCCAGACTTCTTGGCAAACTGAGAGAGGAAATCTTCATGATCTGTCCATTCTTGGATGTTGTATGTCTTCATGATGTATTCCTTCTTTACTCTCTCCAACATGGGCCCTACATAGTCCTCTGGATTCTTCACTAACTCAACACGGACCTGGAGGATATGAATAACAGCTATTAGCTATGGCTCAGAACGTGCTCCAAGGGAATAACATACTTCTATATTACAATAAAAATTCAACTTGACAAGTCCTGTCTTTAAAATGCTGAGTCGTAAAAGATAAATTAACTATTAAGACATAGATGCCCTAAATTGCTATATATATATATTCCTATTCTTGTCTCGATATATCTATGTACGAAGTTTGAAGACTGCCTGAGTGAGCGCCACCTATAAGAGAGAGTAAGGATACATATGAATCTAGAGACTCTTCCCTACTCTTACTTTCAAACAGATTCCTTTGGTTATTTAATATGCTTCTAGGATAGAATCCCGATACATGGAACTGTCCAGTTTATGTCCCTATCCAACTGATACATGGAACTGTCCAGTTTACGTCCCTATCCAACCGATACATGGAACTGTCCAGTTTACGTCCCTATCCGACCTATACATGGAACTGCCCAGTTTACGTCCCTATCCAACTGATACATGGAACTGCCCAGTTTACGTCCCTATCCAACTGATACATGGAACTGCCCAGTTTATGTCCCTATCCCACTGATACATGGAACTGCCCAGTTTACGTCCCTATCCAACTGATACATGGAACTGCCCAGTTTACGTCCCTATCCAACTGACACATGGAACTGTCCAGTTTACGTCCCTATCCAACTGACACATGGAACTGTCCCATTTACGTCCCTATCCAACTGACACATGGAACTGTCCAGTTTACGTCCCTATCCAACTGACACATGGAACTGTCCAGTTTACGTCCCTATCCAACTGACACATGGAACTGCCCAGTTTACGTCCCTATCCAACTGATACATGGAACTGTCCAGTTTACGTCCCTATCCAACTGATACATGGAACTGTCCAGTTTACGTCCCTATCCAACTGATACATGGAACTGCCCAGCTTATGTCCCTATCCAACTGATACATGGAACTGCCCAGTTTACGTCCCTATCCAATTGATACATGGAACTGTCCAGTTTACGTCCCTATCCAACTTATACATGGAACTGCCCAGTTTACGTCCCCACCCAACTGATACATGGAACTGCCCAGTTTATGTCCCTATCCAACTGATGATGCCAAGGAATTAAATGTCTTGTCCATGGACACACTGAAGAACCCAGTGGCATCCCTAATGCTTGAACCCGGGATCCACAAATTGAAAGTCTACCAGGCTAGCCACTGAGCCATGCCAACTAGTCAGCAGATACAAGCAGGTGATGTTATCAGTCTCACACTTAATGAGTGCGAATTGGAAGACAATATATATATATATATTCAAGGGACATTATTCAGTAGTAAATTCTAACACTTTACTTACCACACCTTTAAGGACACACTCCGTTGGTGTAGAGCCTGTGGGATACACTACCCCAGGACAGTCTACCAGGTAAATTCTCTTCATTAAAGTCACATATTGCCACACCTGTAAAAAAAAAAATATACTAAGGACTTTTGAACAAAGACAAGCATTTGTCTTCTTTTTTTAATTTGCAATTTTAAAAACATTACCATTAATAATTTAAAAAACTTTGCACATTTATTAAATTGATTGCATTAAGAAAGAAAACAAGAAATGTCACAGTAAGTGACAAATGCCTCCAAAGTGACCTGTAAGTGTGACCTTGACCTTGGAGCAATACGAAACCAACAGATACATTTAAAACATATTCAAAAAAAAAAAAAAAATTATTCAAAAAAAAAAAAACATATTCAAAAAAAATCAATCAATTCAAAAAAAAAATCAAAAAAAAAAAAATCAAAAATCAAAAATCAATAAAATTTAAAAAAAAAAAAAATCAAAAGAATTCAAAAAAAATTACAACAAAATCAAATTAAAAAAAAAAAAAAAAAATCAAAAAAAAAAAAAAATCAAAAAAAATAAAATCAATCTATCAAATTTAAACAAAAAATAAAACATTTACAAAAAATTAAAAAAAATTAAATAAAAAAAAATTAAAATTTAAAACATAAAAAAAAAAATTAACAAAACAATTCAAAAATAAATTAAAACAAGTTATTTGAAAAACCCGAGTTATTGTTTCACACAATTTGACCTTTGACCTCTAAGTGTGACCTTGACCTTGGGACCACAGACCTGAGTTTGTGCTCGACACATCGTCTTATTGTGGTCTTATTGTGGTGAGCACTTGTGCCAAGTAATTTGAAAATCTGTCCAGGAATGCCAGAGTTATTGACCGGACACGAAAGCACTTTGTTTTGACCTCTGACCTATGTGTGACCTTGAAGCCACGGACCTGGATTTTGTGTGCGACACATCATGTTGTTGTGGTGAGCACTTGTGCCAAGTTAATTCAAAATCCTTCAAGAAATGCCAGTTATTGACCGGACATGATTTGACCTTTGACCTCTAAGTGTGACCTTGACCTTAGAGCGACAGACCTGGATTTTGTGTGCGACATGTCGTCTGGTTGTGCTGAGCACTTATGCCAAGTTATTTGAATATCCGTCCAGGAATGCCAGTTACTGACTGGACACAATTTGACCTTTGACCTCTAAATGTGACCTTGACCTTGGAGCCAAGGACCTGGGTTTTGTGCACGACACGTCGTCTAGTTGTACTAAGCAATTGTGCCAAGTTTTTTGAAAATCTGCAAATGAATGTCAGAGTTATTAACCGGACACGAAAGCACTTAGTTTTGGCCTTAGACCTCTAAGTGTGACCTTGACCTTGGAGTCAGGGACCTGAGTTTTGTGCGCGACACGTCGTCTAGTTGTGGTGAGCAATTGTGCTAAGTTATTTGAAAATCTGTCCATGAATGTCAGAGTTATTAACCGGACACGAAAGCACTTTGTTTTGACCTTTGGCCTCTAAGTGTGACCTTGACCTTGGAGCTTCAGACCTGGATTTTGTGCACGACACGTCGTCTTGTTGTGGTGAGCAATTGTGCAAATTTATTTGAAAATCCATCCAATATTGAGTTATGAAGCGGACACGACTGTACAGATGAACGGACAACCTTTGACCTCTAAGTGTGACCTTGACCTTGCAGCCATGGACCTGGATTTTGTGCGCGACACGTCGTCTTGTTGTGGTGAGCAATTGTGCAAATTTATTTGAAAATCCATCCAATATTGAGTTATGAAGCGGACACGAGTGAACGGGGACGAACAATCACGAACGATCACGAACGGACAGTAGTGCAGTGTGACTACTATATGCCACCCTTCGGGGGAATAAAAAGAAACTGACAAATTCAAATACTACTGTTCAAGAAAATGACAACAACATAACTTATACTAAATACTCCCAAGTGAATGTTCTATAAATCAGGAATGCAACCGGTCTCCGATATATATTTTTTAAACACATCATACTCCAACCCCAGTCCTCTCCCCCCCCCCCCCCCCCCAACCCCCCACCTTAAGGGTGCTATGTATTTGTCACTGCGACCATACCTTAGTTTCTCCAGCTATAGGCGCCACCTTACAGACCTTCTTGGCCCTCAGTGTATTGATGATGGAGCTCTTCCCGACATTGGGATATCCCAGGAAGCCCACACTGATTTGTCGCTTGTCCATATGCAGCTGGAATAAGGTTTTACAATGTTTACATTGAACTTCTACATCAAAAAGTATGCAATAAAACTAACACAGAAAGGAATATGTTTTTATGTTTCATTTCAACAAATGGTGGTTTGAATTGAGACGATTTACCTCAGATGAGATGAAAAAATAATTAAATGAAGCAATAATGCTTCTTCAGTCAAGATGACACCAGAAAGACGAAGGTCTAAAGATATGAACTGCTATTAAATGAAACCAGAAAGAGATGCCTCTGAATGTTTGCTGTACTGGTGGTGGGATACCACTTCTGCCAGTTAAATATAAATGGAACAGCACTAAATACATTGTCATAGAACTTAAACAATTAACAAAATTTGTTGACTTTAGAACATTCTACCAGTTCTCTACCGTTCCTTCATATTTTAGTATAATCTATAAAGAACACTCTTTTACTGAAGGGGTTCAGCAAAGAGGTTGGGGAGAGTGCCTGTCTCTATGTAAATTACTATGAAAATCCCTCCACTGACCCAAAAGTTAAGGACCAAATACATAGATGTCACAGTGCAATCACACTTTGCCAATGTTGCCTCTTTTTTTCTTCTATAAGGTTTATATATCATGCAAATTATTTACAACGGAAGGATCAGCACTTTTATTTAAAACTCTTACCTTTGAAAATTGCCTCAGCAGATTAATTAGAGCACCTTTACCAAAGGGGTTTGTGATACTGGCATGGAAGGCCATGGCTGGGTGGATCGCTGATAAAATGGCAACCCATTTTTGCTGGAAAAAAGGTAACATCTTCAGTCACAAAGTTTAGTTTTACTGGAGGCAAATGCACACACCTGTCGTGCCTGTCAATATGCGACCTCATTAGAGAGAATGTTTTTGCTAAAATTAAGTTTTAAATTTCTAAAAGGTGTGTCTTTGTTTCAAATAAATAGTAATATCTTAACTCTTCATTTCAAAATATCCTAAAACTCAGCTCTTCTGCACAACCCAATGTTGACAGGTATGAAAATGTCTGCTCCGTAATGCATCTCATTTTTCTCTTTGTCAAATTTTCCCAAGAGCTAACTGAAGCAAACCTTCCAATCAAAGTTAGTGAAAATCTGAAACTGATTACTAAAGTTATCAGAAACACGTTCAATAATCATGGACAATAACTTTGAAAACTATCATACTTTTTAAAACAACCCTTCATATCAAATTTATTGAAAATCCGAAACTGTCTAAGTTATCGCATTCACGATATTCTGTTGTTTTTTTAGCAATTTATAATATTAAGGGAAATAATTGTGTAAATATGTAAAGAATGCGTTGATTTTGCTCATGGTCGAACTTGTCCCAGATCTTTATGAAACAAACTTTCAAACTGAATATGGTGGAAAACCTGAGACAATTTACTCTTGTTGTGGTGAGCACTTGCGCAAAAATTTATTTGAAAATCCGTCCATAAATGTCAGAGTTATTGACCGGACACAAAAGCACTTCTTTTTGACCTTTGACCTTGTAACTTAAGTTACTCCCTTCACAAGAATGAGCTAATGAACGAGGACGGACAACACACCATCACACAAGCATTTCTGGCCAAACAAGGCCATTAGAGCTGTAAAAAATAAATAAATACTTACTGTGACCCAAACCGGTACAAGATCGACTTTATTGAGGACAAATATGATGTGTTTGTGTGGCTTCTCCTTCTTTAGGAATTCCTCCACCTGGTAACACCTGGTGCCCATGGGATCTCTCGCATCCAGGACGTTGATCAGGATATCAGACGAGTCTATCACCTGTAATATTATACAGAAACCAATCCCATTATCTTGCAGACGAGTCTATGACTGGTTATATTACACAGAAACCTATCCCACTGTCTCACAGACGAGTCTATCACCTGTAATATTATAAAGAAACCTATCCCATTATCTCAGACGAGTCTACGACTGGTAATATTATACAGAAACCTATCCCATTATCTCGGAAAGTTTATGAGTTACACACTAGACATGGAAATTGAATGACCTTGATCTGAGAATTTAAATAAGAGGCCCAAGAGGGCCTGTGGACGCTCTACTGGCTAACATGGCTCTTATAACATCAATGAAGCGAGATATTGCCATTTACGTTTTTTTGAAAGTTTTGCTTATCAACTAAATCAAGGGCCATAACTAAAGAATCTGATAAAGTTTGGTAAAGATCAGATGAACAATTAAGGCCCTACCGTATTAACGAGGCAAAATATAGCATTTTTAACTAAATCAAGAGCCATAACTCCTCTGTTACTGGTCCTACTGGTCCAACATAGAGCTAAAAAAAATAAAAAAATAAATAAAAAAATTATAATACAAAAAAAAGAAACTCATAAAATCTGCAAAGATCAGATGCAAAATGAAGGCCCAATCGTAAGAAAAGGCAAATTATAGCATTTTTAACAAAATCAAGGGCCATAACTCCGCTGTTACTGGTCCGATCTGTCTGGTTTTCGAACTTGACCGCGCTTTTATTGACATTAACAATCTGATAAAGTTTGGTAAAGATCGAATAAAAAATAAAGTCTTAACAAGGCAAAATATAGCATTTTGAACTAAATCAAGGGTCATAACTCCGCTGTTACTGGTCCGATATGAATGGTTTTCGAACCTGTCCGAGCTTTCATTGATATTACAATCTGATAAAGTTTGGTAAAGATCGGATGAACAATGAAGCCCCTATCGTCTTAACGAGGCAAAATATAGCATTTTTAACTTAATCAAGGGCAATAACTCCGCTGTTAATGGTTTGATCTAGCTGGTTTTCGAACTTGTCCGAGCTTTCATTGATATTAACAATCTGTGCAAGTTTGGTAAAGACCAAATAATAAATGAAGGTGCTAGAGTGTTCACAAGGCTTAATATGTCATTTTTCAGCAAAACAAGGGCCATAACTCTATTGAAATTATTTCGATCTTGCCGGTTTTCGAACTTGTTCGAGCTTTCATTGATATAAAGACACTGGCAAAGTTAAGTAAAGATCCGATTAATATTGAAGGCCCTAGAGTGTTCACAAGGCAGAAAATAGCATTTTTCAGAAAAAACAAGGGCCATAACTCCGGTGTTACTGATCTGATTTAGCTGGTTTTCAAACTTGTTCGAGCTTTCACTGATATTAACAATCTGAGCAAGTTTGGTAAAGATCAAATAATAAATGAAGGTGCTAGAGTGTTCACAAGGCAGACAAGAGCTGTCGGAGAACAGCGCAGCTCAACTATTCGATTTTTCAGAGAATAATAAATTTATAGCTAGTATATAACATCAGAAAACAAGGCTACAACAATGTGGGGTGGGGCTGGGGGCACAACATAACTATGTGTAAGAATTGACCAAAACACAGTTCGAGCTTTCATTGATATTAACAATCTGTGCAAGTTTGGTAAAGATCAAATAATAAATGAAGGTGCTAGAGTGTTCACAAGGCTTAATATGGTATTTTTCAGCAAAACAAGGGCCATAACTCCGGTGAAATTATTCCGATCTGGCTGGTTTTCGAATTTGTCCGAGCTTTCATTGATATTAACAATCTGTTAAAGTTTGGTAATGATCGGATGAAAAAAGAAGCCCCTAGAGTGGTAACAAGACAAAAGTTAACGACGGACGGACGGACAACTCGCCATCCCATAAGCTCTACTGGCCCTTGTCCCAGTAGAGCTAATAAACAACCATCATCTGGTCTATTGATGATACATACACACAAGGTTTCATTTCATATCTGAATTAATTAAATTTAATGAAAATCCGAAACTGTTAAATAGTTGTCATTCACAAGAAAGAGCTAACATACAGACAATGGAGGACAATTCTCTGCTGCATAACATAAAGTCAATTGGCCTGGTAATATGCAAGTCTATATAAACAAAAATGGCTGCCATTTTGTTAGCCTCTTCAGTTAGAACCAACTACATGACATGCCACCATGACAATCACCTTAGTAGCTGGCCCATATTAATAACACTTTGTAAAGCATCTCAAACCTCTATTCTTGGGGGAGTATGTGTGTGTGGTGGGGGTGTATTTTCAGTGTTTGCCACCTTGGACTTTGCATTCCACCATTCCACCAGCAAGTTTTGAAGGAGAATGCAAAAAAAAAACAAACAAGAATTGTCTCTGTGACAAATGCCCGCTGCAGTGGTTTTGACCTTTGACCTCTAAGTGTGACCTTGACCTTGGAGCCACGGATCTGGATTTTTTGCGTGACATGTCGTCTTGTTGTGGTGAGCATTTGTGCCAAGTTATTTGAAAATCCGTCCATGAATGTCAGAGTTATTGACTGGACACGATGGTACGGACGAATGGACTGACGGTGTGACTACTATATGCCGCCCTTCGGGGGCATAAAAAGCAAACAGTCAAACAGATGCTAGACATACATCTCATTGCACTACCCAGAAACACGATCCCTGGCATAGTTATGAGAAGCAAGTTAAAGAGACCTTGTGCAGTTCATTCCATACACGCTTAGACGTCCCAGCCTTGAATACCATCTCCAGGGCCTCGATCCTAAAATCTGGTGCGTCCGTGGCCAGGTCTCTATCGTTCACCTGACTGTACTTGTCACCGGCTGTCTGGGCCTGATCTACAAGGGCCTGTGAAAATAGAATATGGCATGGTTATATGTACAGTCACTGTCCAAAAGAAACTTCTTACTGGCAGTTTAGACCTAGTCTAGAAGGACCGGTGGCAATTCAATATGGCATTGATATATGTCCTGTCATTTTCCAAAATGTACAAAGTATTGTTGTACATCGAATACAAAAATTAACTTTCATCTCATTATTCCAAGCAGTTAAACATTTTAACACAATTTGCATTACCATGAGTCAGAGCTTTTATTGATATAAAGCAAATTGATAAAACAAAACAACATAGTGATATGTAAAACAAGAGGCCCAAGAGGGCCTGTGGACGGTCTAAACATAAAGTTTATGTATAATATCATTCAACCGGAACATGGCGATGATATACGCAAATAGGCTTGGTACTGATCATCCCTGCCAAGTTTTGTTGAAATCCAGCCAGAAGTTCTGGAGAACTAGTCTGTACAAAGAGTAGTGTATTAAAGCTGTTAAGGAGTCATAACTCTGCCAAAATTCATTCAACCAGAACACGGCAATGACAGGTGCAACTAGGCTTGGTACTGATCATCCCCACCAAGATTCATTGAAATCCGGCAAGGAGTCCAGAAGAGACTAATCTGGACAAAGTTTGTCTATTAAAACCTTTAAAGGGCCATAACTCTGCCAAAAATCATCAACCGGAATATGGGTCATGATATGCACAACTAGGCTTGATACTGATCATCCTTGTCAAGTTTCGTTGAAATCCAGACAGGGGTTCAGGAGAATTAGCCCGGAAAATGTGTATCAAAAACCTTTAAAGGGCCATAACTCTGCCAAAAATCTGTAAACCGGAACGCGACGATGACATGCACAACTAGGCTTGGTGCTGATCGTCCCTGTAAGTTTCGTTGAAATCTGGCGAGGGGTTCAGAAGAACTAGTCCAGACAAAGTTTGTATTAAAACCTTTAAAGGGCCATAACTTTGTCAAAAATCATTCAACCGGAACACGGCGATGATTTGCACAACTAGACCTGGAACTGATCATCCCTAAAAAGTTTCGGATAAATCCGGCCAGGGGTTCAGGAGAACTAGTCAGGACAAAGTTTGTGTAGTAAAACCTTTAAAGGAACATAAGTCTGCCAAAATCATTCAACTGGAACACGGTGACGATATGTACAACTAGGCTTGGTATTGATCATCCCTGAAAAGTTTCACTGAAATCCGTCCAAACGAATTGAACTGAATGTTGTTTAACAGCTCATCAACGTAGTATAGGTTATTTAGAGCCGCCCCAGAGAGAGGGGAAGGATACATAGGAATTCGAGAACTCTTATTATCGAACAGATTCCTATTGTTCTTTAATGTCCAAATGATGGCCCTTTCGTAATACTGAGGCCAAAATATAGCATATTTCAGAAAATCAAGGGCCATAACTCCTGTGTAAATGGTCCAATCTGGCTGTTTTTCTATCATCTTAACAAGGCAAAATATAGCATTTTTAACTAAATCAAGGGCCATAACTATGCTATTACTAGTCCGAACTGGCTGGTTTTCGCAATTTTCCGAGCTTTCATTGATATTAAAAATCTGGTAAAGTTTGGTAAAGCTTCGGCTCAGGTGATCTAAAAAGAAAAAGAAGTAAGTTTCAGGTGGTGGGTGGGCCGTGGGGTTGGGTGGGTTGGGGTGGGGGGTAAAGACGCTATATGTGTAAGTGTGTAAGAATTGACTAAAACAACACAGAAATGTGTAAACAATTTAAAAAATTCTAATTTTTGCAATGGTGGTGCAGAGGGGGGCCATATGCCAATGGGGTGGCGCAGGGGGTGGGCCATAATAAGATAGCTTATGTGTAAGAATTGACACATTTGGTTGTGCTAGGATAAGAAATGTAAGAGATAGACTTGTAAACACAGCTTACACGCAAACCTTGATGTGGGACACCGACGCTTGGGCGAGTACATAAGCTCTCTTATGCTTCGAATAGTCAAGCTAAAAATATGTCCTTTTACATGAATATCTCTTCTTCCCAACTGTGAATTGCCAATTCTTCATTAAAAGAAATAGCTTGAAAATTATTCATGTAAAATATCACCTGCATGTCTGAGACTTTCAGGTTTGGTCGTTTCCTTCTCTTCTTTTTACTAAATGTTGATTCAAACGGTTCTGTATCCAGCACGTGCACTCTCGCATTCTGTATGTGGAACAATATCAAGTTGTCATTTACATGAAATGAAAGATATAACACTGAATCAATACACAATCCAAAATCAACAAAATGGGGAGGGAAGTGGGGAGCTGATACAAATGATTATTTCTGTACATAAATGTATCAGACCCCTGTCAATATTTTTCATTACTTCAGTTTTACAAGGTCTGATAAATATTTAAACCAATGAAATAATCGGACTATAATACCAACAATACCGCGACACTGGCTTAGTTGTAGAGAGTTCGCCTCACATGCGGCTACGCAGGCGATACAAACAGGTACCTAACCTATAACATAATTTTAAACCATTGCCCGAACCAATCACACATTATTTTTTCCCTTACCTTAGCTGTTTCAGTGAGAAGAGATATAGGCAGTCTTGTCTGCTTCATGACCACTTTGTATGGGTCCTTCTTCACTTTGGCCATCTCTTCCTGGAAGTTCTGAAGGGCATTCTGGGTAATCACGCGGGTATTGCCTAAATAATGACATACATGAAGTATATAGGTAATAATTTGCATGTTCTCAAACTTTTGCATTTATTTATGGGTAAACATTTTGGAGTTATAAATAACTATCTAATAACTAAAGTAATTGTTGATTTCAAACGATGACTTACCAAACCATTTTCTGTTTGGATCAACTCTGGCGACAGTTCCAGATGCAAGCCAGGACTGGAAAGGAGCCGGACGTATAATTTTGCCTGCACTATCTCTGTGAAGAAATAAATTATTTTCTGTCAGACATCACGTATCAATTTCTATCAAATTACACAAATACTCATCCTGTTGGAATCTTACTTGTCCTGAGTTTTTGCAAGTTTTAATGATGCTACAGTGTGTTTTTTTTATATAAGTGGTACCGAAACATGGTACCATTCCCAATGGCAAAAAGTTGTATTGTTTATTCACAACTTGAGTTAAAAAATTCTCAATATATATTTATTTTTTAATATTTCGAGTGAAACTTTATTTAAAGAGAGGAAGTGAGGAACTATATTATTTTAGGTGAGGGTAAATACTAATGAAATACTACAAGAGAATGTATACATGGTAATGTGTTCGCAATGTATTTAAGCATACAATATTGCTTTTGTTTGATAGTGAAAAATCCCCAAAAACGCCGCAAATTTTCCCAAATGAATGAGTACCGGTACCATTTCAAAAAGGGTGAAAAAAATTAGACTATTTAAGAAACTAACCCGCCAAATAACGACAAAATTACACTACAAAACCATTCATCAAAACTCTATTCAGGTCATATAATAATGTATATGTGCAGATTAAAAATACAGTTTTATTTACGGATTCTTAAAATACCCTCGACTGACTATGTGTAAAATGAATTACAAGTTGGTAACTCGAAGCTCCAGTTTTGGAGTTTGGCCTGACTGGTTAAGCCATCTATATTGTGTCTATAGAGTTTGGATTCTCAAAATATGTAAGTTACGTATATACCTTGTTGTCAGTAGGTTTTGAAACAGTGTATGTCATATGTTGTAAAATTTGGTTGTTGTTGGCGAGATAGCTTCTTTAAGGGAATAGTATGAATGTATGAATACTATATGACAGTATTCTTCTATGTAGTGACAAATCAGGATAAAATCTGTGCCACAGACTGTCAAAATTGGACGTATTAACAAAGTATAAATTAATCTACTATATAGACACACTACAAATTTTGCCACATATAAGTATCAAATGATTCTAATATGAAACCTATTATATATGATACTTATCTAAATAGAGCAGAACGTGATTTTTAAACCTTGCATATAAAAATCATAAAAGTATCATAATTATGAGAATCATTTAAAAGTTAAAAAAATATGTTTTCATTGAGAATCTTATGAAACTGTGCAGGTTTTAAAAACCAAACTTTTATGAATTTATTCTATGAAAACTATCTGGAACTCATGTTACATAATATCACATGATTTATATGAGAATGTGGCTCATTTTTATATAAGAATCATATGATGAAAGATTTTTATATGAGGCCTATGTAAGGCATTTTAAAGCAATGAAATAAATGTAACATTTGGTTTTTGCAGAAGACAATAGATTTCTGCCTACAAAATTGCTTGGTATAGACTGCTTCACTGCGCATTTCAGTCAATTGCTGTGGAGCAGTCTACGCTCAGTATTGAAAGAGACAATGTCCGTAACTTTTAGCTTATAAAACAATAATTGCATTGACAAACATAACACACCAACCATTATTGAAAATTTAATGAAAAAAAAAACACAAGATTGTTTGATGGAATTAAACAGCGGTACAAAAAAAATGTACCGCTTTGTAGGGTTGAACCCACACTAAAATTACACTCGAGGGTAATTTTAATAGAACGTCGCAATAGTCAACTTCGCTAGCAACTGAGCAAAGCGGGCCTGATGTACAAAGACCTACTATTTAGAAAACTAATGTCGTAATAATCTCGGTAGAATATATATATTTCAGATACTGTTCAATGATTTTCTTCGTATTCTTGATATAAAACATGCCATTTAGTGCATTTCTTTGAATTTATCGTGCCATCCACAGCAATAACACACGAAGACTTTGTCTATTTTTAAATACAGATCTGTGTTTTATGTGGATTTTCGTTTGTTCAGTTCACTCGAACATCAATAGTGCATATGAAACAAGCAATTTCATTGGTTGAATTTAGTTGATTTGATTAGATGAAAGGTCGATCTGACGTGACCTCCACGGCAGTGCTGTCAGATCCTACAGCGGAGAGTATCAAAGCGTTATTAGGATATGATTTTAATGACATTGCATTATACACCTGTATTCGTCAAGCAGTGTTACCAATAACAACGGAAATGAAGACCGAATTCTTGTTTTAAATTTGAAGAAACAATCAAAATCTTAACGATGAATTATGTTTACGTTTCAACTAATTTCTCTACAATGTTTATGTGACCGGGATCCTTTTATTTATTATATTGATATTTCATATTAATCATATCTCATAATCATTCGCTTGGCTCGGAAGATATTTTCAGTATCTCAAAAACACTGGTTATTAAACTATATATTACATAATTTGTAATGATATATTTTATTAATATTTCTAATGATTCACACCTTTTTACACCAGTTTGCACGAGAACGCCAAGACGACGTTACGTCATCCAAACAAAACAAGTGGAACCGGAACTCTTTGTTAATTTCCGTAATCGTTATTTCCTAGTGGCGGAATCTGAGGACGACATCCGTAATACAATCGGAAAGTCATTTGGCATTCCCGCCACTGACGGAAAAGGCCGAGCAATGTTCCGTACTGGGAAATATCTCCCACTGGGAGATATTTCCCAGTAGAGCAAACGAGTAGATATAGCTTTTCTATTCCCAGTTTTTCCTATACAAATCACAGACAAATATGTAATATTAAATTATCACAGGAGACATAACACTTAAAACGGGGTGGCAATATATAAACATAACTTATTCAGTTGTTTATAACATGCAACGGCTTTCTCAGTATTCAGGAACACCAGTACGTACCTTTTGGCTTTAAAATTCTTGTACATCTTCAGCCTCTTGATTGTTGCTTTGTCCCTCATGTTTGAACCTCCTGATTTGGGACGATCTGAAATAAAGTCAATATATAAATTAAAAAAAATTGAACTTGATATTACAGACTGTGATTTCTTTTAAAGAGTTAAACAGGAAAATGTAGTCATCAACATCCCCACCTTATTTTTTAATTTGATGGCAGAAAGAGGTTACGGTATAAACAATAACTCAAAAAGAATTCCTATGGGCCAATAGGTTTATCATAAGGGATCACTTTTGGCCGCGATTTCACGATATTCTCGTGTTAAAATCACGAAAATCTCATTAAAATTTACCAAATAAATTAAAACATCCTTTCCGACAATAGAACAATGAACGGCGGCAACTCTTACTGAGTAACACTTAGGCACTTGCCAATGCATTTTACAATAAACGTCTGGAAAATCGGATGCAAGTCTATTTTGTAAAGTCATTACACTACCAAAGTGACCCTCCCTGTATTGTTTCATGTGCTACTTGTGGTTGCAGAAAACAATGATCATGGCTCCAGTGAAAGATGGAGTGTTTACAATAGAATTTGCAACAACTGCAGTTCTGCAGATGAGAAGGTTCTATGCCCATTCTGCATATGTTTTATCTAGAAGTAAATGGAGAGCGGGCCTGTTCATTTCTGTTGGGGCCATATAACCTTTTTGTGGTGGCGTGCCGTTAAATACCATTTTTTAAATTATTTACGGTTAATTAATTACTTCTAACTTCGTGCTTTTGATGGGGACATAAACTGCGCGGTCCAGTGTATCAGGCTAAATAAAATTATACCCGAGTTTACTGTAACCCGACGACCCTCTGAAAACACCCAGACTCCTTTTTATTTTATTGGAAAAAAAATAAATTATTTGAAGAAAAAAAATTGTAATATAAATGTTCACGCGATCACGGTGCAATTTTCATTTTTGCAGTGCGGTTTTGACAGCTGTTTTGGCTGTACAGTTTCGAAAATGTCAGCACATGGAAGCGCACTCTCCATAAAGAATCGATTGTTGAATTATTTGACAAGTACCAGACAGGTCGGTGAATGCCCAGAGTTCCAGGCCACCTGTCGTAAGTTTGTTTCTAAAATAGTAATATTAATGTGCATATGTTTACTTGCTTCTCAGCACTAAGCATTGGCATCGACTACTACTGCATTATATGTAAGTCAACACTTTTACAAAACTATTCAAATGGTCAATTAACATTTGACATTATAACTTTGAATATTTATTCAGCTGTCTGTATATACAATATATACATTACATGTATATTACTTCTGCAGAGTGCACGCCATAACATTAGCGCTTCCATGTGCTGACATTTTTGAAACTGTACAGCCAAAACAGCACTGGGAGACGCCATTTTGACTGTTTTAAACCAGTCCTGTGCGCAGTATACCGTGAAATTCACACGCTTTCGAAACCGCACAGCGAAATTGAAAATTGCACCGTGATCTCATGATTTTTTTTTTACATAAAATAAAAAGGAGTCTGGTTTTTTTTTCAGAGGGTCGGTCGGGTTACAGTAAACTCAGGTATAATTTTATTTGGCCTAAGCCGAATTTTCTGCTAGCAAATACCGCCCTGAAATCTGGGCGGAAGTAAAATTGGTTAATTCATCATTTCCCTTTGAATGTTTGTCAAATAATGCATATATAGTAAAAGAGGAACAAAAAACTGAATTCATTACCCTCACCTGAAAGAATATAGTTCCCAATTTCTTCTCTTTAAATAAAGTTTCACTCTAAATATTTAAAAAAACAAGAGGCCCAAGAGGGCCTGTGGACGCTCTACTGGCTAAAACAGCTCTTATAGACTTAGATAGATATAGCTCTCTTCTCCTATAGATTTAACATATAGTTATTACTAACAAGATCTAGCTGGTTTTCGAAATTGTCCAAGATTTCATTGATATACCGTGCTTTGCACTAGACATCATACTGAGGCTTCCTGCCAAAATTCGTAGAAATTCAACAAGCCATTTAAGAGGAGAAGCGCCGACAAGAAATTTAAAGTAAAAATGTCAAAGGGCCATAACTCCTTTAAAAATCAGCGAACTGGAACAAAAGCGTGATATGCACAACTAGACATCTTACCGATGCTTCCTGCCAATTGGTCACCATTTGAACAAATTGGTTAAAAGACCATGTATATATACAAGCATTTATGTAAAACTGTGACCCCCGGGGCGGGGCCAGATGTGACCCCAGGGTCACCATTTGAACAAAATTGGTAAAGGACCATAAGCTTATAGCAAATGCAAAATATTAAACCTCTGGCTCTTGCAGTTCCAGAGAAGAAGATTTTTTTCAGTTTTTCCCTATACAAGCATTTATGTAAAACTGTGACCCCCGGGGCGGGGCCAGATGTGACCCCAGGGTCACCATTTGAAAAAAATTGTAAAGGACCATAAGCTTATAGCAACAGCAAAATATTAAACCTCTGGCTCTTGTAATTTCCGAGAAGAAGATTTTTAAAAAAAAAATCCTATATAAGTCTATGTAAAACTGTGACCCCCGGGGCGGGGACAAATTTGACCACAGGGTCACCATTTGAACAAACTTAGTAGAGGACCATAAGCTGATGCTACATGTAATACATGAGAGCTCTGTGCCTTGTGGTTTCAGAGATGAAGATTTTTTAAAGTTTTTTCCTATACAACATGCAAAACCTCAATATACAAACTTTGGACCTCCAGGGCACGGCCATTTTTTACCCCGGGGACTTTATTTGAACAAACTTGATAGTCTATGCGTTGGCGATCATTTTAAAAGAAAAACTGTTGAAATCTGTCCAGCGGTTCTGGAGAAGAAGATTTTTTAAGATTTCGACCATATATGGTAATGGCAGCCATCTTGGATGTAGCGCCAGTGTTTTTTTTATGTGTTTTGTGATTGCAGCCTGTGCCTGTGCCATTGTGAAAAATAGCGGCATTTTTCTAGAAATTGTGAAATATTATAACAAAAGAAAAAGAAACTTTTTTCACTTTTATTTTCACAGTTTAATATCCCTTGGTTTTAAGTTTTGTTTTTGGTAAATACAGACTAGTTTTGACACCAGCTTATATTAAGACTATTATCCTTACTGCCTGTTTTTTTTTTTGTTTTGTTTTTTTCAGATTGTGAATTTTTTGGATATAATTGTGAAAAAAGTATACTATTTGGCATCGTGAATGGGGCCGAATAACGGCCCCAAATTAGGCATAAAAAAAACACTGAGCGCTGACCTAATTTTAACAAATCTAAAAAGCATCCATCTAAGGATCATCCATGTGAAGTTTGGTCAAAATTAGCCAAGCGGTTTCTGAGGAGAAGTCGTTTGAAGAAAAGTTAACGGACGACAGACAGACGGACGACAGACAACACACCATCCCATAAGCTCTGCTGGCCATTTTTCGGTACCACTTATTTAAGGAGAAAAAAAACTGCCATAAAATGACTGCCTGAATGGTTGCTTTGAATCTATAGATTAAAATTAAACGAAATGAAAACACTAAATTACTTGTACTCTTTCGTACTATATCCGTTTCGTATCCATATCGTTACCTATCGGCAAGATTTAAAATTTTAGTTCATGATCACTGTCTGTATTTCATGGAAATGAAACGTAGCTTGAAGTATGTTACTTGTTAAGTAAAACAATGTCAATAACAAAACATGTTTTATTTAATAATTCTTTATAAATTAAATTAAAACAATTAAATGTTCAGTATGTTGCTTTTTTTAACTAAAAAAAAACAAAACCCTTCTCTAGACGTTCTTCTTGCTTTTCATCCCAGACAATGGTGGACAGCATGGTGGATGATGAAGAATTCATCATGAGTGAGTTGTATGTGTGTTTGTGTGTTTTTTGTGTGTGGAATGAGGGGGCCAAGTGGGGACAAGTTAAAGCATTTCATTTTACAAAGAGACATGTTCCTACAGCAAGGACTTTTTTTATAAGTCCTTGTTTACAGTCACTGTCACTGAAACTCCATAGCGACATAGCTGTTAACAGTTATAATTGTTATGAAACCCTAGAATGCGCTGATCAGTGAAAATAGATGGAAGAATTCATTTATGCTCATAAGTTAGTGGACTTCAATTTCTATATTTTCTCACATACGTAATTATAGGGATATACATGTATACATGCTTTTCATACTCAAAGATTCGTACATGGAAAAAAATCCTTAAATTCCATTTAATCTAAATTAATCCTACCTTTTTACAAACCCACATTTTTCCAAACCCTCTACATGTACAAAACCACATTTTTCCAAACCAAGATGGCAGACACAGGAAAGTTTATTTAAACATCTACATTTTGGATGCATTTTGAAAAACAGACAACATACACGTAGATTGCGTTATTAATGTTTATTTTATCATTCAGCAACAGAGAAGAACATGCAATACTTCCGGTGTAGATTTCAGAATATGCTAACGGGAAATAATCCACGAAAAAACGTCGCAATATTGAATATATAAAAAAAAAAAATCAAAATTCTCGGAGAATATATAAACATTGTGACGTTTGAAGTTATAGAACTAACATAAATGTACCCCGGGTGCCTTTCCGTATCTACCTTTCTGTAGTACCCAAAACGACAATGACCACATCAACACTCCAAACTGATTGACAGATTTATCGTTTATTTCAAAGACAACCATTTGGGTGAAAAAAATATATAATCTACTAGTCAGACACAACTTTAAAAAGATGAATAAACATCAGAATATTTTATCAACATCAAATACATTGATGAAACAATATTAATTTACAGAATACGTTTCGCGAAAACATATGACACATAAATTATTACCCTCATTCATGCTGTGAGTGCCTCTATTTATGCCTTCCCTCATCTTGTATTGCCTCGCAGGTCTAACCATTGTTGCAGTTTGTATGTATTGCAATCTGGAGTTGTTGTACACGAAACAATAAACAAATTTATTTATTTATTTTGCAACAAGCACGTTGACAGGAAGCGGAAACTACACGTGTTGTGTATAATCCGGAGTTCAATTCAATTCAATTCAATTCTTTATTAGGAAAAACTGTATAAACAAGCTAGTACAGAAATAAACAGAGTACAGTTATCATCCTAGAACAGAAAGTAGAAAAAGATCAGTTGCTATTATAGAGTATACTACAACAATAGTGTATTTAAAATACATGCATACCTATTATATTGTGTAGTTTATCTGCCTATAAAAAGATTACATATTAACTAATGACTTTGATATGAAAGAGCAGAGAAGGGAACAGTCCTTTTTGGTATTTGGATTTAAAAGTTTCTTAGCTAAGATAATGTCTTCGCAATTGATTTCTAGTGAAGAGAATTGTTTATATAGCACTTTTCTTTCTTGCAAATTTCTATTGCAGTGCAACAGGAAATGTATTTCATCTTCAATTTTATCACAGAAAGAGCATAATCTGCTATCACGTGGTATTTTAGGACGGGCATATCGACCTATTTCTATTTGAAGTCTGTGTGAGCTTATTCTTAGCCTAGTTAAATCCCTAATAATTGATTTTGGTAATCCAAGTTGTAGGTATGTCTGAATTCCAAAATTGTCACAAATATTTGAGTAAAAATTAAGCTTGAGTTCTTGGTTGACTTTATAATTACAAAGATTAGCATCCAACGTTTCCGATTAATGAGATTTAGATTTTGATCTAAAATGGTTCATGTCAAAATTATTTGTATCAATATGTAGTTCTGTTGCCCTATCTGACAAAAATTTATACCAGGACTGGCTCCCCTCATTATAAAGATTAGTATCTGTGATAAATGCCTTAAATAAAAGCCTTGAAGGTGAAAATTGACGTAATCGATCATAGAACTTAAAAGTCTGATCAGTCACAAATTGAAAGATAGGAGATCTGCCTAATTCCCAACGGCATGCAAAATTTGATGAATTCTTGTGAACCCCTAATGTATGTTTACAAAATCTGTTATGAAGTTTTTCAAAGGGAAGATTATCAAGTTTATTAGGTTTGCAATTGAAGTCAGCTATCCAGATTTCTGCTCCGTAGGTGGATATAGGTTTAATAAGAGCATCAAATAATTTCAATTGAATGTGAACTGGGATATCTTCAAAGTTATTTAGCTTCTTTTTCAATGAAAAAATTGCTTTCAGACTTTTTTCATACAAAGCATTAGCTGTATGTTTTAAGTTACCATTGAAAAATACTTCAAAACCAAGATATCGGTAAGTGTCTACCTGCGTCAGCCTGAGTTTGATTCCATTAATGTATTTAGGGGCACGTAATTTCCTTTTACCATTGCTAAATATCATAATTTTAGTTTTGTTTGTATTTACTGTCAACTTCCATCTTGTACAATATTTTGACAGGTTGTTCAAGCAGTTTTGCAGACCAGATTCAGATTCAGAAAATATAAGATGGTCGTCTGCATAGAGTAAACAGCTAAGTGGTGATTCTTGAAGCCAGAGTGAATCACAGTTAGAGTTACTAAAGATATTTGGTAGATCATTGGTGAAGATATTAAACAGGAGGGGACTTAATCCGTCCCCTTGTTTTACTCCATTATTAAAATTTATAGTATCTGATATGTAGTTCTCATTTTTGCAAACAAACTTAGTATTACAATACATATGTTTTACAATATTGTAGAAGTTAAATATCGAGTTGTTGGTCCCCTGTCCATTTCGGTAATTCGAGTGACCGATAAGAAAATAAAACACTTAAAAACAAAACAAGAGGCCAAAGAGGGCCTGTATCGTTCTAATCCCTTAAAAAAAAACAAGAGGCCGAAGAGGGCCTATATCGTTCTACTGGCTATATAGAGTCTGTGGTTGGCCGGTGAGGAATATTAGTTGTTGTGGCACTGATAAGACCGTTTAATAAATGCATGCATTCACATTTGGACAAGATATTAAATTTGTTGTGTTGTTTTACCCGATTACCCACTTGGGGCCACCAGCAGACGGAATCAAAATATGAACTTATTGTGCATCTGCACCTCGTTAACTAAGAAATACACCACACATGAACAAGAAATCTCAAAGGGTATGGAGGGAGTAAGCGTCACAAGGCAGAAATTCCGTTAACATAAATTACTGCAAGTTCCCCAAGTTGTACCCCTGAAGAGGGCCCCTTTATGCAGGTCAAAACTTGTTTTATATAATTATGTTGTGCCTCGAGTCCCTAAATAATCATACCAAATTAGACTAGATGTTGTTTTTATTAAAACAGATGTCTCCCCCACTGTAGAAATGGCCATACATCAGCCGAAAATCATTCAACTGGAACAAAATCATGATATGCGCAACTAGGCTTGGTATTGATTATCCATACCAAATTTCGTTAAAATCTGGCCAGGGAATCAGGAGAACTAGTCCGGACAAAGTTTGTGTATTAAAACCTTTAAAGAGCCACAACTCCAACCGGAACACAACAATGACATGTGCAACTAGGCCTTGTACTGATCATTCCTGTCAACTTTCAATGAAATCCAGCCAGTGGGTTCAGGAAAACTAGTCCGGATAAAGTTAGTGTATAAGGGGCCATAACTCTGTCAAAAATCATTCAACCAGAACACGACGACGATATGCACAACTAGGCTTGGTACTGATCATCCCTGCCAAGTTTCGTTGAAATCCGGCCAGGGTTCAGGAGAACTAGTATGTACAAAGTTAGTTTATTAAAACCTTTAAAGGGCCATAACTCTGGCAAAATTCATTCAACTGGAACACAGCGAAGATATGTGCAACTAGGTTTGTTACTCATCATCCCCACCAGGACTTGATGAAATCTGGCCTGGAGTTCAGAAGAGACTAGTCTGGACAGTTCTTTAAAGGGCGATTACTCCGCCAAAAATCATTCAACTGGAACATGTTGGTGATATGCACATCTGGACTTGGTACTGATCATCCGTGCCAAGTTTCGCTGAAATCGACCAGGGGTTCAGGAGAACTAGTCCGGAGTAAGTTTGTGTATTAAAACCTTTAAAGGGCCATAGCTCCGCCAAAAAGCTTTCAACCGGAACACAGTGAAGATATACACAATTAGGCTTGTTACCGGTCATCTCTGCAAAGTTTCTTTGAAATCTGGCCAGGGGTTCAGGAGAACAAGAGAACTAGAACCTTTAAGGGCAATAACTCCACCAAAAAATATTCAGTTGAAACACGGCGATGATATGCACAACTAGGCCTGGTACTGATCACCTCCAAAATGTGTCGTTGAAATCCGGCCAGGAGTTCGGGAAAAATAGTCAGGACAAAGTTTGTGTATTAAAACTTTTAAAGGGCCATAACTCCACCAAAATCATTCAAGCAGAACATGGTGACGATATGACAGATAGGCTTGGTACTGATCATCCCTGCAGTTTCGTTGAAATCTGTCCAAATGAAGGCCCAATCATCTTAACCAAACAAAATACGGCATTTTTAACTAAATCAAGGGCCATAACTCCAGTGTTACTGATCTGAATTGGTTGGTTTTTGTACTTGTTCAAGCTGTTGGAGAAATTATAGAATGTTTTAGAAAATCTTCGGCCATAACTCCGGTGTAAATGGTCCATTCTGGCTGGTTTTCAAACTCACTTGAGCTTTCATTGGTATCAACAATCTGGTAGAGTTTGGTAAAGATCGGATGAAAAAGAAAGGCCCCGTCGTGTTAAAGAGGCAAAATAGGGCAATTTTAACTAAACCAAGGGCCATAACTCTGGTGTTACTGGTCCGAACTGGCTGGTTTTCAAACTCGTCCGAGCATTCATTGATATCAACAATTTGGTAATGTTTGTAAAAGATTGGGTGAAAAATGAAGGCTCTGTCGTTTTGAGGCAAAAGTATATATATGTATTTTGGGTGTTCTGCGGTAATTTTCGTCTCACTCTGTTTCGCCTCAAATTACCGCAGAACGACCCAAAATACATATATAATAAATCACCATAAATTACTTGATTTATTAAAACTTTTTTAGAATAGGTGTAGTGAAGATTGTAAGTTTATTTTTTTTTAATAGTTATCAAAATTACACCCAAAATAGTCTGTGCGTTTTTGTAATATAATTATAAAAAAATATTTTTTTAATACAAAACAAATTTGTTGATTTGTTATCAAAATTACACCCAAATCAACGAATAAACACGAATATAATAAAATATGATTTTTTACTAGAAAATCATTAAATTTCTATATGTCTCAGCCTAATACATTCAACAATGTATGGCTTTACTACTTCCCAGTATCTATGTTTTAATCTAACTATATGAGCACCACAACCAACACAAATTTGATATTTTGCACTTGTACCTTTTCCACATTTTAGACACGGTAAAACTTTACTTTGCTTTAATCTGAATTTATGTAAACTGCAGTAGTTTGAATCTTTTGTTGGTTTAATTTTACAAGGTTCGTGATTTCCAACTTTGAGAAATTGGCAAATGTTTTCAATTTTCTTAGTGTTTTCCATTTTCTTTTTCTTGTTATAATAAATATTTTTTTATATTAAGAAAAGAAAAATAATATGATATATATTCCAAAAATGAGTACAGACGTGAAATACATTTTACAATTACACCGGGAAGGAATAATTAATGATGATCAGCTTAGAAAGATGGCAGATGCTCTTAAAGAAGTTTCAAAGGAAACTCCAAAAGAGGTTAAATCTCAAACCTTAGAAAATTTACTCAAGAGACGACGTGCTAAAAAATAACGTAAACGAGAAAAGCAGAAATATGATAAATTACAAGAAATGTTATAAATGAACAAAAGCAGAAATATGCTAAATTACAAGAAAATGTTATAAATGAACTAAAACAAGTTTTTCAAGATAGACAATTAAAACTGGTTGACAAACCAATGTGTGGCTATTTCAAAGCATACGAGATATCTGCCGAGAAATACAAAGACCCTCAAAAACTATTTAGTGATAAAAAATCCATTATCACAAAACAAATAAGCAAAGAGCTGACAAAGATGAATGGATTAAAGTTTCAATTAGGTCTCACTGTAAATCTATTTAAAGACGATGGTGCTACCAAAAAATACACTACAGCAGTATTACACAGCGAACAAAATGCAATCTTAAACTCTGAAAAAATAAATGAGTTTTACGATGAATTATCTGCAAATATACAAGAGAGCCTTGAAAGATTTACAAACACAGCATCAGGATTGGAGATTGATTACTGTGTTAAGTTTTATTTGAATATTGCAAAGTATAAACCATTAAAAGGTTCTTCATATATTCCTCTACCTAAAGCATTAGCTGACAAGAAAGCAATAATCAATGTTAAGAATGAAGATGATAGGTGCTTGGAAGTGTCATTGGTTTCTGCATCGTGGCCTAATAAAAATAATCCAAATAGGATGTCTAGTTATAAAAAGCACATGGGCAAGTTGAATATGGATGGTATTGACTTTCCCACTCCAATTTCTCAAATTCTTAAAGTAGAGAAACAAAACAACCTTGCTATCAACGTTTATGGATATATCATAACAGGAAAAAATAAAAAGGTAACTGTTTTCCCATATCACATATCAGAACAACCAAAATATATTGAGCGAATTAATCTGCTCTTAATATCTGAAGATATTGAGGTTGAAAATGAAAAAGAATCAGAAAATGAAGATGATCCAAATAATGAAGAAGGAATCATAGATGACAACTATGACCCTGATGATTATTCCGACAAACCAGCAAAAATAACAAAATATCACTATTGCTGGATTAAAAATCTGAATAGACTACTCTATGACCAAAACAAACATAAAGGTCAAACTTACTTCTGCGATCGTTGCCTTCACGGCTTTTCTGGAAAAGGACTACTTACCAAACACAAAGAAGACTGTGATGGTATCAACAAAAATTCTTGCAGAATAGAAATGCCGCAAGAAGGTAAAAATCACATAAAATTTAAAAATCATCAAAATCAGATGCATGTGCCTTATACAATATATGCTGATTTTGAGAGTATAATCAAACCGCAATCAATCAAATTTGGAAAGAAATCTGAAATTCAAAATGTACACGAAGCTTGTGGTTTTGGATACCAGGTTGTCAGATATGATGGCAAAGCTGAAGAACCTGTTATTTACAGAGGTGAAGATGCTGTTGAAAAGTTTTTAAATCACTTGGAACGTGAGTAGAGCAACATTAATAAAATATTTGCTCACCCAAAACCATTAATCATGACACAACAAAATGAGGAAGATCACGAAAAAGCAACACAATGTTGGATATGCGAGAATGAAATAGGTAGAAAATGTGGTAAAAACGGCAAAGTAAGAGACCACTGTCATTTTACAGGTGAATATAGAGGTGCAGCACACAAAGACTGTAACCTGAAACTGAAAATAAAACCAAACAAAACACCTATACCTGTTATATGTCATGGCCTCAAAGGATATGACAGTCATCTTATAATGCAAAAAATACATAAAATGACAGGTAATATTACATGCATCCCAAACAACGCTGAACAGTATATTTCATTTAGTGTTGGACAACTTAGATTTTTGGATAACTATCAATTTATGGCTTCGTCTTTGGAAAAATTGGTTAATGCAACATACAAATCTGATTTCAAAATTACCAAAAATCAGTTTGGAGAACAAACAGATTTACTTTTACGAAAAGGTGTTTATCCATACGAATATATGGACAGTATGGAAAGATTTAAGGAAACGCAATTACCACCCAAAGAAGCATTTTACAGTAAATTAAAGGTGAAGGTATTACCCAAGAAGATTACAAATACGCTCAAAAAATATGGAAAGAGTTTAACTGTAAAACTCTTGGAGACTATCATGATTTATATCTAAAAACGGATGTAACTTTGTTAGCAGATGTATTTCAAACTTTCAGAAAAACATGCATGAATGCATATAAACTCGATCCCTTGCATTACTACACAGCACCTGGATTATCTTGGGATTCTTTACTTAAACATTCAAAAATAGAATTAGAACTTTTTACAGACATTGACATGCACTTGTTTGTAGAAAAAGGAATGCGAGATGGCATAAGTATGGTATCAAAAAGATATGCCAAAGCAAACAATCCATATTTAGCTGATTATAACCCTGTCAAGAAAAACAGCTACTTAATGTATCTGGATGCAAATAATCTTTATGGGTGGGCAATGAGTCAGCCACTTCCATATTCTGGCTTTAAGTGGAGGGAATCAGAAACCTTGCCAGAGCCAAAAGAAGGAAAAGGATATTCTGTAGAAGGTGATTTGGAATATCCTAAAGAACTTCATGAAGCTCACAATAACTATTCACTTGCACCGGAAAGATTAGCAGTAATAAAATAATGGTTGTCTAAATACCAGACAGATTTGTTGGAAAATAATAGCATGATAAATACAGAACAACTAGTCCCAAATCTTATGGACAAAGAAAAATATGTGATACATCACAAAACCCTGGAACTGTATTTATCTTTGGGTATGAAACTAAAGAAAGTACACAGAGTATTAGAATTAAATGAAAAACCATGGATGGAATCATACATAAATCTAAACACAGAACTTAGGAAAAAAGCTAAATCACAATTTGAAAAAGATTTTTACAAACTTATGAACAGCTCTGTGTTTGGCATGACAATGGAAAATCTACGCAAGCGGACTGATATAAAACTAGTCAGAACTGACGGCTCCGAAAATGAAAAAATAAGAAAAATACTAGCCAAACCCAACTTTAACAGGCGTATAAAATTTGCAGATGAATTGTCAGCAATACATGTAAACAAAACGAAATTAACATTAAACAAACCAATCTATGTTGGAATGTCAGTATTGGATTTATCAAAGTACATAATGTATGACTGGTACTATAATACGTTAAAGAAAAGGTACGGAGTTAAATGTACTTTATTATACACAGACACTGACAGCTTGCTGGTAGAAAGTAAAACAGAAGATGTGTACAAAGACATGGCTGAAATGAAAGATGAGTATGACTTGAGTGATTATCCGCAAAACCATCCACTGCACGATAATACAAATAAAAACGTAATAGGCAAGATGAAAGATGAATGTGCTGGTGTTGCTATAGCTGAGTATGTTGGATTAAGACCCAAGCTATATTCTATTTTGAGAGCGGACGAGCAGGTTAGCAAGAAAGCAAAGGGTGTAAAAAAAATACGTAATCGAAAAAAATATCACCTTTGAAAACTACAAGGATGCATTGTTTAACAAGAATAAATACACCCATGATATAAATTTGATGCGCTCGATGCTTCATCAATTATACGGCATAACAATAAACAAAGTAACACTGTCACCATTTTACATTAAAAAATACATTCAAGAAGATGGAATTACAACTGATGCATATGGATTTTATAAAAACTTATAAATTTGGGTATCAGCAGGAACAATAAGTAGTTCTTCTTTGACAAATCCTCTCCGTGGCGCTGGTGCTTTCAAATAATATACTTTTATACCTTGCGTCACCATATAACTTTTAATCTTGTGAATATCTACACTCCACATTGGATCAGTTGCTCTGCGTCTTCCACCTTCTTGTTCCCCGGGTTGATATAAATATCTTACACTTGCATTCATACAGATAGGATCATCTTTTAATGTTTTTGTTTCAACAAGAGGGGGCTTTTTTGTCTCCACATTTATTGCTTTGACAACTTCTGGTAATCTCTTCACCCACTCTCTGTTACGTTTTTGTGAATCTATTTCCTTAGCATACTGATAACCAAACAATCTTTCAGCTAATGCTCTGTTAAATCTTTCCACTATAGCTTGGTCTCTGTGTATTTCTGTTCTGCCTCGTCTGATATTTACTTTGTGTTTCGCCATTAACTGTGATACTGCACCCATAAATTCTCTGCCTGGATCCACTTGTAATAATTTTGGATATTTTAAATGCCGACTGTATATATTTTCAAATGCTTTGGCAACTTCTTTACTATCCTTGGAAGTCAGTGGCTCTGCTTCTTTGTATCTACTTGCAATATCAACAACAGTCAATGCATATTTATAAGTCTTGCGGCCACGACCAAAGCCAAAAGTATCATGCGGCAGAAATAACAAATCAGCTTGATGCACTCCATTCTTAGCAGAAACATCAAACCTGGGTCTAATTATTTTCTTTGGCGCGGGTAAATAAATCTGCCACACAGCTTGTTTTTTTAAACATTATAATGCCTGTTTTTCACTGACACCAGCCTCTTTTGCTAATTTTTTAACTGCTGAGTAACCTCTCCAAAATACTTTTGGGCTGTAATAAATTTTTTCCATTTTTTCTACTAAAGATTAAAATTTATATAACTATAAAGAAAAAATGGATATCACAACTGCACAATTTGGTGAACTGCTTGAAGAGCAATATCAATATAGCACAAAGAAATGGACAGACTTAATATACACTATTACAGATACGAAAATACTGGATACTGAATATGGTCCATCCATGGTATTGACATTATTAGATAACGGTGAAGTATGGGCGCCTGATCATCTCAAAAATAAAATAGAGAAGAGTGCTAAACCACCATATTATATTCGACCACTTGGATTGAAACCATGTAAGAACAACAAAAAAAAGTAGGTATCATGCATATGACTTAGTCTTTCCAGTTGTTCCAAAGTAAACATATAACTTAGTCATTCCAAAGTAATTATAGTTTTAAACTATTTTTTTTTATGAAATCAATTTATACGCCACAAATCCGGTTGCAGCTATGTCCACCACAATAAACGTAATTTCTCTATTCTGTTGATCCGGAGATGGTGTATAGAAATCACTCAACTTAGGCTCTGGTTCCAAAGGCAAATGTTTACCAGTTATATAATAATACTGTTTCATAGCTTGGTCTACATTATCAAAAGTCTGCTCTGAATGATGCTCCTTTTGCAGTTGCTTATTAATAAAATCTAATCTCTCTGTTCTTTTTTTATTCCACGCCGCTTGTGCTGCTTCCAATTGTTCCACTGCTTTGTCATGCCTTTGTCTTTCCTCATCTGAATGACTTCCCATTTTTGAAAAGAAATAATTTGAACCGCTAAACGCCAATGCGTTTGTTAATGCGCCACCGATCATCATTGCTACTGCACTTGCCATTTTTTTATATATATATATTTTAATTATTTCATAATATCCGCAGGAATAATACCTTGCTTAATCAACATATCCTTTGTAGCCATTGCTAACATTATATCCACAGACAGCATCCCAACGTCTGTCATATTAAAATCCACTTTAGGGGCTGGTCTTTTTAGTAGTTTTCTGCCAATCTCAGAATATCCAACAGTTAGAAGTGTTTCCACTCCAGCGTGATACATCATATTTACAATTTGTTTTCCATCAATACTTGTTGCCATTTTTTATATTATCTTTGATATTATTTTTTTAAATAAATTATTAAAAATAATCAAACGGGTCTTTTGGTGCAACATGAACAGCAACAGGTTGTACAGGTTGCGTAGCAGATTTCTTGTTATAAATATACAAACCCAACCCAGCAATACCTAATAAAACCAGACACGGCGGAATATAATTTTTGTATACGTTTATTTTGATTTCTAGTTCCTCTTCATCTATTGTTATTTTTGTTATTTCATCTTGCTTTGCAGCATTTCGATTTGCAGCATCTTGCTTTGCATCTTGCTCTACCAAACGCTTTGCCTTTCTTGCCGCTGCTCCTTTTTTCCCAGCTTCTATTCTTTTTGGATTTTTTACTTTTTGTTGTTCAACCGGTATAACTTCACTCTCTTGGTTCTCCATCATTTATATTATCTATATTTTTATTTTTATTAAAATCAATATGTCTAACAGTTGTCAGTATTGCTGTAAATGGTGCTAAGCACATCCCATACCTGCAATACAACTCACAACAAGCACTTGTCAAAGCATGATTAATAAATGGGTCTTCCTCCAAATCTTCTATTAGTTTTGGTGGATTGGTTACATTAAAATATTTTGATACTCCCATCACATACAAGTTAATAAAAGAATTGCCTAAAGTCTTAGTCATGCTTGCCCCAAGCCTTGCTTCATATCTGCAGTAAAGTTTGTTAATTTCATCCGGGGGCATGCTATCTATATTTGTGAGTTGTATGTCTTTACCCAAATATTGACGACTACCACCGCCAGCCACTATGGCTGATAATCTTTCTTTTTTTGTTTCTTGTTGCTTTGATTCATCTGGTTCCGTCTGTTCCGATATATTTTGTAATAGTTCTTCCGCATTCATTTTTATATTAGTAATCTTATTTTTTATCTTGAAATAAATATAAAATACCAAAACAACCAGCTGCGATATTTATACAACTAGTAATTGTTAGTATTGTTAATAGCATTGTTATTAACATTGCTATTTTTTCTATTAACATTATTAATTTGCTGCAAGCATTGCTATTAACATTACTAATTTGCTATGAGCAATGATATTAGCATTACTATATTCATGGTCAGTATTGCTATTAACATTGCTAATTTGCTGTTAGTATTACTATTAGCAACAGTTGTAAAAAAAAAAAAAAAATTGACGGTATTATACCTGCGGGTATTATGAAATAAATATATTTTGTAATAATAAAAAAATATTATATAAGAAAAAATGGATTTGAAAATATCAGACAATGAGATTAGTGATTATGACAAAAATAAAATAGCACAGGAAATTCCTGTGACAAAGGATGACGTAAAATGTTGTATATGTGTTTCAGAAAGTGATTTTTTAAAAACGTACGCAAAAGGTGCACAGAAAACGCCTGTAATTTCTGTGACAAAGGATGGCGTAGAATATTTTATATGTGAGCCAAGAAGGTATATTTTACAAGCCCCGATACAACGTAAAAGAAAAACATGGAGAGTGCTGTTGTACGGTATTGGTTGGTGCATTGGCCGCATTGGCACTCTACTAGTTTTTTATTTTCCAAAATGGAAAAAATTATTCAACCCAATAACCAGTTGGTTGGTCAGTCCTCAAAATTAACTTGGAATATTTAGTCTTTGCTAAAGCTTTTCTTATTCTGGTTCTCTCCTCCAACGTCGGAATAACATCATTTTCTCTCAAACAATTTTCATAACTATCTCTGTCTTTGGTGTAAAACATACACAACCATTTTGCTTGCTCCCTCAAATCTTTCAATACAGAATTATATCTCTGCGAAATAACCCACACTGATTGTTTGGCGTGGCGACCAGAGAATGCTAACTCTGATAACATATCTTTTTTCTTTGTTAATTCTTTTGTGGCGGAGCAATCATCAATGATTTATAATGTAGACTTGCCAGCATATTGTTTGAAAAATAAACGCAACAGTTCTTGTAGCATTTCTTTACCGTTGCTAACGGGATTGACAATTTTTTTTTTTTTATCTTTTGGGTTTCTTACATCTCCTATCCAGGATCTATTTTTATAAGCCTCGTTCCACTCTATGGCTGAGCACAATATAATTATATGTTAAAAAACTCCAACATACTCTTTTTCAAGTATGTCAAGAACAAACTCTGTTTTACCACAGCCTGTCTGACCACAGATAATGGGACTGTGTGGATATTTAGGATATTTTTGTTTATGCAAACTAGTATCGTACTTCTTTGAATCTTCCATCTTCGAAATTGATTTGCGCGTCTTGTATTATATATAGATAAATATTTAAAGGTTGATTTTCATCTGCTTTTTTATTTATTAGTATCGTTATGCCTTCACTGCCGTTTTCTATTTTTCTTCCGCTGCCGTATAATAAATTGTCATCACATGTTCTAAGGTCAAGCCACAAAGCATATGATTTTGTCAGATAAGTGTCAAGAGAAACATTGGTAAAGTATAAGTCCTTTGCCACTATGTCTGTATCTTTGTTTCTTTTTGATGTCAAGGCAAAATATTTGTTAATTTCATCCCAATGTTGATATGCCCTCATGCCCTGACTATACAACTGATTTGGAACGCCCTCTATTGTCATTTCAACCTTTTCAATCGTTGGGTTGTAAAAGGATTCCGTTTCTGTTCTTTCAGGGTCTTCAAACAGCATTAAAATACCTTTCATGCTCCTTGCTGGTACATTAATGTTGATATTCCAAAGGGTATCAGATTTGTTTGCTATTATTTTTCTATGTCGCAAGATATTATCATACATAAATACTATATTACCATTGATTTGCTGTCTTATTTGTCTGGTTAATTCAACATCACTAACCATATCAAATTCCAAGCAGATATTTTTTATTACATAAGATGCATCAGCATCACTGCTTTTGATAACTTTGTTGTAATTGTTAAACGTTAATTCATATTCTAACCTATCACCAAGCCCCGCTTGATAAAATGGCATATGACTTTCTAACATTTCAAAGTCCAGTGGAATACAAAATCTATTTCCATAAGCTGCTGCTACAGCTTCATCTTCGGTGAGGAAGCATCTCCCGCACCAACTCTATGTTTTAACATGTTTGCTTTACCAATACCTTGGTAAGCTATGTTTACTCGTTCGGTAGGGCTTTTCCATAAATCTACATAACAATGATATATATCACTGTCATCTATTGACATGACTTCATTGCCACTTATTCTTATTGTCATTTTTTTCACAACTGCTCTACCCAGATTCTGGTATAGAGTAGCGTTGGGGTCTGTTCTGCTTTTAAGTTCTATTTCAAAGGCAAGACGAGCAGTACGTGGAACTATTACATCATTAGTACTTAGATTTGGAAATCTCACAAGCAGTTGCTGGTTTTGGTCTATTGTTGATGGATTATTGGTTATTACTACACTTGTGCGAATGCCCTTGGCACCATGAGGTTCTCTTAGTTTTCTATGAGGGTTGAGTTTGTTTCCGTAAGCTGACATTGTTTTTATTTTTTAAATATTTTTTAAAATTAAATAAAATAAACAATGGCTGAGGGTGGATATGACAATCCTATGTTTGATCCAGATGATTATGATGAATATTATGATGACGATTTACCTTTGGTGCCTGATGAGCCTGTTCGAAGAAGTCTTCTTAATCAAAGCGACCATATTGCTGAACTTAGTGGGGAGTTGAAAGAATCCAAACTTGAAGCACACAAGAAAAATCTTGTAAAATCCTTTTATGATGAAATAGAAAAACGATATAAGATGGCACCGGACAAAATGGATTATGACCAGTTTAAAGTATCAGATAATGGCAAAACATTATACTGGGTTGTTGGTGATAAAGAAATAAGAATAACTGCCAAGCAAGGTAGTGCAACATTCCTTTCCCTTGGTTCTTTGGCAAATGAATATAACAAGGTTATTGGCTCTGGGGGAACAAGGGAAACAATGGCGGTAAGACAATTTTTGAATTTGCTAGAGTATGACAGTAAAACAAAATTATCACAAAAAACTCGACAAGTATTGGAGAGCACAAGAAACGATTTACCAGACGTGGATGCTATTCCATTACAAGATTTGTCACATATTATGGATAACCTGGAGGCATCAATGAGTAACATGGAGACAATACTTTCTGAGCGTCCTGAGCGTCCTGATGTTGAAACACAAACAAATATAGACAAGCGTGAAATGGATGGAATAGTAAAAGCGATGACAACTGTCAAGGAAGAACTCACCAATAACTTGGCAAAACTCACACAACTTGATAAAGACATAACAAGAGAAAAACAAAAGTTAGAACAAGCTAAGACTGATAATGATGAATTCCAAATAAAAAGAATTAGCGATCGCATCAAAGACCTTGAAGTTGAAAGAGGTGCAAGAATGGATGTCAATGAGAACAGAGAAGCTTTTCGTAACCAAGTAAGCAGAATAAAAGAAACAATAAACAAAATGTTAAACGAGGATACAACTCTTGGTGAGAGGATCAAAACCTTGTTTAGGGAGCAAGGTATTACTATTGTTAGTATCCTAACTGCGTTTGGTATGATTCTTGGGGTGATAATTAATTCTATTATTCCCACATCAAGTGCTGCGCCAAATCCAACTCCAAAACCTGATCCATCAAGTGTCAAGGACTGGATAAAAAACTAAGTAATCTTGGTAAACTTCTTGCCAACCTAGCTGGTAAAGCTGCTGCAGCACTTCCAGGAGTTATTGGTGCAATAGTATCATGGCTTTTATCTGCAACAGGTAATGTTATTAATTGGCTTGGTAACATTCTATGGGCTTTGCTTGTGTTTGTTTCCGGGTTGTTGTATGTGGCAGCCAAAGAGTGGTTTAGTAAATCTCGTAAATAAGTAATGCAGCAAGACCTATTACTATGGTACCAACAATTATAGTTGTTTTGTTATCTTCGTGTTCAATCGCTATTTTTTTTATTTCTGGTGGGTTATGCTCCACAGTTTTATGTATTGATTTATCAAAGTCAGAATGCTTTTCTTTGTTGTGGTGCCTTGAAAAGGTTGAATAATTTTTGGTGGCACTGCATGGTTTTACATTTACATCATTATTCAATCCTAATGCTTGTGCATCGGTTGCTATTACAATTTCATTATTGTAGTCTTGTATTGTTCCGATTCTTAATTTCATGTCACTCGGAGACATGTACAATCCACTTCCATAGACAAAATTTACTTTACTTCTTGCATATTTTAGGGTGTTTTCATATCTTGAAATTTGACTGGGCAAGCCGATGGGGCTATTTATTGCGTCCTCTACATTTGCTAAAAATTGTTTCTGGGCATCAAATGCCGTTCCAGTTCCAAGTATATCTGTTCTTGTTTGTGATTGTGAGCCAAGTATTGCCCAGCAGTATGTTCTTATGCTGTCATTGATTCTTTCTACTCCAGCTCTTGTAAAACCAGATGAATTATCTAGTATAAAAGTAGACCAACTATTATCAGCCTCAGATTCTTGTGCAATGTAATCAATATGATATGTTTTATCACTTTCATAGACTGTGAAACTCATCGTTTTGTTGTCGTATACAGAATTTATCAAAGGATGATAGCCAATATTTGTCCAGTAATTATAAATTGTTCCTAGACCATCATTATAGCTTTGTTTCTGTCTCCAGTCTGAATTTAAGTCAACATTAAACTCCTTGCATATTCTCTCGTATGCGTTTCGGTTATATGTGTTATTAAACGCATTCCAATTTGAGTCTTGCGGCATTGCTACACTCATCTCAAATAATATTCTTCTAACTTGGTAATAGACATGAAATCGAAATAACGAGCCAACCAGAGCATCAGCTTTTAGATGATTGTTGAAATCAATGCCACATCCAGTTGTCGCACACCAAATAGCAAAATTCAACTGATTCTGCCAAAATAACATCCAATCTGTTCCCCAGCTTTGGACTATATCATCTGATTTGACGTATGGGAGTTTGTATTTTTCAAAGATATTGGGAAATGATGCTTTAAAGCCTTTACCGTTTGATGTAATGACTATGTTTTGATTTATTATATCTATCACTTTCTTGCTGAAAGTACTTAAATTGTAGTGAGCATCTGAGCTATATTTAAATTCTTTAGAAATCATTTTTATTTGTATTTTTATATATATTAAAAAAAATGTTTCATACAATTTCAAACATATATGGTTTTATTAGCTTACAACAGTATATCGATAATAGAAATGGAGATAAGCGCGTTGGATTAAAAAGTTTTATATACACTATCGGTTGGTATAATATTAATCATGAAGTCATAAAGACAAAAAAAACAGATAAAATGCACCATATAGAAGGTGGACTCTATAACTTTCAACAGTTGACAGAACAGTTTAAATTGCTAAATGAAAATATTACCCTGGACATTGTTGTCCAAAGTGCTGCAGCCGTTTTAGATACGCCAACAGAAACACGATTATCAAGCGGTCTTTCAAAAATGCTGGGATTCGAGGACAGGAAATGGTTAAAAGGTCCTCGTATTGGAGATTACCCAATTGATTTAGCTCCTTATAAACAGCTATATGTTCATTTGAAACAAGTTAATACAACTAGTAATTATTTCAATGGTGCACCAAGCACTATTATAGGGGTTATACCTGTAGTAAATAAGCAGTTTGGAGATATAGTATATACACGTTTTTATCCTGGATATCACTGTCTTTCAAATGGTACAATTACTGAATTGACAATAGAAGTTAGAGACGAGCATGGCAACAAGATATATAATCACGGTTTACCTATGTGTTTTAGAAATTATTTAAAAAATATATTTTTATAAAAAAAACAATGAGTATATTTGGACCACCAAGCCCTAAAAAAACAGAAGACTTAGAAGCTTTAACCAATCATGTTCTAGATTTGTATAGGCGAGTTGTGCCTATTGTTAACCATTTCAACCTTCGGTAATAGTTTCTGTCAATGGTGTTGAACAACCAAATTATGGTATAACGCTTCACGTCATCCCACACAATCATGATAAATTTGATAGTCCTTTAGATATTGGTGCTGGTTCTGTTGTTAACTTTGTATGCAAGGTTGCTAACGCTACCGCTGTAAATACGGTGGTGTCATTATTAATTGAATGAATTTAATTTTTTATTATTAAATAAAAAAATGAAGCAACCGACAGCACCAAGTTTATATCCTGAGTTGCCAGTGGAAGATGGACAGAATTATAGATTACAAAAGATTACAGAGATTGAAAAAAAGTTAATTACAGAACGAGATATACGCAAATCTCTTTATAAAAAATATAAAGGTGGTATTAATATCACGGATGGAATTGACACTACCTTAATATCGGCTGGTGTTATTATGGCTGGGATTGGATCTGTTGTTCCAGTTTTGTTACCTTTGGAAATAGCAGCAATAATATGTGGAGCTACAGGTGTTTGTATTAATTTTATCAGACACAAGCTTAATGCAAAAGCTCAAAAACATCATGAAATAAAAACTTTGGCAGAGTCCAAGTTAAATAGTATAAAACAGTTAATATCAAATAGTATAAAACAGTTAATATCAAAAGCATTGAGTGATGCACAAATATCTGAGCAAGAGTTCAAGATGGTTCTGGATGAACTGGAGAGATACTATAATTTGAAACAGGATATCAAACAAAAGAAACTTGAAATTAGTGAAGTTCAAAAAAAAAGAACTAGTGGAGCAGGGAAGAAAGGAAGCAATGGCAACCTTACAAAAAAGTCTAAAAAGTGTGTGATTTATTGTTTTAGTAGTGTGTTTGAGTATGATCCACCACCTTTGTATTCAAGGTCGGAAAATTGTTAATTTGAAAGTAATTTTGATAACAAATCAACAAATTAATATAAAAAAATTTAAACTTACAATCTTCACTACCCCTATTCTAAAAAAGTTTTAATAAATCAAGTAAATCACCATTTTATGGCAATTTATTATATATGTATTTTGGGTCGTTCTGCTGTAATTTGAGGCGAAACAGAGTGAGACGAAAATTACAGCAGAACACCCAAAATACATATATATAAAGTTAACGCAAGACGGACAACTCGCCATCCCATAAGCTCCGCTGGCCTTCCACAATTAGTTCTAGCAGAAAGAATGCAATCTGCTGAGTGTCATGTTCTCTGTGTCCCAAGGCTCTAGCCTAGACCCCTGCCTTTTCATCTGTTATATAAATGACGTCCCTGGATATTCATAGCTCCGTTCGACTTTTGTTGATGATACAATGTTTTAGCACTTACCTTGACCTACTGACCCCAAAATCAACAGGAGTTATCCTCTTACATTTGCACGTCATACTGAAAAAGTGTACGTAAGTTTGAAGCAATGTTTAGTAGTTGTGAGGACAAAAGTTCCAATTTAATACAATTAATACATAGACTAGAAAAGTATTCCACGGAACACTTATGTCGCCTGCCGTGAGCTTATTTGACTAAGTCAATCTAACTATAAAGTTTGAAGATACGGCGTGCAATCCTTCATGAATAACGGAGCTTTTTTTTTTAAAGTGTTAAAGTTTATGAAAAGGGGCATAAATCTGCATTTGTCAAAGAAAAAAAGAGTTTTAAAAATTAGCTGTCACGGCCATCCATAATTTCACTTCAACCTTATTTTATTTTAGGACCAACTAGGCATCAAGCACAACATTCCTTCGAAGCTTCATGAAAACCCATAAGTAGTTTCAGAGGAATATCACCACAAAAATGTTTACGGATGGACAGATTGATGCTGCACCAAGGTATAAGCTCGGCTGATCATTGATCAGTAGAGTTAAAAACAGAAACACAGCTCATAAATATTTGCAAATAATATCTGTTTTTTATTCACTTTCTTTCAACATCATATTTTAGCAACAATAAAAAACTGCCACTTAATTCAAAATGAAAGACGAATACATAAATAATACATACACTGTAATTCCTAAAATGTGTTTGTTTTTCATGTAAACAACATTTATTCTTTGATCAACTATGACATATTATAAGAATGAAACCTTGAGTGATGACATTAAATTAAATGGTTTCAAAAACCATTCAGAAGTGTATGCCACAACACTCAGTTGTACAACCTATTTACAGGTAATGCATATTTGTTTACTAGAAAACATACAGAATAGAATGATTTATTTAAATCAAAATCAAACATGAAATAGTTGCTGGTCAAACTTTCTCCTGTATAAAACCTTAAAACCGCTGTGGTCAAGTGGTAGAGCATTGCACTCAGAAGTCATGGGTTCGATCCCCGCCATGACCATATGTGCTGTGTTCCTGAGCAAGACACTTTATCTGCAATTTCTTAGTACTGATTCTAACCAGGAAGACATCGAGAGTGATTACAACAAGCTCAAAGAGCTTCCATTACAATCGATGTAAAATAAATACGTTTAGACTAAAACTGTATACAAAAATAAATAGGGAAACTACAAAAATAAAACTCATCCTGTGTTTAATACGCAAAAATAAAACATCTTTTATACTTAATTCGTGCTTGAACACTACTTTTTAACTTGTTACAAGTACCAGACTCAAAATATACAGTTCAGAAGGGGTGTTAGTGTGTGATCAACTTCATAAACTGTATGTACTGGCAAAGAAACAATAGTGGTCATGAAAAACGACTTTCCTTCATAGATAGCTTGACGCAATATATTTTAAATAATAATAACGGTTACTGTATGTCACACTTGTAAAAATACAAATATCTGTGAAACAATTGTATTCTGGCAGGGGACACCAAGAAGAGCAGACTGTTGTACTATAATAGTCAAATATTTATTTAAGATAAATGACTATAATATTCATATATTTATTTAAGATAAATGACTACAATAGTCATATATTTATTTAAGATAAATGACTATAATATTCATATATTTATTTAAGATAAATGACTACAATAGTCATATATTTATTTAAGATAAATGACTATAATATTCATATATTTATTTAAGATAAATGACTATAATATTCATATATTTATTTAAGATAAATGACTACAATAGTCATATATTTATTTAAGATAAATGACTAATATATTTGTTACAATTTTGTATTCCGAAAAACTACTATTCCAGATTTAGAAGGACTGTCTATACCTTTCTGTTTTAAAGGGCAGTAACATTGTATATACTAAATACAGGAGTCAATGTATGCATCTCCCTTCGATATATATATTTTTTTAATTTTTTTAACGAACGCTTATGTACTGGCCACTTTTTAACACAGTAGAGTATAAAATCCTGACTATTGTCCAGGGCACTTGTTTCAGCCAAAGTTTTTTTTTTACATTTTAGACAAAATTCAACTAGTACCTAACTAAGATGTATATCAATGAATCTGACATTTTAGCGGTAAATAAAAATACATTACTTTTCAAAATCGGTTGAGAAATAAAAAAATCACATGCAAAAGTAGTTTTTGATGGGGCATTTTCAATGCAATATTCCGCTTCATCAAAAAATTGAAAAATATTTTTTAAATTGAATTGAATTGGGGTTTTAAGGCACACCAACACATGAAAGGTTATATGACGTTTAACAGGAATGAACATGCCGGGCTCATCCTCCATGTACATCGAGATAAAATATGGAGAACGGGCCCAGAACCTTCTCACCCTGAACTGCAGAGTTGCTGCAAATTCTATTGTAGACACTCCATTTACGCTGGAGCCACGTTATAGTTTTTCTGCCACTGCTCTAGTGATATGAGCGAGATGCACCTGAAACAATGCAGGGGTCATGATGAATACCTTTAATGAGCATGAACAAAAAACGCTAAAATGAACATGAATTTGGGAGGGTTCTACCCATCTGCCTTCCCCTCGAACGGGATCTGCAGTGGCCCTATTCTAACAGGGCCTCCGGAACCACGCGTGGCTTTTTTTAGAGTTTTTATCCAAAAAATGGTTTTAATGTGTTGGATAAATGTAAATTAAGACACTCTGAAAGTTTTATAGCAAACTATTAAGGCTAACTGAAGTTATTTGAGATTATATAATTTTCTGCTGCCCCATCAACAAGGAATTTACATAGAAAAAGACCCAGCAAAAATACATTTTGGCTGTAAAATATTTATTTCTCAACCTATTTTCAAAACTAAGGCACTTTTATTTACCAGTAAAAATTCCATTTCTAAGGATATATAATGTATATGCATACATATATTACTAAAATTGCTCATGTTAATACTGAAAAACCTTTGGCTGAAACAAGCGCCCCAAACAAAAGTCCCCAAAGCTATCTTATAAACAAGACTGCAAGAAAAACATTGTGAGAATCCCACCAAAAACAAGTGTGACGGCTATTGCTTTGCGATAAATATTTCTTCTTTGCCGGTTAACAAATGTTTGAATATGTTTTGAATATTACTAATAAGTGAAAAATACGAATAATTCATTGCACATGAACACTTATATTATAATATAACAAATGTAAATACATGGTGCAGCAAATTGAATATATACTTAACGCCATTAAAAACGCAAGTTTGGTGTCTACAAGATTTTCGCGTAATTCCGATTTTACTTCTTTCAATACATGAATTTGATCGGTCACCAGATTTATAGGGAAAGTGGATAATTTCTAACATGTACATAACACTGCAATTGATCTAGGAGACATTTTAATTAAAAAATAAACACAAAAAAAAACGTGCATTTTTAATGGCGTTAAGTATATATCTTACAAAGAACAGAAAGAGATGATAAATTAATAGATGTTTACAATTATACATTCCTCCATTCTTTGTGCTAAAATATAAATATGACTTAATGGTGAGACAAATAACATACATACGGTCTGCATGAACACAAACTTCATCAATATATCACAACATGCAGATACGACTGATAAGAGTGTATAAAATACGCCATTTTTACAAGGTTTAATAAAAATATGTATGGCTTGAATTTGTTTACACAACAGCTGAAATCCAATTATGCCTAATTAAAGCAAGAATTGGAGGAAAACTCCCAGATGTTTCACTTTTCTACTAAATAAACAAAATTATTCATGAATGCTGAATGAAAAAGATTGTACAGATGCTTAAGAAAGTTAGGCGAAATTTTAATTCATCTTTATCAAGTTCATACAGGCAAGCGGAAGCAAAAAACCTCTAGCTTTACATGCAACACGACTATACCGAAACATACAAATGGTATATGGTGGAACTGTACATTACATATGCTACCTGTTGAAGCTTTACAGATGTAACCTAATGCAGTCTTTCACATGTAAACAGACAAAAACATAGCCTTACAAATGTTAACGAATGAAACTGTCATCGTACACATGTTTACCAATGAAACTTTAGCCTTACTAATGTTAACTGATGATGATATAGCCTTACAAATGTTATCTGATGAAAATATAGCCTTATAAATGTCAGGGAGTAAGTATACGGGGAGAAGAAACGGATCGTTTTGCCGTTTTATGTTGTTGCGCATGTGTTTCACTACTGCATGAAAATGACTACTTCCGGTTGTTTCGCGCGTGTGTGAAAAATAGAAAATTCTTATAAATTATTACACGTCTTACAAACTCAGTAAAGGTGCGAAATGTAAACATAAGTATTATTTATTCACATTGTGTCCTCTGATACAGAGCGTGTATCAGAGGACAAATAGCGTGTATTTGTTTGCATGTATAAAGGCACATTTTACCAGACGGTTCCATGTAACACAGATGGCGCCAGTCTGCGCCAAATAAAAAATGGTGACAGTGTATAGCTATTGCAAACGAGATAAGAGACTACGGGTTATTAAGGCACTAATAATAACAAAAAGTGAATAGTAGACATATTTATCTTTGTCAAGAAGGTAATTTCAAGGTGGTGATTATAAGACAAAGCCTAAAAAGAGGTGATGAAAATGTGCCTTTTGAGATATCAGCTGAAATTTTTAATTTTTCAAATCTAAAAATGGTTTGCAACTATTGCAAACGAGATACGAAGTATGGGTTATATTAGGCATTAATAATAACAAAAAGTGAATCGTAGACATATTTATCTTTGTCAATAAGTACTTTCGTGATGTTGATTATAACAGAAAGCCGTAAAAAAAGAGGCTGTAAAAACTGCCTAATTTGAGATGTTGGCTGAAATTTTAACTTTTCACATGTAACGCGATTACGATCAATTTACCCGTATCGATAAAATAGTGAATGGCGGCGTTCTAGCGCGACAACATAAATCGATAAACTAGAGCGTTTATGAACCCGTTTCTCCTCCCCGTATACTTACTCCCTGTAAATGTTAACTGATGAAAATGTAGCCTTGAAAATGTTATCTGATAAAACTGCAACATTACACATATTAACTGATGAAACTGTAGCCTTGCAAATGTAAACTGATGCAAATGTAGCATTACAAATGTTAACTGATGAAACTTTAGCATTACAAATGTTAACTGATGAAACTTTAGCATTACATAAGTTAACTGAAGAAACTTTAGCATTACATGAGTTAACTGAAAGCCTAACAAATGTACTGTCACAATGTAACTGGAATGGTCCATTAAATGAAGTTTCACACTTGATTAACACGTATCTTTATTACAGGTAATGCTGAAGATATAGATTGGTAGTTTAATGATCATGAAAATATTTGGATGCATTCTTACTTTTTGTCATTAATATACAACTGATTTATTATTGTAATTATATCATTGTTATGTAAATACTATTTTTAACTATACTTATTGCTCTGCCACCACCGAAGGCTGAAAACCTTTAATTTAAAGGTAGATGTATGTCCAGAGCTCAACGGATCTATTTACGAGGCAACATTGGAGTTACAATATAAATGGGTTTCCTAATAAACATGAAAATTGTAATTTACTATTTACTTAATGATTGTTTGTTTGTTTGTTTGTATGGTGTTTTACGTCATTTTCAACACATGTAAGGTTATATATGACGGTCGATTTTTTGTGGTGGAGGCAGACCACCCACTTTTCCTGGGTAGAATCAGTACTGTACACCTCCCGACATACGTAAGAATCGACACTTCCACACTTACAAGTCGAGCTCCCAGTGGGATTCAAACTCGCAGCGGTGAGAGGCGAAGAGAAAAATCAGTAGACAAAAGGTGTAACATAATTACCTCAACAATTCATTAAATGAATTGTGTTTTTTACGGCGCAGCAACACAAAAAAGTTAAATGGCACCAACATGAATGAACATTCCAGTCCCATCATCCTTTTACATCGAGATAATTCATTAAAATATAATATCAACATACAAGTAATAACATAATGACCTAATAATACTAATATGTAAACTTAAAGCATTATCAACACGGCCAAACAAACACGGCATGATTCATATGGCAAAAACACATAAAGCATTATCCACAAGGCAAAACAAAGTATCATGAACACGGAAAAACAAACAAAGCATAATGAAAATGGCAAAACAAACAAAACATCAAACAAAGCATCATGAACATGACAAAGCACAAAAGTTTAATACTTTACAGCTTTAATGTTGCTTGTATGCCGTTTCATATTACTACATGTGTAATAACATTGGTTAATGCATGCAATGTTCACGACAATACAACGCACCAAATTGTACTTGTTAAAGGGACACATGGCAATCTTCATTTTTTAATAACTCACGGCGTCCCGCTAGTTCTTGTGCGTAACTTGCATTTGTTCAATCATTAATGTTAATTATAACAATAGTATTAAGCAATTTGTTTTTGCATATTATTAATTTTTGATATTATTGCACCAATAATATATTAAAACTTATACCGGTAGTTTAATAAGACTAAAAAAACAAAAAAACTTAGAATTTGATTTATTTAAATGTAACCAGGGTAAAAATAAAAATGATACTGGATATATAAATCGAGACACCCATTTCAAACACTTCACGACTGCTGTGTGTCCATTTAAATGCAAATATTGCCAGCTACCACTTACTATAATAAATAATTAAAAATAATGATGAAAAATTATATAAAGAATATTAGTCATATTAATTTCATATGACAAAATATGAAATAACAAGAGGTCAATGACCTTGAAGCTCTACTGATAGATTCTGATAGCTAGGTGAAGTGAAGTTTCATAAAAACTGTCAAGTAGTTTCAGAGGAGTAGTCGCTACAAGTTGAAGTTTTTACTATATAACTCTAGGTAAACAAAGATGGCCACTGGCAGCCATGTTTAATGTCGAATCAAAATAATTTTTGACAAGGATCAACATCTTGTCATGCTGATCATTTCAGAAAAAGTCCCATATCAATATCACTTACAGTGTTCAAGAAGTAGTCGCTACAAACTTGTTTTTAAAAATCTATGTTTAGCTGTGGTGGCCATCTTGAATTTCCAGCCGACCTGAAATTGTGCTAGGATCAACTAGACATCAAGAGCAACATTCCTGTGAAGTTTCATGAAAATCCGTCTAGTGGTTTCAGAGGAGTAGTCACTACACATTTTTACTATACAAACTCTTATGTAAACAAAGATGGCCACTGGCAGCCATGTTTAATGTCGAATCAAAATAATTTTTGACAAGGATCAACATCTTGTCATGCTGATCATTTCAGAAAAAGTCCCATATCAATATCACTTACAGTGTTCAAGAAGTAGTCGCTACAAACTTGTTTTTAAAAATCTATGTTTAGCTGTGGTGGCCATCTTGAATTTCCAGCCGACCTGAAATTGTGCTAGGATCAACTAGACATCAAGAGCAACATTCCTGTGAAGTTTCATGAAAATCCGTCTAGTGGTTTCAGAGGAGTAGTCACTACACATTTTTACTATACAAACTCTTATGTAAACAAAGATGGCCACTGGCAGCCATGTTTAACGTCGAATCAAAATAATGTTTGACTAGGATCAACATAATGTCATGCTGATCATTTTAGAAAAAGTCCCATATCAATATCACTTATAGTTTTCAAGAAGTAGTCGCTACAAACTTATTTTTTAAAAATCTATTTTTAGCTGTGGCGGCCATCTTAAATTTTTGGCCGACCTGAAATTTTGCTACGATCAATTGGACATCAAGAGCAACATTCCTGTAAAGTTTCATGAAAATCCGCCAAGTAGTTTTAGAGGAGTAGTCGCTACAAGTGTTTACTATATAACTCTATGTAAACAAAGATGGCCACTGGCAGCCATGTTTAACGTCGAATCAAAACGATTTTTGACAAGGACCAACATCATGTCATGCTGATCATTTTAGAAAAAGTCCCATATCAATATCACTTATAGTTTTCAAGGAGTAGTCGCTACAAACTTGTATTTTAAAAATCTATTTTTAGCTTTGGCGGCCATCTTGGATTTTGCATCAACATGAATTTTTGCTAGGATCAACTAGACTTCATGGGCAACATTTCTGTAAAGTTTCATGAATATCCATCCAGTAGTTTCAGAGGGGTAGTCGCTACAAGTTTTTACTATATAAATCTATGTAAACAAAGATGGCCGCTAGCGGCCATGTTTAAAGTCGCATCGAAATAAATTTCGACAAGGATCAACATCATGTCATGCTGATCATTTTAGAAAACGTCCCATATCAATATCACTTACAGTTTTCAAGAAGTAGTCGCTACAAATTTATTTATTTTAAATCTATTTTTAGCCGTGGCGGCCATCTTGAATTTCCGGCCAGCCTGAAATTTTTCTAGGATCAACTAGACATCAAGAGCAACATTCCTGTGAAGTTTCATGGACATCCGTCAAGTAGTTTCAGAGAAGTAGTCGCTACAAGTTTTTACTATATAACTCTATGTAAACAAAGATGGCCACTGGCAGCCATGTTTAACGTCGAATCAAAACGATTTTTGACAAGGACCAACATCATGTCATGCTGATCATTTTAGAAAAAGTCCCATATCAATATCACTTATAGTTTTCAAGGAGTAGTCGCTACAAACTTGTATTTTAAAAATCTATTTTTAGCTTTGGCGGCCATCTTGGATTGTGCATCAACATGAATTTTTGCTAGGATCAACTAGACTTCATGGGCAACATTTCTGTAAAGTTTCATGAATATCCATCCAGTAGTTTCAGAGGAGTAGTCGCTACAAGTTTTTACTATATAAATCTATGTAAACAAAGATGGCTGCTAGCGGCTATGTTTAAAGTCGCATCGAAATAAATTTCGACAAGGATCAACATCATGTCATGCTGATCATTTTAGAAAAAGTCCCATATCAATATCACTTATAGTTTTCAAGAAGTAGTCGCTACAAACTTGAATTTAAACAAGAGGTCAATGACCTTGAAGCTCTACTGATTGATTTTGATTTCAGGAAGTAGTCACTACAGACTTGTTTTTTGAAAATCTATTTTTAACCGTGGCGGCCATCTTGAATTTCCGGCCGACCTGAAATTTTGCTAAGATCAATAAGACATTAAGAGCAACATTCCAGTGAAGTTTCATGAAAATCCGTCAGGTAGTTTCAAAGAAGTAGGCGCTACAAGTTTTCATTATATAACTCTATGTAAACAAAGCAGCCATGTTTAAGTTCAAATCAAAACGATTTTTGACAAGGACCAACATCATGTCATACTGATCATTTTAGAAAAAGTCCCATATCAATATCTCTTATTGTTTTGAAGAAGTAGTCGCTACAAACTTATTTATTTTAAATCTATTTTTAGCTGTGGCGGCCATCTTGAATTTCCGGCCGACCTGAAATTTTTCTAGGATCAACTAGACATCAAGACCAACATTCCTGTGAAGTTTCATGAACATCCGTCAAGTAGTTTCAGAGGAGTAGTCGCTACAAGTTTTTACTATATAACTCTATGTAACCAAAGATGGCCACTGGCAGCCATGTTTAACATCGAATCAAAATAATTTTCCACAAGGATCTACATCATGTCATGCTGATCATTTTAGAAAAAGTCTCATATCAATATCACTTATAGTTTTCAAGAAGTAGTCGCTACAAACTTATTTTTTAAAAATCTATTTTTAGCTGTGACGGCCATCTTGAATTTCCGGCCGACCTGAAATTTTGATAGGATCAATTAGACATCAAGAGCAACATTCCTGTAAAGTTTCATGACAATCAGCCAAGTAGTTTCAGAGGAGTAGTCGCTACAAGTTTTTACTATATAACTCTATGTAAACAAAGATGGCCGCTGGCAGCCATGTTTAACGTTGAATCAAAACGATTTTTGACTAGGATCAACATCATGTAATGCTGATCATTTTAGAAAAAGTCCCATATCAATATCACTTATAGTTTTCAAGAAGTAGTCGCTACAAACTTATTTTTTAAAAATCTATTTTTAGCTGTGACGGCCATCTTGAATTTCCGGCCGACCTGAAATTCTTCTAGGATCAATTAGACATCAAGAGCAACATTCCTGTAAAGTTTCATGACAATCCGCCAAGTAGTTTAAGAGAAGTAGTCGCTACAAGTTTTTACTATATAACTCTATGTAAACAAAGATGGCCGCTGGCAGCCATGTTTAATGTTGAATCAAAACGATTTTTGACTAGGATCAACATCATGTCATGCTGATCATTTTAGAAAAAGTCCCATATCATTATCACTTATAGTTTTCAAGAAGAAGTTGCTACAAACTTGTATTTTAAAACTCTATTTTTAGCTTTGGCGGCCATCTTGGATTTCACATCAACATGAATTTTTGCTAGGATCAACTAGACTTTATGGGCAACATTTCTGTAAAGTTTCATGAATATCCATCCAGTAGTTTCAGCTGTGAAGTCGCTACAAATAAAAGTTTACGGACAGACAGACGGACAGACAGACAGACGGACGGACGGACGGACGACGGACGCCGCACCACGGCATAAGCTCTGCTGATCTCTGATCAGTAGAGCTAAAAATCTATTTTTAGCTTTGGCGGCCATCTTGGATTTCACATCAACATGAATTTTTGCTAGGATCAACTAGACTTCATGGGCAACATTTCTGTAAAGTTTTATGAATATCCATCCAGTAGTTTCAGAGGAGTAGTCGCTACAAATAAAAGTAAACGGACAGACGGACGGACAGACAGACGGACGGACGGACGACGGACGCCGCACCACGGCATAAGCTCTGCTGATCTCTGATCAGTAGAGCTAAAAATGGATGTAAGATCCTCAATAAATAACAAAGTTTAAGATAAAAGACCGATGCATATAAGAACACAATGATGATCCCATACTTATTGAAAACACATGGTACTTTGCTTTTGATTTTATTATAAATAATTTTCACAAAGATTTTCATTGATTACCTAATATCACGACTATAATGATTATAAATAATACTGGCAACTTGTTTGCAGATCTAGAGACTACGCTGAATTGTTTTAGTTTTTTCACTTAGTTGTCATCTCAATTTGAATACCGTATTTTCCCAAATAGAAGTGCCCAGGCGCTATGCAAAATGCAAAGCAGGCCCTTTTATAAAATTATTATTTATTTTTTTACTTTTGTTTTGTAATTTTCTATTAAAGATCAAAAAAAAAATTTACTTTTGAAGATATTCAAAGCGTGGGGTGGATGCTTTTATTAAGGGAGACGCTATTATTAGGGGAAATACAGTATCTAAGGTTGGCTGACAGACAGTATTAGAGATTAAACATGAAAAGGATACCACATTTCAAATGAAACACTGTAGAGGTTAGTTAACCTCTGCTCCCTGAATTTTATAAATTATTTAGACCGTGTCCTTTTGCCATTTTCAAAAAATAATAAGAAAGCACTGTAATACATAGTATATAGCACTGTCATGTCATGCCACCAAGGCCTTTTGCATATCTACAGCACTGAAATACATTACTGTCATCAAGTCCATCATGCCGTATAACATCTTGCCTTCATGCCACGTCATCAAGCCCATCATGCCGTATAACATCTTGCCTTCATGCCATGTCATCAAGGCCATCATGCCGTATAACATCTTGCCTTCATGCCACGTCATCAAGTCCATCATGCCGTATAACATCTTGCCTTCATGCCACGTCATCAAGGCCATCATGCCGTATAACATCTTGCCTTCATGCCACGCCATCAAGGCCATCATGCCGTATAACATCTTGCCTTCATGCCACGTCATCAAGTCCATCATGCCGTATAACATCTTGCCTTCATGCCACATCATCAAGGCCATCATGCCATATAACATCTTGCCTTCATGCCACGTCATCAAGTCCATCATGCCGTATAACATCTTGCCTTCATGCCACATCATCAAGGCCATCATGCTGTATAACATCTTGCCTTCATGCCACCTCATCAAGGCCATCATGCCGTATAACATCTTGCCTTCATGCCACATCATCAAGTCCATCATGCCGTATAACATCTTGCCTTCATGCCACATCATCAAGGCCATCATGCTGTATAACATCTTGCCTTCATGCCACCTCATCAAGGCCATCATGCCGTATAACATCTTGCCTTCATGCCACATCATCAAGGCCATCATGCTGTATAACATCTTGCCTTCATGCCACCTCATCAAGGCCATCATGCCGTATAACATCTTGCCTTCATGCCACCTCATCAAGGCCATCATGCCATATAACATCTTGCCTTCATGCCACATCATCAAGGCCATCATGCCGTATAACATCTTGCCTTCATGCCGTATAACATCTTGCCTTCATGCCACATCATCAAGGCCATCATGCCGTATAACATCTTGCCTTCATGCCACATCATCAAGGCCATCATGCCATATAACATCTTGCCTTCATGCCACGTCATCAAGGCCATCATGCCGTATAACATCTTGCCTTCATGCCACGTCATCAAGGCCATCATGCCGTATAACATCTTGCCTTCATGCCACGTCATCAAAGTATAACATCTTGCCTTCATGCCACGTCAAGGCCATCATGCCGTATAACATCTTGCCTTCATGCCATGTCATCAAGGCCATCATGCCGTATAACATCTTGCCTTCATGCCACTTCATCGTCCATCATGCCATATAACATCTTGCCTTCATGCCACGTCATCAAAGTATAACACCTTGCTTTCATGCCACGTCAAGTCCATCAAGCCGTATAACATCTTGCCTTCATGCCATGTAATCAAGCCGTATAACATCTTGCCTTCATGACACGTCATCAAGGCCTTCATGCCGTATAACATCTTGCCTTCATGCCATATAACATCTTGCCTTCATGACACGTCATCAAGGCCATCATGCTGTACAACATCTTGCCTTCATGACACGTCATCAAGGCCTTCATGCCGTATAACATCTTGCCTTCATGCCGTATAACATCTTGCCTTCATGCCATATAACATCTTGCCTTCATGCCACGTCATCAAGGCCATCATGCCGTATAACATCTTGCCTTCATGCCACATCATCAAGGCCATCATGCCGTATAACATCTTGCCATCATGCCGTATAACATCTTGCCTTCATGCCGTATAACATTTTGCCTTCATGCCACGTCATCAAGGCCATCATGCCGTACAACATCTTGCCTTCATGCCACATCATCAAGGCCATCATGCCGTATAACATCTTGCCATCATGCCGTATAACATCTTGCCTTCATGCCGTATAACATTTTGCCTTCATGCCACATCATCAAGTCCATCATGCCGTATAACATCTTGCCTTCATGCCACATCATCAAGGCCATCATGCCGTATAACATCTTGCCATCATGCCGTATAACATCTTGCCTTCATGCCACATCATCAAGGCCATCATGCCGTATAACATCTTGCCATCATGCCGTATAACATCTTGCCTTCATGCCGTATAACATCTTGCCTTCATGCCACGTCATTAAGTCCATCATGCCGTATAACATCTTGCCTTCATGCCACGTCATCAAGGCCATCATGCCGTACAACATCTTGCCTTCATGCCACATCAACAAGGCCATCATGCCGTATAACATCTTGCCTTCATGCCACATCAACAAGGCCATCATGCCGTATAACATCTTGCCATCATGCCGTACAACATCTTGCCTTCATGCCACATCAACAAGGCCATCATGCCGTATAACATATTTAGAATTTTTATGAAACTATTAAATGTCTGAAGAGGCTTACGATTACTGATCGACTAATTCACAATAACAGTAAATTTAAAATGTACTATGTAAAATGTCAATACAGTTAACCCTGTTAGCACTGTCATGCCATGTCACTACAGCCATCTTGCTGTATAATTAAGTCATTTATTATCAGTTATTTAAAATGTACTAGGTAAACTGGTTCCACCTGTGGTGGTAGGAAGCAAGGTCAGGTCTGATGAAGTGGTAGCAAATGCAGGCCATTTGAGTATAAAAGTATTGCTTGGTAAATGCCTACGATGACATTTGATGTTATAGTTTGGGTTAAAATAAGGCTACATCTAACTCTAAAGTTTAAAGCAACTTGACATATACCCAGACACCAGATACCTAATTATCACAGTTTCAAGATGAATAATCACGATTATTACTGTGTAATACCTTGATGTGTGAGCTCACAACACGTAACAAAATGATATAGTTTCTTTTTCACTAAAACAACATTTTGCAAAAAGACAGAATTATGTTTAAAAAAAGAATCTTAAATTGATTCCTATTTCATATCAAATTATGATGAACCTGTATTTTAGCATGTAATAATTACAATTTGAATACTGAACTAATTTCATTAATTTGATATAAAATGGATTCTCGAGAAGATTCCCTATTTTTCTAAAAAAAGGAAAACATTCAAGATTGTCAGTGACTTTTGAGTTTTATAAATTTATGCTTAAAACTCATTATTAATCAGTGTCTGCAATAGCCAATATTCTAATAGGCGTTTAAACGATCTTATTTACAAGGAGTGTTACATATGATCATATTTACAAGGTGTGCCAAATGCAAAAAAACAATCGCAACTTCTCTATATCTCCGCCATGTACACATACACACTGGCAGCCTTGTAATAAACTGACACCACTTTATAATTCATTAACTGGTAAATACTCAGGTTCATACTAACTTGACACACCAACCAACATTTTAAAGACATTTTTTTCAGGCCACTTTTTTATTATTGCTAAATGCTCTCCCATAACAATTAGCGGTATTCACATCCAGGATCTTCCACAGGCCATTTAAGAGCCTATCAACATTCCCCCTATCCCTTAATTCTAAAATCTAATTCCCCCTACTCCCTAATTAACCCTCTATCCTTTAATCTCTCTGCCCTATCCCTTAAAAACACCAATAAATCTCCAAATTGCATTATATAAATAGCTCCTTGTAGGCTATACTTCTTAAATATCCATCCATTTACAGTTGAAATATACTTCAAATTGCATTTAAATAAATCATGATCCGTAAAAATATTGATCAACCGAAGGGTACCTCCCTCGCTCACCCACCCCATGACATTCAAATTTGATTTCCCCTATCCCTTTATTAATTTCTGTGGAAGACCCCCGACATCCCTTACAAAAACACTTTCTTCAAGCCTAAATTAGAGCAACAACAATAGAAATATAATGTCTACCAGTTTTGAAATTATTTTTTTACCTGAATTATTTATTTCCAAAGTTTAGTTAGTCTTTTTCATTATACAAGGCTCAAGCCAATAATTTATAGAGCTTTTCAATTAAATTCCAGTGTTTTTATAAGGCATTTGCGAATACCAGTCAAATTTCTGTGTTTTAACTAGCCATTTGCGAATACCATTTATACTTTTCTCACTACCAGCACTAAGATAAAGATATCAGTATTGGCAATGTCTGCATTGAGATCATCTCTGTTTATTTATTTCCTAAAACAACACAGGCCAGTCTCTGCTCCAGGTAGATCAGCCTCCTGCTAATCGAGCTACAAAATCTTCAGGCTTACCCTTTAAATTGTCTCATTCACCGACTAGTTGACTTTCATGAAATCACATCATGTCTATATAGAATGTTTATTTATTTTTTCATTTCGTACATATCAAAATGTTATGAGTTTTATTCTTTATTCTTGACCATACTGAATAAAAGATGGCCAACCCCAACAAGCCGTTGTACCTGTGACGGACAGGTAGTCTTGCAGCTTGTAATATTTTTCAGTCATTTATTTCCATGAAGCTCCATCTTTCAATTATTTCTCTTTATATTCTAAACACTTTTCTGTTTTAATTCTAAATTCACAGTATGGACACTTATTAACTCATTCTATACAAAGTGTTAGAACATTCCTCATAATATCATATCATCCATGTCTCTACATACTTTTCAAAAAATGACTTGACACATCACACATCAAAACATGACACGACACATCAAATCACATAAGACATCAGTCTTGTCAAACATGACATCGTACATTACATGTCAAACATGACATGACACATCACCTGTAAAACATGACATCACTTGTCAAACATGACACATCACTTGTCAAAAAATGACGACACATCACCCATTAAAACATGACATGACACATCACAGGTAAAAACATGACATGTCACGTCAATCTGCATCATGTCATGACAAGACACATTCACTCTGTTTCTGAGGTTCTGCATTACATGGTGGAGAATCCTGTGGAGTGTCAATATCACTACGTATCGTCATCGCCCCCGGCGACAAATTTCCCTCCTCGACCGACCCGGGGTCAGAAGTGTCAAGTTCAGTGACAAGTTGTAACGATGGTGGCGCCTGTTCAGCAAGTTTTGTGAGAACATGAATTTGGCCACGTATGGCATGCAGGAATGGCTTGTATCCAACACTGAAATATATGGAAAAAAATTCTCTTTATGAATTGCTTGAACAGAAAAAAATAATCTTACAGTGACCAGAGTTGTTCTCCAGAGTTGTTCTCCGGAAACACTGATAAATTATCTAGTTGAAATACAAAAAAAGAGACAGTTATTTATTCCCAACGAGACTACAAATGATGGAGTATTCTCTTAACAAATGGTAGAGTCATCTGCTGTCAACAATGATGTCGGTAACATAAACAATTGCATAATGTCATTGTGAAATAAACATACAAAACGTTCAATGTCGACATCAATGCAAAAAATTTCAATTGTAAAATAATTAATCATAATCATGGTAAACATGGATTGAGGTTTTGCCAAGGTTCCGATTAAAGCAGAATTCCAACCCTTGGTACTTCTTTAATCGGAACCTTGGCAAAACCTCAGTTCGGATACAGTTACACCGCATGTTGGAATTCGTGGTCTTCACGATACCCATGAATTATTTGGAACCCAAACGTTTTTTTGTTGCGAGGGATAATATGAAACCTACCATTCAGTGTCTGACCAGAGTTCTAAGTAGGACAACCCCTCCCTCATTCTGGCCACAATCTCGAGGGGTGTGTCCGTCATACTGGCGGTATTGATGGTTCGTATCACAGCCAGCGAGTCACGTAGTACTAACGCAATAAGTAATGCCCACTCTAAACATCCTGCTTCCAACATAATCTGGAACAGGTATCTGTTTTAAATGGAGAAAAAAGGTTCAAAGTATTAATGATTTAAAACTTTAATAATCTAAATTTGAAGTGAAAATCTTTATTTAAAGTATATTACCAGATCTCAAAGTACATGTATGCTCTTCTATGCCTTCCACCATCTAGGGAACACATTTCCATAGGTCAAAATTTAAATATTAATATTTCAATGAAACTTGTCAGATATATTTTAATATATTACAAGTTGTGTATGTGAATTATACTAAAGGGACACTGTCCGTAAGTAAGCAGATATTGAGCATAGCCAATTAACTGTCTTGATATTTATTCAGTAAAATGTATGCATGGAAACATTAGCATAGACCCAGATGTCTGTAGTAATACATTTGTGAGTTTGAAAAAAAAAGAGTTTTATTTATTATTTGTAAACAACGTGGGACCCACATTATTTACATTTTCTACTGATCACGTGACATCCATTAGAGCATTAGGTTTTATATATAGTATGTCTTACGTAATATATCTGGCCCATTTAGCTCACTTGGGAGCAAGTTTGACTATTGCGTAGTTCATAATTATTACCCGCAAGTGTAATTTTAGTGTGGGTTACGAGTTCAACCCCACGAAGCAGTACTTCTTTTTTTGTACCGCTATTGAATTCCGTCAAACAATCTTAGTTTTATTAAGTAACTATTCAATAATGGTTGGTGTGTGTTATGTTTGTCAATGTAATTATTTTGTGTTTTATAAGCTAAAAGTTATGGACATTGTCCCTTTAAAATGGGGTGATCTCCCTTTCAAGTATTTAATGTGATACCAAATATTTGAGAATAGTGAAAAATATGTGAGATATACTGAAGTCACATCATACTCTTTTCCCCTATATTATAGGTTATTGAATTTGTATGGCTAAATATTACTTGGAACGAGTTGTTTTGGCAAAGGACGACGAGCTTGCGAGTCGTCCTGCGCCAAAACAACGAGTTCCAAGTAATATTTAGCCATACAAATTCAATAACCTTTTTATTGTATACTTTCATATTGTTTTCGATCAATGTTAATTGTATGACTATTATTTTTCATTGTATTTGTGTTATTTTTATAGCTTTTGATGGAATTCCTATCTTGTCATTCAGTTTCATTTTGTGTGGATGATTATTTGGCGCAAAAACGACGTCGACGTCGGATGACGTCATTAAAGCGATTTTCTAAAGTTTGTTTGCCATTCGATAACGTTAAAAACAGTGGGTGAGTGACCATTTCAATTATTTTATCAATTTCTGCCATAAAAGGTTGAAAAAAACACATATTTTTTTGTTGACACTATAGGAAGGATTCCGTTATTTTATTTGAAAGTAGTTCCTTATTTCTATTTCGCGGCTCTTAGCAAGCACGAGAAAAAGTTCCGGTGCAATATCAATGTGTGCAATATCGTAGAATATTGCACACTTAGCTCAATGCAAACTGAACGGGACAATATGAAAGTATATAATAATTAAATAAACAAGCAGCATCTTTTTCTATAGAAAGTGAGACACAATAATGATAAAGATCAAGTTAAGTTTAATAGTTAGGCACAATCAAACTGTGGGGAATTAATAAAAGAATGATGATATTCCTTCAGACATGCTATGACAGTGAACAACCCATGTCTGTAGACCGCAGACGGCTTGGCTAAACGAAATGTGAATTCCTGTTGTGTTAACTTGATGGAAGAAGGTGCTAGTTGGCTAGGAGTATTCAGGAGCATGCCTTCCCGGATAAGCAATAGTGCATTCTGGAGTGTAATTGTTTTAACTGATGTGCAGATCCGAGCCTGCTGTCAGGGTTCGACACTAACGGTAGTCCGAGACCACCAAAATTTGCCTCGTATTACCCAGACCTCCAAGCTGAGTAATCCCGTGGACTACCTACTTTTGACAAAAACAAATAGACATAATTGTCAACTTAGTAATAAAACAAAACAAATTAAACAACTTTATTATTGTTTTTTTAATACACTCGAAGCACTCGTTTATTAAAGCGATTTGATGAGGTATTGAGTGTATTTCATTGATAAAGTATGAAATTAACGTATATGGATGTGCATCTTTCCCAAAATGCGTTGCAAAACTTAGGGATATGCTTCTTTTTTCATATGTCACCGGTTTTCACGATTCCAAAAAGAACGCAACTCGCAAGAAAAGATAGGACCAAAAATATATTTGTTTAGCTCTGAATATATTTCATTGATATACATGTACAGGCCTTACACTACTGCATAAATATTCAAAAATTAGACCAAGTGAACTTAAATTTAAGGCTGGGAAAATGGATTTTAAAAATATTTCCAAAAAAAACATTTTGAAACAGTCTATATCCCTGAGAGAGCTTTCTACTTTAAATAAGACATTAATTTGCAATTAAAAATCATCTCAGAGCAGATGGTGAATCTCAGAATTTTATAAAAAATAATAAAGACGGGACGAATCATCCGACTGAAATGGTCATATACCACTATTGCATTTCCCATAGGCTTACATTATAGCCTTTTGGCCTTCAATCCCTGTTTCTAAATAAGACTGGCTGAAAAAAAACTAACTTTTCTTAAAGAACTATCTTATATACACTCAGAATGATCAGCAAATTGGAAATAATGGAATGCTTTCAGTCTCTAATACTTCACTGGCAGTAAATAAATTGTACTTTATTTCCTTTTTTTTTACTTTTTGTAAATATGCCCTCAGTACAATTTTATCAATAAAATTGCAAATTACAATCAAAATATCCTAAATGAACCTGTTTTATGCTGAAAATTTAATATTCTGATGTTTTATGGGGATTTGTTATGATTTTGGTAATTCATTCTAATCAGAATCTATCTTACAATCTGACTATATGCCCTAATAGACCCTATACTTTTTTCAACCAATCAGACGCCCCAAAACAATAGTGGTTACTGTATCTGACCTAAAAGAAAATGGTGTTTCAATTAAATGGCTCATCCATGTATAATGATGAAAAACATAAAATAACATGTAAGGACTAAGGTGTGTCTGTGAGCATTTTAAGTTGTTACGGGCTGTTTGGAATGATAGGAAGATGTAAATCCTGGTTTTATCTGACTTTAAAAGACTTCAAGACCTTGCAGAGTGAGGCCAACAAGCAGATGTGCGACTTATGAAATTGATCAATACTGAGATAGAATCCGTCTACTGTTTCCTTCGTTACTTATATTTTGTTTAGTTTAAATCCCTTTATTCTGAGGTTTATATTTTGAAAACTAGCCAGACTATCAAAATCTGTGCAGGACTACTTGATTTTGAAAGTTGGTAGTCCTGCGGACTACTTGGGGAACAAAGTTAGTGTCAAACCCTGGCTGTGCACTTAGCCACGTCCATAGCAGACAAACTTCTAAACAAAGTTAAGTCAAATTTCATATAATTACTGCAATACGTTGCGTTGTAAACTTTCACCTCTCACTGCTGTGGGTTTGAATCCCAATGGGAGCTCAACTTTTGAAGAAGTGTCGATTCTTATGGATGGCGGGAGGTGTACAAAACTAGTTCTATCCAGGAAAAGTGGGTGGTCTGCCTCCATTACAAAAACTCGACTGTCGTATGTAACCTTACCTGTGTTGAAAATAACGTAAAACACCATACAAAACATACAAACAAACAAACTACCTTAGTTCCAATTCTGACTGATTTGGTCCCTTGGAGCATATCTCCTGTGAAAGTAGTTCCAGCTCGGGTGACAGACTGTCGATACTGCTGCTGGAGTCGGCGAGGAAATCAAAATCCCCAATCAGGGAGCTGGAATCCGACACCTCCATTGTGGCAAGACTACTATCATCAGCTAGAATAGAGTAATCAAATACACCACTACAGATTCAATCCAGTGACCTAATGCTTAAAGGGACACCGGACACCACATACACAACTTGCACTTGTTCAATCATTAATTATAAGGTGTAACACCCATTGGAAAACAGGAAGTGCTTGCCTGGGGTAGAACAGGAAGTGCTTGCCTGGGGTAGTCGCATAATGGCTACTGATAAATAATTCTCATTTCTCTTACTAAAAAAAGGCATTTTCACTAATTTTGAGTGCCAGTGTTGGTTTATATCACACTGGTAATCTATTTGAGACATTTTATAATGATTTTCATGTTAAAAATTGTTCTTCAAAAAAAAACAAGAGCATTAAGAATTGCAGGGCAATCCATAGTCCCCCACCGGCCCACACAAGCATTTTCCAGACATTTCCTATGATGGAGGTCAAATATCAAGGTCAAGGTCACAATGACCTTTTTTTGGTAGGCGACACACCATTATCCCAAGATGTATTCACATAGCAAGTTTGGTATATCTAAGTTTATAGTATTGAAAATACGGTCCAGACAAGCATTTTCTATGACAGAGGTCACAGGTCAAGGTCACAGTGATCTTATTTTGGTACGTGACACACCGCTATCCCAAGATGTATTCACAAACCAAGTTTGGTATCTCTAAGTGTTATAGTATTGAAAATACGGTCCAGACAAGCATTTTCTAAGACAGAGTTCACAGGTCAAAGTCACAATGACCTTATTTTGGTACGCGACACACCGCTATCCCAAGATGTATCCACATACCAAGTTTGGTATCTCTAAGTGTTATAGTATTGAAAATACAGTCCGGACAAGCATTTTCTCTGACAGAGGTCACAGGTCAAGGTCACAGTGACCACAGGTCAAGGTCACAGTGACCTTATTTTGGTACGCACACACCGCTATCCCAAGATGTATCCACACACCAAGTTTGGTATCTCTAAGTGTTATAGTATTAAAAATACGATCCGGACAAGCATTTTCTATGACACAGGTCAAGGTCAAGGTCACAATGACCTTATTTTGGTACGTGACACACCGCTATCCCAAGATGTATTCACATACCAAGTTTGTTATCTCTAAGTGTTATAGTATTGAAAATACGGTCCAGACAAGCATTTTCTATGACAGAGGTCACAGGTCAAGGTGACAATGACCTTATTTTGGTATGTGACACAATGCTATCCCAAGATGTATCCACATACCAAGTTTGGTATCTCTAAGTGTTATAATATTGAAAATACGGTCCGGACCTGTGACCTCTGTCATACAAAATGCATATAGACATCATGGGCAACATACATCATGGGAAACATTCCTGTACAGTTTCATGAAAATCCATCCAGTAGTTTCAGAGGAGTAGTTCTACAAAAAAAAGTTTACGGACGGACGGACGGACACCGCACTACAGCACAAGTTCTGCTGATCTTGGTCAGTAGAGCTAAAAATGAAAACTGCAAGTCAAAATAGTACTGGATTAATAAATCAAGACACACATTTGAATGCTTGGTAAACATTTCAAGATTTCTATGTGTCCCATTAAGGAAAACCTTTTTCCAGGTCTTATATAAATATATAAAACAGAAAATTAACCTGTAAAAAGGGTTGACCATTTGCCACTCCCTAATTCCAGCCTCAATTTAGAGATTACTTGTTTAAATACCCCTATTAAGGGATCACCTTCTTAAAACACTTTTCAAGAGTCGCTTTAAGGGCACCTAACTTCAGCATGATACTGTTATGTGTTAAGGTCCACAGTAATTGCCTGTGTTCTACTAACTAACTGAACAGGTTAGCCATTTCTCCACTGGTTCTCTTCCCTAGTTCTGTCTCTCCAACATATTTACATCTGAACTTTAAATCAAATATCACCTTACCTTTTATTGTCCAAAAGGATGACATTATTATCTATTACCAATGAAAAGATTCAATTTTTCTGACTACTAAGTGAAAATAGTAAAAAAAAGAGTGAATGTTACACAAAGAAAAGAAAGTAGAATGAGATTCAACCTCTGACAGGTATTTTTATCATGAGAGTTGACGGGTATGTTTCACTTACTTCTAAAACCTTGAGGTTTCAGAATGACATCGTCCGAGATTCCATTGGAGACGAAGCTATCGACCTGCGGCAGCGTTCGACCCGTGAAATCTTTGTCAGCCTGCTCGGGAACTAGGCTAGCCATGTTACTGAAGCTTTGGCTCCCCATGTCATCATCCAGAAGTGATAATGATGCAAGACTTGATGTAGAAACTGAAAATAAAACAGTTCCAATAAACATTTCACCTACATACATAAACTTTGCATATCAGTGGTGCTTGCAGGTAGACTCAGCACATTAATAACAAAGAATGTAGGGTTCTCATAAACAAGGATGCCCCAAAACGAAAATATTAAGGCATTAACAAATCCAATTTCAAGTCATACAGACATGTGAAATCCTTGAAACATGTACATTACAAGATGCCCTGCTTTTGACAGTTAAGTATAGAGGTCATCAATATGTATCTATGTACGAGGGTGCTTCAAAAAGTTCTGTCACTAGGCATATATCCTTTGAACTGGATATTACACTAAGATAAAGTAGTGTACTTATAGTACTACTGGGTTCGCTCTCTTAAATTTCACAACAAAAATGAAAAAAATCCGGTTATTTATACCCCTGAATTACCTCCCACTACCACTACTTTTCGATACTGGCATCTCTGAAAATGTCCTTGTTACAAAACGTTGTAAAAATTATTTGAATAATTCTATGCTTTTAAATTTACTTGTACGCCATCTGTTGTTATTCGCCTATAATCCCTGAAAATGAATGTCGAGAATTCGGAAAGGTCTTGCTGTAAACCAGATATGAGTGAATGCATATCCCTTAATTTTAGCGGAAATAACACTGATTTTCTTCATTTTGTTTACGGAAATGTTATAATATCTTTTAAATGTCGTAATTATTCTCATAGTATTAATATGTTTCATATTTTTTTTACAAATCCTAGTCCTTCAGTGTTTAAATTCCATATTCAACACATTATTGTAGAATTTTGCACAATGTTTAGTGAAAATATTGATCATCCAAAAACGCCATTTCAGAAGACTGCCCTTCCATTTAATGTCCATTTATCATTAAATTAATTTTACATGTTAGCTTAAAATGTTAATTTCTAAGACAATGCCTTTTCATCTACCATGCTTAAATTCTGAATCTTGTAATGCACAGATATAACTGGTAATGTATGAGAAATTTCAAAGGTCTTCGACAAGTACTTAAAAAGAAACAGGCATTTAAAAAAGTAACAGTTAACATACCTGAAAAAAACTCAGGACGAAAATGCCTCAGTATGTATAAGTGACGTATATTAAATGTTCAATAACTGTCGTCACACAAAAGATACAGTATTCATTTTACCATCAATGGAATGGTATTGAAACTCTCTTTCATTTTGTATCAAACATCAACACTCACAACGAGCACATAATTGTTAAAACGCGTTAGTGACAGAACTTATTGAATGACCCTCGTATTTCTTAGAAACACATGTTCCAACTTGATTATGTTGCTGAAGTCAAGCTTTTAGCTAAAGTGGCTCGACCTTTATATCTGTATAAACCTTTATATAAACAAGAGTTGCGCACAATATGGTGTCTCACCTAAAGTGACATGTCCATCATACATGTTTTAAGCAATCTTCATCTTGACAAAATCAAGGGTTTATAGTAACTGTTAATGCGGTCAAACACTGTTGTCAAAATTCAGTAGGTTAGCATTACTTAGTTTTCCTTAACACATCTTCATCTTACCACAAGGAACGTCGTTATCCAAGACCAATAACTCTGACTTTCATTTCGATGGAGTTAAACAGCCTTTTAAAGCTTGTTTTAGAAGTAATATGGTATAAGCAGTGCTGAATATCAGTAATAAATAGTCACATGCTGTTACAATAAGCACATCCTGTTTATCTAAAGTTAACAGTTACAGACAGAACCAATAACACACTAATTACTTCCAATTTTAATATGGCAATGGTTTTGAAACTCTCCCATATCTAGTTATATAATGTTTATTATCTGTCACAACTGAAGGAAAATGCATCAGATGCAAGCATAGACAAACTCTTTTTGATTTATATAAATAAATAAACAAATTCTACTACTGTTGAAATCACCTTATTTTTATTGAGTAAATATTCAGTAATGAGACTAAAATTATCAGTATTAAAGGGACACTGCCCATAAATAAAAATATTTAGTCACCCTAGAGAGAGGAAGGATATACAGGAATCTGGAAACATGACCTACTCTTACTATTCATATGGTTCCTTAATGTGCTCTGACAATACTTATCGCTTAACCATTTATTCTTTTAATGAATAAGTAGAAAGATTTTTTATTTGTTTAGTAACATATTTATTTCCAGAATCTTTACACGTTTTGGATATAGAGAGATGAAAAGTCCACTTGAATACATGTACCGTCCGAAGAAGAAATCACTGGAAAGTGCAAGGCTGTAACTTGATGTGCATGCATGCCTGTGCCTTATATAAATGTATACACAGCCCATCACTGGGTCAGTCTCGGTTTAGCATCTCCCATTAGTGTTGGGAATCAATTGGAACAACACTATCTTTCATAGCAGCTTGGTAGTAAAGCATATAATCTACAGTAGATCATGTGAGTTGACTTAATTATGAAACCCGAATATAAATTTTATCTCTAATTTACATGCTACCAGTGCAGCAGCAGCTGAAGCTTTTCACGCGCACACACCGCATAACTCACTTTTGAGTTTCAAGTGTTTTAACACGAAGTAGTCCCAATTTGCACTCACGTGCAGTTACGCGGAAATTGCAGTTGTCTTTTAAAAAACGTTAGCTTAAGCCAATTTTGAATGCAAAAACAACACAGACAATGAATAAAGTAAGTTTATACGTTAAACATCCCCATAGCATTCGTTTTGACTACTATTGGCATATTTTGCATAGCCTAAATCGCTGTTCAAATGTGAAGATCGGAAATTTTGAGGTTTTTGAAACTGCAAAATTGCCGATTTCTCAAAACGGTCACAAAAAATGGGTAGTCACCAATTTGGCTTAAATTAACAGGAATGATAGATCAGTACCTCTACTACCTTTCCTGAAAATTTCGGCAAAATTCATGACTACCCATTTTTTGAGACCGTTTTGAAAGATGGTCACCCTTTTTTCTCACTCAAAACACACATTATTCAAAATGGCGGCTACAAGCTAAATAAGCAAAACTGAAAATCAATAACAGAAACGTAAAACATGAATATTTTCTACTCCCGGATATAGTTATTTCCTGCTCCGAATAAAATGTCAGTAAGTCAACCTTTAAACACTTTTTCTGCCTTTCCTTTAGCATGTTTACGGTAAAAATCAGCCGCCCTAGACGCTTATTAAAAATCACAACAGGCCAAGTCGGCAGTAATTTGTTGTGTTTTCGCTTTTCAGTCATACCGTTGATTTACGGTTGAATGAACTATGGATAATTGCAAGTGAATACTTCACAATTCCAGGATTTAATGAGCAAAAAGACAGACCTATTCATGTGTTAACTATTGTTATGGATGAATGATGTAACAAATACTTGTAGAACATCTCCTGTCAAGGTCATGTCATGTAGACCACATGAGTCATGTCCCTTCGCCTCGATTAGGGACACCGACAACTTTGGTGTTTAGACATAAAGGAAAAACAAAGGATGAAAGGTATGTACAGCACTCGGTACTGACCCATAAATGTGTTTTATTTAGTGCATGTTCATGTTTATAGTGTCTCCATTAAAATGTAATAATAATATAGCACTGATGTATTATTTCTATGATGAGACCCTTCCAGTGGGGTCTATGTTCCCCAAAAATATTTTGCTTTGTTCTCCAGAAATGCACCGTTGCCACCTCCCCTTCACCCTCCCCACTCACAAAATCGGTGCCCTTGCATCATCCCCCCCCCCCCCCCCCCCCCCCCCCCCACCACACACTGCCCAAAGTTTGCATATAGCTACAGCAGTACTGTAAAGGATTAACACATCTACTGTAGGTATGTATGTATAAAAACAACAATTGATTTTCTTTCAGGGATCTTTGCAGATGTTGCCACTTTCTGTCAAGTGGCATCTCCAAGTTCCAGCTCTGAGACTTAGCCTAGCCCTGGGTAAGCTAAAGCTATAAACTTTAATATATTTGACCCCAGTGATATAGGTTAATTAAGCTAATATTATGGCAATGTTTCGAGCCACCCCAGAGAGTGGAATTCAAAAAAAATGTACCTAAGCTACTCTGTCTATCTTACTAGCAAATGTTAATATTTCGAGCCGCCCCAAATTCGGGAATACATTTCTGCGGTTCTTTAACGTGGTTTTTATAAATGAAGATTTTAATAAGCTTGATAAGCTTGAGAAACAGTAGATTTATTTGAGTGGGAGAACCCGATTTGTACAGATTTTTTTTATCATTCTCATTAAAGTAGCCATCCCGCCAACAACAGTCAAATTTTATAAACATTATGTACACTGTTTCTAAACCTACTGATGACAAAGTATATATATAACTTACATATTTTGAGAAATCAAACTCATACATACACAGTATAAACGTCTTTAACCAGCCGGACCAAACCCAGAACTGGAGTGTCGAATTACGAGTTACCATCATTTTACGGTTATTCAATCACGGGTATTCTAAGAACCTATTTATAAACCTATACTTTTAATCAGCGAATATACATTGTTATATGGATAGAGTTTCGATAAACGGTTTTCTAGTGCAATTTTGTAGTTATTTGGCGGGATAGCTACTTTAAAAAAAAAAGAAGAGTGCCTAACTATAAGTATAATTGTCCCAGCTCATTGGAATACTTTACTTTTTTGTTTGTTTTGTTGAGATATTGTGAAATTCCATCACATAAAACAATGGATACACATGATACAACATGAAAGTTTCTCTGTGCTGTTGTCACTTTACAGCGATATTATTAAAGACCGCCCCAGTTAAATTACAAATAATAGGACACTTTAAAGGGACATATGGCAATCTTGAAGATTTTGTCGAACATAAGTATCACAGTTTATTAGTCCCGTATCAATTTCACTTCAAAACTGCTTGCATATAATTAACTAAAATTTAGATGTATTATTTGTCTTCGTTATTCTACCATAGGTTTAAATATATGATTGGTGCAATAATATCAGCAATTAGTAATAATATATAAATTACACAGTTATACTATAATTATAGAGATGATATACAGGCATTTCATATCTCATCCTTTCCGTCGATGTGTTCTTGGGAAACACACTTTCCCTTAACCTCGTCCTTCGGATGGGGACGTAAACCGGGTGGTCCCGTGTATCAGTCTATCCTCCAAGCACGTTAAGGAACAACAGGAATCTATTCGATAATAAGAGTAGGGCACGGTTCCCAGATTCCTATGTATCCTTTTCCTCTCTCTGGGGCGGCTCTAAATAACCTATACTGTGCGAAGGCCGGGCACAATATAAAAATGTAATATTTCATCTATGTGTTACCTAAAAAAATTATATACTTCAGAATATTTTGTTGATTTTAGCAGTGATGGGAGAATAATGATTAAATATTTTTTTCTCGGCGGATATAATAGCTGATCTTCCATGATCGAGTGCGGATTTATTAAACGAGTTGGCAAAAATATACAATGCGCGGCTTGTCGAGCATCAAATAATGTTTAATGTTTACTGAAGAGTTTAAAAAATAATAGATGATTTTGTGAGATTCTATTTATCACACAAAAACCCATACAAGTTGATGTTAAACGTTCACATTTCTCTGTGATGTCAATTTACCTATATATTAATACCGTATTTCCTCTATTAGAAGAGCCCCCACCTGTTTTAAGAAACCTTACCGTCTTCAAAAATTAAAAGTTCCTAAAAAATGCAATGTTATTACCGCTAATGGATTTGATTAAATTAAAAGTTTCTAAAAAACACACTGTTTTTACCGCTTATGGATTTGATTATGGGAGTTTTTTACCTTCGACACCAGTATGGTCTATGACATAAACCTTAAAGCGCTATCATCATCAATACAATTACCGCTGTTATTTATCTTGTTCCTTTCAATTTACTATTTAGTTTATCTTTTATTATTGGTTAATTCATATGCAACCAACCCGTTTTGTAATCGTCAAGTTTGACAGAAATGTGTATCATATAGATGCAGAGTGATGACAGTAATATACTCGGTACAGTCATGTTTTGGTTAAGTCAATACCGGTGTAACAGTTAAAGATCGCCGTACAGTAATTCTATAAGGAAACAGTCCGGGGAAAGGAGGTGAAATATATTGAAAAGTTGTATCATAATATTAGCCCCCCCCCCCCCACCTTCGCACTTTCCATAGTGCCCGGGAGCTACTGTTAGAGGAAATACGGTATATACGACAGCCAAAGTTAAAATCCTTTTAAAAATAACAGGACACTCTGTTGATTCATGTGAAATTCCATGCATATATCATATGGCTTATATATTTTGTACCACCAATCCATCCTTTTTAACAACTTGTTTTGTTCATTTCAGAGACGCATCATCTGGTTTCCAGATGCCCTTCGTTCTTCAAATACCAATGCAACCCTGGAAGACGTGGATTTAACCAAAAAAGTTGACAATACTGTGATCGCAAGATTCTAAACTCAAGGAAATATATTCATTTTATTAGGCCAAATCAGAAACGCGGTTAATTTTTCTTCGGCCTTATGCGTTACAGTATATACTTGTTACTGCGTATCCCGCTTGAGATGTGTTCGCCTGATCATGATGGTGACTTCAGTTTGGCAATCCCGAGGACTAAGCAGACATTATTTTTTTAAAGAACCAAAATGAACATAATTATGCCTCACAGAGACTATATAATATGTAAAGCTGTTAAAAAACACCAAATGTATACAATGTCATACATTGACAGTAGATGCTCACATTCAAAAAAACTTTTGGTGTTTTACATCATTTTAACACATTTTAGGCCATATATGACATTGATTTTTTTGTTGTAAGTATGTTGTAAGTATGAAGTAAATTTCATTATTGTAGTATTTAATAGATGTTTAGTTTATAAATATAATATATATAAAATATTGTATTATTTATTCTTTGGTTCAGTTGGATCTACATTGTATGTAAAAAAAGTTTCCATTTGCGTACAGTCATGCATGTATCTGAAACTGAAAAACTGCCTTTTGGGAACACAAGGTCATTTTAATTTATTTATTGTTTATTCAAGCTTTTGAAATAGATCTTTTGTAATTAAAGTGACACATGGGCCGATGATGGCAATCTTGAAGTGTATATCGAGCACTGAATTTGAAATTAGCATCTCGAAACATGTTTTGCTGTACTTAGCGGTACTCGTCTGTACTCGTCTGATAAAGCAAATGTCACTGGTCTAGCCTGGTCAAGTAAAATTCATTGGGTTGAAGAGTGCATAAAAAATATCCGCATGACAGATATATTCATATGAGAACTGAACACTTATTTTTGTGTGTACTGCTTAGGATGGCAGACACTTATCGATCACTTTGTCATGCTTTAACCTGCAACCTAACCTTGGCCATCAATTGAAAAGTATTTTAATTGTGTTCATGAAACTTCACCAACGTCTTCATCTCAATGGATGTTGTTACACATGTGCAATACCTCTGACTTTCATTTTGGCAGGTTATGCCCTATTTATCAGCCTAACCTGCAACCTAACCTTGGAAATAAGCAAACAGCACTGTCAGCAGGCGAAGCAAGTGTTCATGGGTGATGGAACACACATCTAGTTCAAGGTCGACTTAGTGACCGCTTCCCACTAATAACAATCTGGAAACTGATATTTCCATGTCTATACTAGTTTGACATATTAAGCCGTTATATTTGTTTTGTCAAGTGTCGGTGTAGCGTACAATGCGGTGCACTTAAAAACTTAAAAGCACAGGATCGGGGTTCAAGACAACGGCGCCACTGAGTTTCTTCAGTGTGTTTAGCCTCGTCCATCGTAAGCAGACATAAATCCTCCTATCTGAAGTTTATATATCGAAGTCTATTCTCCAAGCATGTTTAATAAGCAAAAGTAGGAGTAGGGCGGTTTCCGCGATTCTAATGAGACCCCTACCCTGACCAGATCCGCATTTTTTTTTTATGGGTGGGGTGGGGTGGGTGATGGTGGTGGTGACGGGCCGGTGAGGGATAACCAAATAAATTGGACTGCAGCTTTGTTTTAGTATATTTTGATGTTAAATATGGTTGCATATGGTGATACTCGCCAATAAAAAATAAATAAAAAAACATTAGCGGGTGGCCAGTTGAGTTCCATAATTCCAGATTGACCATCAAAATGCACAACGAGAAGCTGAACAGCGGTCAGCCTTTTTAAATATAGGCTACAGACTACTTTTCAGACTTAGTGTGAGCCCCTTCACCGAATACCGAATACGCACCTGTAGACGTTCAATGACTTTACACTCGTTATATTTTTTGACCGACAGTGCCGAGTCGAACATTTTATCGTTTTAGCGTGTAATTTTTATAAAGAAATACCATGATGTTCGTAACATGTAGTACACGCCATGTACTATTTAAGCTTAAACAACATATTTTTAGTATCTCCTTGTATTTCATTAGAAAAGAACACATGTGTTGCCATTTTTAAACGCATTTTAACAATGACATCTCTTACGAGTTACTTCCCCTCGCTTCGGAATTTTAAATGGGTGAATCTCGAAATTTCTCGCGCAGTAAAGCATCTAAAAGTCAATACAGCTGAAGATGACGAAACTTAAAAGGGAACTAAAATTTTAATCATGTAAACTTGTTACAATCTTCCAGATTACGCGTTTAAAAAAAAGAAAATGGCGGCTGTTTCACTTTTTTTTGACGTTGACGGAAAATGACGTACTACTTTCCGTTGTCATGTGTTGCTATGATAAGTGGACGGCGGAGCTAAAAACCACTCTGCTTCCCACCTGTGCTGTAAATGTGTAACTTTCTGGGGGATTGCTTTCATAATCAATTTATGCACCTGATGAGCATTAGCACCCTCAATTTTATCAAGATGAAGATCACTTGAAACAAGTTTGATGGACGTGTCGCTTTAGGTGAGACACCATGTTGCATGCAACTCTTGTTAGTTTTTCTTAAATGGAGCAAAATGCAAATATTGAATGACAGAACAGACATTACCATTCCTATTTTTATTGAATATTCAGTATTGTAGTTGTGTAATGTTGTTAACATAAATATATATATATATATATCGTGCTTTATAAGCTCAGAGTTACAGTGTCCCTTTAAACATAGAAATTCTTCTTGATTTAGATATATTCAAAAAAAAAATGAAATTGATCTTAATTTGGTTGTTGTGTATTAAATGTTTGTCAACATATAGGTTATTTTGACTTACTGTATAATTGCTGCCATTATCAACTTGTATTGTTTCACAAAATGACATTTTAATCTAAAGGTATCATGTTTTATCAAGAAATGTCAGCCGAATTAATGTGTTGCTGCTGGCATGCAATAGCAATTAACACTGGCTATAACAAAACCGATGACAGATTTAGATTCAGCCTCAAAAATACCTCAGAAAACATATACTTCCTATTGGGCTACATCAAAGGGGAAAAAACTAAAAAAAACTAAAATGCCTAATTTCTAAAAATAGTCCATAACAAGAAACTTGAATTTTGGGAGGTGCTCTAAATAAAAAAAGATTTTTTTCGGATTTGGCTCGATGCAGGGAACCAGAAAATATCTCAACATGTTAGAATTTTAGGCACGGACACTAATTTACAATTTGAACACATACTAATATAAAAAGATTTATATGTATTGTGTCCCTGAGTAAGACCTTTATCTGCATTGCTTACTACTGGTTTTACCCAGGAAGACATTGAGAGTGATTAAAATAGGAGAGCTTCTCTTACAACTCATGTAAAAATAAATAAGTTTAAACTAATATGAAAAGAGATATTGCAAATGAATTTGGTGTTTTGTACTATAACACAATACAATGGTAATTATATTTAACAGTTTAATCTCCATGTCTGTGATAAACTTTTACTGGAGTATCAAATTACCCATCTGCAGTAGCCGACATAAAGTTCAAGTAATTATGTTCCTGTCAAACCTTATAAAACTCACATTGAAATGTGCATAGATTGAAATGTGTATGTATTTAAAACAGAAGCGAAATATAGTTTATAGTTTATGGCTGGCCAAGAACAAAAAAGTTATAAGAATTTAACGCAAATCCTAACCAAAACCTTAACAAAAACCTTAACCAAAATCTTAACAACGGTACATATTGTATAACTTTCTTGTTCTTGGGAGTAGAATGTTCAAATTTCATATATACCCTCCTTGACATTGTCTTTCCTAATGCCAATAACTTCCAGCCCTCCAACTGACTATGAGTTAGAGTCAATGCCACTTAAATAAATGTACCATCACGCAAATTATAACGCAAAATATTGACGGTACATGTATTTAAGTGACACCGACTCCGTCCCATGGTCAGTTGGAGGGCTGGAAGTTATTGGCATTAGGAAAGACAATGACCTGAAGGTTAATTATGAAATTGAACATTCTACTGCCAAGGACAAGAAAGTTATTATACAATATGTTGACGCCGTCGAGCCCGTCAACATTAGCGGCGCCTATGTCTTGCGTTTTTTTCAAAAGGCGAGACAAAAATTGATTTGTTTTTTATATTATTTAAACATAAAATACAAAACAAAAAAAGAATGATATATAAAGAAGATAAACTTACAAGCTTTCCGTTTAAGATGTTGAAATGCGCTGAAAGACAAGACGGGTAACGGCCACTCAAACTGATGGTGGAGGTCACGTAATGCACTCACAAAGTCTTCAACCTTTCCGGAACGCAATCTTAAACAAACAGCACACAGACATTATTGCATGTATTATATGTAAATACACTGTCAACAATATGAATAAGTATTACAACTGGCAAAATACTGTTTTTTTCCAAAATGCTTTTATTCCAACAATAAATATAATTACGAAGTTAATATTTTGGGAAATAAAAAACACTCTGGGTTTAAGGGTCATTCAGTAGGAATCGTCTGCCAGCACATGCTGTATGAGCTAAGCTAGGAGCAGCAACAAATTTACGAGACAATGAACAAATACAAACTTTAGAAATTTAGTTCAGTCCAACCTGCTAATATACCAAACCAGTCAAGTATACCAGGTAAAAGAAAAAATAAGGAATATCGAGACTCACAAAGCTATAGGCTTATCTACTTTACCATTCTTTGCAGCAACCTATTAAAGGCCCCTTCTCCACCTAAATTTGTTTTAAAATCATGCAATGTCTCCATTTTTTTAACTTTCATTCCCCATTTATGGAATTTCTTTCCCCAATTTAGGGCAAAAGTCCCCTTCCCCGAAACTGCCCTGCTAGGATACAGTAACAATCATGGAGGAAACATGAAAGTTGTCCGATGAACTAGTGTGGATGATATAATAAATAAATCCCAACTATGCAAACAATCTTTACATAAACTTACCGTTCCTTCTTCAGCCAGGCTACCAGCTGAAAATCATTGATGTTTGCAGCAAAGTAGCCGAGATCCCGTACCCTGTTAGACGATAGAAGTTTCCTGGCGTGCCGGCACAGTATCGTATCAATATACACTTGGTCCGCAGTACTTTCTTGTACCGGTCGTGGAGATGTTCTGTAATATGAAAAATAAAGAAATATAAAAAGATCGGACAGGGAAAGTAGCATTCAAGGAGGACAGTCAACCACAAAACACAGAAACAAACAAACAAACAAGAAGGCAAAAGTAAAAACAAATGAAAACGACATCACAAACACAAAAGGGTTGACAATAGGGCTACCGCCTTGGAACGGTCAGGGGCAAAGTAGGCCACTGGGGGTTTAAACCGATTCTAGGGTGCACCAAACCTCACACTTATATAGTTGCTGATTTGGAAATATAATAGGCATTCAAAACGTAGAAAGCCAGCAAAAAGGGCCAGAATATGGTGATATGTTCTACGAGATGATAATTGCAAAAATTCTACCAGATAAAAGGTTGTGTCAAGAAAGAGTTATGACTGAACAGTGAAGAATCTGCAGTCAACCTCTTCTCACCAAGTTATCCACCACACCTTCCTGTCGGTGAATAAAGCATTCACACTCTAGCTCACCAATGTACCCCCAACACCTTCCCAAGTCGTGAACCTGCAATGACATTGCCAACAACACTAAAATGGCTTGACAATGACCAGCGACCTTAACCTTATGACCCAGAATTTGATCTACGGCACACATTTTATGGTAATACATATGCACCCCATAATCTGGGGTAATTTAGGGGTAATGGACTGGAAACAAAAAGGTCATGATTGTTATACAACACTGAATTTGGTATGCGACGCCGTCTATGGATGATACACAGAGAATATTATGTCTCTGAACGTGCCGGTTGGATGCCTTTTGCTATCAAATTTATTAGGTGAGCTTGATAGTAATAGGCACTGACATAATATTCTTTTTGTAATGTAGATAATCAACATTTCTGTATGGTCTACTAGCTTTACGTATTAAACAGAATGTGACTCTTGATGTGGCCGCCGCCATATTGCCACAGACAACTTTACATACAATAAACACCGAGGTATTCCCCATGCTTGTGCTTAGGTCACCCCTTTATCAGGCAGAAAGTTCAGATAAAAGATTATACAAAACGAGCAGAATGGTTCTGTGGGAAAATGCCTCAAAACAAACTTCAAAACATCTCCAAAACAAACTTACTTTCTGCTGAAGACTAGAAACAAACTTACTTCCTGGTGGAGACTAGAAATAAACTAACTTTCTGGTGGAGACTAGAAATAAACTTACTTCCTGGTGGATACTAGAAACAAACTTCCTGGTGGAGACTAGATATAAACGTACTTCCTGGTGGAGACTAGAAATACACTTACTTCCTGCTGGAGACTAGAATGTCAGATTTGGTATGTGTCAGTTTGGGTTTTTCCTTCATCATATCCCTGACTGCTGGCTCATTGGTCACACTCGCGCTGCGCATTCTGCTCAGGTTGCTCACGCTGCTAAACGTGAACGTGTCTCTGTCAGAGGGCGACACTGTGGGACTAGTGGCGTAAGCACTTGTTGTGGCGTTTGTAAGATTAAGAGCAAGGGGTGGGGGTGCATCCGCATCATTTGGATCTGAATGGAAAAAGAAGTTTATTTTTTATAATTAACAGGTGTTTTTAGATGATTTATAAGCTACAATTTATACAACTCTCCATTGATACTTTATTTAATACAATTAATGTTGATTATTATGTTCTAGTTCAATAACTGTAATTTTTTAATTAACATTAATGTGGTGATTTAGGCATGACTATTTCTTATTTAAACATGCCATGCATAAAAGGCCATTCAGTGTCTATTCTAGAAATCGAAAAAGTCAGGGAAAATGGATTTTCCGCCCTATACTTGAAAAATAGTGGGGGGATTTTAAAACAAGAGGGCCAAGATGGCCCTGAATCGGTCACCTGAATACTGGCCCATTATCAAACTTCTTCGAAATCTTATGGTCATATACAATCTGTGCAAGTTCGGTCAAGAATTGTTCAGGAAATGTGGCCCCTGTTGTGTTAACAACATTGATATAAAGACACTGACAAAGTTTGGTAAAGATCAAATACGAAATGAAAGTGCTAGAGTATGTAACCCCTGGCGCAGGGCCAAATGTGACCCCAGGGCTACATGTAATATATGAGAGCTGTGTGCCTTGTGGTTTCAGAGAAGAAGATTTTTTAAGTTTTTCCCTATACAAGTCTATGTAAAACATGTGAACCCTGGGGCAGGGCCAAATGTGACCCCAGGGCTACATGTAATATATGAGAGCTGTGTGCCTTGTGGTTTCAGAGAAGAAGATTTTTTAAGTTTTTCCCTATACAAGTCTATGTAAAACATGTGAACCCTGGGGCAGGGCCAAATGTGACCCCAGGATCACCATTTTAATAAACTTGGTAAAGGACGATAAGCTCATAGTAAATGCAAAATATTAAACCTCTGGCTCTTGCAGTTTCAGAGTAAAGATGTTCTAATTTTTTTACTATATAAATCTATGTAAAACTGTGAAACCCGGGACGGGGCCAAATCTGACCACAGGATCACCATTTGAACAAACTTGGTAGAGGACCATAAGATTATTATAGTAAATGCAAAATATTAAACCTCTGGCTCTTGTAGTTTCAGAGTAAAGATTTTCTGATTTTTTTACTATATAAATTTATGTAAAACTGTGACACCCGGAACGGGGCCAAATCTGACCACAGGATCACCATTTGAACAAACTTGGTAGAGGACCATAAGATTATTATAGTAAATGCAAAATATCAAACCTCTGGCTCTTGTAGTTCCAGAGAAGATTTTTTTTTCCTATGTAAAACTGTGATGCCTGAGAAGGGGCCAAATATGACCCCAGAGTCACCATTTAAACAAACTTGGTAAAGGACCATAAGATTTTAATAACTGCAAAATATTAAACCTCTGGCTCTTGCAGTTTCAGAGAAGATTTTTTGATTTTTTTCCTATATAAGTCTATGTAAAACTGTGACCCCCAGGGCGGGGCCAAATTTAACCCCAGAGTCCCCATTTGAACAAATTTAGTAGAGGACCATAAGCTGATGCTACATGTAATACATGAGAGCTCTGTGCCTTATGGTTTCAAAGAAGAAGATTTTTTGAAGTTTTTTCCTTTATGTCTATGAAAAACGTGCAAAATCTCAATATACAAATTTTGGACCCCCGGGGCATGGCCATTATCAACCCCTGGGACTTCATTTGAACAAATTTGCTAGTCTATGTGTTGGCTATCATTTTAAAAGAAAAACTGTCGAAATCTGTCCAGCGGTTCTTGGGAAGAAGATTTTTTAAGGTTTCGACCATGTATGGTAATGGCAGCAATCTTGGATGTCGCGCTGACCTAATTTTAACAAATCAAAAATGCATTCATCCATGGATCATCTATGTGAAGTTTGGTCAAAATTGGCCAAGCAGTTTCTGAGGAGGTCATTTGGGGCAAAAGTTAATGACGGACGACGGAGTGATCCCAATAGATCACCTTGAGCCTTCGGCTTAGATCACCTTGAGCCTTTGGCTCAGGTGATCTATTAATAAAATGTCACGTGGGTCTGTCAGTCATTATTTTGAATTTGCAAATTATGAAAGAGTTTTCTGTATATGATTGGTCAAATGATGTTCAGAGATTATTTGGAAAACTTTCAGCTTGTGAGTTGGAAGGTCACGGACATGTTTGCTGCGATTTCATTGGACGATCGATACACATCTGAAGGTCGTGTCAGGATATTTTGTTGTTTTAAAGTGGTGTGAAATACACGTGTGGGTTAATTAGTTGTTTATTGAAATAATGACACTGATTAAGCTGCCTGGAGTGGGAATGTTGATTGTACTGAAAGTTGTTTGACCTTATTAACAACCGCTCGCGGCGAAAAACAGCGGGCATTTTTGTTCAATTATCAAATTCTGGTTGCCACTTGATTTAGTCTACATCGCACGTATATTTGTCACAAATTGAATTGTTTTTCTACGTTTGTGTTTGTACGTGCAACCAGCATGCATTAGGTTTAAAAAAAGCGCGATCTTGTAGAAAATGGTGTGAATCGCCCATCCTAGAATAGACACTGCCATTACTTAAATTTTCTGTTAAAATAGACCTCAATAAAATTCAGGGAAAAAAAGCCAGATGCCAATCTTACCTATAGCTTTGAGGAACCTGACAATATCCTGGGCTAGTTCCCACTGACATGCCTCCACCGCTGAATCCAACAGCAATGTTGCATGCTGAAAACAACAAATTGCACATTTATAATACTGAAAATATATTTTAACAGGGAGGGAATGATTTTTTTAAATATTGGATATAATTCCTGAAATTTAATATGACATAGAAAGGAGCCTTTCCTAACTGTATTTTATACTTCTACATGTTTTTTCTATGTTACTATAAATAACTGACCTGTCTACTAGCCATGGGTTTTTCCAGATTCTGCAGAATAATGAGATAGGATGCAGCTGTCTCCAGTTTACCATTGATAAGGCACTCCTGAAATATAGCACTTATGCATAGGTTCGACACACAAAAGGTTGTACATTTTTTATACATGCTTACTATCACAAATTGAACACTGTTTTCGCTACATATTTTCACATAAACCTCATCATTTTCAGTGAATGATGCATGATCTTTACATGTGAAATGTGAACAAAATTTAAATTAAATATCACAATATAATTCAGCACTCATTTTCACTATTAACAGATAGTAGTACTCGAATAGAATGGTTCAATTTTGAATATGATACGCTCTAAAACACTATTTGTTAAAAGAACTAAAAAACACCTTTAAAGCAGATTACTCTGTCCAATATTAAATTTCAATACAACTAAATATTTAACTTAAAATTGAAAATATAAGTGTATTTATAGTAAAAAATATTTGTTTCCACATCTTAGTCCTTCCAATGAATAGCATTTAATAGTTTCTATACCTCAAACAAATCTTTAGGATGTCCGACTGTAGTGAACAAATGTGGCCATAACGCGACCTCCGTCTTCCTCGCACAGTGGACGAATGTCAACAGGTACTCGGGAAACTCCTGGATAAAAGCCACAACTCCTGGCAACAGGGGGTCTATAGGAGAGAAATTAACAAGCAATGATGTAGAATGCATTAATAATTATCTGGATAACATATTGACCATCCATCAGTTTTCTCCTTGGTAATAAGTACTTCATGAAATTTAAAAATATAAATATTTTAATTGTGTTTTTAATAAGTTCTACCTGTTATTTCATTTGGATGTGATCTGTATAGAATTGAACTGAATGTTGTTTGAAGGCTCATCAACACACTGTTCAGGTTATTTAGGGCTGGCCCAGAGACGGGAAGGATGCATAGGTATTCAAGAACATGCCCTACTCTTACAAATAGATTCCTATGGGTTTTAAACATGCTGGGAGTATAGAATCCAATACATGGGACTGCCCCATTACGTCCCCATCCGTGACTGACCAAGTGATCTGTACAGAAACGATCGGCCAAGCTATAAGAAAAATGGCTACATTAGAACCTCTGTTATACATGACTGACATAAGAATGACTGACATAAGAAAGCATTACTAACTGACAGGTTGCTGGACTAATATTAACTAACTAGTTGTTTCTTAATGGGTACCACTCCCCACTTTAAGGAAGTTTGCATCCCCAGTTATTTTAAGGTAGTTAGCATCTCTGGTATTTTAAGGAAGATTGCATCCCCAGGTGTGTTTATCAAACCAAACATTACCAGGTATGGGTTCTTTTGACGTAGCCTCGGTCTCCAGCACTTCATGAAGAAGTAGTTCCAACACATGGGGGAAGTATGACAACTCCGTACAGCACCGTGCCAGGTCTAATGCGTGGACACCAAGGCTGAAATAGGACAAGAGACATTTCTTATGTTTGAACTGTCTGAATATAGGATCATCCTCATTTCTTTAAGTCATGTGTAGGATGGGATCCAGGTGTCATATGCAGACTGGGATCCAGGTGTCATATGCAGGCTGAGATCCAAGTATCATATGCAGGCTAGGATTCAGGTGTCATATGCAGGCTGGGATCCAGTCATAAGCAGGCTTGGATCCAGTCATACGCAGGCTGGGATCCAAGCCATATGCAGGCTAGGATCTAGGTGTTATATGCAGACTAGGATTCAGATGTCACATGCAGACTGGATATTCAGTCATATGCAGGCTTGGATCCAGTTATACACAGGCTGGGATCCAGTCATATGCAGGCTTGGATCCAGTCATACGCAGGCTGGGATCCAAGCCATATGCAGGCTGGGATCTAGGTGTCATACACAGGCTGGGATCCAGATGTCATATGCAGCATAGGATCCAGATGTCACATGCAGACTGGGATCCAGTCATATGCAGACTTGGATCCAGTCATACGCAGGCCGGGATCAAGTTATATGCAGACTGGATCCAGTCATATGTAGTCATATGCAGACTGGGATCCAGGTGAGATTTAAACAAACACCCCCTTTTTAAAACTGCAAAATCAGTTTGATTTAAATATTAAAATCTATGACAGATTTTTAGCTTTGAACATTGTGAAGTTTTGATGTTTTGGTGCAATGGGAAAAAGCAATAATTCCTGCATATGAATTGAATTGAATGTTGTTTAACGACTCATCAACACAGTATAGGTTATTTAGAGCCGCCCCAGAGAGAGGGGAAGGATACATAGGAATCCGGGAACCTGCCCTACTCTTATTATCGAATAGATTCATATGGTTCTTTAACGTGCTCGGAGGATAGACCGATACACGGGACCGCCCGGTTTACGTCCCCATCCGACGGACGAGGCTAAGGAAAAGTGTCTTGCCCCTGCATATGAACCATAATATGCAAACACTACAAGTATTGTTTAATGAAACTACAGAGACAATAATGGACTTACTTTCTTCTTAAAAGTTGTCTTAAAATATGATGCAGATAAATTTGACTCTGAAAGTAGAGAAAAAGTATTTTGATGAATTGTACATAAACAGTTTAATGGTAGTCACCAAAATGCACAGAATTTGCAAAGTAGTAACACAGTATATATTACAACTGACATCGAAGTTATTTTTTTTTTATAAATTAATATGAAAATTAAAACAGGAACACTGATGATGTTCAACCTAAAAAGGTACACTACTCTTAATAAATAACAAAGTAAATAGCAAACTGCTTCAATAGCACATGTTACTAAAGTTCCTATCCCGCCATCAACAGGCACATTTTTTCAACAAATGTACACCGTTTCTAAATCTACTGTGAGATATATATACAACAGGATATTTTGAAAATCCAAACTCTGATACTCAATATAAAGCCAGACCAAAATCCAAACTCTAACACTCAATATAAAGTCAGACCAAAATCCAAACTCTAACACTCAATATAAAGCCAGACCAAAATCCAAACTCTATACACTCAATATAAAGCCAGACCAAAATCCAAACTCTAACACTCAATATAAAGCCAGACCAAAATCCAAACTCTAACACTCAATATAAAGCCAGACCAAAATACACTCTAACACTCAATATAAAGCCAGACCAAAATCCAAACTCTAACACTCAATATAAAGCCAGACCAAAATCCAAACTCTAACACTCAATATAAAGCCAGACCAAAATCCAAACTCTATATACTCAATATAAAATCAGACCAAAATCCAAACTCTATACACTCAATACAAAGCCAGACCAAAATCCAAACTCTAACACTCAATATAAAGCCAGACCAAAATCCAAACTCTATACACTCAATATAAAGCCAGACCAAAATCCAAACTCTAACACTCAATATAAAGCCAGACCAAAATCCAAACTCTATACACTCAATACAAAGCCAGACCAAAATACAAACTCTAACACTCAATATAAAGCCAGACCAAAATCCAAACTCTATACACTCAATATAAAGCCAGACCAAAATCCAAACTCTAACACTCAATATAAAGCCAGACCAAAATCCAAACTCTATACACTCAATATAAAGCCAGACCAAAATCCAAACTCTAAAACTCAATATAAAGCCAAACCAAAATCCAAACTCTTACACTCAATATAAAGCCAGACCAAAATCCAAACTCTATACACTCAATATAAAGCCAGACCAAAATCCAAACTCTAATACTCAATATAAAGCCAGACCAAAATCCAAACTCTAACACTCAATATAAAGCCAGACCAAAATCCAAACTCTAACATTCAATATAAAGCCAGACCAAAATCCAAACTCTAACACTCAATATAAAGCCAGACCAAAATCCAAACTCTAACACTCAATATAAAGCCAGACCAAAATACACTCTAACACTCAATATAAAGCCAGACCAAAATCCAAACTCTAACACTCAATATAAAGCCAGACCAAAATCCAAACTCTAACACTCAATATTAAGCCAGACCAAAATCCAAACTCTATATACTCAATATAAAATCAGACCAAAATCCAAACTCTATACACTCAATACAAAGCCAGACCAAAATCCAAACTCTAACACTCAATATAAAGCCAGACCAAAATCCAAACTCTATACACTCAATATAAAGCCAGACCAAAATCCAAACTCTAACACTCAATATAAAGCCAGACCAAAATCCAAACTCTATACACTCAATACAAAGCCAGACCAAAATCCAAACTCTAACTCTCAATATAAAGCCAGACCAAAATCCAAACTCTATACACTCAATATAAAGCCAGACCAAAATCCAAACTCTAACACTCAATATAAAGCCAGACCAAAATCCAAACTCTATACACTCAATATAAAGCCAGACCAAAATCCAAACTCTAACACTCAATATAAAGCCAAACCAAAATCCAAACTCTAACACTCAATATAAAGCCAGACCAAAATCCAAACTCTATACACTCAATATAAAGCCAGACCAAAATCCAAACTCTATACACTCAATATAAAGCCAGATCAAAATCCAAACTCTATACACTCATACATGTGATATCTCCCGCCGGGAGCTAATTTCTCCCAGGATTTCATGGAATTTCCCGGAGTCCCGCCGGGAGCTCCATTTCTCCCGGTATTTCAAAATTTCGCTATTTGCAAATCCTTTTGGGTAATTGCTATGATTTATTGGATCAAGACCGAGTTTTACGAATGATTTAGAAAATAAACGCCAACGTCTTATCTATATCTGTGAAAACATTGCCCCTGGGCAGGTAATTAAAAGGGTTAGCATGTCAGCTAATTAGTTTATTTATTGTGTGAAAATAATGATTGGACTGTTTGTTTATGACACGTGGCGGTGATATCTGTAATGTCCATGGAAGATTGATAGAAATATACCGACTGTAAGTGTAAGTGGGATGGTAATTAGCGAATTCAGCATGGATTGATATTTGGTAAAGGATGACGATTTCATCTAATCGATTGCAGTTTGTCATGATTAAAGAAGTGTTTTGTCTGTGTATAAAATGGGAAGCATCTTCATTATGGTTATTACTTGCAAAATTAAAATGCCTAAACGAGATCTATCTCCGGAGTCTGAACATTCCAGGCCCCAAAAGCAGAAGTTTCTTGCGAAGTATAATTTTTCTTGGACGAAGTGTATATCCATGGATAAGTTGTAGTCCTTTATTAAGGTTTATATCAGAAAAAAAATCTACCGGTACGCGTTAAAACTTCGAGTATAAAAACCTCCCTGGTTTTTGTCAAATCTCCCTGGAAAAAAAGTAAAATCTCCCTGGTAACCCTCCTGAAAATATCACGTATGATACACTCAATATAAAGCCAGAGCAAAATCCAAACTCTATACACTCAATATAAAGCCAGACCAAAATCCAAACTCTAACACTCAATATAAAGCCAGACCAAAATCCAAACTCTAACACTCAATATAAAGCCAGACCAAAATCCAAAACTGCAGCGTTGAATGACTGGTTACCAATTCATAATTCATTTTACGAATATTCAATCATGGACACTTTAAGAATCCGTAAATACACCTTTACATTAATCAGCACATAAATTCTTTATTATATGACCTGAAAACATGGATCAAGTTTTGATAAAGGTTTTGCAGTGTAATGTTGCCGTTATTTCGCGATTTTGTTTCTTTAAGTAACTATCCAAAAGTTGAGTTTTACTAGATAAGCTGGATAAAGATCATATGCAATGAAAGATTCAACCCGGTTTCAGTTCTCATTATAGCCTCAAGTAGACAGGTTTTATGCTAACAACTTGAAACTACTACTTACAGTTCTTTCTAATGTACAGTAGGGTAAATCATGCAGGTTCATGCCTGCCTGAAAACACAGTGGAGAACTGTTCTTAAACGTTATAGAATCACTCGCAGCACCCAATATCACAGCTTCTTCAAATAACACAGCTGAAACAGACGCACAATAGATGGAATAATTATATATATAAACTACACTATTAACCAAAAACTTAAATGTAAAACTGAATGTACTTTAATGTAAATGAAGTTTGGAAAATGGAATTGGAAAATGTGGATGTAAAATTTTAAATTAATGTCGTGCAAAGAGTAGGTCAAGGTCATTTTGATATTGCCCTACTTTTCAATAGAACATAATGCTGTCATGTAAATATACACAAGTTTGAAAGCTTTATACCGTGCCATGTCTGAAAAAATATGGACGTAAATCTTTTTTGTATGGATGGTACAGTCAACAAGAACGAGAGTTGCGTGGCATAAAACCATTCTTTAAAATGCACTTCTGGTAAAAGGATGTAACAAATGTCTTAACTTTAAAAAAAAAAGGTAAATATAACTTATTTGAATCAACTAATGTTCCCTTAGGCCCTCTAATATTGTAGGTGAACACATTTTGACATTTGGCCCAATACCTTTATCATCAGAAGGGCCATGCAGATAATCACGTACATGCGAGCACCTACTTACCTAGGGGATATATATCCACTCTGAATGGTAACATGATACGTTTGGACATAAAACTATGTGCCTGGCTCTCGTTGTGGGGAAATAATGGTAGCCAGACCTGAAGTACAAACACATTTTATAAAGGATTAAAGATTAAACATGTTAAAGGTCTATAAGGGTACAATGTCCTAAATATGAAACTGAATTGCGCAGATACAACTTATCAACAAGTATACTGCTATTTAGTGCCGACTTGAAAAATATTAAGAACGATCAAGAAAATCTATGAAATTATTACCCCACAACTCATAAAAGATTTCATAGTAAATCAAGGAATGTCACCAATAAGTGACAAATGCCCCCGAAAATGTTGACTCATTTGACCTCCAAGTGTGACCTTGACCGTTGAGGTACGGACCCGATGACCCACATGACGCACCTTCTCGTTGTGGTTATCATTTGTGTGAAATTTCATGGAAATCACTTCAATTCTTTCAAAGTTATGGCTGAGACATGTCCGTTTCGGACAGAAAAACGAATGTACAAACGTACAAACAGATGAACGGACGGACGGTGTGATTTCCTTAGGGGGACATAATAAAATGCATCAAACATTTGAAAATGCATTCAATAATCAATTATGCAGCCATCATCTGTCTCATACCTTCATCCCATGAGAGCCACAGCTTAACCACAATGCCTCGGTAAGCTGAAGTTTGGCCGTCAGAGTACGCGATGTCGTCCACAAGTTCTCCACATTGGTTGCAACCACCGAGGGCGCAGTAAATGGCAGCTGAAATAGTTTTTTACAATAAACACCTGGAAGACATACATTTAAACATGTTTTACATAATTACACATGTACATAAACTGTTTCTATTCAATAATCCTCTGTTATTAAATTTTTATCCATTCAGTTTGTTTCCAACATTTATTACCATGTGCTCATTTGTCATTAGTTTGCAGAACTTTAAGCAGTAGAGCATGTCACTACTACATGCATTAGACAACCATACAGTCTGCTGTCAAGACCTGCGGCTCAGAAAAGTCTACATGCCATGGAGTATTGCAAGAGATATTACAATAGTATTTCACAAGGTCATGGCTGACTGCGGATCTTTTACGTATAAGATGGCTGATTGTTGTACAATGATCTCTCTAATTGTTCATGAAACTCTGCTTTTACAACTTAACTGGAATCAGTGATCTAATTAATACACTTTTAAATAAAAAAAAATGAATTTTACATCCTACTCACAGGTTTGACTTTATACGGAGACTGATCCTTCTCTTTGATCTGCGGTCCACTTCTGTCTCGCTGAAACACTAGAAGCTTTCCAGCGACATTGAGCAACAAGCTCTCCGCGTCTTTGGTTGATTGTGGGCTTTTGTGATTTACGGCCGAGGCTGAAGTTGAAATGTTTTGTATTTCGCTAATGTTGTCATATTGGATGGTGACTTGACCTTATAATGGTTATCATATTGGATGGTGACGACCTTATAATGGTTATAATATTGAATGGTGAAGATCTTATTATGGTTATTATATTGAATGGTGACGACCTTATAATGGTTGTAATATTGAATGGTGACGACCTTATAATGGTTATCATATTGGATGGTGACGACCTTATAATGGTTATCATATTGGATGGTGACTTGATCTTATAATGGTTTAAATATCATATTGGATGGTGACGACCTTATAATGGTTATAATACTGAATGGTGACGACCTTATAATGGTTATCATATTTGATGGTGACTTGACCTTATAATGGTGATCAATTCATATTGGACGGTGACGACCTTATAACGGTTATCATATTGGATGGTGACGTGGCCTTATAATGGTTAACATATTGGATGGCAACTTGACCTAATTATCATATTGGATGGTAATTTGACCTTATAATGGTTATAATATTGAATGGTGACGACCTTATAATGGTTAACATATTGGATGGCAACTTGACCTAATTATCATATTGGATGGTGACGACCTTATAATGGTTATAATATTGAATGGTGACGACCTTATAATGGTTATAATATTGAATGGTGACGACCTTATAATGGTTATAATATTGAATGGTGACGACCTTATAATGGTTATAATATTGAATGGTGACGACCTTATAATGGTTATAATATTGAATGGTGACGACCTTATAATGGTTATAATATTTGATGGTGACTTGACCTTATAATGGTGATCAATTCATATTGGACGGTGATGACCTTATAATGGTTATCATATTGGATGGTGTCATGGCCTTATAATGGTTAACATATTGGATGGCAACTTGACCTAATTATCATATTGGATGGTGATTTGACCTTATAATGGTTATCATATTGGATGTTGACGACCTAATTATCATACTGGATAGCAACTTCACCTTATGATGGTTATCATATTGGATGTTGACTTGACATAATTATCATATTGGATGTTGACTTGACCTAATTATCATATTGGATTGAGACTTGACCATTATTATGGGTATCATTGGATGGTGATTTGACATATATTCTTTCAACAATTTGAAGACTAGGTGGGATTGTAAAAACCTTGTAAAGCAATTAGAAAATGGATTTTTACTTCGCTTAATAACATTTAACAGCAAAAGGTGTGATCATACAAAAGGCAAAACATGTAAAGGTGAACGAGGATTACACTGAAGAATTAGTAGAACCGTATTAAACTGAATGCACATTATTGCCAATGAAGGAGTTTCAAATGGATCAGATTTTATTTCAATTTTCTTATTTGTGCATTTCTGCCTATTGGCTGAAGTACCATTTCTGGATTTTTGTTTGTACAGTTCCCTTGTCCCACTCACTACTTTATCTCAGTTGTTCTTACCTGACTCAGTTTTGAGTGATGTGAGCACAAGACCAGTCACACAGACTGGGTGGGGTATGAAATTATTCAGGGCTACCTCCTGAATCTTTGTGACTTCTATTGAGGGATCTGTAAGAATGGAGAATTACTTTTCATAGTATGTGTTCATTCATATGAAGTCTTGGAACAACTGTTATGAAGTGCACTTGTTGATGGAAATTTACAATATGTTCTGCATTTAAGAATCAAATGGAGGTCCAATTTCTCGTAAAACTTGGTTACATATTTGCTATTAATCTGTTATTTTCCAACATGCAAAGTAGATAGAATTTAGTTATAGCAGTATTCATTATCACAGATAAGGCATAGAGTTGTCGCCCATTTTACCCTGGGTGCAATATATGTGTCCCAGTTCTAGGATTGAGGCAAGCTATGCACATGGTGACAATTTAAGCAAATCTGCAAACAGCTGCATTTTTCAGTATTTAAGGTAAGAAATAAAATCTACACTTACTATACCCATAGCATGACAGAAACAGATTTCCAACTGTTGGATACCAGAAATGTTGAAAGTCTTCCATGGATATTTCATACACAAGACTTTCTTTGTCCATGAATATTAAGCTCAACAACCGCCACATAAATTACCATATGTATACTTACTAGGTTGTGAATTTTTTCTCTCCAAGGAAAACATGATAACATGAGAGTCAATACAAAACACTAACAGTACGTCCTTAAACGTATTTAACAACAACACTTGTGATGGCACCTTCTGTATGTTGGCAAACGTGTTGTCCAGCTTACAACTTCGCGGGTAGCACCGAATCTGAAACAGGAAATATACAACTATATGGAGAAACAATGCGTAGACATGATGCTCCTCATCATGGAGATATTACACATAACTTAATATATTTTCATAATTCTTTGTATCTCAAATAATTGAAGCATTTATCACACACTTTAGTTTTGGGAGTATGCTAGGGTGTGTAATAACTTTTATCACATATCTTACGGTGTGGGAGTGGAATCACCATTCCTATATTTTCAATATACCACTAGTTATATAAGTATGCAAATAAGACTAGTATGCATTGTCAAAAAAATTCAAATTAATAACTTTGATCCAATTCCCAAGGTTTATGTCGTTTCACATGTTAAAGCGACAGGCAAAATGCAATAAAAGTCGATATGTGAGTTATGTGATAAATAGAATCTAACATTCGTTCTCATTCATTATTGAATTTATTAAACTCGTTAGCAAAAATGATATAATGCTTGGCAGGAGCCTCGCATTATATCATTTTGCCAACTTGTTTTATAAATTAAATAACGAATGAGTACTCATGTAAGATCCTCTATGTACATAATAACTTATGTATTACACATATAGGAGGTAATTAAGGGGTGTATAATAAATAACAACTACCTTACACAAAAGTATAAAAGGCATACACAAACGTCATGGATACTTACCTCATCCCTCTGTCCCACTATGTTATAACAGGCAACACAGATAAAATCTTTCCACCACACCATTCCCCCAGATACAACCAAATCCCGTTCCTGCAAAACATGGAATAAAGTTTTGTCATTGCATAAACTTTTTGCTTTGATTGCTTTACTTGATGCAACACTGTTTTACCTTTATCACATACCGTATTCCTCGGCCTATAGCGCGCACTTTTTTACCACAGATTCTGTGGCTGAAGTTGGGGTGCGCGGTTTAAGCAACAAGTGATGTTTTACTTTTTTTTTTCAGCCAAGACGAGAAGTTTTGTGGGTTTCAAAAAGTCGCAAGACCGGCCATTTACTAGAGAGATTGAATCGAACAAAAGTTGGCTTGTTTCTAGTGTTTCAATAAAATGCGTTGTATGCTATATGCTTATTATCAATAAAAATAATAAAATCAAACTTTACCATGTTTTATGTTGATTATTGTTGAGAAAATACCATTGAAATGTTGAAAAATATCATTGTTTACATCAATCGGCAAAGTGAAATGATAACGAGGCTGTGGTTTCCGTTTTACGTAGACGGGTTTACCGTGAATAGAATAGAATAGAATATTATGTTTTCTTCCTAACGACGACAACCGGGTACATTTACCGCACATATTTATTTGTTAAAGTCTGAATTTTGACAACGTAAAATCTTGATTATTCATAAAGGGTTTGACTGGGAAAATGTGTGAAGTGTTTGTTTTTTGCTAATCTGACCGCAAACAACGATGACTATGGTGATTATTAAACAAACATGTAGCAATACATGTACGCAGAAAAATGTCAATTCCTTAATTGTCCTTGATTACTTCAGAAGTTTGAGTAGGTGCTGACACAATGTGTTAGGAAAATGCGTTTAATAGGTGATGCCACAAGACAATGCATCTCATTTCGAGAAACCTCTCAAACTGTCAACACCTTCAAATTGTCAACACCTTCAAATTGACAAGCAAGAGTTAATAACCTGGAAACAACACCAGTCATACAACGCCAGATTAATAAATTTAATATGATCGTAATAAAAGTTGAACACGGGCGTGGGGATTTTTATTTTATTGAAACTTGAGTAAACAACAAAAGTACACTCAACAGTACAAGTTTATTTACACTTGAGTAAAAAAACACAGTCTAACATGCAGCTTGTTTTAGCCAATTAAAATTTGTTTTACATTTTCTCTTTTGTCAATGATTCAAAATGGCGCTCTGCTGTCCTGAAATTGAAAACACGTTTTTTATGCGCGGTTTACGCTACAATACATAACAAAAAGTTTTTTCCCAAGGATTTCAGGCCCAAAATTGGGGTGCGCGTTATATGCGCATGCGCGCTATAGGCCGACAAATACGGTAACATGGCTTCTGGGAGTGAAATAAAGCCACGACTTATTTCTCATAATACACTAGTGTATTACAGATGCAAATGAGGACCGAATCACCGTGTTTGTATACAGTAAAACATGTAATCCAAATTGTTTGCATGGTATATCGTACGGTAAGTACTATCATTATTTGAAATCTTACTTTATAAGATGAATGTTAGTAACGTTAAATTTGGTTTAAGGTGTCGCATTATTTGTAGCGCGAACGCATTTACAGTTAACTTAGCGATGTCATGTAAACAACAAACAACACGACATCATGATTTGTCTTACAAATTGCCGCCGTATATAAGGAAAATTGACAACATTAAAGCGAAACTGTCACGCGTAGGTGTGTTATGTGACAAACAGAATCTTACATTTGTGACTGTGTATTGTTGGCTTTAATAAACTCGTTGGATAAAAAGACAGGATACTCGGCAAGAGCCTCGTATCCTACCATTTTATCAAACTCGTTTATTAAAATCAATAACACACAGTTACTCATGTAAGATCCTCTATGTAGTTGATGTTTTGCAACCTGTTATTGAATTACCCTTACAGCAGCTTACATTACATGCTTTTGTGTTTTGTTGTGGCATTGTAGTAAGACAGTTCTGAGAAGGCTAACACTGTTAAGCTGCAATCCAAGGCATTTCAGGAATTTTTTTCAATAAAAACTTGTTTGGAAAAAATGTACTGTTGCTAATCTATGTACTGGAAGCTGTACCAAACTATCATTTGTAGCTTCTTAACATAAATTGTACTTCACATTCATTAATGACAGTTTTACAATTTCCTGGTCTGCTTCTCTAATTATATTTAACTATACAATGTACAAAAAAGCTATATTTGGCGTTTCCAGTCATGCTTTTTTTCTTCAAAGTACCAGTCGACTTGTTTGATTCTACCAATTATGCCAGTAGTTAAACAATCAACCAGACTGATTTCCTACTTTCTTACCTGAGTTTCATTACCAAAGAGTTTCCACTTCCTACTGAAGAGAGCGTAGTGAGCCAGTCCAGTTTTACCTGCCACAGCCACACACTGGCCCGCCTTATCTATGCAAGAATACTGAATGGAAATGGGAAACATTTATTTTAATAAATAGTTGTTGAACAGCTGATCAAAACATAATCAGTTAAAGAAATTAGGATTTTTGTTCACTAGCCCGAATTATTATATAATCATTTAGACTATTACAATTTTCACAAGCATGACTATATAGATTTCTAGATTTTTACAAGCCCAAATTAAAATTTACTAGTTTTTCACCTTCGGGCTAGTGCTAATTTTGACCACTGCATAACTTTACATTATTTAGAGCTTCTCCCAAAGAAATACAACACGGAGAAAGCTGGGATCACCCTGTACTTACTATCAAATTCATTCTCCTGGTTATCAATCATGCACTCCAGTTATTCACTCTGTAACTGTGTCATTTGGGTAAATGTCATATAACCTATTTGCCAAGTAACTGTGTGATATAGGTATATGATTGGCCAGTTATTTGACATGTAACTATGTGATATAGGTATATGTCATCTAGACCGAAAGCTCAGTTGTGGTTATCTTACCTTCAGTGAGTAATGACTCCATTTATTCACTCTGTAACTATGTGATATATAGAGGATCTTAAACGAGTTCCCATTTCATATAAGATTTATGAAACGAGTTATGAATTATTTTAATTTTAACGAGCCTTTTGGCAAGTTAAAATTAAAAATAATTCATAACAAGTTTCATAAATCTTATATGGAATGGGAACTTGTTTAAGATCCTTTTTATCACATAACATTGCTATTAAATTAGTAAAAATTAATTCAGATGGACATAGAACCGCCATGACGTCAGACACACTTTAGCGCCAAAATGTCATAAAATATGTGACGTCGTAACGTCGCGTCTCACACATAACGTTGCGTATGAAAGAGTACGTGTTTTACCTCTTTACAAAATAGCAGTTTACGCCAACTTTTTAACAAACAAACAACAATGTTTTGTATAACGTGCATTATTTTTATAAGCTGTCACAAATAATAAGTTTATGACTCAGATCTGGGTGAATTTGTAATAAATAAAATAGTTTCAGTTAATAAACTTGCGTAGTGTTACAGGTTTAACTCAACCAATCAAAATCGTTCCAGGTTGTATTACACGTGTGTCATAATAGCTCAGTTATTTGCCAGGTAGCTTTGTGATGGGTGTTTATCTTACACTGATAGGCCAGTAATTGTTCAGGTGATATGGTTATATCTACCTTACCTGATAGGCCAGTTATTATTCAGGTGATATGGTTATATCTACCTAACCTGATAGGCCAGTTATTTGCCAGGTTAACTATGTGAAGTATGAAGTAAGGTTAACAGGACAGAAATGTTGAGTTTGCAACGGTATGTCAGTCGTTTAATGGTCGCACATTTTGTTTAAGGGTGACAAGTTAGCGAATTCCTGTGTTTAGACTGACAAAAGTTAAATTTTTTGATTAACCAGTTTCTAATAAATTTCATTGTTTTACTGACAGACACACTGAAATAAAAGTTAACTTACGTCAAGTTTTGACAGTTTAACATCACATGACTTTATCTGATACGGGTTATGCATAATACTAATAGCTGCAATCTTTAAACGCCAACCAATTGGATTGGAGGATTTTTGCCAGTGTGTTAAGAATATATGTTACCTACCCTGATAGGCCAGTTATTTGCCAGGTAGCTATGTGATATGGGTATAATCTGCCACTGTTTACTGCCAACCAGGATGTGCCCTTCATTGCCAGAATATTGACTAGATCTTGACGTGATATCGCCAGTGTTTATATACAATTTATCTTCACCCTGTAGGAACACATGCTCATGGTTTGTCTGAAATATACATTGAAAGTCATTTGAATGGGTAACACAAATAAAACGGACATCATTTGGTTTATTGATAAGACTTACTGATTTATTTATTTTTAATTTCTATAAATTTCCTCATGAATCCAAGTGTGGCATGCATTCATCCTTTGGTTACTTCTGTTTTGTCTCAAACAAGAACATGGTTCCTTTTATATTCATGTTAAAATATGTTCAGTATTTATTAACAAATTTTCAAAAAAAACAAAAGAAACAATATAATACAATATTATGAGTTCACACAACAAAGATAAGATCTAATAAGAAACGTGAAAATGTCACGAATACCAGGTTTTCAATTTGAAATGCTATTTCAATCCTATTTAAAGTTATTGCCAGGAAACCATGAGTTTAATGTCCGAAAACTATTTTTCTATTATTTGTAACAGCGAAATTGACCCTAGTGACCTCAAATGCAATCCCAAGCTTTCTTTCCATATAAGCTACATACACACCAAGTTTCAGTCCAGTATCTTATCTAAAGTTATTGCTCAGAAACCCAATGTTCTATTTTTAGTAACAACGACCTTGCCCTTGAACCCAGTGACCTCTAATTTGTCCTAAGCTTTCCTTCTATAAAAGTTACAAAGACACCAGGTTTCGTTGCAAAACCTTGTTCCTAACTAAAGTTTCATTTCCATATCTCATTCCTAACTAAAGTTATTGCACCCGAAAACGTAAGTTTGACTCACCCGCCCGCATGCACAACCACCTGCCATATGGAATAAGCAGTTTTCCATTGGAAAACCTGCTTAAAACATTTGCAAATAGTGGATACCAATATGGCAGATTATAAATGAATGATTGTGTACCATGCAAGGGTTGACCGTGAGAGCACTCTTGAGGAACTGCAGCTGTATAATGTTGGACTTGTCCACCGCCTCATACTGGCCGTTCTCCTCTACCTGGGTCTGGGAACTGATCAACCACAGCTGATACCCCTCCAGGCCCCATTCCTGGAAAGACAGATGCATTCATTACACAATACACAGACACCTAGGGGCTATTCTCCTATATGTGGCTCGAAAAACTTAACAAACACAGCACCCTCTGTAAGAGGTGAATACATATGTAGGAGGTAATTCAGAAAAATGGATTTATTCTTTACTTTTCTTCCACCTGGATCTGGGAACCTATCAGAGGGCTGGCATGGCGCAGTCGGTTGCACGGCGGATTTGTAACCGGAGGCCCCGGGTTCAATCTTCCGTGGTGCCACTGAGTTTCGTCAGTGTATTCTTTGGCAAGACACTTTCCCTTAGCCTCGTCCGTCGGATGGGGACGTAACCAGCCGGTCCCATGTATCGCCTATCCTCCAAGCAAGTTAAAGAACCATAGGAATCTATTCAATAATAAGAGTAGGGCACAATTCCCGATTCCTATGTATCCTTCCTCTTTCTCTGGGGCGGCTCTGAGCCGTTAAACAACATTCAACTCAACTGGGAACCTATCGACCACAGCTGTTTTACCATCCAGTCCTGTTCACACAGTAAATCATAACATGAAATCAAGCTGCTGGAGGGCAGCAAGTCTGGTAACTTAATAAAACAAAGAAGCCCATTTATTTATTTTTAAATATTTGATGGATGGAAACAATGTGATTGCTCAACGGTTGATAATTTAATAACTAATTAATACCTGTAAAAATGTTATTTACAAAGTGTGGTGTATGCACATTTATAAGGTTGTCATAAAACAAGAGGCTCTAAAGGATCTTGTGGTTAGAAAGGCTCTCTGTGAATAGTGACAAATGTGTTACAACCAATTACAATTTATGATTGTAAATCTGTGATGCAGTATCAGCAAGTACTAGATTGTGTGTGTATTTCACCTGATGTTCAACTCGGATTACCCTTTATAACAAGCAAACTTGTCATAAATGTAGTCCCCTGCTTAATGGCTGAACTGCACATGAAAATGTAATTTGGTGTGAGATACATGATCTATTGATGAGACACACATCGTGTTTCAATACACTAAGCAGTTTAGGAGTTATGGGTCGGATCTAAAATTTGCATGACCTTGACCTAGCTCCTTCACCTTCGACATGTGATCCCGAAATTGGTGCAAGGCACATGGTGCATTGAGAATACATATACACCTTATGTTTAACTCCATTTGTATCTGAAGCTTTTTCCAAACAAGAATTTACACATCCATGACAAGACCAGTTTGGTACCCCGACACACATTAACCATATACATACAACGTTTCACTCCATTATCTAAAGTCGTTTAGGAGTTTAGGACCAGATAATAACTAGAACAATCGCTGAAAGTGATGAATACCCCCGCTTTTTTGCTATAGCCGAAGAGGATGGACAAAATCAAGAATGATAAATGACTAAATTATCTGTTAAATTTTTAATGTGAAAAAAATTCTAACTAAAACAAAGGTCCATAATTTTGTAAAAAATATTGCAGAATCGAAAAACCGTTGATGTAGAGACACATCATATCATCATGTGTGAACTATATGTCAAGTGTAATAACAATCCATGAAAAGTTTTAAAGTGAAAGCCACATGAAGTTCATTATGAAAATGTTTGAGAAAAAATGTATTAACAGGTCATTATTATGCAATACTAGAGTGGAAAATTCTAAGTCAAACAATAGGCCGTAATTCTGTAACAAATTAGGCAATCAATGATGGGTGATGTAGACGGACGGACATCAGTTTTTATGAGTATTTGAAGTTTGGGAATAACCATTCAGAAGTATTTGAGATATGCAAGTATTAAAGATGTGTTACGGGATGGGACGCAACAAAATGTGTTACGTGATGGGACGCAACGGGACGTTTCGGACAACGTGATTCCTATATAGCCCCCACTTCACTTTGTGAAAGCTGAGGTATAAAAATGTCATGACCTGTCCACCTTGAACGTATCTGTATGAATTTGGTGTGTGACACACAAGCTATAAGCTGATCGAGCGTTACTCCATTATCTGATCAAGTGTTATTCCATTATCTGATCAAGTGTTATTCCATTATCTGATCAAGTGTTATTCCATTATCTGAAGAATTTAAAAGCTATGGATCAATTACACATCCATCACAACAAGAATATGTAGTATGACCTTGACCAAACAACCACAATTTGGTATTAGATGTTTAACCCCAATTTTTGCAGATGTTAGGCCATGTACGACAGTCGATCATTTTGTGGTAAAGACCGACAACCCATTTCTGCTGGGTAAAACCAGTACTGTCTACCTCCCGTCATCCATAAGAATCAATTCTTTCTCACTTGACAAGTTGAGCTCCCAGTGGGATTCGAACCCGGAGACGATAAAGGATGATGATGATGAATGCAACACACTATTGCATAAGATATGTTATATAATAAAGACTCGAAAAAAAAAGAAGAGAAGTTTAAAATAACTGGCCATGGTTTTTATGTGTAATATATGATAATATGTATGTTTGTATAAGAGTAAAGACCCAACAGTGTTGATAAAATAGAGATAAAAGCAAACGTTAACTAGATCTAAACACAAATCTGAACCAGAATTATCTAAGAAGAACAAGTCGTAGATCTATAAGAGTGTAGGGCTAACAAAAATTACGGTATAGCACTAAATGTAAAGGTTAACTAGAGGTGAACACACATGTGAAATTAGGCCAAGGTTGGTCATGGTGACCTACCTTTTGTTTTAGTCTGTAGTAGTGGTCATCGTACGCATTGTATGGAAGTTGAGAGTTGACGAAGCACAGGTAAAAGCAAAGGTTAATGAAGCTAAACACATATATGAACCGGAATTACACAAGTGTAAAAGTAGGTCATTAATTTGACTGTAGATGTTGTCAATATGTATGTATGTAGTATATAAAGTGTGAAAAGTGTAGGGCTAACTGTGGTTGAAAAACAGAAATTAATCAGCTAAATGCAAACCTGAACTGACAAATGCTTACGTCTACTACCATACTATAGGGGTATGCCATAAGCTGTTTCTCTTTTTGTATGCAAGCTAAAAAGTACAGCATGATACAGTAATTATAAAAGGAGCATTTAAGGATATTTTCACCACTGTATATATGAGGAAATTTTATCATTAACCGATGTAAAGAGGAGCTGATGTACCCAAATGTTAGTTGATTAAAATATTGGATAACATGTGGTGGAAATAATCTTAAGTCTAGTCAATTTAAAAATATAAGTTAAACTGAATGCAACAATGCATTATGCAAAGCTGACATCATGAGAGATGACCTAAAAAGTCAATGCATTTTTTACATAATTCAAATAGGGTCATAAATTGAGAGATGGAACTGTTGTTACTATATACAGTGTTGGGAATTGGACTGGAAAATCAGGGCTCAAATTTAAGCTTTTTGTCAGTCATTTTTTCAAAATGCCAGTAAACTTTTAAAGTACTGGCAATATTATGCAAGTGATTAACAGCCTTCTAGTTAAGAATATTGCTAAAAAGTAAAACTATATAGGCATAAATGACCAGACAAAATGATAAGAAAAAGAGCTTTTGTTTATTGTTTGCTGGAGTTAGCTATAATTCGCCATTTCAGTTTTAATCACCTGACAAAAAGACGCTAGTTAACAAAAATGCTAAATTCGAGTACTGAAAATTGCTATTGATAATCGATTGTACATTTTTTTATTAATGTACAGACGCAATACTATATATATAGGTATACATCAGTAGCCTTTGCATTTCATGTACCCTTTAGCTTTTAGTCATCTGCTGTAGCATGCTTAATTCCACAGTAGACTAAGTAACACTACCAAAAGAAATTATATGCATCAAATGAAAATGGAATGTGAAAAATTACTATCGATTGTCGCTGATTTTAGGTCAGTTTGATTAGTTTTCGATTGTTAGAGACAATCAGTACATCACTATACATAAATAAAGAATAAGGTACAACAGTTCCACGCTGACCCCTGGATTAATTTCAACATTTTGAGGGGACAATGAAAATCTACTGTATGTTGTTCTTTATTAACAGATAGTTGCAACAGTTTCAAGTACCCTCAAAAATGTGTTGTCATTAACATAAATACAATTTAATCCACTTACCATTGATGTTATTGCTGGGGGATACAGCTGAGGACAATCTTTGGTGAAACTGAAAAAAATGTGTAGGTGTAGACACTAACAAGAACTACGTACAATCAATATTCACTGCTTTGGGACACAGGAAAAAAGTTACTGATTACTGTGGAATCATTTTATTTTGTGGGCATTAAATTTTGAGATTCTTTCCAAAAAAGACAATTTCGAAGGGACATAAATTCGCACATTTCTAATTTTTAGCTCTACTGGCCAAGGGCCAGCAGAGCTTATGGGATGGTGTGTTGTCCGTCTTCGGTCGTCCGTCCGTCGTCCGTCGTCGTCCGTCTGTTAACTTTTCTTCAAACGACTTCTCCTCAGAAACCGCTTGGCTAATTTTGACCAAACTTCACATGGATGATCCTTAGATGAAGGCTTTTTAGATTTGTTAAAATTAGGTCAGCGCTACATCCAAGATGGCTGCCATTACCATATATGGTCGAAACCTTAAAAAATCTTCTTCTCCAGAACCGCTGGACAGATTTCAACAGTTTTTCTTTTAAAATGATCGCCAACGCCTAGACTATCAAGTTTGTTCAAATAAAGTCCCCGGGGTCAAAAATGGCCGTGCCCCGGGGGTCCAAAATTTGTATATTGAGGTTTTGCATGTTTTTCATATAGACATATAGGAAAAAACTTTAAAAAATCTTCTTCTCTGAAACCACAAGGCGCAGAGCTCTTATGTATTACATGTAGCATCAGCTTATGGTCCTCTGCTAAGTTTGTTCAAGTGGTGACCCTGGGGTCAAATTTGTCCCCACCCCGGGGGTCACAATTTTACAAAGACTTATATAGGATTTTAAAAAAAAAAATCTTCTTCTCGGAAACTACAACAGCCGGAGGTTTGATATTTTGCATTTACTATAAGCTTATGGTCCTTTACCAAGTTTGTTCAAATGGTGACCCTCGGGTCACATTTGGCCCCGCCCCAAGGGTCACATGTTTTACAGAGACATGTATAGGGAAAAACTTAAAAAATCTTCTTCTCTGAAACTGCAAGAGCCAGAGGTTTAATATTTTGCATTTGCTATAAGCTTGTGGTCCTCTACCAAGTTTGTTCAAATGGTGACCCAGGGGTCACATTTGGCCCCACCCCGGGGGTCACAGTTTTACATAGGCTTGTATAGGCAAAAATGAAAAAAAATCTTCTTCTCTGGAACCACATGGCCCAGAGCTCTCATGTATTACATGTAGCATCAGCTTATGGTCCTCTACTAAGTTTGTTCAAATGCTGACTCTGGGGTCAAATTTGTCCCCGCCCCAAGGGTCACAGTTTTACATAGACTTATATAGGATCTTTTTTTTTTAAAAATCTTCTTCTCGGAAACTACAAGAGCCAGAGGTTTGATATTAAACATTTATTATAAGCTTATGGTCCTTTACCAAGTTTGTTCAAATGGTGACCCTGGTGTCACATCTTGCCCCGCCCCGGGGTCACAGTTTTACATAAATGCTTGTATAGGGAAAAACTGAAAAAAATCTTCTTCTCTGGAACTGCAACAGCTTAAGGTTTAATATCTTGCATTTGCTATAAGCTTATGGTCTTCTACCAAGTTTGTTCAAATGGTGACCTATTGGTCATATTTGGCCCCACCCTGGGGGTCAGTTTTACTTAGGCTTGTATAGGCAAAAGCTGTTTTTTTTTTTTTTTTAGTTTTTAATTTGATTTATTTTTTATTTTATTTTTCAATTGCAATTTTTTTTTTTTTTTTGTTTAATTTTTTTTTTTTTTTTTTTTTTGGATTGATTTGAATTTTTTTTTTTTTATAAATATTTTCATTATCTTTTTAATTACTTGACACTTACTTTAAAATTTCTTGTCGGCGCTACTGATCCTAAATGCCTTGTTGAATTTTGACGAAACTTGGCAGGAAGCATCGGTAAGATGTCTAGTTGTGCATATCATGCTTTTGTTCCAGTTCGCTGATTTTTGACGGAGTTATGGCCCTTTGACATTTTTATTTTAAATTTCTTGTCGGCGCTACTCCTTAAACGGCTTGTTGGATTTCTACGAAATTTGGCAGGAAGCTTCAGTATGATGTCTAGTTGTGCCAAGCGCGGTATATCAATGAAATCTTGGACAATTTCGAAAACTAGCTAGATCTTGTTAGTAATAACAGAGTTATGGCCCTTGATTTGTTAAAAAATGCTATATTGTATTTTTCTTTGTTAAATCTATAGGAGAAGAGAGCTATATCTAGCTATATCTATCTAAATATATAAGAGCTGTTTTAGCCAGTAGAGCGTCCACAGGCCCTCTTGGGCCTCTTGTTTAAAGAAAAAACAACAACATTATTCGTACATTTGTCCCTGAAAGCCTACTGAAAAAAAAACGTTCAGCTGACATGACGTTCACACATTCGCATGTCAAATTGGCCAATTGACCATGGGTCATTAAACAATAAACACACCCAATTAGCGGAGATTTATGTCCGACACCATTGCTTAACCTTGTTAATTATTCCGTTTATTCTGGTAATCGGTCATGTGTACAACTCACGTTTGACTGGTTATTGATTTGTTACTCAGTTTTTATGTCCTCTATGGCAATAGGGCTATAACCATTATTATCTCGGCCAATACCGCTTGAGCCATTAAAAAAATACAAAATAACAAACCATTTCCTTGTTTAATTCATTGAGAACCCACCAAGTTGTCTAATAAATAAAACTAAGTACTCGGTAAATGATGACAACGATAACAAACGTTAATACCATTTGTGAACGATTTACTAGTACACAACTGCGAACGTAAACATCGACATACTGGCTTTGAAAAGTTTAAAGCAAACACTCAAGTTCTGGTCTTTGCTATCAAAATAAATGTTTAATAAATACATAAACCTGACAACTTACAACCTGGTTCAATAGTTACTGACTAAATGATGAGCATAAAACTGCTATGCGGTACTGTACATTATGGATTCCAAATCAAAGTTGTTTTCGTATACATTCTTCTAACTTCTGGGCATTAAACAATCACGGGGATATGACTTCGCGTTTTCGGTCAACCACAAAATTTAAACCCCCACGAATATTAATGATTTCACAGTATTCAAGGTAAGTGACTGACAAATGAAATACTTACCACATCTAAAAGAGCCATACCGAACATTGGTGGAGATTCGAATTTAAAAAAAAAAAAGTGAGAAACAGAAGGAAAAAAAAAAGACATAACAATTAAGTATATTTAACTAAACAGAAAAAGAATATGTAAGGTCACACACATGCAGGCAAGAACCTTATTGTCACACTGAGATGTAACTATGAACCAAGTCCGGCTGGTCTGCTGTATCTTTGAAAGGGTAAGAAACAAGAGGCAAATACAAGCTATAACAAGAGCACCACCGGCTAGATGATGTGTAATAGTTTCTTAAGAAGTGAGCTTAACATAAATGTTGGATAAGTCCATTAAAGGGACACATGGCAATCTTCATGTGTTTATCAAACACGAAAATTAGTGTCTTGATTTATTTATCCAGTATCATTTTGACTTCAAACTTGCTTGATATGATTAAATAAAATGTTGAGTATTATCCATGGGTTTAAATATATTTTTGGTGCAGTTTAATCAACAGATAATAATATGCAAAAACAATTTGCTTTATACTGTTCTTATAATTAATATTAATGATTGAACAAATGCAAGTCATGTCGAAAAACTAACTAGGGATACCTAGGTTTTTACTAAAAAACAAGATTGCCATGTCTCTTAAGCAGGTCAAGGTCATTCTGTCAGTGACCTACTTTTGGTATTGATGTGTAGAAAAATGTAACTTTCAGGAATTGAGAGAAGCCTAACAGTTGACCAGAATAGTTGAATAAGTAGGTCAACTTGTGGCATCCCATTTAGTTTTTCAACATACCTTACATTTTTTCAATTATTAAAGGGGTTGATGCACTATTTTCAAACAAGGTTTATTTTAAAGGACTCTGAAAAACTTGGAAAAAAAGGAAAAAATATATTTATATATATATATATATATTCAGAGTTATGACCTATTGAAAATGTGCAAAGAAACATGAATGGAGGCAGCCATCTTGGTGACATCATCTCGCCTTTTTACCATATATGGCATATTGACAAAATGTTATTTAAAGCAAATAAAAACTAAGCATATAATTTATATATTTTACATCTGTATATTTATTTTTAATCAATTTGCAGTGATTTTCTTTTCTCATTTATATTCTTTGCAAATTTTGAATAGGTCATATCTTCTTTATTTTTCACGGCATTTTGATAATTCTTTCAGCTTTTTTCAAGTTTTTCAGAGCCCTTTAAAATAAACAAATAGTGCATCAACCCCTTTAATATGGAAGTAAATTTTATTTGCATATTACAAATTGTTGATTATATTGAACTACCGGTAATAATATATTTAAAGCTATAAAGGTAGAATAATAAAGAAAATTTTAAAAAATCCAAATTTTATTACCTTTTATTTCAATATACGCAAGCAAATTTTAAAGTCAAAATGATACTGGAATAATAAATCGAGCTGCTAATTTTAATTGTTGAAAAATACTTCAAGATTGCTGAGTGTTCCTTTAACATTGCCATGGCAACTTTGCTGTAAACGGTTACATACCTGAAGTCGCCACCCACTGTACAGACAAGAAGCGATCCAAACACGCTCCATAGGGAGAATCCCCCATTCTTCCACGCCATGGCGAGGGATGTACCATCAGGCGTCCATTTCATGGTCTTCACCGCACCAACAGTATTGCACATATCTGTGAGAAAAATGGAAAAACTGATTGTTTGTATTGAATACAAAAACATGTAAACTCTCCTTTTTTGAAAATCGGGCTCCTACGAAAATGTTGAACAATTTCTAAATGGTACTTTTCCAATATAAAGTGAGAGAAAAAATTCTGCTCTGTAAGTATCAGGAATTAACTTAGAAAGCAATAGTTTTAAACTAAAACTGTCACCACTAGTGGAAAAACAAATATACCCCAGCATATAACTTGATCTGTAAAGGTAAGTAACCTATGAAAAGGTAATAAGATGTCGAGAGAGTTTTGTCCAAAAATCATTAGGGGACTAACTTTTACCAAGGACAACCTTCTGGAATTTTATAACACTGAAGAATAATCCAGGTATTATCTGAAACCCATTTTTATTGCAGTGACCTTTGACCTACTGACCCAAAAATAAATACGAATTGTCATCTCACCAATGGTAGTATTTGTATACAGATTCTTGGTCGTATGTCTAATACTGTAAGAAACGATTTTTAGCGTAGTCAAAATTTAGCGCAGTAGACAATTTTCGATTAGCGCAATGATGAATTAGCTCTCGGCCATAGACTCCGTTTTAATTTAGCACTCTCGCTTGCTCTGCAGATTCCGGCAATTTCCAAACCCCAACATCAGATTATTCCCAATCGGTCATCATCAACGTTGCAGTTTCGATTGCTTTTATTTGTTAATCATGCCTTCAGGCTGTTAATAAAATTGTTTTGTATAATGTTTTTTGAACACGTCATAAAAATCTGGCAAAATCAAACGCACTGAAAATATTATTTAGACATTGTGAAACATATTGCGAAAGTGACTGAAAGTTAGTTCGTTAAGCGGCGCTACCGGCATTACCGGCGACTGCATCACCTCGGAATTTTTGCCATATATTGAGTGTTATGTAACTGCTCTAATTAAATCGGTCAAAATCGAGCTGCCTTGTGCATTTTCTATGTATTTCAGGCACACTTTGTCGCTGATTTTAGACAGAAATTATATAATAATATCAGGATAAGGTACGTGCCAGCATCATGCACAGGAGTTACAACAATCGGATTTGTCGGGTAACGATATGTTTAAGCAGTGTGTGAAAGGTCAGTTTCGAGAGCGATATGCAGAGCTAGTGTCCGTGTAGTGGAAGGTAGGTAAGGGGGTCGTTGAGGTCAATGTTGATTTGAAATTGTCTACTCTGAAACCGTTGCATGCCGGGTGATTAGTCACCGGTTTTCAGTCCGTGAACCATGAGTCTGTCAAGCGGGGATGGATAAAATCTGGCATTGCAGACAGTGTTATGGCAATTTGTTAAAGAATAAAGGACAGATATTTAGCATGTGTTAAGTTTAAAACATGTTTAAATCAAAGTTATAAAAATAAAACAGTTTGTACGATTATAGCCTAGTTGTTGTTCACTTAAATGCTCTTCCCTAGAGCAGTAATTAACAAGTCTGACAGGCAAACTGCTACTAATATCTATTGGTAAAACGGTGTTGGCGAGTTAATCTGATAATAACCACGGATATTGCCGACGTTCGTTCTAAAAATAGATATACTGCACAACACTCCAGAATAACAGTACACAGACCACGAATGTATGTAATGTGCTATAGCTTTATACAATTAACTGAAGTTAGACATTATATTCTTTTGTTAACTGCAGTTTACATTGAACAAGTACTCTTGTCGTTGGCAAGTACTCTTCTCGTTGAATTAGAAAAGACTAATCTAAAGAACTGCAAACTAAGTATAATCATTCACAGTCGTTGCGTGTTGAAGAATTTCGGAAAAAAATAGATGACTTTTGGTAAGAAAATCATTATTTATTTCTTAATTAGCGCACGAACAATGTCTGCTAATTGTGCTAAAATAAGATGTCCGCTAAATATTTGTTTCTTACAGTAGTTTTCAAGTTATTGTGCAGAAAGGGTTTTCATTGACCTTTGACCTACTGACCCCATAACTTATTACTTTTGACCTACTAACCCCATAATAAATAGGGATTGTAGTCTAACCAAGCAAAATATTTGTAGTTAGTTTTGACCGTTGTGTCTCGAGCATGAGAAACCAATTTCTTATCTATATATATACCTGGCAAGTTACGACCGGACACGTGCAGTTTATGGGCTTGCTCCAGTGTACCTTCACCTTCATTGAGTGTGTAAACTATTCCAGAAGCACTGAAAAATAAGATACACAACTGACATTGTTAAAAAGAAGATTGTGTAAATTAACTTCAACATAGGAATTGTAACAGACTTTCTCTGGAATACATGATGTAGGTACAAACAACTTGCACTGCTACAATGTTCAGCACTTGCAACTTGGATAATCAACATTAGTGTTCCTCAACGTTTGTTTTCAATAGGCTAGTTGACCTACCATGTTTGTACCTACATGGAAAACACATTCACACCCATTCTGGATAAGGACTTTCTTGCATACCGGACAAGGATATCCGTCATTTTACCAGGGCTAGATTATAAGAATCTTTCATGGGTATCCGGTGAAGATAGGGAAGATAGGGAATTCCAACCCGAGGTATAAGTGTTTTTATCGGAACCGAGGAATTCCCTATCTGAACCGAGTACCCATGATAGATTCTTTTTCTTGCATATCAGAGACATGTTGTGCGTCGACGCCGCCAGCTATTAACGTTTTGCATGTTTTCCTGCATACCGGATGTTGGCGCGCGTGAATTTTATCTCGACCCTAGGGTGAGATGGAAATATCTAGCCCCGGTAAAATGGCGGATATCCTTGTCCGGTATGCAAGAAATTTCCATCTCACCCTAGGGTCGAGATAAAATTCACGCGCGCCAACATCCGGTATGCAGGAAAACATGCAAAACATTAGTATTCGGTTCAGATAGGGAATTCCAACCCTCGGTAGAAGTGTTTTAATCGAAACCTTGGCAGAGATTTTTTTAAAAACTTGTGACGTCCCGTTAGTTTTTTCTTCATCAGTTGCCTTTGTTTAATCATTAATATTAATTATAAGAATTGTATAAAGCAAATAGTTTTTGCATATTACTATCTGCTGATTACATTTCTTCAATAATATATTTAAACCTAATATAGAATAACGAAGAAAAGTTGAAATCTCAAAATTGTATTTAAATATATGCAAGCAGATGCAAAGTCAAAATGATACTGGATTAATAAATACAGGGACTAATTGTATTGACTGATAAAGATTTTGAGATTGCCATGTGTCCCTTTAAATAAATGTTGTTTGAAAACAGCGCATCGTCCCCTTCAAATACACAACAGGTTTTGTAAAGAACATCTCATATAATTACATCTTGAATCAAGATATCATGTCAAATCCAAATGCAAACATACAAGTTTAGTATACACTCGAGTACAACAATAACGTGTACTCTTTCAGGTGGTATCCTAACATTAATATCTGAGATTTTGTTTAATAGTACACACCGATATTATTTTCATTTAGGAAATACAGTTAACAGAAATCCGCTATGCTTACCTTTTACATCCACAGGCTATGAGTCTGTATCGATGGTTAACTGCCAAGCACGTGGCATCTGTTATGTCTGTGGCCCACACACCTTTGGAACCCTAAAATATAATACAGTTGCTTTTATTGACAGATGCAAACATGTTTGCAACTTGATTATTACCAAGTGACGGCAAAAGTTACAAATTATGCAAATAGAACCAGAAAAAGTGTCCATGGGACACGGATGCCCCCACTTTAGTGCTGTCAGTCACATACAAGTGGAAAAGGGTAACACTATATTTCACTTTCATGGCAGGACATAAAAATATGGTATATACATTTGGTATGAGTAATTTCTCAAGTGTAACTGGGATCCTATGTTAAATAGATGAACAATTCCATCACACCTTTCTCTACATGGCTGCATAAGTAATTCTACCCAGCTTGCAAGTATACTTTAAGCATGTTAGGAAATAATTTGATACACTGAAATATGTGTCTTTAAAAACAAGGAATTCTATCAGAAGTGTTGAAGATTTATTTTGATGCGAAGTGTGTAGAGAAGTAACAAAGTAACTCCCTTTAGAATATCATTAATACTGTATACCCCCGTTTAAATGGCCCCAGGGACAATGCCTTTTACAAATGGGTGGCATTTATCGCCATTTGAACAACAAAAAAAAAGAAATAAAAAGTTACAATGCTAGTAATCACACTGGATAAAAAAAATGTTTATACCTCTTCAATTCTTGAATTACTTAGGTGTGTTGATGAACGTTCAGAACTCAGGGCAAAGCATTAAATGCATGTATACAGTATTAGGTGGGGAGCATTTAAACGTATGTATACAGCATAAAACTTACTTTTTCTGCTCGTGTTGAGGGAGGCATCATCAACATCGCCTTGCCTGTGGACAGAACCAAACAATAACCCCCAATGATAGGACTGAACTCCATCTGTACAATGTGGCCATCTTGCACTGTCAGTTTACTACCTGTACGGGCGGAAATTGCGGAGTATTGGAATAAGTGTCTTCACTTACATAAGTTTCAGGACTACATAACTCTTTTTTTTTAAATTAAAATAAATCAAAAACAAAATTTAATTTCTTATTTGTCAAAAGGTCTCATTAAAATCATATCCTAATTATGCAATGATCTGACAACTTTGTCTTTGAAGTCACGTCAGATCGACCTTTCATCTAATCAATATTCATGAGAAGATCAACTAAATTCAACCAATGAAATCGCGCGTTTCATATGCACTTCAGATGACATTCAAGCGAACTGAACAAAAATCTACATAAAACAGATCTATATCCAAATAAAGATAAAGCCTTTCTGTGATAGTGCACAATAAATTCAAAGAAATGCACTATATGGCATGTTTTACATCAAGATACGAAGAAAATCATCGCTGTCATGTATATTTTGAAAATATATATTCCACCCAAATTATTACGACATTAGATACTCAAAATAGTAAGCCACAGTATTTCTGGCCCGCTTAGCTCAGTTGATCCACAAGTGTCATTTTAGTGTTGGTTCAATCCCACAAATCGGTTATTTTTTTTGTACCACTATTAAATTCCGTCAATCTTTTCTTTTTTTCTCCAGTAAATATACAATAATGGTTGGTGTATTATGCTTGTCAACGCAATTCTTTTGTGTTTTATAAGCTAAACATTACGGACATTGTCTCTTTCAATACTTTTTAATTAATTATTTACAAAAGTTTTGCGACTATCTGTGGGCTCTGAGATAAACTCCAACTGTATGATGTGGAAACCTGCACTATCAGTTGACTATCTGCAGGGGATGAATTTATTTGAGTATTTTGAATCAGAACCATCATTTTATATTAAGTTTCATGATGTCATATCACTGACCCCTTACATACATATTTTTAATTAAAATAAGTCAAGAACAAACTTGAGTTTCTTAACTGTCAAAAAGTTTTGGCATTAATTCATGTTCTTGTTACATGTATTTTGACAGCTGTCAAGAAAATACAACTCACCTGACTGAAGAAAATCTGCTGCCACTGAAACATCCGAGAGAGAAAACGAGGCTTTATCGTTAACAGTCCCATTCCAGCGTAGTCGTGTGAGGGTTCCATCAACAGCAGCAATGGCCAACTCATCTCTTATACACAGACAACTATGCAGAAAATAAAAGAAAACAATCATGATTGACTGTACAGAGTTTAACGTCATTTTCCAGCACATTTTAGGCCAGGTAAGAGTCGATTTTTAGTGGGAAATGCAGACCTCCCACTTATTCCTAGGCAGAATATGTTTTTACGTCAGTTTTTTATATGTGGTGGAGAAAGACCAACCACTTATTCCTAGAACTAGTACTGTATACCTCCTAGAACCAGTACTGTATACCTCCTAGAACCAGTACTGTATACCTCCCGCCATTTGTTAGCATCAACAATCATGGATTTACCGTGGTGTACATATCTGTATTTTAAATTCAGAGGTAGAAAAACACATTTCAATATGTATCTTTATACTAAAATAGATTTTGAATCAAGTTAAGAGAAATTTAAAATTACCTTATCCATTCTTAATTAAAATTGATCAATGCAAACCATATAACATTCCATATTTATTATATAAAGTTTCAGACAAGTCGGTTTTAATTGTGCTCGATCTTGTAAAAATTATAATATTAATAATGGTATTTCAAAATATACCAACACATTTTATATAACTTGGCTTCTCTAGGAAATGACATTTCACCGACGCTTTTTTCAACAATATGTTTACGTTTTAAAATATCAATAATAATTGTGATAACTACCATGTGATATGTGCAGACAACTTGACTTGTGTCTGTACAGACAGTTTAATGGCGGGCACACTGTCCCCCTCTGGGGTGCCATTCACCTCCTTTCTGTACGTCTGTGACCTGATTATAACATAAAATGTACATTTGATGTATTATGTGACATAGAATCAGTATTATAAAACATCGCAACATTGACAGGAATGGGGTGAGAGCAAATCCACACCCAGACAGTGTCATATTATATAATAAATACATACAAATTATAGTTTGGTCTAATGGAGTTGACGAGTTTGAAAAATGTATAGGAATTTTCTTTTGTAATTGTGTGATCGCCAGATGTATGGATGACAATCAACACAGTTATCCCTATGACTGTGTCAAAAGATGGTAATTAGGCAATGGGAGGATGATATAACCTACGCACCTTGCATCTGAGGTGACGTACAGACAGTGGTGGTTTGGTACGTAGATGATAAAACCTACTCGCCTTCCCTCAGTGGTGACATACAGACAGTGGTGGATTGGTACGGAGATGATAAAACCTACTCGCCTTCCCTTCGTGGTGATGTACAGACAGTGGTGGTTTGGTACGGAGATGATAAAACCTACTTACCTTCCCTCCGTGGTGACATACAGACAGTGGTGGTTTGGTACGGAGAGGATAAAACCTACTCACCTTCCCTCAGTGGTGACTACAGACAGTGGTGGTTTGGTACGGAGATGATAAAACCTACTCACCTTCCCTCCGTGGTGACGTACAGACAGTGGTGGTTTGGTACGGAGATGATAAAACCTACTCACCTTCCCTCAGTGGTGACTACAGACAGTGGTGGTTTGGTACGGAGATGATAAAACCTACTCACCTTCCCTCAGTGGTGACTACAGACAGTGGTGGTTTGGTACGGAGAGGATAAAACCTACTCACCTTCCCTCAGTGGTGACTACAGACAGTGGTGGTTTGGTACGGAGATGATAAAACCTACTCACCTTCCCTCCGTGGTGACGTACAGACAGTGGTGGTTTGGTACGGAGATGATAAAACCTACTCACCTTCCCTCCGTGGTGACGTACAGACAGTGGTGGTTTGGTACGGAGATGATAAAACCTACTCACCTTCCCTCCGTGGTGACGTACAGACAGTGGTGGTTTGGTACGGAGATGATAAAACCTACTCACCTTCCCTCAGTGGTGACTACAGACAGTGGTGGTTTGGTACGGAGATGATAAAACCTACTCACCTTCCCTCATACAGACAGTGGTGGTTTGGTACGGAGATGATATACCTACTCACCTTCCCACTGTGGTGACGTACAGACAGTGGTGGTTTGGTACGGAGATGATAAAACCTACTCACCTTCCCTCAGTGGTGACTACAGACAGTGGTGGTTTGGTACGGAGATGATAAAACCTACTCACCTTCCCTCCGTGGTGACGTACAGACAGTGGTGGTTTGGTACGGAGATGATAAAACCTACTCACCTTCCCTCTGAGGTGACGTACAGACAGTGGTGGTTTGGTACGGAGATGATAAAACCTACTCACCTTCCCTCCGTGGTGTCGTACAGACAGTAGTGGTTTGGTACGGAGATGATAAAACCTACTCACCTTCCCTCTGAGGTGACGTACAGACAGTGGTGGTTTGGTACGGAGATGATAAAACCTACTCACCTTCCCTCTGTGGTGACGTACAGACAGTAGTGGTTTGGTACGGAGATGATATACCTATTCACCTTCCCTCTTTGGTGACATACAGACAGTGGTGGTTTGGTACGGAGATGATATACCTACTCACCTTCCCACTGTGGTGATGTTCAGACAGTAGTGGTTTTGTATGGAGATGATAAAACCTACTCACCTTCCCTCTGTGGTGACGTACAGACAGTGGTGGTTTGGTACGGAGATGTCCAAGTCCACCTTCAACAGTACCACATAACACTTGTTGGTCTGAAATAGTAAATAAAAAACAGCATTATATTTTTTCAAAACAGCATTATCGGTAATATATGTTTTGTTCCAATATATCATTCATTATAAGGATCGTGCATGGGTATCCGGTGAAGATCGGGAACTCCAACATGAGGTGTAATTGTTTTTAACGGGACTGAGGCTCTGTCGCAATTCTAATTAAAACAATTATACAGAGGGTATTTACCTATGATGACAGACAACACAGCAAGATGGCAGACCAAGTAAAACCTAAGGGATGGATAAGTGATTTATTATCAATAAGACTTCATTGGCCTAATTGGGTAACCTTCACAGATTACAGTTATCATAAAAAATATCATAATGTTTATTTGAATATTTTGTACACTTATTTGAGAAAACAAAATTCAATACAGCCAAGCTTCACACAAATAATATACATAAAACATTTAGCAAGAAGTTACCCTATTTAAATGTACTGTGGGTAGGTACCAAGTTATGTTTTGAGGGTAGAACACAAACTGTGTCTTGATGGCAAGAATGCTAGTGGGAATTATGTACTGTTGCTACATACCATGACTGCGATAGCAGAAGAATCTGGTTTCCATTCTGCCTTACAAAAACTTCCGTACGTCTCCAAAGATTTTTGTGACTGTGTGTAACTCACAATCTGAACTGCCGGCTGAAATAAACGTGTTTAACATCACATTACAATTCTGACCTGCCGTCGAAAAAAAACACAAGATTATTAAAGCATTACAATATAATTCTGAACTGCCAGCTGGAGTAAACAACCTACTGGTTCACAAACCTAATCTTATGCAGCGTAGTTTATATTTGTTTCAAACTCATCCATCATAACAATCAATTGGATCAATTAATCATGTATTTTGAAACTGTGCATGACTAACCACAGTAACTGTTCTTTGTGTGAGTCCTGTTAAACTAAAATTTTGGTTATTAGAACTATTTGTGTAACTTTTCTGCTTGTCATACATGACGAGTGGGTTATAAAATAAATTATATATTTACATATGCAATAATATTAAATCTAAATATAATTAGGTGTAATTACATTACACAACTTTGTGCCATGCACAATAATCGTAATGTATTGTACCGCTAACTTTTATCATGTATACAAATATGGAATAGTAGTTGATATTACAAGCATTACAAAAATATTTCAGGGTCCGACAAATCCTCTGCCCGGAGCCCGCGGGCTACCAAAAGTCGAGATCCGGACTACCATTTTTTTCTATCTCGCGTCCGGCGGGCTACTGCAAATTTTCTTTTGAAGTAGCCCGGCAAAAAAACAGATTTTAGCTCTAATCCATATCACAAAATCCTGTGTTCCCAGCTAATTAGTCAGATAAGATTACACCGCCATGCGTCGATAATAACACCAATTAACAAGGTGTTTAGACACCAAAGGGTGATCGGATCAGATCGATTGACAGATTAGTAATGTACAGGGTTTCCCCAAGACCTATATCGGATGTCGCATGCGACATGCTTTAATGCCCGGCGGCGAATTTCCGTCATCCTTTGATCTCCGCGACATCCCTTAAATCCCAAAGCATCATGCCACTTGAAACAATTGCAGTCCTGTGCGTGCCTGAATCTGATTGACAGGTTTATTGTCGCTCCCACTAAATAAGCTATCAGCCAATCATATTCGCGATAGCAGACTGCTGATTACCACCTGTGACCTGACCCGTGACCTGTGTATTCACTTAGTGTTGAGTAATTAGGACACGGTGCTTTATTGATGAGGGACATGTGTTGAGTTGAGTGGAGTAAAACAATTGCCGAAAATGAATGTTTATGATCGAGAAACAAACATGATTGTTTCATTCTGCAAGAATTTGTATGTAAGGGCTGTTCCATTAAAACATACCAGTGGGTAGCGGACGGCGATTTATAGAAAATACATGACCCAAAAAAACGTCCTAACTCCGGAATATCGCATCTACAGGTGGGTGGGTAAATCACACACAAAAACAATAGAGTTGTGGTGAATGGGGGGTATCTGAAATAAATCAATCAAGATGGGGTCTCAAACATTTTTAATCAAGATGGGGTGCTTTTCAAGTTAACAACACACATTTTTTTCTCGAATACTTGTTGATAAGGTCTGTTGCTTCTAAAAATAGAATGAATTCAAGAACGACAACTCCTACGAAATTTCGTACTTCGTCATCAATTAGATTCGTACCATTGTACATCGTACTCAATTTGATTCATACTATCGGTTATTTTTCAGAGGGGAAGTTCCGTGCAGCCGTCGTTGCACGGCCGTTTTTGAAAAAATCGCGCCCAATATTGGGTAGAGTGGGTGGGGTAAAAAGATTTTATTTTTATTTTTTTTAAACTCTTACTTTCTCAATATTGTTATGTTTTTTAAGTACGAAAATATAACAACAAACTTTAAAGTGACACTGTCAAAAATAAAACATTATCCATTTCATTTCAATGATTAAGAGGCATTTTATAATAATTTTGCTTTAGCACCCACATGATTTAAAATATCTTTCTAAAATTTAGTTTAACCCTTAAAGCCTAGATTTAGATCTTTATAAAATGCCTCTAAATTACTTAAAAGGAATTTGATAATTTGTTTTATTTCTATATTGGTAAAACAACAAAGTCAAAAGTCATATATTATAGAAATAATTTTATTGGTAAATCCATTTACATACAAACATGTTCAATAACAGTGAAAAATGTTAATGAGTCGCCTCGAGTCCGCCGCGCGCAAACCGGGCTACCAAGTTCAGTTTCTGGTAGCCCACTGGTAGCCCAGTGGGCTACCACAGATTTTAAAGATTTGTCGGACCCTGTATTTAAGCAAAATCTGTACCGTTCATCATTTATTTAACAATCATAAGCCATACAAATAAACATCATATATACTAATACTAAATAAACACATACGTCATAGATGGTATTACATATCCCTTTAATTGTAATGTTTATTATGTACCGAATATGCGGCTTTACCACAAAACAATGTGCAATGTTTAATATTATTTTGTCTATGTGCTATATGTTATAATAAACTATAATACAAACTGTGATCACCTTTATCTTTTTATATTGTATGTATAGAAACCCTACCTATAATGGTAATCACTCAGCTTTGATAATCTGCGTATTAGGGTACCTTCTATTTCCGATAGACTCCGCTATAGTACAGAATCTACAGTATGGCCTATACTCTTTTTAAGGGATAAAAGCTCAAAAATTGATATGTTACTGTCAATACTGTTACATGTATAAATTAGGTGCTTTTCAGTTCTGCGAGCGAACAAATGAAAAAAATTCTGCAATCTGAAGATCAGTCTATCATGTCTATACGTTAGTAAAATATTCCCGTCTTCAAACTCTCATATGATTCTTGCGAATCCCCATCCCAAGAAAACCCGGTCCAACACACATGTGACTATTTCCAGTTATTGTGTTTGTGTCACAAGTTAGGCAGTGTGAAGTTTCCAAATACGGAACAAGATCACACGAGAGTGGCGAATGTAAATATTAAAAATATCTGAACATTATCGAGTGAATAATATATTTTTTTATCTGAATATTATAGAGTGGATAACAAAAACATACTCAATAGGCATGATACTCTTCCCTTTGGTGAGTTTTATGCATGCATCAGCAGGATGTGTGGTATTTAAGTTATTGAAATATGGCGGCTGTTTATGCAAGCATTGTGTGATTTTTTTTCAGAATCTGTTTGGGTCATTATGGAGTCCTACCAATAATTCAAAGTCAAGGAATTATGGCTCTATGGTTATGGAGTCCTACCGGTAATTCAAAGCCAAATTATGGCTCTATGGTAGGTACATAATACCATATGAGACATGATTCTCAAGTCTAGCTCGTCCGTCGGATGGGGACGTAAACCGGGCGGTCCCGTGTATCGGTCTATCTTCCGAGCACGTAAAAGAACCATAGGAATCTATTTGATAATAAGAGTAGGGCAGGTTCCCGGATTCCTATGTATCCTTCCCCTCTCTCTGGGGCGACTCTAAATAACCAATACTGTGTTGATGAGCCGTTAAACAACATTCAATTCAATTCAAGTCTAGCATACCTGTCAACCTGAACTTGTTTACTGTCTTTTTTTACGCTGGTTCGATAGTATCACTTTCCCATTTTTTAATAGCTGTAACATGTTCTTTAAGATGAACAGATAATATGTAGGTTGTTAATTTACCGAAGCATACATAATTTAGAAATAAAAACAAAAGTCAGTTGTCAAAATAATAAAATTAGATCTCACCTTACAGTACCAAATGCTCAAATTATCCTCAGAAATAATAGCAAAGAGCATACGATCTGCGCTGGAAACGATGTAGCGTAAATCTTGTGAGTCATGTTGAGGCTGTTTAATGTATTTCGGCCAGCCTATCGGGAAATACATAATGATAAACAAGTTTGTTTCATACTTTCTTTGCCACGAACTTGTCAGTCAGCCATATTGACTTATAATAGAATAGAATAGAATAGTGCTTAGAATAAGTACGATCAATTTGATTGGCTAATCGTTCAATACATTAACCAATGGAATGTATCGTATTAAACTCAATCGCTTTCGCTTTGGAATTTCCCTGTTTTCTAAATATCGAAAGTGCATTATTTAATCAATTCCGAAATAGTTTAACACAACACATTTTAAAGAAAAGAAAAATTACAATGCACCTTTCATGGTATACCAGTGAATAAAAATGAAACCAAATTATGTAATTGAAACCGTGAAATGGAGAAAGTATCAATTTTAAAGCCTTTTCTAAATGCCAATTATTAGCCTCCCAATTAAGCGAGCACCTGTCAATTAAGCGGAAATGTCGATTTTCTCCACTCGGTTTCCAAAAGAAGCATCGTAAGTGCCTTGGCAACACTACTATACTTTCAAAACTATTATTTGTGTGTAATACTGTTCTGGCAATTAAATACTAAACGAAAGGTAAATTTGAAGACTTTTTTATTTTATTCATCATGACGTTTTTATATTTCGACTGTCACTATGTTATTTAGTTCCAATACTGTAAGTTAACAAAATAGCCGGCTTGTGAATTCTATTAAATACAGTCTGTACATGTCATGTATTCTTGTGATCTGACTACTTATACTGGTGTCCTACCAGTTTCTTAACAAAATAGCCGGCTTGTGAATTCTATTAAATACAGTCTGTGACATGTCATGTATTCTTGTGGTCTGACTACTTATACTGGTGTCCTACCAGTTTCCGTGATATTCATTTAAAAATGATGTTCGTTGGACATAATTACAGTCACGTTTCTAGTGAGTTTTCCCACATTCAACTTTAAAGTCATTGTATATTTCGTAAAAAAGGCTAAGCTTTCGTATGGTGGTAGTAAACGAAATGACGAAGTCTTTTTTAAATATTAGTTTATTAAAAGCTTATACATGTGCCGAACAGTGGTGGGACACCAGTATAGCTTAATGGTATTTGATTTGTATTGGAATATATACACCCATTCTTCCATGTATAAATAAATATACATATTGCGATCATAAATAATGTATTGCGATCCTAAAGTACCGCAATAACAAATTAAATATTACGCTCCTAAAGTCGCGCAGTATTAATATACGGAAGAACTTGTGCATATATCCCAGAATAAATCTAATAACCTTTTCTATTGCATACTCAATTTTTATAAAATAATGAATAACTAGAACAAAAAAAAAATCAGTGTTAACAGTTTATATATTTTCATAAAAAATATTTATTTTAAACAAACATATTTTTATGACATTGTGGAATTTTTCAAAATGAAACAAAAATGCTATGAATCATTTTTATTACTAATGACATACTATCTATGACGTAATGTATGTAACTTGACATATTTCAAACTCTCTATGATGTAATGTATGTAACTGTGCATTGCACCAATCTCGAATGAGTATGCAAAAGAGTAATTCCAAGTACATTACACAACCAATATGACTTTACAATACGTTGGATATGGACGAATATTGACGTTTCTTTTTGCGTTGAAAGTAAACAGAGTGTGTAAATGTGCATGCAATAATAGTCAATAGAGGCAAGGCTGAGCTTGTGACTGGCTGAGCATGATGGTCAGTGGTCACGTACAAATATATTTTTCAATAAAAAAAAACACACCATGAACACATCTTTTAAAAGCAGGCTTTGGTCATTTTTCATTCAAATTATTTTATTTAAGTTATAGTTCAAATTGTTCGAAAATATAAAATAGTTATACCAAAAAGTACAAGGTATTTGTAAAGATAAATAAGATTATTTTCTCTTTTCGTTTCAATAACATTCTTTATATTTCATCAGGCTTTTTCAAAAAGATTTTAAACATAAAAAAAAAATGTTCCAATTGATGATACAAATTTTGTATCAATTAAATTCTGGTGTTAGCAATGCATTGTTTATGTCCAAAGTTTAAATTCGCCATATAGTTTGAATGGAATGGGGTTAAAATGCTTAAATAAACCAAGGATAGAACATATTACTGTGCAAAATGAATTTCTTTGTAAATAAGGGTTTGTTTTTAGGCTCATGCATTTTGTTTAGGCCCTTAAATTATAAAATGTCATTAACCTTAACCCGCTAAGCACTTTATAATAGCCTTTGTGTCTATTGTAAACCCAGATCAGCCTGCGTGTAATAATATTCTGGCTGCTGATCAGTCATTTTCCCCAAAACACCCATTTGTCATATAAATGGAATGGTATTAATTCAAAGAAAGAACAGTCCAGTATATGTTATGTAGCGGGTTAAAGTAGCTACCCCAACAACAACAGCCACATTTTACAACATACTGTAGACCATTTCTAAACCTACTGACGATGAGGTATATATATAACTTATATAGTTTGAGAATCCAAACTCTTTAGGCACAATGTAAACAGCTTTAACCAGCCAGGCCAAACCCCAAAATGTTGTCATATTATATAACAGTTACCAACTCATAATTTTATACATATTCAATCACGAGTATTTTAAAACCCCAGGAATCAACCTATACATTTATTCGGCACATATACATCATTATTTGACCTGAACACCTTGATTTAGAGTTTAATTTTGCCGTTAATTGGTGGGTTAGTGTCTTTAAGGGTTAATTGTCTATTTTACGTTGGACAGCTAAACAACGCCTTTTAAATTAAAAAAACTAAAATAAAACTTTTGAGTGACAGGCATTTTAATATACTCATAATTTGGAAAGCATCTAGAGACAAATTATATGTAGTACTTATATTTCCAATAAGGTAAAAGAGTTTTGTTTTTGAGTATCGTTTTTATTGTTATAATTATTTAAGCAGCTTTTTTTCTATTTTTAAGAAATCAGTGGATTAATACCTATATAAAAAATATTTTCTTCCAGAAATAACCCCATACACCAACATACATCTGACTCAGTTTAATGATGGGGGATCATGATAAAGCTCGAGACAAGGCAGCAAGGCTACTGAAGAAGCAGGGAAGTGTGTCGTCATTGACTAGCAGTGATGTACGACTCATGCATGACAACAGACACCACAAACATGGACCAGGGTATGTGATCAGGGTTTTCCATGTGTCAAGAACCTTTAGAGTTGTTTTAATTATTTATAATTGTAACTTTTATGGCAATCATAACTGCTGCACTTTTAATTTTTCTGCAAGTAATTTTTAGGTTGGTTTGTCTTTTGAAGAATGAAATAGCAAACAATTTTGACAGAATTTTCTGACTTACCTAAACCTTACATAGACTGCATGATTCATTTCTGTGTATACACACACTGTTAAAACCTATAATAATAAACAGACCACCTGTATTAAGAGACCACTTTTGGGCTTCTCCATAACGGTTTCTTAAACCAGGTTTAACTGAACATAGAAATACTGTGTTAACTATCAAACTCACTGGCAGCACATTTTCTTCCTACTCTAAAGTCATAAAGGTCCTCTCTATATACGAGGACTGTCCAAATAATACATGGACTTTTTTCGATGTCGCACTCATTTATTGACGTAAACTTTTAAGATTCATACATGTTATAATCCAACTCATAAGAAATCAAATGATTTAAACAAAACATCGATACCATGTCTAGTTACGTTGCAATGAATGATATAATAGAGCGAGAAACTCATCTAAGAAGCAGTCCAGAATGTGACGTCTTTATTTCATAACTGCATTTTGGGAATGGCTAAATAAAAAGGAAATCGTCTGCAAAACTACAAAACTAAATTCGCATTGTCACTGGTATTCCAAAATTACAATTATGAAATTTTATGAATATTGAACAAGGAGAACTATGATAAATATAAATAAGTAGACGAACACTTCCTAGCTTTTAAGTTGAAATTGACGACGTCAGAAAAAATCACGGATCACTAAAATATTAATTGAATATTAAATAATATGAACTTTTAATAAAACAAAAAAAATAACACAAAAACGAAAAAATTTAAAATCTTACTTATTTTCTTCAAAATATATATGTTAATAAATTAAGAATAACGATATATGTTCAATAAACATGTCTTTTGGAATGACTATATGCTAATTCTAAACTCGATCGAATTCGTATGATCTCTTTCCAAAGCTGTTATATACATATAAAACATGATTATCCAACACTGATGTAAAATAATTGTTAAATGCAACCATGAATAATACAAAAATATAATTAAATAACTATTGCGTTTGTTATTTTTAGCATTTTTCATCAATTATAACGTTAGGTTGTTGTTTGTTGGTTTTCAAGCACACAAATGACGTGCTCCGTGGCGGCTACAGTGAGGTTGTAAAAACTTGTATTTCTTGAAATCTGTTTCGAATAATTTTATAATATTTACTGGTATGAAAGTAAATATATAAACCTTTATTGCCATATAATTTAATTTACTTGATTTATAAACGTGTAATAACTATTAAAAATGTCCATGTAATATTTGAACGGCCCTCGTATAGTATTTGATCTGTATTAGATTATGTTTGTGCTTCTGGTTTCCCAACCGGCCCCATTTTTTTAGGGCCAACTCTTTTAACATGTCATGCAAAAAAATAATATTATTATGTTTCTATCTGTTTTATACCTGATATCAACAATTATATGTTTAAGTTAGTTTGATATGAGGTTTTAAAATTATTGAGTGAAAAAACATATATTTATCAAATGAAGTATTTTCGGAAATTAAAATATTTTCCCTACCTACCTACCCTCCCTATTATTTATTTATTTAAGCATGTAATAGGAACCACACATAATTTGATTTGGTTTTATTGTCAGACTGTAAGGTGATGCTTTAAAAACAAAGTTTTATGTACATGCACACAGTAATGTATCCTGGGACCTTTAACTACACACCGATCTGTATGTAGCATGAATCAATTATTTTCTTGTTAACAGCACATTATGGCATTGTCTTTGTTCAACTATAAGCATGCATTTTATTTTCAAAAACCTTTTTGAAAGGTTTGTAAACATTCCACTGAACAAAATCGTTTAACGATATTAATATTAAATCAAGTCAGTGTTTTCCCCCAAACTGGGGGCAGCGAGAGCATACCCTTAAGATAAGACAAGAGTAACATACTGAAAGATTTATAAAGAACGGCATGTTGCATGTCGCCATGTACTCAGACCACTTCAACATCAACAAATAGGGGAGTATTAACTTACAATCTATCAATAACAATGAAAGCCTGTTCACTTTTCTTCCTCTTGAGAGACAGTAGATGTAAATCTTGATGTGTCTATAAATACTGCATTTTCACTGATTCAACTTGACTATGTAAACATTATTTTTCATTTTCTTGATATCAAAACACTTCAGGAAATGTATTTTAGATAAATTTACTTCCATTTTCTAAAGGTTTTTACCTCAATTTGAACTTATCTAGTTGATGTTGTGTTTTTGATTCTGTCAAAAGTAAATTCATGGTGACATTTGTTGTTTGCAAAGAGATATAAAGTCCTTGCCATATTTTGTACAGGAATACAGCTCTGGCAGCTACATAACGTGTAATGTATTTCCCTAATAGTAGCGCCCTGGCGCAAAATGCCAAATTAAAAAAAAAAAGTGTTATACAAAAGATCACAATTTATCAGATTGAAAATGTAATGAGTTTCAAATTATTTATTTTTCTGCTCCCCCTTTTCTGCTCCCCTTTGGAAAATGTCGGTCAGTCGGTCGGTCTGTCAGTCGGTTTGTCCCGCAATCTTGTCTTCACAATATTACTCAAGAACAGCTGGCACTACAAACTCGAAACATGGCAGGAATGTTTGTATCATGTTCTAGTTGTGCACCTCTCCTTTTGGGTAGATTCGCTTAAGAAATGTGGTTGCCATGGTAACAAAACATGTAAAAAATAACTAAAAATTGCTTGTCTTCGCGATAACTCAAGAACAGCTGGCACTACAAACCCGAAACTTGGCAGGAATGTTTGTGTCATGGTCTAGTTGTGCACCTCCCCTTTTGGGTAGATTTAAGAAATGTCATTGCCATGGTAACATAACTTGTAAAAAATCACAAAAAATAACTTGTCTTTGCGATAACTCAGGAACAGCTGGCACTACAAGCTCGAAACTTGGCAGGAATGTTTGTATCATGGTCGTTGAAGGGGGGCATATTATGATTAACATCTCTTGTTGTTTTTTTGAAATTAGCATGATTAGTATTAGCATGATTAGTGGAAATACTGTACTTAAAAATACTATGAAGCAAGTATTATTATTGACATGTGAGAGAAGCATCCATTTTGTTCTAGTTGCTACCATATTCAAATGAATTTGAAGTATTAATCCTAGATGACCACTCCCTACTGTTGAAGCCACTATGTTTATTTTAAACTTTAACAGAGATGATAAGACTTTGTGTTAAAGTGATTAAAATTGTCAAATTAGCATTAAGTCACGGACTCACCCAATGTACCCAGGTATTAATGGAAACAACTTGTTTTAAACTTACCTTCTGGTTAAAAGGTATACAACTTGTTTAGCCATTGTTGGCATATCTGCATGATCATTGGTTGTTAATACCTACAGTAAATAAACCAATTGGCTTTGTAGGCTATTCATTTTATGTATAAGCCTAGTCTTCATGGGGCACAACATAATACTAATAGTACTTTAGTTCACACATGTCACTTGCACCCACTGTTTTGTATACTAATAATAGGTAGGTAGCTAGTCATTTACACCCACTGTTTGCCATGTAGGTAGGGAGCTAGTCACTTGAGATTAAATTTAAAAGGAGAAGGGCCTATAGAAACTTTTAAAATAAGCTTACGTATGGTCTCGGACCTGTAAGTTATCTGTAAGTTTAGTTACACCCACTGTTTGCCATGTAGGTAGGGAGAAAGTCACTTACACCCACTGTTTGGTGTGTATGTAGGGAGAAACTTACACCCACTGTTTGGTGTGTATGTAGGGAGAAACTTACACCCACTGTTTGGTGTGTATGTAGGTAGAAACTTACACACACTGTTTGGTGTGTATGTAGGGAGAAACTTACACCCACTATTTGGCGTGTATGTAGGTAGAAACTTACACCCACTGTTTGGTGTGTATGTAGGTAGAAACTTACACTCACTGTTTGGTGTGTATGTAGGGAGAAACTTACACCAACTGCTTGGTGTGTATGTAGGGAGAAACTTACACCCACTGTTTGGTGTGTATGTAGGTAGCAGTGTGTATGTAGGTTGAAACTTACACCCACTGTTTGGTGTGTATGTAGGTAGAAACTTACACCCACTGTTTGGTGTGTATGTAGGGAGAAACTTACACCCACTGTTGGTGTGTATGTAGGGAGAAACTTACACCCACTGTTTGGTGTGTATGTAGGGAGAAACATACACTCACTGTTTGGTGTGTATGTAGGGAGAAACTTACACCCACTTTTTGGTATGTAGGTAGGGAGAAAGTCACCACACCCACTGTTTGGTATGTATGTAGGGAGAAAGTCATTACAACCACTGTTTGGTGTGTATTTAAGGAGAAAGTCACTTACACCCACTGTTTGGTATGTAGGTAGAGAGAAAGTCACCACACCCACTGTTTGGTATGTAGGTAGGGAGAAAGTCACCACACCCACTGTTTGGTATGTAGGTAGAGAGAAAGTTACTTACAACCACTGTTTGGTATGTAGGTAGGGAGCTAGTCACTTACACCCACTGTTTGGTATATAGGTAGGGAGTAAGTCAGTTACACTCACTGTGTTGCATGTAGGTAGGAACTGACAGAGAAACTTTAATTGCCATATATATATTAATGACCATTGTTTTAGTTTGCCTTTGGTGGGGACTATCCCCCCTTTTGCTCTGTGTTTATTCTAAATAAAGTATTGGTGCACAATTAACAATTTCATTTTTAAAAAAATCATCAAAAATAGTAATACATATTTGTCACCATAAAATATAAGCCTTAAACTATTAAATATATTGTAAACTATTTTAGCTATAACATTTAAGATATATCGATAGCATTTTAATTCATGGAATATGTATTATGGAACTCTCGAATAATGCATCAAAAGCTTGATTGTGTACGTGGGGGAGGAAAATTATTGAATTGAAAAGAGAATTTGTATGCAAACTGGTCATAAGAGATTGTGAGTTTGATCAAGTAGAGGCCACATTCTCTGTGACAATATAGTGAGGTTAATTTTTAGAGAGGCCACATTCTCTGCCAATTGTGACCATATAGTGAGGTTAATTTTGTGAGATAATTTGTTGCAACAATCGGCTCTTTAAGTTGTTTCTTTCCATTTTAGTAAAAGTTAAAACCTGCTGTTTTTAGCACATTGGTAAATGTCTGTAGGTCAAGCGGCACTTTTGGGTAGAAGTACTTGGTCAGATTAAATTAAGTTGGGGTTTACGTTCCATTAAAAACCATATTAGGTAATATATTGACAGCAACCTCAGAGGGAGATGAGATGAGGGATGAAGTTTTCCATTAGACATTGTTTCCTCCAGGAAGGGAACACACACTGGGCAGTGGTCTGTATGTAGCTTTATAGTGCAATGCATTATATACTGAGCTACAGCGACTGCTAAGTACTTGGTCTAATGTAGAAAAAATAAAAAAGTACCCTTTTTTCTTTCCCTTATTATATAGACAGCAAAAAAAGAATAATAAATGATGTATATAGAATAATTAGATCGATCACCACCAATAGTCTAAACAATATATTTTTTTGAAAAGTTCAGTACACAAGGGAGTTATTCCCCTTTTTCTTAAACCATGCATTTTAGTAAAAGCACATAAAATCTGCAAACATTACCTCAATTTGTCCAAGACAATATTCTCTATACCTTGCTTCTTAAAAAATCACAGAAAAACACAACACTGATTGTGTAGGTAGCAGCTTTTGATTATCAAAAATCATCAAATTACCTTCCTTTAAAGGGAATGTAGCGACACAGCCAAACAAACTCTATTATTGAGAATTCTGAAAAACTTGGGGAAAGGTGAAAGAATTATCAAAATCGGATGATAAACAAAAAAGATATGACCATTTAAAGGTTGTTCTAAAACGAATATGGGAGCCGCCATTTTTAGAACTATGACGTCATAGTTCCATATTACCATATATGGAATATTGATAAATATCATTTAAAACGAAGAAAATCATGGCAAATGAACGATTTTTTTTTCTGGTGATATAAATCATTATTGCCATTAAGTATTACATATTTTTCATACAGTTGCTGTCATTTTTTCCCTATAAATCAGTAAATTTTCATATTTATAAATATTCCATATATGGTCATTTAGAACCGTGATGTCATAGCTCTCAAAATGGCCGCTTCCATATCAGTTTCAACAGAAACTTCAAATGATCATATCTTCTTTGTTTATAATCCAATTTTGATAATTCTTTCACCCTTATTAAAGTATTTCAAAACTCTCAATAATAAAGATGGTTTGGCTGTGTCGCTACATACCCTTTAAGCATAACCTTTTAACCTGATAAATGGTATAGAAGAAGTTTATTTAGTTGTTAAGAGTTTGACTGATCAATGTTTCATTGGATCCATAAAAGAGTATTGCCTATGGGAATACCAGCAAAAAAACAGGGTACTTTTTCTTTTGGTGAGTATATTGTCTTGGTCTGTCTTTAAACAAGTAGTTTATAGTTTCATATGTAATAGCGGCCTTGATAGCTGAATGGAAAAAGCCTTGAGCTTTAGCTGCTGACGTCTGCTTCACGTGCGTTCACTCCATGGTGGGGGCATGTCTGATGGGAATCTGTATCTAATCTCCCTCGAAGATTTCTGTTCCAGTATAACTTAATCCTTAATCCGCTAAGCACTTTTGCGTCCATTGTAAACCCCGATCAGCCTGCGAGTAACGCAGACTGATCAGGGTTTACAATGTCCAGCTGCTGATCAATCATTTCCCCAAAAACAACCCTTTGTCACATAAGTGGAATGGTCTTAATTCAAAGAAAGAACAGTCCATTTTATATATGTAGCAGGTTAAGGGCTAATAGTGTTAGTGGAACAAAAACCTTTCCTTTCACATTTCTTTTTATATATAATTTAGTTTAAATGTACATTTTCCCATATGGCTCAAAACCGCATCATCTGTCATCCTGAGTAGTCGATTAAGTCATATGCCACTGCACATTTCCAATCAATTGCACACAGAAGCAGAAGAAAACTGCATTATACAGGGTTAATAGAGCTAAAATCAATGCATGCCCCATTAGGTTCAATGAATAATATTTACTGGAGCTTAGATAATGCAGTGAATGGATACCATTTAGCAGCAAATTCTAAACAATGTCATGTCAACAGAATGCTATTATGCTCATTGCAATCATTTGCGGCTATTAAAGTCTCTAGTAAATTAGTTATCAAGCCCATTGGTAATCAATTGATTCTCATAAAAAGAAGTACATCAGGACTGGTATTTTTTTAGAACTGCTCAAATACATTATTTCTGTATTAGATTGATAATAACAGACTAAATGAGCCATAAATCACCAAAACAAATTACACCGAACAAACAAAGAAGGTATTTCCTAACTATAGTTACGGCCAGCTATTTTAAACGTGGTGGTAAAACAATATATAATATAATATATTGCAGCTTGAGTATTAAAACGTATAGGTACTTAACATCTATTTAAAACTAGGGAATTCTACTGTGGCCTGATAAGACTTGTTGTAATGTATAATTATTAATTATAGCGCTTTTTAATAGGATTCCATCTATATCTTTAAATCATTTCACGTTTTAAATAATACCGGTAGTTTAAAGTCAAAAAGTAATTGATAACAGTTAACGACTGTTATCAGTGCATCACCAACAAGAGCCATTATCTAAGAAATTCAAGACAAACTCTACATTTTATACAAAATGACCCTTGTTGATGCCCCATGCCCTGTTAACAGTCAATATCGACCAAGTGAATGTCCTATAACTGTTTTACCGCATCTATTTGTATCCTTTTTTTTCCCCAAATTTCTTTTTCTGCAGAATGAAAAATTTCACTTTAGTGCCCCTTTCACCAATCATTCATTTACTTTGAAACAGCATGAGAAGTTCACAATTTACAAAAAGCAAAAACAGAGTGCATGTGCTGAAGAAGTGCAATACCAAAATTCAATTAGAGCAGGGAAAAGTTATCTTCCCAGCATTTAGGGAACGGTATTATTATTTTTTATATTAATCTTGATAATATATTTCTTAGGTATTACTCATTTGTCTCCTTGGCCGAATGGTTAATGACGTTGTGTTGTAAACTTTCGCCTCTCACCGCTGCGGGTTCGAATCCCACTGGGAGCTCAACTTGTAAGTGAGGAAGTGTCGATACTTACGGATGGTGGGAGGTGTACAGTACTGGTTCTACCCGGGAAAAGTGGGTGTTCCGCCTCCACCACAAAAAAATGGCCGTCATATATAACCTTACATGTGTCAAAAATGACGTAAAACCTCATACAAACAAACAAACAAAACAAATTATGAACATATAGTGGAAATACATTGAACATTTAACGTTATCTCAGATCCTAGATCTGCTGAGAGAACAACAGGATTGTAGTTATTTTTTTAGAATTGTTCAAATACATTATTTCTGTAATTAACATTTATAAAAAATAAACTTAATGAGCCAGACACTAAAAGAAATTACGCTCAACATATAAAATAAAAATAAAACGAAGAAGGTATTTCCTAACTATGGCTATGCATCAGGGTTAGCTGTTTTAAAGTTGATGTTTAAAAAATCGCAATGCGTTGCCACATGAGCGTCATTTGCAGATATGCTGAGGTGATCTGTTGACAGCTAGGTATTCATAACTTGGAGAATTCTCTTTGGTCTGATGACCTTTGTATTTTATAATTATTATTTCACTTTTACTACAGGACACTGTTCCTGTTGCATCTATATCATTGAACCATAAAATGATTTCACATTTAAAATGTGTCATTTCATAGCTTTCTATTTTTCAAACAAACCTGACGTACCCCACATTAAAACAAACATGTTTGAAATTAAATGTTCATACATTTTCATAGCTTTTCTCAAACCTAGCATGCACAAGTTTTATGAAAAAACTTCAAAGTTTATTTAAAAAATAAAAATGCTCCATGTTAGAAGACACATTTAAAGATGTTTTTATGTGAAAAATTGGCAGCCAAATATTTGTGTATCTCTTTGAAATATTATTAACTTAAAAGCTGATAAATCACATTTGAACCCACTTTACAGAGTAACTTAGTACCAGAAACATCTCAGTTTACTCTGTTCTAATTGGAAGGAATGATATTTGAATTCTTCTTCAAATCCTTATTGTGTTACATTGATTGGATTGATTGTTAAATATTTTCGTTGATACATGTACACCTTAAATTCATTATTGTTTGTTTTTAAATTACTGAAAATACACAGTTTTACTGTTCTTGAATTGAAATAAATAGAGAATATTATGTCAGTGCCTTTTACTATAAAGTTTATTAGGTGAGGCTTATAAAACGAAAAATGGTGAGGCTCTGCCTGATAAACTTGATAGTAAAAGGCACTGACATAATATTCTATTTATCATGTAGATTATCCACATTTTCTGTACAAATTACTATTTTTCCCTATTTCTCCGAATGTTACGCTTATCGAGGACGCAGCCATGTTGTTTTTTGTTTGTTTTATGACGTCAGGCAACGTTACGTGCATGACGTCAGATAACGTTACATACAATAAACGCCGAGGATTTGCTCTATTGGTCAGTGGCTAATAAAGCAAAATTTAATAGGTCACCCCTTTATTGGGCAGAAAAGTGCATATAGCTATTTCTGCTGCTTTCATTTTAAATAAAAAACGGAATTAAATGGATCATTAGTAATATTTAAAACCTGAAGTAAACAATACACTCCATAGTCCTTGTATAAAAGCAATCATGTTCGTATTTTCGATTTCTATCAACTGTACATTGTATTGTTATCATCCTTTGGATTTTTTGTGTCTTATTATAATATGTAATAACAGTAATGCTATATACCAACAAAAGAGTGGTGAAAAGAGGGTTTATTTTACTTGTCAAAAACTATCGATTAAATGTTAAAACTTTTGTGGTTGCCAGCAGTCTATGTTTACTTGTGAAATTTATTCAGGACATCGGTATTTGGTTTAAAATGAGATCGTTTCCGATGTTTAAATAAGTAAGCACATATGTAAACAACCCAAACATTGGCAAATTGTATGAAGAAGCATTTTACTGCATTTGAAGTACCGCTAGTTCATTGGGCTTTCACTGAACGAATACAATATGAATACAATAACATGAATGCGAGCAAACAAATTAAATACTTATCTGGTGATAGGCACTGTTGTGTATCACAGACATTTTGATAGCTGACTAGGATTTAAATCTTTGCAAAATGTAGTTTTACTGTTTGAGTTAAAGGAACACAATCTCTAAGTGTTTATCTTGATAATGTTGCTTGATTTTATTTTTACACTGTTGCTAGTCATTTAAAGCTGCACATAAATGTTTAAATATCGAGAAATTAAAATGTTTATATTATTGCTTTGTTTTTTTAGCATTGTTTGTAATAAAAGAAGAGCTACTGTGAAATAACTTTGCTGTTCAATCAAGTATTAGGACTGCACTGTTCCCTCAAGTAATATGACTGCACTGTTCCCTCAAGTAATATAACTGCACTGTTCCCTCACGTAATATGACTGTTGTTGTGTTGGTCTCTTCACCATAAAACCCCAATTCAACCCTTAAGCCACATGACTTGTGAAAACTGAGCAACATGTTTAATGGTCATTTTATTTACAATACTCGAGTGTAAATTTATTTCATGAACAATTAATACAGAGACATGGAATGTGATGGATACTTTTTTAAGACAAGCCCTAAGTAATCAATAACTAAGTACATTTGAGGCATTTCTGAAACTCACGAAAGTACTTAGAAATCTTAATTCACACTAAGTACAAGGAGGAGTATGGATTAAGCTGTCAGAGTGATCTATGACACATTATGTGTGTGTTTAATTCAAGGCTCAATGCCAAATTACTGTATCTCGTTCTTAAGTTATATATATAGTAACTATAGTTCTGCGGTCACCTCTTGTAATGTTTTTAAAAATTGGCATGAGAATAAGGATAATGTCATCCGTGGCCTTACTTGTTGTATATGAAAAATTGACTGATATTTATGATAAGAAACTTGGAAATCAGCTATACTATCTGTTGTACATCCTCACATTCTCTATATAAGCTAATGTCATAATTATGATCTTGATAAGGTATCATGACACGACACATGGCACTCTTATTAATATTCCTAGTTTAACAAAACACGAAAAACTCGTTTCAATTTCATAAATAACATATTTTCTTAAAGTAAAAGTATCCAGTCATTTAAAGAGATAAAATACTTAAATGTTTATACACTGCACGTTAAATTATAGTTATAAAATGTAAGCAGTTTTAATCATTTATAATTTGGTTTGAGTAATACATTACTATACTGCCTTTAATTTGTTTTAAAAGTCATAAAATATGAAGTTTTGCTGTCAGTTTGAGGCCTACACTTTTTTATGATTGTCAAAAACTTATTTTTTAAAAGAACAAAACAGAAAATTTAAACGGTTTGAATATGAATTTGTTTACCTGTGTTAAATAGAGATTGCAATGTTGTCTGTTGACACATTTTTCTTTTTTGTACCTTTTGGATCCAGTTTATGAAAATTTTATTTCTATAAAACTGAAACAAAGCAATGTTGATTCTTAAAAAAATGAACATGACACACTAACATTTCTACACAATTTTAATATTTCCAATCAGCCTTAAAAATTTCTGATATTTTGGCATATTACTAATTGTTGATTTCAATTAATAAAGTCAGAATGCAGGTAAATAAGCATTTGACCATTTAACGATTGAATTTGTATTACTTTTTCCAGCGATTTGTTTAGAATTAAATAAAAAAAAAAGGAGAAGTTAGTTGTTATAATACTTTATTACATTTCTATGCGTGAAAGATCGAGATTTCTCAGTGCAAGAATATTCATAATCGCTAAATATTAATAACTAACTCAGAACACAATCATAACTAACGTTGCTAACTCAGAACACAACAATAACTAACGTTGTGACGTTGAGGCGTGACGTCAACAAAGTGTTGCTTAAATCGAATATTTGTTTGAAAAACGCAATTTAAAATGTAATAAATAGATTATTTAACTGCTGGGATCGATTATTGGGTAATCCTTCACTTGATGGTAGATGTGATTTGTTTTTTCACTCACTCGCGTGCTCTCGTTCGTGAAAAGAACCACACGTCTACCACTCATGAAGGATTTCCCTATAATCGATCCCAGCAGTTAAATAATCTCTATATCTTCTATAAACTGGACCTGAATATTTCACACAAAATAAACCTGTTAAAGAAACTTACCACCCAACTAAAAGCAAATTTACACTACAAAACCATGTATCAAAACTCTATCCAGTGTACAGGTCATATAATAATGTATATTTGCCAATTAAAAGTATAGGTTTATTCACAGGTTTTTAAAAACCCGTGATTGAATATAAATAAAATTAATTATGAGTTGGTAACTCTTAATTCAAATCTCTAGTTTTGGGGTTGGTTAAAGCCCTTTTTTTATTGTGCCTATGGAGTAGAATTATATACCTCATCATCAGTAGGTTTTGAAACAGTGTATATCTTTGTAAAATTTGCCTGTTATAAATGGTGGGAGAATTTGACTGGCCGTTATGTGCCTTCAATGTGTTTAGTTTAAACTTATTTATTTAACATGGATTGTAATAAAAGCTCTCTGAACTTATTTTAATCGCTATCGATGTCTTCCTTGGTAGAACCAGTACTAAGCATTGCAGATAAAGTGTCTTGCTCAGGGACACAGTGCATATGGTAATGGCAGGAATCAAACTCATGACTTTTTGATCCTGGGTCCTACGACTCTACCGCTAGACCAATGCGCTTTAATGTGTTTATAAGGTTCATGCAAGTGAGTCACAATTATAGCATCCCTATACTACAGTTCATGCCATGTACAGGTACATTTAAAAAGTTTCATTTTTATCTAAAATGAACTCTAGAAATTTTGAAGCTCACTTTAAAAGCTTAACACTTTTCAATTGTAAAGAATATTTGATGTTAAAATCATGATTTGCCTTATTTAATATTTATAAATAGTTTATTTGCAGTTATGGTGTTTGGTGTTTACTTTGATAAGCATTTAGAATAATAAATAATTCATATTTAAAAAATTAAAATAACACACATTGACTTAATAAAAAATGTAAATATGAATTTGGGTTAATGTATTTTTCAATAAAGAAGCTAAAAACAGTGTTGTTTGTATGTTGGTTGCCATCAACTGAAATTTAACCTTTAACTTGCTAAGGGCGACTACAATAGCCTTTGCGTCTATCATGTAACTCACAGGCTATCAGGGTTTATAATGTCCAGCTGCTCATCAGTCATTTCTCCGAAACACCCCTTTGTAACATAAATGGATTGGTCTAAATTTAAAGAAAGGACAGTCCATTATACATTCATAGCGGGCTAAGGGTTAAATTGCCCTTTTCAGCAAAGTGATGGTTATAGAGGTTGTGGGGTTGGTACTGAAAGTACCTGACCAGTTTATTAAAGTAGCTGTCCCGCCAACAACAGCCAAATTTTACAAAATATGTACACCATTTCTAAACCTACTGACCACGAGGTATATATATATAACTTACATATTTTGAGAATCCAAACTATATAGACACAATAAAAATGGCTTTAACCAGTCAGACCAAACCTCAAAATTGGAGTGTCGAATTAAGAGTTACCAACTCATAATTCATTTTACGCATATTCAATCAAGGGTATTTTAAGAACCCGTATAAATCTTTACTTTTAATAGATACATTATTATATAACCTGAACACCTGGATAGAGTTTCGATAAAAAGTTTTGTAGTGTAATTTTGCCCTTATTTGGTGTGTTAGTTTCTTTAAGTGGTTACCCTTATATGAAGTTGTTTTTTTTGTTGTTTTTTTGCTTTCAATAGAAAATTGTGGGACCCTTTTACTGCACATGCTGTAGATATATATATATATATATATATATATGTATATATAGTTATACATTTTTCAAAGCCTATTATAACTGTAATATGTAAATTAAATATGTTCAGGACAATTTTGAAGTCTTTTATAAATATTATTTTTTAGGAGATTTTGCTGTATCCTACTACGGTCAAAGTGTTTTGACCAGATTTGTGGTCAGCAATCAGTTGACCACTTCAAAACACGAGTGTGGAGATTTTCATATTTGTTTTATTTGAACACAAAAGTCAAATGTCCTCTTCAGTGTTGGGATAGGTTTATAAAGTAATATGGATAATGATCAGCCGAATTCAAAGCTTGTAATAAACACAAGTCCCATTTAACATCAGGCAAACAAAAATTTACCCAGGATTCAATGCCCACAACTATCATGACTTATGGTTCAATTACATAAATGTATGTTTGCACACAAATGTACCTGTATACAATTAATCATCATTAAACTTGTGTACAGATGATATTTGAAATAAGACCTGCGTTTCAAATTCAATTAGTTTAAATCCTTGCATTGATCAAAACTTTGGGCAAAAAAACTCACATTTTCTCACATAATAGCTCATAAAAGGATTTAGCTTGAAAATGCAAGATTTTGTTATTTTGGTACTAGATAACCCATACAAAGGCTTGTTATCTTGTAATTGTTTTTTTAGTATGTTGTTTGATAAAACAGTTGTATACCTCCACTACCACTCTCTAGTTTTCAAAGTTCATGAAGCTGTAAGAGTTTCTTTCACCCTAGATTTCAAGCTTGCTTACATCCATCCTTAAATCTGAGAAAATATACTTGCTCTCGTACATCTTTTGTAGAGGTCAGTTTTTAGCTCTACTGGGCAAAGGTCATGCACGCTTAATTATGCAGTACTGCATTGTTTGTTGTCCATTAACTCTTTTTGTGAACCTGATAACTTTAATGGTTTATGATTTTCACAAATTTGATGTGATGCTTTGATTCAATAAGATTTCGGATGAGTTTTGAGCAATATTGATGCAAGCCTTGAAGATTATTTAAATTATGGGCAAATTTCAGCATGTAAACACAATAACTTTAGTAAATGGTTTCAGATTTTCACCAAATTTGATTTGAAGGCTTGTTTGAATAAATCTCGAACCAATTTGATGAAAACCAAGATTGATGAGCAAGTAAATAAAGTTTCTCTCAAAATATTTAAACATTGGGAATGGTACTGTTATTTGGTACCATTTATATAAGGAAAAAAAACAGCTGCACATTAAACTTTTAATATTTGGATAAACCCACGGGTTGGGGTTAAGGTCAGCGTTCAGTTACAATAAATTGCTAAAACTGTTGTTTTTTTTAAGGATTTTCACATCGAACTCTACAAATACATTTGATATTACAAGGAGCAAGACATATCTGACAATTTTTATTATTTTACCCCTGGGTCTACCTTAAGTGGAGGGTGAATGTGAAAGGTTATATCATATAGATTCACGTCCTGTATTGTTTAAGAGTCATGCAAGCCAGTAGATTGTCCTTAGGCCCTATATGCATCTTGTTCGAACATGAATCAATTTTGACATGAAAATGAGCCAAGGACCCGCAAAAGGACTAAAATTTTACTAAAAATGACACACGCACACACAAAAAGCCAACAAACCAGTATAGGGACTGTAAACCTTCTTAGTACACTATACATCAGCATAGCTTGAACACAAAACGAACAAATGGGTTCGTTTATAATGGTTATAATATATACACATAAATTACTGACTTATATCGCTTGTATTTTAACAGTTCGGTGAGTACAGTGTCGTTTATGGATGAGCCGGGACAGGAAACATACAGGCCCCCAGTCAGATGTGAAAACTCATATCAACTTGAACCAAAGAGGAAGTTCCCATCGGGAAAAATTAAGCACATCATTGGTGACGTACTAGACAGTTATTTGGCTGAGGAGAAATATGAACCAGAACTTTGCAGACAGATGTCAAAAACAATATCAGAGGTAAAAAATCATTGGTCGTCTATCTATCATGAAGTACATCCATTATCAACCTAAACATCTGGATCTGGGTGTTTATGAACCAGTGCCAATTACAGCATAATCACATTGGGGGAGAGAGTTTCTATAAGCACTGAGGGAGAGCTGCCTTGAAGCTCTCAGCTGATTTGAAGCGCATCATCAAGGTGGTTCCACTCGATTGTCGTTTTAGGAAGAAAGAGTTTTTTTATTGTTCACTTTTGCATTACTGTACATTAATACATATGTTTTGTGCTTAATAGTCCGAAACTGATTTGGCTCAAATTTGGCTCAAATTTGGCATGTCTGTCTAATAGGAGTTCTCACAATGTAAAGCCAGTACCTTCCCCTCAACCATTTTGTAGTAGAAAGTGAGTCTGTTACTTCTACGTTGGTCCTGTAGGGATGGCAGTTTCAGGTCCTCTAGCATCCTGTAAGTACAGCCTTCTCTCGATTTGTAATCTCCAGTGATGAATCTGGCTGCTAAACACACACTTTCCATTCATTGATTCCTGTTAGGGTTTTGAATTAGCTCTATTTCTAAGTCACTGACTCATCAGACTTCATACGCGGATCTAAACATTCATACCATAAGTTGGTTGCCTTGATTGACCTTGACCTACTTTTACACTTTATTGATTCCAGTTAAGTTTTTAGATACGTCTTCATTGGTTGTCATTGTTGACTTTGATCTATTGTATTATATTTGATTGATTCAGGATGCTATTTGGGTTAGCTTTGTTTCCTACAATAGCCACAGACCGTTGTACATCTAGTGGGGTATTACTTTTTCAAATAAAAAATCTATCAACTCGTGATGACTGACCTTGACCTACTCTTTACACTTTATTGGGTCAGGTTAAGGTGTTTTATAAGCTCATTTTCAAACACTCCAATAATCCTACAGACTTCAGAGTTCATAAACAGCTGCATCTAGATGAGAACCACATCTATACTGAATGTAATCTTGAGTCTAGTGGTACGTTGTTACATTACGCAGGATAGTTGACACTGCTTCTAAAACTTCTCACCTCTCAATGGTGTGGGTTCGAATCCCACAGGAAGCTCGACTTGTCAAGTGAGATAGTGTTTATTCTTATGGATGGTGGGAGGTATACAGTACTGGTTTTACCGAGGAAAAATGTGGTGGTCTGCCTCTACCACAAAAAAAATTTGACCATCATATATGGCATAACATGTGCTAAAAAGATGTAAAACACAATTCAAATGATGTAAAACACCAACAACACCAACAAACAGATTTAACTTGGCAATATGTACTAATGTGTTACTGAGTATGAAATACATTTTATTTTCTAAAAGTGTGTCAAATTTCATTCAAATCAATTGTCAAATATGGGCTTACGTACACAATCACTGACTATGATTTCACTCTTAAATAACAGGTGTTTACACTGTCATAATCAAAAGATGCAGCAGAGCAGAATTTTTCAACAAGTCTGTTTACAAATTTCATTCTTTTCATTCAGTATAATTTTATAATGACACATTTCAATAAATGCCTATTAAATATCTAAAAACATTGACCTAAATGGTGACCTAAATTATATGGTATGAAATTCAACTTGACCATAAGGATAAGGCCTTTACTTAAACCAGTCACTTTGGCATAAATTATGTACTTTGTAGAATGAATGTCTGGCTTCCTAATGCAAAAGAATAGTGCAAAAGAATATTTTTAAGCTCCTTTCACAAGTTGGAAAGGCTATAAAAACATTGTATATCACTACCTTGATTGTTTTCATTATTAATCCCAGCAAAGTACTGCCTTGAACTTTACAAAGTACTTGTACAAACGGGAAACTACCGGTAGTGGTTGGTGTTAATATACTGAAAGGAAAAAGAAAAGCGACACGGAAATTTCCGCTATATATTGTATGTACAATATGCTGCTGTTAATCGAATGGTACATGGCTACGTAAGATCTTTCCTTTGGGAAAAAAGACTAAAACAACACGTAACACAGCAAATAGTATTCCTGCAGAGTTTCATTATTGACAAAGTACGCGTTTGGCTTAAGCATGTGAGCAAACTTAGGATGCAAAATCTTACAAACTCTTCAAAGAGGAACTTCAACATTTATGAATTTCTTGTTACAACGTGTACTGTGATCAAAAGGTCTACAACATCACAGTTGTGTCTTTTCTCTAACTAACTGCAACTTTTTTTTTTACAAAACATCTTGGGATTTTCTTGGAATATGTATGGAATTAAGTGTGCAGTATATACAATATATAGCGGAAATTCCCGTGGCGCGTATCTTTTTCCTTTCAGTATAGATTTAATTATCTGAAGAAAGTGAATAATAAATCATTAAAGTAAGCCACAAAGTAAGTTCTGAGATAATCAAATGTGTTTACAATGTCGTTCAAACATAAAATACTAGTATATATAGCATTATAAAGATATAAAAACGATAAATACTGTTTCAAGCAATGGTTGTTAATGGAGGAGTTCAATAACGAATATGCACAGTCACAAATAAGAAATAGAGAACCAAATACCAATAACCAAAGTAATTGTTGTTATAGGGAATAAAAACGTGATACATAAAAAGTATATGGTTAAAATTCCATTAACAGCTTCTGATTCTGTAACTTTATATGTCATCCATCATGGGAAAAGTGGGAGAAATGGCAATCATGGGGAAAATGGAAATCACGGGAAAATGGCAATCATGGGGGAAATGGAAATCATGGGAAAATGGAAATAATGGAAATCATGGGGGAAATGGAATCATGGGGGAAATGGAAATCATGGGGGAAATGGAAATCATGTGGGAATGGAAATCATGTGGGAAATGGAAATAATGGGAAAATGGAAATCATGGAAAAAATGTAAATCATGGGGAAAAAATGGAAATCATGGGGGAAATGGCAATCATGGGGGAAATGGAAATCATGGGGAAATGGAAAAAATGGAAATCATGGGGGAAATGGAATCATGGGGGAAATGGAAATCATGGGGGAAATGGAAATCATGTGGGAATGGAAATCATGTGGGAAATGGAAATAATGGGAAAATGGAAATCATGGAAAAGATGTAAATCATGGGGAAAATGGAAATCATGTGGGAAATGGAAATCATGGGGGAAAATGGAAATCATGTGGGAAATGGAAATCATGGGGGAAAATGGATATCATGCAGGCTTTCTACCGTTCCTACTTTTTCCTACTTTTTCATGAAAACCTCCTACTATTCCTACTTTTTGAGAATTGTTTTTCATGAAAATTAGAAAAATGCCTGTTTTGTTAGTTTATTTGAAGCATAAGAGCAAATGATGTCCAACTGACAGGTTTCTGTTGATGAAAGTTGTTCCAAAGATGTCCCTCACTGGTTTACATCACTTTGGTGGCAACATATTTCAACAACAGAAACTTGTCAAGCAAAGAGAAAATACATAGATGTATCAGTGTAAGAAATTACATTATTAAAGACCAATCAAGGTATGTTTTAGCTTGTATATTCATCTCTGAGCTTATACTGAATGCACACACTAAACTTATATAACCAAGATTTTTTCCTACTTTTCCTACTTTTTTGTCAGAAAACTTCCTACTTTTTCCTACTTTTCTGTCTGGACACCTCCTACTTTTTTCCTACTTTTTTGTCAGAGGCTGGTAGAAAGCCTGATCATGGGGAAAGTGGAAATCATGGAGAAACGGGAATCATGGGGAAACATGATTCATTTGTATTCTTTGCCATGAATATTATAAGAAATTCTTGTATACCGGTATACCCTAGTTGACACTTATTCAGTACCCCAGTTACATTTTATTTCATATCTTTTAAAGTTGCTATCCTGCCAACAACAGCTAAATTTTACAACATATGTACACCATTTCTAAACCTACTGACAACAAGGTATTTATATAACTTACTTATTAGCCAGGTTAAACCCTAAAATTGGAGTATGGAATTAAATGTGTTTACAATGTCGTTCAAACATAAAATACTAGTATATATAGCATTATAAAGATATAAAAACGATAAATACTGTTTCAAGCAATGGTTGTTAATGGAGGAGTTCAATAACGAATATGCACAGTCACAAATAAGAAATAGAGAACCAAATACCAATAACCAAAGTAATTGTTGTTATAGGGAATAAAAACGTGATACATAAAAAGTATATGGTTAAAATTCCATTAACAGCTTCTGATTCTGTAACTTTATATGTCATCCATCATGGGAAAAGTGGGCGAAATGGCAATCATGGGGAAAATGGAAATCACGGGAAAATGGAAATCATGGGGGAAAAATGGAAATCATGGGGGAAATGGCAATCATGGGGGAAATGGAAATCATGGGAAAATGGAAATAATGAAAAAAATGGAAATCATGGGGGAAATGGAATCATGGGGGAAATGGAAATCATGGGGGAAATGGAAATCATGTGGGAATGGAAATCATGTGGGAAATGGAAATAATGGGAAAATGTAAATCATGGAAAAAATGTAAATCATGGGGAAAAAATGGAAATCATGGGGGAAATGGCAATCATGGGGGAAATGGAAATCATGGGAAAATGGAAAAAATGGAAATCATGGGGGAAATGGAATCATGGGGGAAATGGAAATCATGGGGGAAATGGAAATCATGTGGGAATGGAAATCATGTGGGAAATGGAAATAATGGGAAAATGGAAATCATGGAAAAGATGTAAATCATGGGGAAAATGGAAATCATGTGGGAAATGGAAATCATGGGGGAAAATGGAAATCATGTGGGAAATGGAAATCATGGGGGAAAATGGATATCATGCAGGCTTTCTACCGTTCCTACTTTTTCCTACTTTTTCCTACTTTTTCATGAAAACCTCCTACTATTCCTACTTTTTGAGAATTGTTTTTCATGAAAATTAGAAAAATGCCTGTTTTGTTAGTTTATTTGAAGCATAAGAGCAAATGATGTCCAACTGACAGGTTTCTGTTGATGAAAGTTGTTCCAAAGATGTCCCTCACTGGTTTACATCACTTTGGTGGCAACATATTTCAACAACAGAAACTTGTCAAGCAAAGAGAAAATACATAGATGTATCAGTGTAAGAAATTACATTATTAAAGACCAATCAAGGTATGTTTTAGCTTGTATATTCATCTCTGAGCTTATACTGAATGCACACACTAAACTTATATAACCAAGATTTTTTCCTACTTTTCTGTCTGGAAACCTCCTACTTTTTTCCTACTTTTTTGTCAGAGGCTGGTAGAAAGCCTGATCATGGGGAAAGTGGAAATCATGGAGAAACGGGAATCATGGGGAAACATGATTCATTTGTATTCTTTGCCATGAATATTATAAGAAATTCTTGTATACCGGTATACCCTAGTTGACACTTATTCAGTACCCCAGTTACATTTTATTTCATATCTTTTAAAGTTGCTATCCTGCCAACAACAGCTAAATTTTACAACATATGTACACCATTTCTAAACCTACTGACAACAAGGTATTTATATAACTTACTTATTAGCCAGGTTAAACCCTAAAATTGGAGTGTGGAATTAAATGTGTTTACAATGTCGTTCAAACATAAAATACTAGTATATATAGCATTATAAAGATATAAAAACGATAAATACTGTTTCAAGCAATGGTTGTTAATGGAGGAGTTCAATAACGAATATGCACAATCACAAATAAGAAATAGAGAACCAAATACCAATAACCAAAGTAATTGTTGTTATAGGGAATAAAAACGTGATACATAAAAAGTATATGGTTACAATTCCATTAACAGCTTCTGATTCTGTAACTTTATATGTCATCCATCATGGGAAAAGTGGGCGAAATGGCAATCATAGGGAAAATGGAAATCATGGGAAAATGGAAATCATGGAAAAAAAAATGGAAATCATGGGGAAAATGGCAATCATGGGGAAAATGGCAATCATGGGGAAAATGGCAATCATGGGAAAATGGAAATCATGGGGAAAATGGAAATCATGGGGGAAATGGAAATCATGTGGGAAATGGAAATCATGGGGGAAATGGAAATCATGTGGGAATGGAAATCATGTGGGAAATGGAAATAATGGGAAAATAGAAATCATGGAAAAAATGGAAATCATGGGGAAAATGTAAATCATGTGGGAAATGGAAATCATGGGGGAAAATGGATATCATGCAGGCTTTCTACCGTTCCTACTTTTCCTACTTTTTTGTCAGAAAACTTCTTACTTTTTCCTACTTTTCTGTCTGGAAACCTCCTACTTTTTTCCTACTTTTTTGTCAGAGGCTGGTAGAAAGCCTGATCATGGGGAAAGTGGAAATCATGGAGAAACGGGAATCATGGGGAAACATGATTCATTTGTATTCTTTGCCATGAATATTATAAGAAATTCTTGTATACCGGTATACCCTAGTTGACACTTATTCAGTACCCCAGTTACATTTTATTTCATATCTTTTAAAGTTGCTATCCTGCCAACAACAGCTAAATTTTACAACATATGTACACCATTTCTAAACCTACTGACAACAAGGTATTTATATAACTTACTTATTAGCCAGGTTAAACCCTAAAATTGGAGTATGGAATTAAAGAGTTACCAACTCATTATTCATTTTACACATATTCATTCACACGTATTTTAAGAAGCCGTTATTAAATCTTTACTTTAATCAGCACATATACATTAATATATGACCTGAACACCTGGATAGAGTTTTGATAAATGGTTGTGTAGTGTAATTTTGCTGTTATTTGGCAGGATAACTACTTTAAATGAAATGTGCAATTTTGATGGAATATCTTATGAAAACTCATCAATATACCGGTATTTATAACAGATTCATCAAATAAAATTGGAAATAAATAATCAATTTGATAATCAAATTACATTCAGTCACCGCTTTAAAGAAAGCTTTCGATATTTTACCAAATTATGATGAAAAATAACTGTTTTGTTACCATTAACAATCTGGTTACTTTTAAGTGTTGTCTAGTGTACCGGTATATCCTTGTGTGTTATAAGAAGCATACACATGTTGCTTAATGGCAACATCAACACACAAGATGTCAAAGATATGCAAGAAAAAGAATCCATTATAGGTTGTCATCAATAACATTTGCTGGTAAATTCACAAAATGACTTCCTGAAACTTTTGGCATGTTCGACATCATCATTTATGCGCACAGTTTTTATCCGGCTTGTCGGTAAGATTATAAGAATCTTTCATGGGTATCCGGTAAACATCGGGAATTCCGACTTGAGGTATAACAGTTACCGTATACCTAGTGTCAGGATTTTTCTGTCTGAACCTGATATCCATGCTTGATTTCTATTTCTTTCCTATCATTAACATCTTGCGCATTCATGTCGCAAACAATCAACCTTTTGTATGTTTAATTACACAATGACGTCATGAAACATATTGTTATTGACATCATTGTTGATTTACGTGACTTTCTGCACTGTGTAAGATCAGATTTTTCAGCACTCATGTAAAATGCAGATATCATTATCTATAGTATGCAAAAAAAGATTTTCCAGCACAAGTGTAAAATAAGGATACTGTTTGCAAATAATATATTACTCGAATAAATTGTTTATATGGACTGGAGGGAATCGTAGAAGATTTATGGACACCAATTCAAATACAATTTAACTATCATTATGTCCTTCAGTTTTATATGCAATGTGCAAGTGCCAAAAAACAATCCTCATATTCAGTCTGGTTTAATTATTGTTTTTGAAAATGATTGGCCTGGAAAGCTCACCAAATGGAAGTTTTTGAAATCTAAATGCCTCCGGTCCTTTAAGAAATTCCTGTTAATTTCTTATTATAAAACTACCACTATTGAATTATTGGTAACTTCATATTATAAAACTTCCAGTATTTAATTATTTGGTATTTCCTCGTTATAAAACTAACAACTTTCTTGGTAATTTCTTAATATAAAACTACCATTTATGAATATTGACTTATATGGTAATTATTAAAAATACCAATATTGACTTATTGCAGGTGATCAAAGCAAGGGTCAAGGAAATGATGATTCCAAGGTTCAAGGTTATCTGCTTGGTGCACATAGGTCAGCTGGGTAGTCAAGGGTTACGGATTGGCAGCAGGTGTCTGTGGGATGACAAATGTGACACTTTTTCTACACACGAGTTCAGAAATAAATCCATATTCGCAATAGGGAGTGTGTATGGAGTCTACTACGAGTAGAGATTAGCAATACGGTGTACTTGTAAATGTTATATATGTCAGAGGTTATGGGTCAGATACATGTCAGAGGTTATGGGTCAGATACATGTCAGAGGTTATGGGTCAGATACATGTCAGAGGTTATGGGTCAGATAGATGTCAGAGTTTATGGGTCAGATACATGTCAGAGGTTATGGGTCAGATGGGTAAATGATGTTAATCAACTGGTCCCCTGTTATATTCAAATTGACTGGTCCTCTGTTATATTTAAATTGACAGGTCCCCAGTTATATTCAAATCAACTTCTACTTGAAAACACCTTGTACGTGATTGATTGTTTTTGGCAATAACATTATAGCACCAAAAAAACATTTAAGTCAAAGCTTAAAAGGTTTGTTTGTGAGTGGAATATATTTACAATCTGTAACATTTAAATGTTTTGTGATACTGTCTTTATAGACTTCAGTTGAAACTCAAATGTTGAACATGCTGAAGAGGTAGTGTAAAAAAATAAATCATTTTTTATACTATAAGTAACATTTAGTGGAAATCCTTCACTGCTGTTTTCAAAAGTTGAGCTTGTTTGAGTAAACTGGAAAATGTCCGGCCCAGATCTGGACCATTATCACCGAGTGATATCTGTTGTCACTGTAGATAGACCAGATCCGGACCATTATCACCGCGCGATACCAGATCTGGACCATTTTCACCAAGTGATAAATCTGTTGTCATTGTAAATAGAGGATTAGAATACAACTGGATTTATGAAGGAATGGATTCAAGTGCTCTTAGGTTCTATGTGGGAATATTTAGAAATATAAAAATATTTTAAATAATTCAGTTTCATGAAATATATTTAAAAAATGTAAAAAATGATATCGGGTCCAATTTTTGCTAGTTTAAGCATATTCATATATTTCATATGAATATATTCATGTATTTCATATGAATATTATTTCTTCTGATATTATAAACACTTAATGTGCTTATTGTCACCGTATCAGATATACGTGAACATAGTGGTTCAACGGATTTCATATCAATAATTTCACATTCTAAATGGTGTTTTGATGAGCCAATGTCAAACTATTGTAACTACATATCAATAAAGAACACAATACAATAGTTCTGTCTTGAAGCCTCGATTATTGTGTTGCCTAATTGAAAAAGATCGCATTGATTCAGGTTTTTTCTTAACTTATTAAAAATATATACATGTAAAGTTTTATGCTTCAATTACAAATTAATTTGCATTTTTATGTCATTTATGCAGTTTTAAATGCTGGAAGTAAATGGCAAATTCCATGAAGTGTTTGCCCTTAATGGTAAATTTGCCATTCACAGCCAACATTTTAAACTGCATAAACACTGAAAAAATCAGTTCTTATATTTACATTATTTCACCGTCACTGTAGTACCAACATAACAATAACGTGCCTTGGGAGGAGAATAATGACAAAGTGGAGCGAGAGAGCAGCTTACATCAGTACTTGTTCAAGCAGTGGAATATTCATTTTCTATTGAGACACATTTGATGCGTATGCAATAGCTCCACCTCCATGAAAAATGAAGTTTATTCGAAATTAAACTCGATTTTATTCGACAGATTGAATCAAGTAAATGTAATACACTAAATTATGTATGTTTATGTCATACAATCTTGATTTAAATTAGAGAATGCTTTGAGACAGAACAATCAATGCTGGTAGTAGGTTTAATTACTGATGATTGTAATAAAAGCAGGTACTTGATTTTCTTTAATAATTAATTAAGTGATCATGATGAGAATGGCATGATATCTGGTTGTGAAATTGTAGGTGATGCGTGTATGATTGACTGTGGCCAATGGTGTTGATAAATTTGTTGCGAAAAATGTAATAATATAGTTGCAGCATTATATTAATTTATTATTTAATACCTATTTTGAATTTCATGAAAGAAAAGTTGCACTCTTTCATCAACCTGTGTTATAAGTTTGTATATATGGAGGTTGGAAGTCTTTAGCAACGAGTATAACGGTGTCAGATTGTTTCTTTGCAAACATGTTGAACGTTAGTCATTGTTTATACTATCTTGAAAATCAAAATGTTTTACTATCTTTACCTTCAATAATGCATTGTATTTGTTTAGTAGACGGGGTTCATAATTCGCTTATAATTATTGTCTTAATCAAAACCTTAAAGGAACACCTGGCAATCCTTATTTTTTTTAAACTCACAGCGTCCCGCTAGTTTTTCTGCATAACTTGCATTTGTTCAATCATTAATATTAATTATAAACATAGTATTAAGCAATTTGTTTTGGCATATTATTAATTTTTGATATTATTGCATTTGAATTTTTGATATTATTGTATTATATAAAAACTTATAGTATTGTAAGACGAAATAGTGAAAAAATATTTATTTAAATGTAAACCGGGTAAAAGTAAAAATGATACTGGATATATAAATCGAGACACCCATTCCAAACACTTCAAGCTTGCCGTGTGTCCCTTTAAAGGAACACACAGCAATCTTGAAGTTTTTCAAACATTACATCAGCACCTCGATTAATAAATCAAGTATGATTTTGACTTTAAACCTGATTGCATAAATTTAAATAAGCAGAAATAAATTCAAGTTTTCTTAATTATTCTACTGTAGGTTTAAATATATTGTTGGAGTAATATAATCAACAATTCGTATTATTGAATTTATTAAACTCTAGAGCAAAAATGATTTAATGCCTTGCATTATATCATGTTGCCAACTCGTTTAATAAATTCAATAATGAATGAGTGCTGATGTAAGATCCTCTATTTAATATACTTCTAACAATTGAAATAATGATCTGCAGTTATGCATGTTATGTTCAAAAAGCAAAAGGAATGCTGCAAGTTTAAAAAAATATATATCAAGATTGCTGTGTGTTCCTTTAATATTTGTACAAATCAAAGATTGTGATTTGTTATTGCATGTGTTTACATATCATCGTCACCTTGTGTGTGTGTGTGTTATCTCATTATTGTGTTTCTCTACTTACCTCCATATAAGTTTGATGACAATCTGCCAAGAGATTTACTGTTAGTTGCTATTGTTATACATTGGTTCTGCTGGACAGATGCTGTGAAATACTGCAAATATTAATGTTGATTATTATAAAAACGTATCAGACCTTAAAAGTTTTACCCACCAATAACTTTCGTAGTAGTTATTACACTTTTGGTAAACTGTCCAAAAGAAAAGGTCATTTTGAAGTTATCTGTTGTGGATTTTTTTTTAACAACTGCTAAAATCGTGAATAAGTAATCTTTTTGTATGTTTGTACATTATAGTAATGTGAAAATATAAATAGACTAAATTAGGCATTTTTCAAAAGATTCATTTTTATCTGGTTTTTATTACAATACTTTTATCTGATGTCCATGTTCAACAGTATCGTTATGTCATACCAAAGTACACAAATACAAATGTTTTGTACAACTATTTTTTATACAATTCACTATTTTTGTCACATTTTATCACTTTTGTGATCTGTGTTTTGTATTGGTAACACGCGCACACACATACGTACATGTGCTTGTATCTATATGCATGGTTTACGTTATGCAAATTTTATATAATGTTAAGTACTATTTAATTATGGGAATATATGTTAATAAAATAAAAACATGTCCATACCTTTACTTTTAAAATATGTTTACATCTATTTAATCGAAAGGAATTTATCAGTTGTACCTGAGCCTTTCCTGAAATGAAACTCTTTTTTTATTGGAATTATTTACATAAGTTATTAATTAAAAACAAATGCATGTGTTTTTTTACTTATTTTACTTATTTTGAACACTAGTACAGTTAACATTTAAAACTGATTTTCAGTGAAGCTTTAGAAATGTATCAATGAGTTACTGATTTTCAGTGAAGCTTTAGAAATGTATCAATGAGTTACTAAGATTTGCAAACAGCCCCCAGAAATCTGTATCTGCTTCAAAATCCCCATTTCATATGCTTTATTTCATGTTTGACAATCAATTCAATTCACATTATCCCCCTTGTGGTTGCCGGGGTAGAATACAACCACTGCAAATCTCGCTAGAGGCAGAGAGGTAGGACCCCCTTTATGTTCATTTTGTCATTTTTTTATCATGCTCATTCAAGGTCTTCTTCATGACACCGCATGTGCAAATGTGGAAACGTGGCTCCATCGTAAATGGAGTGTCTACAATAGAATTTGTAGCAACTCTGCAGTTCAGCAGGTTAGAAGGTTCTATGCCCATTCACCATATTTTATCTAGATGTAAATGGAGGAATGAGCCTGGCATGTTCATCCCTGTTTGGCACCATATAACCTTTCTTGTGTTGATGGGCCGTAAAACCCTAATTGAATTTACATTATTTTGTCTAATTTCCTGGTGATCTCCTTAAAGGCAGACACAAGTTATGTTTGATACAAAGCATCTGTCACATACTTGATTTGTTCAGACCTATTCCATTTAAATTAACCTGGGAGGAGGGTCAGATACTTTGCTCAGGACTGTTCAATTTAAATTTACCCCAGGATGGGAGGTGGGAGTCGGGAGTGTTGATTTGGGAAAATAAAACATGTTGGCGAGGGGTTAAACAGAATTCCCCCACCTCAAGGTAAATATAAATAAAACGGCATTCATACTATAAATGCATTCCTATCGACCTTAGAATGGGTAGTTTAAAATCTGTCAAGATGTACAAGATTTAAAGACGGTATAGCTATTAGCTATATACATTATATCATGAAGATGTTACAATATATGATAAAGGCTCCATTTTATTTTTGTTTAAAGGTATTAAAAAGCAATATTGTGATTTTTCCTCTTCTACTGTGTAATTTGCTTTAATGTTAGTATGTACATCTTTATAAAACATACAGAACTAATCAAAATCAAAATAAATTGTTTTAATATTCTACATTTAATTCTATATTTGATATGCATATACTTTTTTAAGTTCAACTGTTTATACCTCTTTGAATATACATGTATATTTATTTCCAATGGTTGTCTCACTGCTTTACATAAGCTGGTACCACTGCTGTTCTTACAATTGGCAATAGAGACGGGCATCAAACGACTAAAACTGTTACTGGAATTTAGATATTGTTATAGTCAAAGAGCAGATAACTCCATGCATTATATGTTGTCTGAATATTTATTTATTTTAGCTGTTGTAGCAGCCTCGATACCTCAGTGGATAAGGATTTAGCTTTAGAGGTACAGACCTCTGCCCTGTTGGAGTTTTCTCCATTTCAAAGGCATGTCTGATTGTCTGATTCATCCTTCATCCCATCTCCTTCTGAGGTTGCTGTCCCAGTATAACCCAATGTGTGTTAACGGGATGTAATATCCAATTTCTTTAGAATATGCAATAAGGGAGAAAAAATTAACCTTATTATAAACAAACCGAAGATCAAAGACCAGTCTGATTCTGGATTCATTGTAGGGAACTCTCGGAGATCAAAATAGCAAGAATGGTTTCCTATTTGCCACATAGTGGGCAGGGCACAAAAATTCCACTCGTCCGCTTGCCCGCTCGCGATTGTGCTCATTGATGCAGGACGAGCAGAAATTCTAATATAATATAGGACAAGTAATTCAGAGACAAATTTTCCTGCCCTGGGTGGGTCTATAAAATATAGGAATACATACACTGTTACCAGCTTATGCCCTACCTCTGCTGATTTTGTTCTTTATACACTGATGTCAAATTATACAGCTTGTAAGCAAACCAATTCTTATTCTACATCTATTTATGCAATAAAATTATATATGCAATAGTTTTTTTGTAATTTATACGAGTCCTAGATGATTTTCTTTGAATACTAGTCTGCCTCACATGTAGGAGGTTGTGTGTTCAATCCCTAGCCAGGACCGGGGTCATACCAAAAGGTATCATAAAAATGGTACTAGTAGCTCCATTATTTGATGTTAGCATATGAAGGGTAGTTCTAGGACAGGTTGGCCCAGTGTTGGTATAGTGACTGAGTGGGGTATCATGTTCTGTGTCTATGGTTTAGTATTCAGCAGCCCGGTGTAGGTATAGTAACCTAGTAGGGTATCATGTTCTGTGTCTATGGTTTAGTATTCAGCAGCCCGGTGTTGGTATAGTAACTGAGTGGGGTATCATGTTCTGTGTCTATGGTTTAGTATTCAGCAGCCCAGTATTGGTATAGTAACCTAGTAGGGTATCATGTTCTGTGTCTATGGTTTAGTATTCAGCAGCCCGGTGTTGGTATAGTAACTGAGTGGGGTATCATGTTCTGTGTCTATGGTTTAGTATTCAGCAGCCCGGTGTTGGTATAGTAACTGAGTGGGGTATCATGTTCTGTGTCTATGGTTTAGTATTCAGCAGCCCAGTGTTGGTATAGTAACCTAGTAGGGTATCATGTTCTGTGTCTATGGTTTAGTATTCAGCAGCCCGGTGTTGGTATAGTAACTGAGTGGGGTATCATGTTCTGTGTCTATGGTTTAGTATTCAGCAGCCCGGTGTTGGTATAGTAACTGAGTGGGGTGTCATGTTCTGTGTCTTTGGTTTAGTATTCAGCAGCCCGGTGTTGGTATAGTAACTGAGTGGGGTATCATGTTCTGTGCCTATGGTTTAGTATTCAGCAGCCCGGTGTTGGTATAGTAACTGAGTGGGGTATCATGTTCTGTGTCTATGGTTTAGTATTCAGCAGCCCGGTGTTGGTATAGTAACTGAGTGGGGTATCATGTTCTGTGCCTATGGTTTAGTATTCAGCACTGAAGATGAGCATTGAGCTCACTGCTACACGTAGACACCATTGTGATATGACTGGCAACGGCGACGTTAAACCCCATACATACATTCTTGTAGCATTATATTGGAACTGAATTGGGTTTTATGGTCACCAGCACATGAAAGGTTATATGGCGCCTAACAGGAATGCATATGACTATGTCATATGCTTTAATATTGTGTCCATGATTATGCCTAGAGCTAATAATTTTGATAAATTCCATTTACTTGTATTATATTTGTAAATATGGCTTCAAGGAAGATTGGCTATGCCAATTGAGTTGCCCTCTATAAATAAAGAAATTACTAGACTCATCCTCCATTTATATCAAGATAAAATATGGAATGGACTACCGGGTATATACTTTTGCATGCCAAATGTGAATGTTTAATGTGAATGGTTAATAGTCAAATAGTCAGTAACCATTTAAATTAAATAGAAAAACCAGGTGTCAACTAGACAGAAACAAGACGGAAAGTAGCAGGAATTTGAGGCGTAATATGCAAATGAGTTAAGCCTGGAATAATTGACGGGCGTCATTTAGGCAGACGTAAAACACAAAAATGATGGGCGTAGATTGGTTAAATGACGGGCGTAAACCAGACGGAAATTAGCAGGAATTTCAGGCTTAATATGCAAATGAGTTACTTTCGATCATTTATCGAAAGAAAACAGCATGAAGTTTGTGTAATACCAACAATTTGTCAATTAATGAATAAAGCGATATACATTAGGTAACTAAATCATATAAAACAATGCAAATTTCATGATTATATCCAGTCAGGCTCTAATATGAGCTTATAACTAGTACTGAATTATTAGTAGTACAGTTTAGGTCTGTACGTATAAGAACAATGTGAAATTTATTCTTACCTCAGACAGTGCATAAATGTTGTAAAATTATTCCTTTGTGTCAGATTGCACTTATAACTAACCTAATTAATGAATGAATGAATGGTGTTTTACGGCACATCGACACATAAATAGGTCATATTGTGCGCAAAAACCGACGAAAGATGAAGAAATTAAGTAGTAATTAAAAATTAATGTAAATATATAAAGATAAAACTATAAAAAAAAATAAGGGATGATATGTTAGTAATATAAACTATATATGCAAATCAACAAATGCCAGCCAACGGGTATATAAACAAGTAAATATATATCAGAACGTTCTAATTAAATATGTTTTACTACATTGTCCAGATACACACACAGTTTGGGTGGGTAACACAGTATTAATAAGTTAAAATGAACATTGTTTAAGCCTAAGTGTTACATGCTTCCCACAAAATTTCAAACTGAGTTTTCTCCCAGAAAACAATTTAAAATCCATTTTCTCAAATACTCAGTTATAAAATACGACTGTGTAAAATGTTAAAGTCCAAAATGACGCCCATCATCTAAGTTAAGCCTCTTGCAAGGCGTCATTTTCACATTTTTACGCCTCTATCAAGAGACATCAAAGTCATATATTCCATCTCCTGCTCGTTGACGCTTGGAAAAAGAGCATTACGCCTGAAAACCAGTTGGAATCCGTCTACTTTATGCCTGGTTTCCGTCTGTTTTTTTCATACAGGAAGGTCTCTAGAAAACTGTTTTGTCTCCAACCTGCAATTAGCAACCTTTCTGTAATACCAGACAAGCACAACACTCACTTGAAATTTGTGTCCGTCTGGTTGTAACAGAATTGGGTCGTCTGGCATTAACCATTCAACCACTGTGCCTGCCTGGCTGTAATGGAATTAGGACACTTTGACATAAACCTCTCAACCACTGTGCCTGCCTGCTGGCTGTTATGGAATTAGGACAATTTGACATAAACATCTCAACCACTGTGCCTGCCGGCAGTAGTGAAATTAGGACAATTTGGCATTAACCACTCAACCACTGTGCCTGCCTGCTGGCTGTTATGGAATTAGGACAATTTGACATAAACATCTCAACCACTGCGCCTGCCGGCAGTAGTGGAATTAGGACAATTTGGCATTAACCACTCAACCACTGTGCCTGCCTGCTGGCTGTTATGGAATTAGGTCAATTCTGGCATTAACCACTCAACCACTGTGCCTGCCTGGCAGTAATGGAATGAGGTGAATTTGGCATTAAGCACTCAACCACTGTGCCTGCCTCTCTGTAATGGAATTAGGTCAATTTGACATTAACCACTCAACCACTGTGCCTGCCTGTTGTTGTTTGTTTGTTTGTATGGTGTTTTACGTCATTTTCAAAACATGTAAGGTTATATATGATGGTCGATTTTTTTGTGGTGCAGGCAGACCACCCACGTTTCCTCGGTAGGCACAGTACTGTACACCTCCCACCATCCGTAAGAATTAACCGCTCAACCACTGTGCCTGCCTGGCAGTAATGGAATTAGGACAATTTGGTATTAACCTCTCAACCACTGTGCCTGCCTGCTGGCTGTTATGGAATTAGGTCAATTTGGCTTTAACCTCTCAACCATTGTGCCTGTCTGGCAGTAATAGAATTAGGTCAATTCTGACATTCGACCACTGTGTCTTCCCGGCTGTAATGGAATTAGGTCAATTCTGGAATTAAACACTCAACCACTGTGCCTGCCCGGCTGTTATGAAATTTGGTCAATTCTGACATTAACCACTCAACCACTGTGCCTGTCTGACTGTAATGGAATTAGGTCAATTCTGACATTAACCACTCAACCACTGTGCCTGCCTGGCAGTTATGGAATAAGGACAATTATGGAATTTACCACTCAACCATTGTGCCTGCCTGGTTGTAATAGAATTAGCTCAATTCTGACATTCACCACTGTGTCTGCCTGGCTGTAATGAAATTAGGTCAATTCTGGAATTAACCACTCAACCACTGTGCCTGCCTGGCTTTAATGAAATTAGGTCAATTCTGACATTAACCACTCAACCACTGTGCCAGCCTGGCTGTAATGAAATTAGGTCAATTCTGGAATTAACCAGTCAACCACTGTGCCTGCCTGGCTTTAATGAAATTAGGTCAATTCTGACATTAACCACTCAACCACTGTGTCTGCCTGGCTTTAATGAAATTAGGTCAATTCTGGAATTAACCACTCAACCACTGTGCCTGCCTGGCTGTTATGGAATTAGGACAATTTGACATAAACATCTCAACCACTGTACCTGCCTGGCTGTAATGGAATTAGCTCAATTCTGACATTAACCACTGTGTCTGCCTGGCTGTAATGACTGGCAGTAATGGAATTAGGTCAATTCTGGTATTAATCACTCGACCACTGTGCTTGCCTGGTTGTAATGGAATTGGGACAATTTCTGGTACGAGGGACATTCAAAAAGTTTTGAGACTGATGTGATTCTGAAGAAATTAAGTCAGATACATGCATGATTTTTACGTGATTTTGTAGGTAATTTCAATAGCAATGCTGAAAGTTTCATCACAATTCGTCAAGGGATTATAGTGTTATACGGTTTTGAATAGAGCTTACTCATATACACTGACCATTTTCTGCAGTAAATATGAAACCAGTGGAATAATCAGGACATATATAACAAGAGGTCAATGACCTTGAAGCTCTACTGATTGATTTTGATTTCAGGAAGTAGTCGCTACAGACTTGTTTTTTGAAAATCTATTTTTAACCGTGGCGGCCATCTTTAATTTCCGGCCGACATGAAATTTTGCTAGGATCAATTAGACATTAAGAGCAACATTCCTGTGAAGTTTCATGAAAATCCGTCAAGTAGTTTCAGAGGAGTAGTCGCTACAAGTTTTCATTATATAACTCTATGTAAACAAAGATGGCCGCTGGCAGCCATGTTTGTCAAATCAAAACGATTTTCGACAAGGACCAACATCATGTCATACTGATCATTTTAGAAAAAGTCCCATATCAATATCTCTTATAGTTTTGAAAAAGTAGTCACTTCAAACTTATTTATTTTAAATCTATTTTTAGCTGTGGCGGCCATCTTGAATTTCCGGCCGACCTGACATTTTTCTAGGATCAACTAGACATCAAGCGCAAAATTCCTGTGAAGTTTCATGAACATCCTTCCAGTAGTTTCAGAGAAGTAGTCGCTACAAGTTTTTACTATATAACTCTATGTAACCAAAGATGGCCACTGGCAGCCATATTTAACGTTGAATCAAAATAATTTTCGACAAGGATCAACATCATGTCATGCTGATCATTTTAGAAAAAGTCCCATATCAATATCACTTATAGTTTTCAAGAAGTAGTCGCTACAAACTTATTTTTTAAAAATCTATTTTTAGCTGTGACGGCCATCTTGAATTTCTGGCAGATCTGAAATTTTGCTAGGATCAATTAGACATCAAGAGCAACATTCCTGTAAAGTTTCATGACAATCCGCTAAGTAGTTTCAGAGGAGTAGTCGCTACAAGTTTTTACTATATAACTCTATGTAAACAAAGATGGCTGCTGGCAGCCATGTTTAACGTTGAATCAAAACGATTTTTGACAAGGATCAACATCATGTCATGCTGATCATTTTAGAAAAAATCCCATATCAATATCACTTATAGTTTTCAAGAAGTAGTCGCTACAAACTTATTTTTTAAAAATCTATTTTTAGCTGTGACGGCCATCTTGAATTTCTGGCAGATCTGAAATTTTGCTAGGATCAATTCGACATCAAGAGCAGCATTCCTGTAAAGTTTCATGACAATCCGCAAAGTAGTTTCAGAGGAGTAGTCGCTACAAGTTTTTACTATATAACTCTGTAAACAAAGATGGCCGCTGGCAGCCATGTTTAACGTTGAATCAAAACGATTTTTGACAAGGATCAACATCATGTCATGCTGATCATTTTAGAAAAAATCCCATATCAATATCACTTATAGTTTTCAAGAAGTAGTCGCTACAAACTTGTATTTTAAAACTCTATTTTTAGCTTTGGCGGCCATCTTGGATTTCACATCAACATGCATTTTTGCTAGGATCAACTAGACTTTATGGGCAACATTTCTGTAAAGTTTCATGAATATCCATCCAGTAGTTTCAGAGGAGTTGTCGCTACAAATAAAAGTTTACGGACAGACGGACGGACGACGGACGCCGCACCACGGCATAAGCTCTGCTGATCTCTGATCAGTCGAGCTAAAAATGCATTGCGCTTTAAATATATCTGGGAAACAAATCATTCATGAAGTTAAAAGCAGTTATGGGCATTCTTCTGTTTCAAAAGCCACAATTTACAGGTGGTTAAAAGTGTTTAAAGAGGGAAAACCCAACGTCAAAGATCTTGACCGTGTCGAAAGACCAAAGACTTCATTGTCCTCCAGAAACAGTGCAGCTGTTGAGGATATTGTGAAGGAAGATACAAGATATACTGTTTCTGAGATAGCTGCGTCAGTGGGCAAATCAACGGGAAGTGTTCATGAGATTTTAACGAAGCATTTAAAATTAAACAAGGTATGTGCATGGTGGGTACGCCATCTATTGATCAAAGAGCAAGGGGCACAACGAGTGAAATGCTGTAAAGAACTCTTGAACAAATATGGAACTGCCGATGAAAGGAGGTTAAATGAGCTCATAACAGGTGATGAGACACGGATATATTATTCTGAATCTCAACGACGGATTAATAATAAACGATGGCGGAGAAAAGGGCAAGACCCGTAATTGCCAAGATAAGTGCGAACAAGGTTCTCTACACTATTTTCTTCAACTCAAAGTGTCCAATTGTGCAGATAGCTAGTGCTGCAGGAAAATCGGTTACGGGAAAGTTTTATAGAGACAAAGTCATAAAATCAGTGAAAAATCACTTTGTTAAACTTCGTCTAAGGACTGGTTTAAAGGGCATACATCTCATACATGACAATGCATCTTCCCATAAAAGTGCTATAGTACTGTAATTTCTTCGAGATGAACATGTTATACAGCTTCAACACCCACCCTACTCGTCGGATCTTAGCGCGTGTGACTTTTTTGTTTCTCAAGCTGAAAAAGATGTTGGACATCGTTATAACTTGAGAAGCGCCGTTGGCAGTGCACTACATCAGTATCTGAAGGGTATACCAAGGGGAGACTACTCTGCGGCTTTCCGGTCATGGATATCTCGTTTAAAAAAGTGTATTCTTGTTAAGGGCAAATACTAAAATAGAATAAACATAGATAAACATGTTATGTTTTATTTTACGAGGCCAGTCTCAAAACATTTTGAATGCCCCGCGCATTAACCACACAATTACTGTGCCTGCCTGGTTGTAATGGATTTAAGACGATTTCTGGCATTAACCACTAAACCACTGTGCCTGCCTAGTTGTAATGGAATTAGGACAATTTCTGGCATTAACCACTAAACCACTGTGCCTGCCGGCCTGGCACTAATGGAATTGGGTCAATTAACTAAAGCAAGATCAAGTTCAAGCATGACATCTCTTTAATAAATATATCCACAATGATTCTAACAAATAAATAAGTTCACATAATCTACTTATCACAAATCACAGACAACCTTGTATCATAAACATTTGGTCCTATAATCAACCTGTACAGCGAGAATAAGCGTGCCAACATAAAGATCTGGGCTCCGTTTTATAAACATCTTACGGTAAATCTGACCGTAAATCAAATTTTAAAATCATCCACTTTTTTCCACATAAGCATTCAAAATATACAGTACAATTATGTGTGTACGTTGTGCAGAAATATTGCATGTAAAATAAAATGAAATCACACTTATTTGTAAAGTTTTAATTCATAGAAAAGCATTTAAGAAATTGACTCGCGATCAAACTTGTCTTGTTTCATAAAATTGGACTTGTGTTATGAAACAACTTGCAATAATGTGCATTGTTTAGACAAAATACCTTCCACCATTTTCCTTAAAAGCATTTGAAGTCAACAATGAAGGGTGGAAATATCGTAAGAACACTATATGTATTAGATAGTTTAAAGAAAATATTTTATTTGCTTAACTCAAAATATAGCAATAAACTTAATAATTTGACTTACAATCAAAATTGTTGTAAGACGTTTCATATAATGGGGCTCTGGTTTGCAGCCTATTCTTTCTCGTTACGTGGTCAGAGTATTAACATTATTACCCCATCCAACCCCTTCTCCAAGAAGCGAAAACGGGGTTGGCTGGGGTATGACATAAAACCTTAATTTCGGCTTAAAAAGTTTGCATATTTTTGCAGTAAAAAAATGTTTTAAACATGTTTTATTGCCGAAATATCCGTTATAAAATCCTGCTAATATAAGCTTTCCCATCGCTTAATGGAATTAAGGCAGGACCGCATAATGTGCTTCATTGACCTTTTTGTATTAATAGTTTTCAATGTCTTATCCAGTACCTTATTACCAATAATATTATCTATCAAAAAACAAGTATGTGACCTATGATAACACTGTGACAAGAACCAAAGTTGATTCCAGTGCAAAGCCATGCTTCATTCTGTGCTGGTTTACTGCTGTTAAAAATGTTAAACTTCAATATATTGCACAAGCCCCATATAACCTCCTAATATTTCTTTCAGAGACAATAGTTTCAATAAACAATAGTTTCAGTTATTTTATCGACACCTGATTTTAGAAATTTGACATCTGAGTATCAGGAGTTTATGTCTGAAAGTTTATTTAACGTAAATTTGTTTTAAGGATATACGCAGGATCCAACGCTAGATGCTGGCCATACAAAGAAATGTAAATATTAAACTATACTTAACCAAACAGCTAATGCACCAGTAGACGATACCTTTAATATCTCAAAAATAACAATCAATAAATCAAAACAAATTTCAATCTGAACGAGACAAATATCTTGTCAATAATGACCGCAAATTAAAAAAAAATCATTCGAATCACCTGTCTCTAACGGTACCAGTCGGCATATAATAAGTTCATACATTAAAGGTATTGTCTACTGGTGAGTTAGCTGTTTGGTTCAGTATAGTTGACTCTTCACACATTCAAAACTTGATATTGCGTGTAACATATGACTAGATAACACATGCAGTCTCTAGGTAGCTTACAAATATAAGACACGCAGAAATTGTTGTACACTGAAATCAAATTGTGTATCCCCAAAGAGTGTTTTCATTTTTTTTGTATTTAAAATCAAACTATCAAAATAAATATCCGAAGCGTTGCTTTATTCAGATAAAAAAAGTAAGTTCTATTAATAAATATACAAGGAAAATCTTTTCCTACACCGAGAGGCTGTATTAACTTGTTCTATTAATAGAAAAAGAATGCCTTTCCTACACTGACAGGCTGTATTAACTTGTTCTATTAATAGGCAGGGAAAGCATTTCCTACATTGGGAGGCTGTATTAACTTGTTCTATTAACAGGAAAAGTATGCCTTTCCTACACTGTCAGAGAGGCTGTATTAACTTGTTCTATTAATAGGCAAGGAAAGCATTTCCTACACAGAGGCTGTAGAAACGTGTTCTATTAACAGGGAAAGAAAGCATTCCCTACACTGATCAAGAGGCTGTATAAACGTGTTCTATTAATAGGCAAAGAAAGCCTCCTAGAGAAGTTGCTGCATTACGACAAAATAAATATACATGTTAAAGTTTAATGAGTGCAACGTAATAGCTCAATACTTCATAAAATTATTGTCGATTACAAAAAACAATTAAAAACCTTATCATTTTGTACTATTAAAGTGTGGTGGATTCTCTACGAGAAAAAGCAGTATTATGTGATTATAATTGTTTGTGGTTTTGCCAACATTTGGCATTGAAAGTGACATAGGAACTATATAAGAACGAATGAATGGTGTTTTACAACAGGTTATATTTAGAACAGACGCTGTGAACTCGTGAATGGAAGGACGTTAAAATAGCAACACATCAGTAATCGTAAAATCCTGCTGGCAAATATGTTACTATAGCCACACATCATTAGTCATTGTAAAATCCAGACAAATATGTTACCATAGCAATACATCATTAGTCATTGTAAAATCCAGACAAATATGTTACCATAGCAACTTCTTAGCAAAACAAATCGTTGCAAATATGTTACCATAGAAACAAATCAGTAAACATAAATCTTGAAAAATATGTTACCATAATAACACATCAGGAAACGTAAATCCTGACAAATGTTGCTATAGCAACACATCATCAGCAAATGTAAATTCCTGACAATTCAAACATATCATACATACAGTATAACAGGCAAATTTCCTTGTACTGAGTGAAAAAAAAACAACCCTTGGATCAGTAAAAGAGATGGTAGTCATTGCACTGAAATAGTATACAACTACACTGCATTTGACTAGATACATACATGTATGTGTGTGTAAATGAGTATTACATTAAATGGAATATGCACGACAGCTTTACATCTTTTGAAACATTTCCACGTTCGCCATTGGAGTAGATGAATAAACACCATCTTTCTTCTTACAACAATGATATGGCGCCATAGGGGCATCAATCAACAAAAATCTCACCAAGTTAGAATCACAAACCAACACACAACTTCCCTACACATACCAGCTGATATAACTTTAAACTGCGCTGATAACATAAAGGTTCAACATGTGATTATCGGTATAAACACAGACAATAGTTCACAATTTATACATTGAATTTACGGACAACACTTCACAATGCATCAGTTATGCAACTTACTTAAACGCATGCGTCTTGTCGTTAATAAATATTTACATATTTCGTTTAGCAGCTAATAGCCATGCATAGCTTTATTTTTATATTTGTTAAGGTCAAGTAACTCGTTAAGATTCTTATCAAGATTTGAGAAATGTTTGGGGCATGGATGGATTATCAAATGTCCTGCTTCAATCTTGCACACTAAAATAGCTTGCTAGTGGAGCATTTGTTAAAGAATAGGATAGAACGAGAACCTGAACTTATCTAAATGGTCATAAAGTTCTCAAAATCATTGTAATTAAGTTTTTTTGTTTTCCATAATATTATAGTTATACTGAGAAAAAATGACTCCATCTACCACTTTTTCCGATAATTTCATTGAACATCTGTCAGACACTATTTTTAATAACAAATGTTTTATATCCGATACATTTTAATGTAAACTACACACCTGATGAATATCTTTTTCAAAAAAAAAGGAATAATGTACTGCTTCACACACAAATTCAGGGCACTGGCTCTAATTCAGTGCACATACACTAACTCTGTGTATTCAGTGCATATACACCAATTCCATGTATTTGTGGTACATATACATATTCAGTGCATGCATATTCTATACTATCAATTTATTTGACACATACACTTTTTCATCGACAGTTTAATATTTCTGTGACACAAATTCAATGTAAACAATTCAGCTCAACACATATTTTCAATCTTACATATATATTCAGTGTACTCAATTTAATCTTACACAAATTCATTGTACACATATTCTGTTTACATGCAAAACCTTGCATGGTTAAGTTATCTATGGTTATACTATAAACATGACCAAGAGTTCCTATTTGGGTTATTTCAAGAAAAACTATTCCTCTACAAGATGTTAAAGCAGACTACGATTATTATTTAACACATAGCAGACATTATGTCGCTTATCAATGTATAGTATTATCTTAAAATGTGTCTTTATTTATTCAATTTCTCTGTTTTGAATGTTTTGCACATTTGTATAATTACCAGTTGGGCCTGCTACCTATTGGCTTTAGGCATAAGCACAGGCTTTCATGGTGCACACGGTAAAAGTGCATTAGAGCTAAGAGTGTTCTTGATATGAAATTATTAATTTGACCAAGTTTGCAAAGTATTATTATATTCTATTGATATGAGTGTATAACCCCCTAAGGGCTAGTCCATTAAAACACCCAGGACCACAGGAAGGCAATTTAATAAACATCTACTGGTGAACCCTATTTTATGAAATATGGTTCTTTAAACTCTATTTTGCATCTATGGGTGCCTTTCTGGGGTCCCATGTATGTGTTAATGGAATAGCCCTAAGTTAACTTTTAATAAGCATAGTTGAGGTTGTGTTGTCCCAATATAACCTTATATGATGTGTTAACGAAAAACCCAGTTCTTCATTCATTAATAAGCATAGTTGAGGTTGTGTTGTCCCAATATAACCTAATATGATGTGTTAACGGTATGTAGTAAAAACCCAATTCTTCATTCATTAATAAGCATAGTTGAGGTTGTGTTGTCCCAATATAACCTAATATGATGTGTTAACGGTATGTAGTAAAAACCCAGTTCTTCATTCATTAATAAGCACAGTCAGCTTTGACAAGTCGAGTTACTTTAAAATAAGAAAAGGATTATCTATAATTTGGCCTTTAATAACAAACACACTTTGGAAGTACCTCAAAATGACTAGTAAAAATACTGATACTTGCTGACAGTGTAGCTTATGGCGAACATCTGTCTCCCTTATTGATGTATTGTCCACTTTAGGAAGAACTTGAACATTTTGATTAAGAAATGTATTTTCACTAGCTAATAAGCAAATTGTTGGAAATACAAAAGTTAAATTTGTGTTTTCTGTGAATATTTGTGTGCAAAATTTGCATGAGTTTGCAAAGCTTACCTATAACTATATTCGCTTTTCCAGAATATCTGTTGAAAGTTTGCACTTCAATAAATAACAGAAAACAAGAATCTATTCCTATAATCTACAACTACAGTGACAAAAATGCATTGCACACGTCCACATGGTTGTCATATCCTCTCAACAGGCATGCCCGACACAAACATCCCTCCAATTACTGGTATTACTACCATACGTTTGAATATATAATTGGTGCAATATAATCAACAGTTAGTAATTAGCAAAAACTATTTGCTTTATATAGCACTACCTAATCATTATATTAATGCTCTGGAAATTATACAACTTATGTAGAAAATTCGTGGGACGACGCGAGTTTTAAAGAAAACAAGATTGCCGTGTGTTCCTTTGATACTTTTCAGAGCAATATTTATATCGAAATGTACGTTATATACCTGAAAAGACCTTTGTCCATAGGTTGAAAGTGTGTAATTTTATTACTTTCGTGAAAATTGCACTAAAATCGAGTATTTAATAAAATACAACTGCAGCTTTTATAAATAATTTCTGTAAAAATGAAATAAATTCCAAGTTTCAGGCTGTATAAAGTTGGTAATGAAAATGGTGAACTTATTATAAATCAGGTATTAAAATCAATATTTCATTTAGTGTTTTTACATCTCTATATATATTATTTATTTTTTAAAATACAAGTAAATCTTTAGCTATATAATAATTCAAGGAAATCACTGTAAACTGAAATATTACTATACGCAGACATAGCTGCATCATATGTCAATATTAAAACAGAATATCTTTTAGCTATTATCTAATTTAAAACTATATATGTATACATACTCAAAATCTTATTCAATAAACACTTTAAATATAAATATTTTTTGAAATTATTAAACCACTTATTCATAGATGCATTTAAATAAATATCTAAAATTTCTTTTCAGGGTCATGATTCCCTTCCCCACCTGAAAAGATTGCTATTAAAATAAATATCATATTTTTATATATAATTAAAAAAAAATATTAAAAAATTAAAAAGTTGCTTTTAAGTACCGGTACAATTTTACAATCTGGTTTATTCAAATTATTCAGATATAGAATACTAGTTAAAATTTCACTTCTTTTTCCAAACATACATATGTGTACACATTATTGATTAAACATAAACGGAATCAGATATACATACATATGTGTACACATTATTGATTATAAACAGCTAATGAATCAGATATATATACATATGTGTACACAGTATTGATTACACATTTACCAAATCAGATATACATACAAATGTGTAATGAAACAGATATGCATACATATGTGTACTCATTATTGATTAAACATCTATTGAATCAGATATACATACACATGTGTAATGAAACAGATATGCATACATATGTGTACTCATTATTGATTAAACATCTACTGAATCAGATATACATACACATGTGTAATGAAACAGATCTGCATACATATGTGTACTCATTATTGATTAAACATCTACTGAATCAGATATACATACAAATGTGAGCACATTACAGATTAAACATCAAATGAATCAGATATGTACATATATACACATATGAACATTTTTAACCTTAAATTATGAAATGAAGCATATTATAGGCATATCGATGCTACTAAGGAATGGTTCAACTCAAGTCTGATTCTGTCTTGTCCGTCTCTGTACTCTCCGTGTGCTCTAACGACACATCGTCAGCAAGTTTTGTGTCCTTGACAATTGTTTCCATGGAGACGATGGTCTCGGAGGCAGGTTCCTTACACTGTATTGCACGTATGGTATCTTCCCATGATTTGAGACACTGAAAAAGGCCATACAAATAAATACCATCTCGTCCACATAATATTTACATTATTTCAAGGTGCTTACAGGGAGAGAAAGTGAATATCAGCAATCCAGGATCATCCAACTTTCTATTGAATATATTTCTATTTTTTTCCGCATAACATGACTTAAGTACATGGTTAACATCCCTATGTGATAGATGAAGAAACAAGATGCTCACGTATTGCAGAGCAATACACATCCTACACGTCCCCTACTGGGCATTTTTTTAGCAACAGTGACCTTGACCATAAATGCAATCCCAAACTTGCTTTTCATATAAGCCACCTACATACCAAGTTTCAGGCCAATATGTCATTCCTAAGTAAATTTAAAGTTCTCCGGCCATGTTTTGTTTCATGAACATATTTATGTTTATTTAAATCGAAATCAATACACAACAATAAATATTTACAATTCACACATTGCAATATCTGTGAAAAGCGAGAATAAGATTTTATTTGACGACGTAGCAAACTTTGAACAGGTAAATAATCCACAGGTAAATGTATTTATCAATTATCTGGCAATAGTTGTGCAGCTATACAATTCAGATTTACCTCATTTCCCCGTGCAGTCAAGCAGTGGTAAAGTAGTATCTACGTCATGCAAATAATACTTATTTTTACATGTTCATATGATGTTTATGAGTTAATTTTTTAATTGGTAATATTACAAAAAGGGTGGCCACTCATCTTTAATGAGCAGAAACAGTTGTTCTGTTTTTAGTAACAGTGAACTTGACCTTGAACCTATTGACCCCAAATGCAATCCCAAGCTTCAATTTCAAATAAGCTACCTACCCATAAAGTTTCACTACAATATCTCATTCCTGAGTAAAGTTATGGAAACCATTTTTTTATTTTTAGTAGCAGTGACCTTGACCTTGATCTCAGTGACCCCAAATGCAATCTCAAGCTTCCTTTTCATATAAGCTACCTACCCATAGTTTCATTCCAATATCTCACACTCAAACCAAGTTTGATATGTAACCCATGTGACATAAGCTGATGGTAAATACAAAATATTAAACCTTCGACTCTTTTAGTTTCAGAGAAGAAGATTTTTTAAAGTCTTTCCCTATATAAGTCTATGTAAAACATGTGACCCCTGGGGTGGGGCCAAATTTGACCCCAGGGTCAACATTCAAACCTCTATCAATGGGTCCGTTTAGGGTTCTCCCATTGGTTACCGAAAGCACTCTCAGTAACCATCGGCTACCATAGGTCACCATCGTTTGCCGATAGGTAGAACGTTGGTAACCAATCTTCCCGCGACTCTACACCTGAGGTAGTATCGGTGGTTGCCGATGGGAGAACCCTGAACAAACCCATTCCAGTCCCATATAGTAGTGTTTGAGCTATGCACCCGATAAGAATAATAAGTATAAAATAACAAAGGGCAATAACTCTTATTTAAATAAACATATAGTTATGGTTCTTGCATTTTCCACATCCTCTTATTGCTCTCTGTCATTGTGTTTCATTGCAGATCCATTAGTAGTTTTGGAGCTATGCTTCGGACAAAAAATTTAAGTATAGAATTACAAAGGCCAGTAACTCTATAGTCCATGAAGATCGAGTTATGGTTATTGCAATCTTCACTTCATCTACTTGCCCTCTATAATTGTGTGATGTTTCATTCAAGTCTAGTAGTTTTTGAGTTGTGTTCCGGACAAGAATTATAAGTATAAAATTATAAAGGGCACTAACTCTCAATTAAATGAAGACGGAGTTATGGTTCCTGCATTCTGCACTTACTCTCATAGCCTTCTATCAATGTGTAACATTTGATTGCAGTCCCATTAGTAGTTTTCATGTTATGGAGCAGACACAAATTATAAGTATAAACTTACAAAGGGCAATAAATCTAAATTAAAATACTTTTTTGACAAGGGTTGCCCTCTATCATTGTGTGATATTTCATTGCAGTTCCATTAGTAGTTTTCCAGTTATGGAACGGACAAAGTATAAAATTACAAAGGGCAATAACTCTAATTTAATTGAAGGCAGAGTTATGGTTCTTGCACTCTTGTGTGAAATTCCATTTGATGATTTCTGTCCTATAAGTAGTTTTCGAGTTATAGAGCGGACACAAATTATAAGTATTAAATTACAAAGCGCAATAACTCTAATTCAAATGAAGACAGAGTTATGGTTCTTTTGCTCTGCAAGTCCTCTCATTGTCCTCTATCATTGTGTGAAATTTCATTGCAGTCCTTTAGTAGTTTTCGAGTTATAGAGAAGACACAAATTATAAGTATAAAGTGACAAAGGGCAATAACTCTAATTTAAATGAAAGCACACTTATGGTTCTTGTGCTCTGCATGTCCTCTCATTGCCCTCTATGATTGTATGAAATTTCATTGCAGTCCCACAAGTAGTTTTCGAGTTATGGAGCGGACACAAATTATAAGTATAAAATTACAAAGGCCAATAACTCTAATTTAAATGAAAGCAGAGTTATTGTTCTTATGCTCTGCACGTCCTCTTATGGCCCTCTATCATTGTGTGAAATTTCATTGCAGTCCAATTAGTAGTTTTTGAGTTATGGAGCAGACACAAATTATAAAATTACAAAGGGCAATAACTCTAATTTAAATGAAGGTAGAGTAATGGTTCTTGCGCTCTGTACATCCTCTCATTACCCTCTAACAAAATTGGTAGAGGATCCATCAGCTGATAATAAATAAACAAGAGGTCAATGACCTTGAAGCTCTACTGATTGATTTTGATTTCAGGAAGTAGTCGCTACAAACTGTTTTTTTGAAAATCTATTTTTAGCTGTGGTGGCCATCTTGAATTTCCGGCCGACCTGAAATTTTGCCAGGATCAATTAGACATCAAGAGCAACATTCCTGTGAAGTTTCATGAAAATCCGTCAAGTAGTTTCAGAGGAGTAGTCGCTACAAGTTTTCATTATATAACTCTATGTAAACAAAGATGGCCACTGACAGCCATGTTTAACATTGAATCAAAATAATGTTCGACTCGGATAACCATCATGTCATGCTGATCATTTTAGAAAAAGTCCCATATCAATATCTCTTATAGTTTTCAAGAAGTAGTCGCTACAAACTTATTTTTTAAAAATCTATTTTTAGCCATGGGGGCCATCTTGAATTTCCGGCCAACCTGAAATTTTGCTAAGATCAATTAGACATCAAGAGCAACATTCGTGTGAAGTTTCGTGAAAATCCGTCAAGTAGTTTTCAAAGAGTAGTCGCTACAAGTTATCATTATATAACTCTATGTAAACAAACATGGCCACTGGCAGCCATGTTTAACGTCGAATCAAAATAATGTTCGACTTGAATAACCATCATGTCATGCTGATCATTTTAGAAAAAGTCCCATATCAATAACACTTATAGTTTTCAAGAAGTAGTCGCTACAAACTTGTCTTTTGAAAATCTATTTTTAGCCATGGTGGCCATCTTGAATTTCCGGCCGACCTGAAATTTTGCAAGGATCAATTAGACATCAAGAGCAACATTCGTGTGAAGTTTCATGAAAATCCGTCAAGTATTTTCAGAGGAGTAGTCGCTACAAGTTTTCATTATATAACTCTATGTAAACAAAGATGGCCACTGGCAGCCATGTTTAACGTCGAATAAAAATAATGTTCGACTCGGATAACCATCATGTCATGCTGATAAATTTAGAAAAAGTCCCATATCAATATCTCTTATAGTTTTCAAGAAGTAGTCGCTACAAACTTATTTTTTAAAAATCTATTTTTAGCCGTGGTGGCCATCTTGTATTTCCGGCCGACCTGAAATTTTGCTAGGATCAATTAGACATCAAGAGCAACATTCCTGTGAAGTTTCATGAAAATCCGTCAAGTAGTTGAAGAGGAGTAGTCGCTACAAGTTTTCATTATGTAACTCTATGTAAACAAAGATGGCCGCTGGCAGCCATGTTTAACGTCGAATCAAAACGATTTTCGACAAGGACCAACATCATGTCATGCTGATCATTTTAGAAAAAGTCCCATATCAATATCTCTTATAGTTTTCAAGAAGTAGTCGCTACAAACTTATTTTTTAAAAATCTATTTTTAGCCTTGGCGGCCATCTTGAATTTCCGGCCGACCTGAAATTTTGCTAGGATCAATTAGACATCAAGAGCAACATTCCTGTGAAGTTTCATGAAAATCCGTCAAGTAGTTTCAGAGGAGTAGTCGCTACAAGTTTTCATTATATAACTCTATGTAAACAAAGATGGCCGCTGGCAGCCATGTTTAACGTTGAATCAAAACGATTTTCGACAAGGATCAACATCATGTCATGCTGATCATTTTAGAAATGTCCCATAGCAATATCCCTTAGAGTTTTCAAGAAGTAGTCGCTACAAACTTGTTTTTTAAAAACCTATTTTTAGATTTGGCGGCCATCTTGGATTTCACATCTATATGAATTTTTGCTAGGATCAACTAGACTTCATGGGCAACATTTCTGTAAAGTTTCATGAAAATCCATTCAGTAGTTTCAGAGGAGTAGTCGCTACAAAAAAAAGTTAACGGACAGACGGACGGACAGACGGACGGACGGACGACGGACACCGCACCACGGCATAAGCTCTGCTGATCTCTGATCAGTAGAGCTAAAAATATATTAAAATTGATCTCTTGTAGATTCAGAGAAGAAGATTTTTGAAGTTCTTCCCTATAACTCTATGTAAAACTTATCCAACAATAAAAAAAAAAAATAAAAAAAAATAAATAAAAAAATATATAATTTTTAAAAGCAAGAGGCCCAAGAGGGCCTATGGACGACGCTCTACTGGCTAAAGCTAAAGGATGTGTACTATCTGTCTGTCTGTACAAAGTTTATGTATTAAACCCTATAAAGTGCCATAACTCCGCCAAAAATCATTCTACCGGAACAAGGCAATGATATGCACAACTAGGCTTTATATTGATCTTCTTTACCAATTTTCATTGAAATTCAATTAGTGGTTCAGGAGAACTAGTCTGGACAGAGATTGTGTATTAAAACCTTTAAAGAGCCATAACTCCGCCAAAAATCTTTCAACTGCAACACGGTGATAATATGCACAACTAAGCGTGGTACTGATCATCCCCGAAATGTTTCGTTGAAATCCGGCCCGGGGTTCAGGAGAACTAGTCCGGACAAAGATTGTGTATTAAAACCTTTAAAGAGCCATAACTCTGCCAAAAATCTTTCAACTGCGCCAAAAATCTTTCAACTGCAACACAGTGATGATATGCACGACTAAGCGTGGTACTGATCATCCCTGAAATGTTTCGTTGAGATCCGGCCCGGGGTTCAGGAGAACTAGTCCGGACAAAGATTGTGTATTAAAACCTTTAAAGAGCCATAACTCTGCCAAAAATCTTTCAACTGCGCCAAAAATCTTTCAACTGCAACACAGTGATGATATGCATGACTAAGCGTGGTACTGATCATCCCTGAAATGTTTCGTTGAAATCCGGCCCGGGGTTCAGGAGAACTAGTCCGACAAAGATTGTGTATTAAAACCTTTAAAGAGCCATAACTCCGCCAAAAATCTTTCAACTGCAACACGGTGATAATATGCACAACTATGCGTGGTACTGATCATCCCTGAAATGTTTCGTTTAAATCCAGCCCGGGGTTCAGGAGTACTAGTCCGGACAAAGATTGTGTATTAAAACCTTTGAAGAGCCATAACTCCGCCAAAAATCTTTCAACCGCAACACGGTGATGATATGCACAACTAAGCGTGGTACTGATCATCCCTGAATAGTTTCGTTGAAATCCGGCCCGGGGTTCAGGAGAACTAGTCCGGACAAAGATTGTGTATTAAAACCTTTAAAGAGCCATAACTCCGCCAAAAATCTTTCAACTGCAACACGGTGATGATATGCACAACTAAGCGTGGTACTGATCATCTCTGAATAGTTTCGTTAAAATCCTGCCAGGGGTTCTGGAGAAATAGTCCAGACAAAATGTGTATATTTAAAAATCATTCAACTGGAACACGGAGATGATATGCACAACTAGACCTGGTATCGATCATCCCTAAAAAGTTTCGCTGAAATCCGGCCAGGGGTTCAGGAGAACTAGTCCAGACAAAGTCTGTGTACTAAAACCTGACAAAGTTATGTATTAAAACCTTTAAAGGGCCATAACTCCGCCAAATCATTCAACCGGAACACAATGACGATATGTTCAACTAGGCTTGGTACTGATAATCTCTGCAAAGTTTCACTGAAATCCGGACAAATGAAGGTCCTATCGATCCGATTTGGTTGGTTTTCAAACACGTCCAAGATTTCATTGATAGTAAAATTTGGTAAAGATTGGATGAAAAATGAAGGCCCTATCGTCTTAACGAGGCAAATTACAACATTTTTATCTAAATCAAGGGCCGTAACTCTAGTGTTATCAGTCCGATCTGGCTGGTTTTCGAACTCGTCCGAGCTTAAATTAATATCGTGCCCTATCGTGTTAATGAGGCCAAATTATAGCATATTTCAGAAAATCAAGGGCCATAACTCTGGTGTAAAAGGTCCGATCAGGCTGGTTTTCAAACTCATACGAGCTTTCATTGATACCAACAATTTGGTAAAGTTTGAAAAGATCGGATGAAAAATGAAGGCCCTATCGCATTAACAAGGCAAAATATAGCAATTTAACTAATTCAATGGCCATAACTCCGTTGTTACTGGTCCGAACATGCTGGTTTTCGAACTCTTCCAAGCTTTCATTGATATGAACAATCTGGTAAAGTTGAAAAAGATCGGATGAAAAATGAAGGCTCTATCGTGTTAACGAGGCCAAATTATAGAATATTTCAGACAATTAAGGGCCATAACTTCGGTATAAAAGGTCCGATTTGGCTGGTGTTGAAACTCGCCTCAGATTTTATTGATATCAACAATTTGTTAAAGTTTGAAAAAGATCGGATGAAAAATAAAGGCCCTATCGCTTAAAAAGGCAAAATATAGCAATTTTAACTAAATCAAGGGCCATAACTCCGGTGTTACTGGTCCTAACTGGCTGGTTTTCGACCTCGTCCAAGCTTTCATTGATATAAACAATCTAGTAAAGTTTAAAAAAGATAGGATGAAAAATGAAGGCCCTATCGTGTTAACGAGGCCAAATTACAGCATATTTCAGAAAATCAAGGACCATAACACCGGATTAAATGGTTCAATCTGGCTGTTTCTCAAACTCATCCAAGCTTTCATTGTTATTAACAATCTGGTAAAGTTTGAAAAAGATCGGACAAAAAATGAAGGGCCTATCAGTTTAACTCCGGTTTTACTGGTTCAAACTTTTCGAACACCCGAGCTTCCATGATATCAACAATCTGGTAAAGTTTGCTCGTCATCCCATAAGCTCTGCTGAGATTTGAACCCTGGGGCTTCCAGTGTACATTACCAAATATTGAAAAAGGGCCATAACTCCGGTGTTACTGGTTCGATCTGGTTGGTTTTTAAACTCGTCCGAGCTTTCATTGATATCAACAAGCTGGCCAAGTTTGAGAAAGATCGAATACAAATTGAATGCGTTCACAAGGCTGAAAATGGCGTTTTTCAATAATTCAAGGGCACATACCTCTAATGTTCCTGGTCCGATATAGCTGGTTTTCGAACCTGTCCAAGCTTTCATTGATAGTAACAATCTGTTACAGTTTGGTAAAGATCTGATGAAAAATGAAGGCCCCATCGTCTTGACGAGACAAAATACAGTATTTTTAACTAAATCAAGGGCCATAACTCCGGTGTAACTGGTCAAATCTGGCTGGTTTTCAAACTTGTCCGAGCTTTCATTGATATTAACAATCTGGTAATTTTGGTAAAGATCTGATGGAAAATGAAGGCTCTATCGTCTTAACGAGGCAAAATACAGCATTTTTAACTAAATCAAGGGCCATAATTCAGCTGTTACTGGTCTGTTCTGGCTGGTTTTCGAACTTGTCCGAGCTTTCATTGATATTAACAATCTGGTAAAGGTAAAGATCTGATTGAAAATGAAGTCCTTATTGTCTTAACGAGGCAAAGTTAATGACGGAAGATGGATGGATGGACGACGGACAACTCGTCATCCCATAAAATCTGCTGGCCTTTTACAACCCACTTTGAAGTCTAGCTTTCACTATAATAGCATTGAATTTTTCTGGAACAAAATATCAGAATTACTGAGAAATCACTTTAAACACTGCACAATATCACACAGTAATGCATGTACATACTGTCTACTAGTAATGTATCACAGCCTAATGCATATACATACCGTCTCGTAGTAATGTATTTTTCTGTCGGCCATTGTTGTAAACAATTCCTTCATGTCTTTGTGTTTACTTCTGTGCCACCTCTCCATGTCTGCACGTAGATCACTGTCTGCAACGACGCTCTTGTCATTCAGGTTCTCCATCTGCCTCGTGAGCTGAAGTATTCAAACACATATTTAGAATATGGGATATCCAATAAAATAATGAAATTTTCAACATTTATTTATCGACTCACATACAGACAGATGTGGGCAAGCTATCACTATGGTAAACATTTTGTAAAAAAATAAAATGAAAGTAATCTTTGGATTTGGCTTATCTGGCGGAGGTGGGATTATTGTGTTAATGAGGGGATTATTGTGTTAATGAGGGGATTATTGTGTTAATGAGGCTGAATGTTTTGGGTTTATACTTCATTTTTATGGAGGAAGAATCATGACATTTCCAAATCATCTTGTCAATTAGAGAAATTGCAGACTGGATAGTGATTTTAGTACATTTGACCTATGACCCCTAAACCTTCACCTCGAAGCATGGATGGTGGGAGCTGATCACAACACAACACCTTGTGATAACTATTTGCAGGTGCTATTTGCTCAAAATATTTTCAAAATTCTTCAGTCTCTTGAAGAATTTTGTTAATTTAGCACATTTGACCTTTGACCCAGGCCGGTGACCTCGACTTTGAAGGCTGACTGGCAAGTCACACTGTTAACATGTGCTAACCGTTTAAGCAAAACATTTTCCAAACCCTTAGTTGATTTAGGGAATTACAGACTGAACGAGAAAATATAACTGGATGCATGGACCATACAATATTACGTCCCATTTAAAGACGGGCATATAAAAACATACATAATACATATTATACAGCTCAATCACAAAATAAATAAAATTAACATACATCAGTGACTTGTTGTTCCAGTTTGTCCTGCTTGTTCTGCCTCACTTCATCCGGGTCTTTCCCGAGGAAGGCACCCAAGGAGTACGTCTGGTCCGAAATCTTCAACTTGAATAAATTATAATGATAGATTATTATGGCTTTTTTTCACAGATTATTATGACTATTTCATATCACTCCACGAATAAACACAGATACCTATATCTGCACTCAGGGTTTTAGAAGGAATGATATTGAGGTCGAATATGTAAAACAGTAACTTTATGATCATATAATTAGGAAAGACTTCCTCATTTCTAGACATTCCTATCAATTTGATTGTTCAATTTCCAAAACTTTAATACCAGTTTTGTAAATAAGCATGTCAAACAAATTAAAATGTCCCAGTTCAACACTGTTTTTGATGATATTTAATTATGAACTCAACAAAAGCATGTTCGCTAAACAGTCCTACAAATATTTGTAAATAGTTTGTTGTTTTATCAAAAAAAACATTCATTCAGTTGTTCTCCTCATTAGTTGTTTCACTAGTCAGTACAACTTGTCTTTCTTCAATATAAAACAGGGATAATCCTGCAGATTTAGCATATCCACTCTAGCTGAAACAAGCTTCCAGAGCATGTCAGTACCAATAATCCTATTTTATTTACAGAGAAACTTTTCCAGAATTGAACTGAATGTTGTTTAATGGCTTATCAACACAATATATGTTAATTAGAGCTGCACCAGAGAGAGGGAAAAGGTATATACGATTCCATGAACCTGCCTTTCTCTTACTAATAAATAGATTTCTATGGTTTTTAACATGCCTTATTTATGTCCCCATCCGACAAAGGAGGCTAAGGGAAAGTGTCTTGCCCAGAAATCTTCTACGAGGTCCTCATAGATAATGTATACCCTGACATACAAGGTACTAAACTCTTTGTGTAAGCATTTTAATCCTTCTTCTATGTTAAACAAGAAACATGGAAATTCCACGAAAACCAGGTTTTCCAAGTAGAAACCATTTTTCTATTTTTAATAAAAGTAACCTTGAACTTGACCTCAGTGACCCCAAATGCAATCCTAAGCTTCCTTTACATAAAGCAAGATTCGTTTCAATATCTCATTCTCAACTAAAGTTACTGAGTGGAATTGGGGTATGTTGTTTGGCGGGCGTGCGTGATGGCGGCGTCAAACTAAGAGGCGGGCATGCGTGATGGCGGCGTCAAACTCTTAGTTTAACTCTCTGTTAGGAATGAGGCGTTGTGAGGACACTTTCAGGGCAGGAAGCTTATACGGAAAGGAAGCTTGGGATTGCATTTGGGGTCACTGGGGTAACGGTCAAGGTCACTGTTACTAAAAGTAGAAATATATTTTCCGCTCAATAACTTTTGATAGGAATGAGCTATTGCGATGAAACTTGCAGGGTAGGTAGCTTATATGGAAAGGAAGCTTGGGATTGCATTGTGAGTTACTGGGGTCAAGGTCCCGGTTACTAAAAATAGAAAAAACGGTTTCCGCTCAATAACTTAAGGAATGAGATATTACAATGAAACTTGTTATGTAGGTTGCTTATATCAAAGGAAAGTTTGCGATTGCACTTGGGGTCACTGGGGTCAGGGTCAATGTTATTGTTACTAAAAATAGAAAAACATTTTCTTGGGAATGAGATATTGGAAGAAAACATGTTGTATATGAACCTTATATGGAAAGGGATTGCCTTTGAGGTCACTGGGGTCAAGGTCACTGTTACTAAAAATAAAACAAGAGGTTAACAACCTGCTCTACTGATAGGTTTCGACAGCTAGATTAGCATTCCTGTGAAGTTTCATGAAAATCTGTCAAGTAGTTTCAGAGGAGTAGTCGCTACTAGGTTTTACTATATAACTCCATTTATGTAAACAAAGATGGCCACTGGCAGCCATGTTTAATGTTGAATCAAAATAATTTTCAACAAGGACCAACATCATGTCATGCTGGTCATTTTAGAAAGTCCCATATCAATATATTTTATAGTTTTCAAGAAGTAGTCGCTACAAACTTGATTTTTAAAAATCTATTTTTAGCTGTCATGGCCATCTGGAATTTCCGGCCGACCTGATAATTTGCTAGGATCAAAGTTTCATGAAAATCCTTCAAGTAGTTTCAGAGGAGTAGTCGCTACAAGTATTTCCTATATAACTCTATGTAAACAAAGATGACCCCTGGCAGCCATGTTTAATGTCGAATAAAAATGATTTTCGTCAAGGACCAACACCATGTCATGCTGATCATTTTAGAAAAAGTTCCATATCACTATCACTAAAAGATTTCAAGAAGTAGTCGCTACAAACTTTATTTTCAGAATCTATTTTTAGCTTTGGCGGCCATCTTCAATTTCGCATCAACATGAATTTTTGCTAGGATCAACTAGACATCATGCGCAACATTTCTGTAAAGTTTTATGAAAAACCATCTACGAGTTTCAGAGGAGAAGTCGCTACAAAAAAAGTTTACGGATAGACAGACGGACACCGCACCACGGCATTAGCTTTGCTGATCTGCTAACAAGAGTTTCCGTTCAATAGCTTGTCAGGAATGAGATATTAGAATGAAACTTGCTGTGTAGATACCTTACATGGAAAGGAAGCTTGGGATTGCATTTGGGGTCACTGGGGTCAAGGTTATTGTTACTAAAAATAGAAAAACAGTCAACGCTCAATAACTTCAGTTGGGATGAGATATTGGAACGAAACTTGGTGTGTAGATACCTTACATGGAAAGGAAGCTTGAGATTGCATTTGGGTGTCACTGGGGTCAAGGTCAAAGTCGCTGTTAATAAAAATATAAAAAAACATTTCCGCTCAATTACTTAACTTAGGAATGAGATATTTCAATGAAACAATCTTTGTATGTAGCTTATATTTGCCTTACTAACGAATGTTTTCATCCTTTACAGTCTTCATTTACTGTGTATGCATTTATGTTTGTGATTCACATGTCATTCTATTTATTCTGTATTGTATACTGTTTATCTCACTTTAATACAAGAACTTATGTAATTTACTGTTATTTTGTAGAAAAAACCTCTTGTTACATTATTTTCATCTTACGGGTAGAGTAACTGCATTTCAAATGGAAAACCTGGTTTTCGTGGACTTACCACGTTTCTTGTTTCTTTTGGATTGAAACCCAATGATTCTAAAAACTAAATCTGCATGGTAACAATCAGTCTACGATAAAGTTTACGATAATAGCACATGCAAGACATAGAACTGTATCTTGCAAAATCATAAAATAAAACAAAGTATCTAGGAAATCTGATCTAAGAGCTACCATAAATCCCTGTTAACAATGACATGTGAAACAATGATTTATGATATGTAAACAATAATTTATGATATGTAAACAATAATTTATTATAAATCACTATAAACAATGAACTATGACATATCACTGTAAATGACGATATATGATAAATCACTGTAAACAATACTTTCTGATCTGTAAACAATGATTTTCAGATAAATCATTGCACTGATAAATCACTGTAAAATGACAATCTATGATAAATCACTGTAAAAAGTATCTACGATAAATGAATTTAACCAATAATCTAAGTCTTAAACAGTGGCAATGTAGATGGGTATGCATGCAGTAGTATATGAACACATGAGGTACAACACGGCAACAATAACTGGCCTTACCATCCGCACCTGGCAGCACCAGAGTACACAGTTAGTATAAAGAGTTAACACAAAACTCACAAAATATAAATGTGTTTACATGTGCATATGTATATCTGTTAAATATCATAAAACATGTTTAAGTTTATGTTTTTCATTTTCAGATATATTGCTGAAATGTATTTATCACATATAACTTGCAGTGTGGGAGTGTAATAAAATGTGATCTGTGTAATAAATATGCAAACAAAGGCCGAATCATTGTCCGTTTATTTTCGTTCAGCTCGCTGTGTATCGGATTTGCCTCGTCAATTTCCGTAACCGTTTAATACACCGGATAATGTTGTTTGGTGTGGTAAGTAGAAGATGAGTCAACATACGATATCATACAAACATAGGACGGCATCATACGATAATGTTATATAAAATTATAGGCAGCTTCAGTCATACATGTTCCTTATGTTGTATTTTTGAAGTTATGTGATAAATAGAATCCCACATGCATGCCTATTTAATATTGAATTTATCAAACTTGAAAAAAAATATCAGAATTAAACAGGCATGGATGTGAGATCCTCTACATCTGGTAGGTTTATGGAGTTTAAGTCAAAACAAAGAAAAGTTAACAAAGTCAAGTAACACAGAGAACACACTACAGCATGTCATATATTACATGCACACAATTGATTTTTTTCTATTTAAGAAGTTAGGTGTAAACATTTGAAGAAGACACAATATTAAGTTTATAGTAAAGACATTTGGTAGGGGATACAACAAGAGGTCAATGACCTTGAAGCTCTACTGATTGATTTTGATTTCAGGAAGTAGTCGCTACAGACTGGTTTTTTGAAAAATTATTTTTAGCCGTGGCGGCCATCTTGAATTTCCGGCTGACCTGAAATTTTGCTAGGATCAATTAGACATCAAGAGCAACATTCCTGTGACGTTTCATGAAAATCCGTCAAGTAGTTTCACAGGAATAGTCGCTACAAGTTTTCATTATATAACTCTATGTAAACAAAGATGGCCGCTGACAGCCATGTTTAACGTCGAATCAAAATAATGTTTGACTCTGATAACCATCATGTCATGCTGATCATTTTACAAAAAGTCCCATATCAATATCACTTATAGTTTTCAAGACGTAGTCGCTACAAACTTCTTTTTTAAAAAAATCTAATTTTAGCTGTGGTGGCCATCTTGAATTTCTGGCCGATCTGAAATTTTGCTATGATCAATTAAACATTAAGAGCAACATTCCTGTAAAGTTTCATGAAAATCTGCCAAGTAGTTTCAAAGGATTAGTCGCTACAAGTTTTTACTATATAACTCTATGTAAACAAAGATGGCTGCTGGCAGCCATGTTTAACGTTGAATCAAAACAATTTTTGACAAGGACCAACATCATGTCATGCTGATCATTTTACAAAAAGTCCAATATCAATATCACTTATAGTTTTCAAGTAGTAGTCGCTACAAACTTGTATTTTGAAAATCTATTTTTAGCCATGGCAGCCATCTTGAATTTCCGGGCGACCTGAAATTTTGCTAGGATCAATTAGACATCAAGAGCAACATTCCTGTGAAGTTTCATGAAAATCCGTCAAGTAGTTTCAGAGGAGTAGTCGCTACAAGTTTTCATCATATAACTCTATGTAAACAAAGATGGCCACTGGCAGCCATGTTTAACGTCGAATCAAAATAATGTTCGACTCTTATAACCATCATGTCATGCTGATCATTTTACAAAAAGTCCCATATCAATATCACTTATAGTTTTCAAGACGTAGTCGCTACAAACTTCTTGTTTAAAAATCTAATTTTAGCTGTGGTGGCCATCTTGAATTTCTGGCCGATCTGAAATTTTGCTAGGATCAATAAGACATTAGGAGCAATATTCCTGTAAAGTTTCATGAAAATCTGTGAAGTAGTTTCAAAGGAGTAGTCGCTACAAGTTTTTACTATATAACTGTATGTAAACAAAGATGGCCTCTGGCAGCCATGTTTAACGTTGAATCAAAACGATTTTTGACAAGGACCAACATCATGTCATGCTGATCATTTTAGAAAAAGTCCCATATCAATATCACTTATAGTTTTCAAGAAGTAGTCGCTACAAACTTGTATTTTGAAAATTTATTTTTAGCCGTGGCGGCCATCTTGAATTTCCGGCCGACCTGAAATTTTGCTAGGATCAATTAGACATCAAGAGCAACATTCCTGTGAAGTTTCATGAAAATCCGTCAGGTAGTTTCAGAGGAGTAGTTGCTACAAGTTTTCATTATATAACTCTATGTAAACAAAGATGGCCGCTGGCAGCCATGTTTAACGTCGAATCAAAACGATTATAGACAAGGACCAATATCATGTCATGCTGATCATTTTAGAAAAAGTCCCATATCAATATCACTTATAGTTTTCATGAAGAAGTCGCTACAAACTTGTTTTTTAAAAACCTATTTTTAGATCTGGCGGCCATCTTGGATTTCACATCAACATGAATTTTTGCTAGGATCAACTAGACTTCATGGGCAACATTTCTGTAAAGTTTCATAAAAATCCATTTAGTAGTTTCAGAGGAGAAGTCGCTACAAAAAAAGTTTACAGACAGACGGACAGACAGACAGACGACGAACGCCGCACCATGGCATAAGCTCTGCTGATCTCTGATCAGTAGAGCTAAAAAAGTACAAGGTTCATGTCTAAAAATACACACCATATTTGACAAGTGTTAGAAAACACGATTAAAGATTAGGTTCTCCTAAGCATTTTTGGAGTTTTCAATTTGAGTAAGTACTACTGACTATTCTTAAAGTGAAAAGTTTAATGATTTTAAGTTTAGTTTTTTTTAAGTTTGTTTTTGCATCGATTTTTTCCACCATGCACCTGATGTCATGTGATTAGAATACCAAATTCACCACTTGACATTACAGAATTAATATATTCCGATGTCATACGTTTCCGACGTTCTTGTGATTTCGACGGTCTCCGTTTATCTCGTATTATTTTGGATTGCGCACGATTTCAGAGTTCAGCATGTGAAGATTTGTTGACAATCACAATGAAATGCATCCTTAATGCTTTTGGAGAAAAATAAACATTCGATGGGTTAGTTGCAAGAAAACGAAAACTACCCTACACGTTTTACACTAAAACTTCCCTTCAAATAACTTTCTATTACATGACTAACACATCACTGATTTAAAACTTCAATGTTAGTCTGCTTTTCAGAATCATTGTCAATACAAAATCGGGTGATAAACATTATCAAAGTCTATTGCCCAACACAAATTATGCACAAACGTCATCACCCGTCTTACACGTTTACATGTTTGTTTCACTCTTTAGAGTACAGTATGTACGCTATTAGAAGAATCCTAAACAGTTGGAAGTTTTTAATAATTTTCAGCTATATATGATTATTTTTAACGTGGGTCAATGTGACACATGTTGCAGATGGCTGCATGTATGATTCTGCACGAACATGAGCAAAGTCTGTCTAGGGGATACCTGTTTGTGCCCAGGATGCAAAGGAGCCCGAGACAGTCTTTCTGCAAAAATCCTTTAAATAAAGGAATACGTATCTTTACGTCCATGTGAATATATTAGAACTGTTATGCTGAAGTAAGTTTTAGAATTTCTAGTTTTTATAGCGTAATATTTTAGTAAAAACAATAATTATACGCAATTTAGGAACACCGTCGAAAACATATGATGTAGTTCACCGGACATGCACGATGGGTACCCTCCATAATGCCATGCTAAGATCAAATACGTGCAATTTTTATTTCATGAACGTTTTGTGATATATTTTTAGTTCTAGTGAAACTTTATTGAATTTGAATTATGTTTTTTTGTAATCTACTATTAGATTAATGCTTATGCCGTTGAAAACCTAATAACACCGTGATATTTAAACATTTACAACAATATATACACTGTATAGAGAGATTTGAGAGTTAAACACAAATACAGGATACATGAACAACAACTCTCATTTTTGTATTTTGATTTACAATAGTGAATAGTAGACAGACTAGTATGACGTAGTTTATTACCTGCTCTCTCTCATCTTTCCTCTTGTTGAGTTCATCCAGTGTGGCATCATACTCGGATTGTATAGCATCCCGTCTACGTAACACACTCTGTAAGTTTATACAAACACACATGAAATACTGCACATATGGTTATTGGTGTTATTGGAGAATTCGAAGTCTTCACACAAAAACTAAACACTGTAAAAAAAAAATACGATGAAAGTTGCTTAAACCTACTAGGCCAGGGTAGACAACTAATTTATTTATTCTGTAATAACATCTGTCACACATCTGTGTCACGTTACCTTGGTTTTCTAATGAGATGGCATTCAATATAATTATGGTTTTTTTTTTTATTTAACAAAGGTTAAAACGCATTAAGTTATGCATATAAAATACATACACTTATTTCCATGTGGCCTTCGAACAATAATGCTATAAAAGTTATTAATACATATAAAAACATTCACACTCATGCGCATATTAATATTCTTAATTCATAATCAAGATATCTATAGTGTCATATATGAAGGATATTTAAGCAATTACATGCATACAGTGCCAGTTTCACTCAATAAAAAAAAAATAATAAAAAAAAATAACAACAACACAACAGTGACATAATTATATAGTAATATCAGCTAGTTTATATCCTGTTTTTGGAAAAGAAATTGTTTTAAATTGTATTTAGGGCTATTCCATTAAAACATACATGGGACCCCAGGAAGGCACTTTTGAAATTGACCACCCACCCATAGATGCAAAATTGAGTTTGCAAGACCCACCTATAGAATTTAAGTTGGCTAAAAATACACCCAGCCATAGATTTTATTTATTTATTTATATTGAACTACATATATATTTACATATGAGCTACATACAAACATGACAACTGCTTGAAGAATGAAAGTGGTTCTAGCCCCAGTCAGGATATTGGGAAAAGTCCTAGGCCGGCTGATTTTGGGAAAAAGAAGTACGAGATTGTCAAAATTGGGGAAAAAAAAGAGCATGATTTTCCTAAGGGAATGTTTTTAAAGAGAAAACGTTTATTAAAATGTATGCTTTAGGTATAATATCTATCAGGTATTGTATTTAGCAATGAATTTAACATACAAGCAAACAATGGAAAGTACCTTTCTAAAAAAAAAATTATACATTGGGAATGTTTTTACCCAGAATTGGTATATAATGAGTTTTTTTGCAATTGGAAAGAGGCTGAATTTCGGCATCACTTAAATAGGTTAAAAAAAACTCTGATAAGGTTCTATTTTCCTTTTATTTATCCATTGCATTATTTAACAAAAAACACATTATTTTCTTTTACAGTTTTATGATCGCGCCGCGAATCACGTCAAAAACCGTACCGGGTACCGCAAATTAAACCATCCAAAACAGGTGCGCGTTCCTGGTGTTATTCAGCAGCTTGCATTTGTGAATAAACGTTCATCGTTAAGCGTTTTGTATGATACAGACTTGCTAAAACAGAAAAAGATTACACAGCATTTCATTGAAAAAAAAGAAAATGAAAAGTAAATCACCGTTCAAACTATTAATATTCGAGTGATCTTTCTTTTTCTGTCAAACGTGACAAATTTGCGTGACCACTCAATGTCAATATGAAAGCTGTAATGCGATTAGTTTAAATCATGCAATCAACCAATGAAATGCGCGCTTTCAAATTGATGAACTTAATCAAGGGAGAGAATTTTTTGATTTTCAACAAATACGTTAACACAATAATGCACGACTTCTGGTTGGATTTTAGTTTGAAAAGTCTGATTGTCCCGAGATTGTCTGGGCGGTGTTCGCGACCATTTTTACGGCGATGTGTGAAAATATCAAGATCCTGAAAATTACACCCATGCATAGATGCAAATTCATTTTAAACCACCCAGGCATAGAACCACATTTCGGAAAATAGGGTTCACCCATAGATTTTTATTAAATTGCCGTCCTGGGTATGTTTTAATGGAATAGCCCTTATACGAATTAAGGCTATTGATGTTACGTATATGTAAAGGAATTGTTTTCCATACTATTGTACTTTAACAGCTGAAAGAATGTTTAAAAGAGTTTGTTCGATGTTTCAGTGGAACAACATCTTTTCGCTTAATGGAACGCAACATATAATTTTCATTGCGAGAGAAGCTCATTAGACCTGACAGGTATTTTGGTACTAGTTCATTTTTACATTTAAAAATTAATATTCCTATATGAAATAAACATTAACTCACGCATTGGAATTTGTATAACTGTATAGCTTGTTTCATAATCTATCATAATGTATATATACAACTATAGAAAACGTCTTAGCAGCAGTATTTGTCAACTAGCGGGTACCCAGAAAAACATTATTTCTTTATGAAAAAAGATGCTATGAATTAAAAAAAACACTAGAACTATCACTGAAGGTGATGAATACCCCTGGTTTTTTATCCGTTGTTATGCGTACTTGAAGTTTTCGAACAACCCATTTCAAACTGTTTGAGGAATGCAAGTAATAAAAATGTGTTTTGGGACGCAACGGGATGGGACAAAAAATGTGTTACGTGCTATCCAGTTTCTTTGTTAAAAAAAGAAATTTAATATTTAATTTCTGTAAACGACTACACGTTATTAACAATTTATCCAAATTCATTATTTTCCGTAAACACACGTGTAAGGTCATTGGGAAAGTGTTTGCAGAGGGAGACAATATGAAGTTTCCCAACAGTCTTGCCACTGCCAGGGAGAGAAGCCATGTGGTGCAGAGGTATGCAGTTCCAGTGACTAACCACCGAGTGACATTTTGAACAAAACTGTTTTTTTAGTTGACCGAAAATAATGGTACCTTTATAGATTCTGTATACAGTACATACTCCTTTAATGGTTGAGTAAAGTTGTCATCCGTGGAATCAATCTGAAAAAGAAGTAAAATAAAACTATATGGGCTCGGACAGCGTCTCATCTCAATCAGGATTAAAGCAAGTTCTGACTTGGACCTCCAACCAATTAGGTCACAAAGATCAAACTCATTAAACTCAGAAAAAGTACTGTCCTAAATAGGGTGTCATTTGAGATATAATTCCTAAATAGGATGTCATTTGAGACTACAATTTATGAACTACAAATTTCGATTATTTTAATGAAATTGTTGTGTTGAAGATTTCCAAAAACTGATGCAAACAACAGATAAATCTGAACTGGAACCACTGAGAGGCACAGCTTCTTATAAGGTATAACTGCATGCACACGCAGGTGCTTTTGACCCATACACTTACCAAACATGGCATCTACTTTCATTCTAGACAAATATTCGAAGACAGCATATTTTTACTCCATGTTTGTTTCCTATTTTTGATGTGCCTGGAAGGATTCTCAATTTACTGGTATAGTAATCTGTCAATGAATGTCAAGGTGGTTTTATGCTATGTTCGGATACTATAAGAACATATATAACAGCGGTCCAGTTCAATAAATAAATATAAAACAAACAGACTTGATTCCGATATTTATCATATGTTTGTGCTGGTTTAGTTAGGTGGGCATGTAATACTTACAAGTTCTTTGAGTGATTCACATGACGTCTCGACGGCCTTCGACATGGATAATAGTGCATTGACCAGCTGATCTTCCGAGTTAGCCCACAGTGTGTAGATAGGTCCCCACTCCATCAGATCACTGAGGTAATCTGGCAACATAACAGTAGTAGAAATATATAGAGATTATTCAACTGGTGCTTTTGAAGCATTGGAGTGAAAAACAACCTGGTAAATTATTCTAGTGTGAATAATTATACCATACACACACAAACAGACCCGTTCTAGTGTGAAAAATTACACGATAAACACACAAACAGACCCGTTCTAGTGTGAATAACTACACGATAAACACACAAACAGACCCGTTCTAGTGAGAATAATTACACGATAAACACACAAACAGACACGTTCTAGTGTGAATAATTACACGATAAACACACAAACAGACCCGTTCTAGTGTGAATAACTACACGATAAACACACAAACAGACCCGTTCTAGTGTGAATAATTATACCATACACACACAAACAGACCCGTTCTAGTGTGAAAAATTACACGATAAACACACAAACAGACCCGTTCTAGTGTGAATAATTATACCATACACACACAAACAGACCCGTTCTAGTGTGAAAAATTACATGATAAACACACAAACAGACTCGTTCTAGTGAGAATAATTACACGATAAACACACAAACAGACCCGTTCTAGTGTGAATAACTACACAATAAACACACAAACAGACCCATTCTAGTGTGAATAATTATACCATACACACACAAACAGACCCGTTCTAGTGTGAAAAATTACACGATAAACACACAAACAGACCCGTTCTAGTGAGAATAATTACACGATAAACACACAAACAGACACGTTCTAATGTGAATAATTACACGATAAACACACAAACAGACACGTTCTAGTGTGAATAATTACACGATAAACACACAAACAGACCCGTTCTAGTGTGAATAGTAACATGCACAGACCTGTTCCAGAGTGAATTATTACACACATTCTAATGTGAATTATTACACAAACGGTCGGGTTTTAGAGTGAATTATTACATAAACAAGGCTGTATTAGAATGAATTATTACATAAATAGGCCTGTATTAGAATGAATTATAACATAAACAGCCTGTATTAGAGTAAATTACTACACAAACATGCCTTTTATAGCATGATTTTTAACACAAACAGGCCTTTATGAGAGTGGATTACTCCACAAAAATGCCTTTTATAGCATGACCTTTAACACAAACAAGCCTGTATGAGAGTGAATTACTACACAAACATGCATTTTATAGCATGACAACACAAACAGGACTGTTATAGTACCCTCAAGTATCCTGTTCTCGAGGTATTTATAATCTCGAGGTAAATTATATGTTGCGTAGTTTTCCATGACCATGAAGCACATTGACAGACGATCACCCGGTGTTTACAGTCAAAAGGTTGGAAAGATATTTGACAAGATAAAAATAAAATAAAATTCAGGATAAAGCTAAGTTATTATTTATTGAAGTCATGAATACCTATTTTATCAATTCTTTACTAAGTCGAATTTTCAACCTCTGTTCAAAATGTTATAAATCGAGTTATAATCGTCCTACTTGCAGACGGCCTGTGTCAACTGAAAGTGTATCATTTTACTAAAAATAGAACAGTCATTGCTCGCTGAAGAGCATGTTGAGAAAAAAATCTATGGAAGTCAATTTTGAGTCATATGAGTTACCTAAAATTAGTTGAAATACCAAATAAAAACAAAAATATATTGTTTAAAAACATCACTAAATGTAAAAAATAAACCATGGAATCTAGGTTAGGTCTTTATTTTTTCGTATACCATCATATAACTTATGGTTTATAGGTGAAAACAACCTTTACTTGGTAAGTATTGCTTGGATTTTTCTTATTTAATATACATGTATATACGTTTGTGCGAAATACTTTTATAGAATGAGATATTTTAACATACCAACCATTTGATTCATCAAGTTTCGTTTTAACACACAAAAAGATAGCGACGACACATTATAATTATATGTGTGTCCCGTATTAGACACCTTTTTGAAAAAAGATACAGTTGTGACGTCATTAGCATCTTTTTCAAAACTACTTCGAAGTACTGGGGTCCTTTTTTTAACTGAACTTATTTTGACCGACACATTACATTTTCAACTTTTGAAATTGAAATGATGCAAACTTTATTTGAAACTTTGGTGTTTTAATGCAACTGAATTGGATTATCGCTGGAGGAAATTTGAGACAGATAGTGTGCATGTTTGTGTTCATTTTGTATCGGCGATCACCCAGGCTATCGAGAACTGGTAACGCCAGGATATGAATTATAACACACACTTATGATGAATTTGTGTCAAGTACACACAAGATGTACGAAGTGTGTGTGGATTATATCTATCTGTGGAGGATTATAAGAACAAGGTATGTCATTTCATCACCGTCTTCATCATTCATAATATGCATATTTACTTTAATAATAGGAGCAAGACATGTCAGAAATTCCGAATGTCTCGCATGTGATAAACGTTTACGCCAAAGGAAAAGGAAACCTGCCCACTGATGAAGAAACGAAAATACCCAACCTTTTGAAGTCTACATGTGACTGTGACCTTGGAAAAAAGGAACCTGGGATTTGAATTCCAGGGCCTCCTCTGGGATTCGTAAATAGAGCCAAATGAGACAAAATAAAAAAGTGGCGATAAAAAAATAACTTTGGCGAATGTGATTGGCGAAAGAAATTAAGAGTAAAATATTTTTTTAAATATAATTTTATGATTATAATTATTACTAACTGCTTTATTCATGGGCCATACTTCATTTAAAATACATAAAAATAATTTCAAAAATATTATATGCTATCTTTGAGACAATTTTGGCTTCAATTTCTCCAATTTGGCTCCAATTTTTTTCATTTGCCGAAATTGGTTTCGAAATAAAAAAAAAAATGGCCAGAGGAGGCCCTGGAATTCTGTATGTCACCATGATGTGATAAGCATTTATGCAAAAGGAGGGGCAGTCCAAACATTAAATACCACAGACTCCTTGAAATGGGGAAATAAAATCAGTCAAATGGACAAACAGTATAACTATATCCCAATCCAGAGGCACATATGTGTTGCAAATATACAGCACTTGCAATGACAAAGAATTACTGTAAGAAATGATTATTTAGCGGACATAATACTTTAGCGCTATTAGCGGACGTTTGTCCGTGCGCTAATTCAAGATGTCCGCTAAAAAAAGAATGATTTTCTTACAAAAGTCATCTATTTTTTTCGAAATCTTTCAACACACAACGACTGTGAATGATTATACTTGGTTCTCAGTTCTTTAGATTAGTCTTTTCTAATTCAACGAGAAGAGTACTTGTTCAATGTAAACTGCAGTTAACAAAAGAATATAATGTCTAACTTCAATTAATTGTATAAAGCTATAACACATTACAAAAATTAGTGGTCTGTGTAGTGTTATTCTGGTGTGTTGTGTAGTATTATGTTTATATAGTGTCGGCAATTTCCTTTTTTATTATCGGATTAACTCGCCAACACTGTTTTATCAATAGACACTAGTAGCAGTTTTTGGGACTTGTTAATTACTGTTCTGGCAACATTTTTCACAATGTCTAAATCATATTTTCAATGGGTTTGGTTTTGCTGTGTTTGTAAGATGTGTTCACTCAGAAAATGGAAATGCCTGAAGGCATGATTAACAAATAAAAGCAATCCAAACTTCCGCGTCGATGATTACTGATCGGGAAAAATCGGATGATCAGGAATAATCGGACATTGCTAACATTCTGCAAAGCAAGCGAGAGCGCTAAATTAAAATGGAGCCTATGGCCGAGCGCTAATTCATCATTGCGCTAATATACCCGAAACCATCAAAACAAGAGGCGCAAGAGGGCCTGTGGACGCTCTACGAGGCAAAATATAGCATTTTTATCTAAATCAAGAGCCGTAACTCCTCTGTTACTGGTCCGACTGGTCCAACATAGAGCTAAAAAAAAAAAATTAAAAAAAAAAATAAAAAAAAAATATATATATATATATATATAAAAAATATATAAAAAAACAAATATATGAAAAAAAATGAAAAAATGAAATAAATATAAAAATAAATAAAAATAATAATAATATAAAAAAAGAAAGTCATAAAATCTGCTAAAGTTTGGCAAAGATCGGATGAAAAATGAAGGCCCTATCGTCTTAATGAGACAAAATATAGCATTTTGAACTAAATCAAGGGCCATAACTCCGCTGTTACTAGTCCGATATGAATGGTTTTCGAACTTGTCCGAGCTTTCATTGATATTAACAACTTGATCAAGTTTGGTAAAGATCGGATGAACAATGAAGACCCTATCGTCTTAACGAGAGAAAATATATTTTAACTAAATCAAGGGCCATAACTCTGTTGTTACCAGTCCGATATGGCTGGTTTTCGAAATTGTAGGAGCTTTCATTGATATTAACAATCTGATAAAGTTTGGTAAAGATCGGATGAACAATGAAGCCCCTATCGTCTTAACGAGGCAAAATATAGCATTTTTAACTAAATCAAGGGCCATAACTCCGCTGTTACTGGTCCGATATAGCTGGTTTTCAAAACTGTTCGAGCTTTCAACAACATTAACAATCTGATAAAGATTGGTAAAGATCGGATGAACAATGAAGCCTATATCGTCTTAACGATGCAAAATATAGCATTTTTAACAATCAAGGGCCATAACTCCGCTGTTACTAGTCCGATATGGCTGGTTTTCGAACTTGTCCGAGCTTTCATTGATATTAACAATGTGGTAAAGTTTGGTAAAGATAGGATGAAAAACGAAGGCCCTATCGTCTTAACGAGGCAAAATATAACAATATAGCATTTTTAACTAAATCAAGGACCATAACTGCTGTTACTGGTCCGATATGGCTGGTTTTCGAACTTGTCCGAGCTTTCATTGATATTAACAATGTGGTAAAGTTTGGTAAAGATAGGATGAAAAATGAAGGCCCTATCGTCTTAACGAGGCAAAATATAGCAATATAGCATTTTTAACTAAATCAAGGGCCATAACTCCGCTGTTACTTGTCCGATCTGGCTTGTTTTCGAACTCGTCCGAGCTTTCATTGATATTAACAATCTATTAAAGTTTGGTAAAGATCGGATTAAAAATGAAGGCCCTATCGTCTTAACGAGCCAAAAGTTAACGGACGAAGGACGGACAACTCGGCATCCCAGAAGCTCTGCTGGCCTTCGGCCAGTAGAGCTAAAAATTGTCTACTGCGCAAAATTTGACTATGCTAAATAATCATTTCTTACAGTATGTAAGAGAATACAGTGCAAAACAAGAACAATCTGAAACTGATAAGTAACAAACAAATATGACACTCTAGGTCTTGAAGTTGACCACACTTTACTCTACCTGAACTTTCTTTTGTTATTCTCTGACTAATTCTGTCAATACTTGAAATCTTCTCTCCAAGTGCCTGTATGTACTCGTGCATCATTGTAAACTCTGGCGTACGATTCTTCATCATGTACGAGGTTCCCAGATTGTGTATAGAATCACCAACACGACCCAGGAGTCCCGTAGATTGTTTTTTGTGGGCTTGGAACTCCTGCAAAGAAGGAGAATTGAATTGTTTGATTCTGTGGTATAGGCTATAAAGATTAAGATAACTGTTACCAAAAATATTGTTTATGGTTTCCACGCTACAATTCTATCAACATTATTAATTTATTAAGGGTCACCACCACACAGTGAACAAGAGCTATGAAGGACTAGTGCAGCTCCACTTTAGGGAACAAAGTGGGGACATGGTTAACACTGAGGTAAAATGGTGAGTGTAGATGTATCTTTTAATGAAGTGAGAAGAAAGTAAGTCTGACATGTAGAACTTGAGATTTTATGCAGATGTCATTTTAAAGATCAATTTCACTGTGACGACCTTTTGACCTGAACACCAATAGGCATTTGAGTAACTTCAAAGTAACAAACTTTATATATCGTCTTGAATTACTTAACTTTCAGGGCCAAAAATCAAATGCACTTCTTCTAATTGATGGAGTAGTAGTTTTTAAAGAATTTCTCAAGTAAACAGTGGCTTGAACCCAAGCAATTTAAATCAGGAAACCAGGGAAGATCCTAAACATGGACAGCAACACGCTGATTTAATATGTGCAGGTAGAACCTTATTGTAACTCAAGCTCTGTATACTACACTGATGTTTTAAACATATTTATTTTACATCAATTGCGAAACAAGTTCTTGCAACTTAGATTAATCACTCTCGATGGCTATCTGGGTAGAACCAGTACTAAGCAAGGTGGATTAATTATCTTGCTCAAGGATAAATAACGTGGCCGCTGCAAGGATCGAACCCACGACTTCTTGATCTGGAGTTTGGCGCTCTACCACTGGACCACGCACTCCACATACTACATTGATACTACCGTATATATCATTTCTGTGTAGTATGTTATTTTGTGTAATCGATAGACAGCATAAAATTATGATGTCAAAATGTATGAACATTTGTAAAATTGCTTGATACAATAGAACACAATGACTAACATAATTCAAACATCAACGCATGATGCTTCAGTTTTAAACAAGAACTATCACTAAAGGTGATGAATACCCCCGCTTTAATTCTAGTCAAACAAAGGGTCATAATTCTGTAATAAACTAGAACTATTACTGAAGGTTATGAATACCCCTGCTTTTTTGCTATAGCCGATGAGGATGGGCAAAAAAAATCAAGAATAATAAATGTCTAAAATACCTGTTAATGTTTTAATGTAAAAATTCAAAGTAAAACAAAGGTCTATAATTTTTCAAAAAAATAATTGCAGAATCGAAAAACTGTTGATCATATCATCACGTGTTAACTGTATATCAAGCATAATAACAATCCATGAAAAGTTTTAAGGGCTATTCCATTAAAACATACATGAGACCCCTGAAAGGCACTTTTAAAATTAAACACCCACCCATAGATGCAAAATTGAGTTCAAAAGAACCACATTTCGGATAATAGGGCTCACCCATAGATGTTTATTAAATTGCCTTGGGAATAGCCCTAAAGTGAAAGCCACATGAAGTTTACTAAAGAGTGTAAGAATCTAAGTCAAATAAAGGCCCATAATTCTGTAATAAATTATGCAATCAATGATGGGTGATGTAAAGGGACATAAGGTTATCAGTTGTTATGTGTACATGAAGTTTGGGAACAATCAATTTGAAAATGTTTGAGAAAAAATGTGTTAACAGGTCATTATAAAAAAGTAGAGTGGAAAATTATAAGTGAAACAAAAGGCTATAATTCTGTAACAAATTAGGCAATCAATGATGGGTGATGTAGAGGGACATGAGGTCATCAGTTGTTATGAGTATATGAAGTTTGTAAACAACCCATTCAGAAGTGTTTGAGATATTCAAGTATTTAAACCGTGTTATGGGACGCGACGTGACAAAAAATGTTTTAAGCGACGCAACGGGACGCGACATTACGGACAACATGATTCCTATATAGCCCAAGCTTCACTTTGTGAAAGCTGGGGTATAATTAGGCAATCAACAATGGGGCTGTAGAGGGACACAAGGTCATCAGTTGTTATGTGTATATGAAGGAACAACCCATTCAAAACTGTTTGAAAAATGCAAGTAATAACTAGAAATGGGTCCATAGGACAAGGATGACCCCACTAAGGTCAGTATGACATAGCATTTTGATAATGAACATAAACACTGATAAACATGTTAAATTTAATAGAAGAACTGAAATGTTTACTGTCGGTGAAATGGTAATGTGTACAACAGTGGAGTTATGGAGGAACGCTCATTTTTATGCCCCATATGTTGACTAAGTCAAGAGCCATAACTCTCTGTGGTTCTTGGTCCAAAACAACACAAAAAAACTCATGTGCCCATCTTCACTTGCTGGTCAACATTCCGGTAAAGCGAACGTGGGTTAATTAGTTATGGAGGATCGCGCGACACAAGATGTTCAGCCCCTATTTTGACTAAGTCAAGGGCAATAACTCTGTGGTTCTTGGTCCAAATTAAAATGAAAACCCAGGTGAATGTGGGTTAAAAAGTTATGGAGGCACAAGTTTTTGGGACGTACGTATGGATGGACGAAATCTATAATCCAAATCTATATATCCCCTAAGTGGGGGCATAAAAACCTGTTACGGGATGGCACAAAAATGTGTTACGTGACAGGACGTTACGGACAATGTGATTTCTATATAGCCCCTAGTTCACTTTGTGAAAGCGGTGGTATAAACATATTTTTACTTGTATGATTATGCCATGTGATATGGCTATTTACAGAATTAGTTATAAAAAAATATTTTAGAAAGCAAACTTACCCAGGCTTTTGCAGTGAGGAAGATTTGGACATGTTTATCGAAAGACAAAACTGGGTGGTCTGCAATACGCGTGAGGAACTTTTGTAACGCAATCTGTCGGATCCTCAGAAACTCTGGACTGAATCTATCCAGTCTTCGCAAGCTATGTTTCTCTGGTAATGGCTGCAATATATTACAAGACATGACATTTAAACAAACTCAATACACATTAAACAAATAGTAGTTGGAATCATTTCATCTCACTAGAATTAACATCTGATTGAGGTTTAAAAAGAAAGGTACCAGAATTATTGAAGAATGCATTTTTGTAACTTTTTAGTCAAGTACTTGGATCCTATTTTAAAAGAGTGTAGTGCTAATAAAACAGTGCCTTAGAAACAGAGATAATAAAAGACCTCAAACAGAATCATGTATGAATGATGTAGGCTAACATCCTTTAGGATGACCATCATTTGACTGGAATGTTTTGTTCTCATATACAGTCAATCAGGTAATATTTAAAAAAAAAAAAAAGAAATACTGAATTTCCTAAAAAGGAAATAACTCACTCTAATATTAAATGCTGAGAATATATAATTATTCAATGATATTTTCACTTTTAGTAGGCTAGCAATGTATAATACTCATCAAAATGTCCAGATTTCAAAATGTTATTCATTATCTGTTATAGAATATGAATAACACTAAATGCCACCAGCACTGCCTCCGAGTATTCCATGCCAGAGGGCGGTCTTTTTTTAGATATATGTATAAGTTGCTCACTTACTGGTACAAGATGTGTGGGGTATGTGTACTCAAGTTTCTGTCTCAGCCATAGAAAATCATTGTAACGTCTCCGTACTTGATATTCACTATTGTCGAACTCACTTCTTGTTGTCTGAAATAGTCAAAAATAATAAATTGTTGCTGAATATTATTATTGAAATTTGGAAACTTTTTTTTTTTAAAATGTCTAAGCTACACATGTACTTCTAATAATATATATATATATATATATATATATATATACACTGATTGATTGTACATATTGGGACACCTTTGGTTTTAAAGGGACACATGGCAACCTTGAGTTTTATTCAAACATTAAAATGTGCTCCTCAATTTACTTATCCTGCGATATTTTGACTTTAAAACTGCTTGCATATGATCAAATAAAAAATTAAGATTTTAATTTTCTTCACTATTTCACCAAATTGTTAAATATATTATTGATGAACTATTATAAAAAGTTAGTAATATGTAAAAATAATTTGCTATGAACTATTCTAACAATTACTATTAATGATTGAACAAATGCAAGTGAAGAGAAAAACTAACGGGACGCCGTGAGTTTTTAAAAAATCAAGATTGCCGTGTGTCCCTTTAAAAATTATATGGGACACACAGAACATTATAATATATATTATAGATTATAGACACACAGATTATCAGAACATGCATGTCCATTAGAATCAACAAAATAAAATGTTTAACTTCATTGTACAGAAGGGCATGAGTGTCAGATGGCTTAACACAGTTAACTGTATTTATTATATTATTTTATCGTTGCGATTGATAAATTATTATGCATGTACCACATATCTTTTTATTTATCAAACCATATATAAAATATGTACCTAATCAGGTTATTTTTATTTTCATCCCTTTACCTCTGTTGATTTAACAACACTTAGCTTGCATACCTTGATTGTGACACGAAACGTCACATATGAATCTATGGTACCACTGTGTTTCTCTGGGTCATCAACAACGATTAACAGATCATGACTGTCTGAGTCCTCATCGTCATAACCACTCAAGTTGGCAATCAAGCTGGAACTTCTCGACACACTGAGAGGTGACTTGCCTGATGCACTTAAATCCAAGCTCTCCATCTGAAAAGACAGGCTGAAGGTGCATCATCTACAGGCCTGCCAAAACGTTTCAACACAAAATCCTGAGATTTTTAAAATTTTAAGATTTAAAACGCGCAAAGAACATTTCAAATGGAAATTTGAAGCTATTTTTTTAAAGCGCAAATTTAAAATTATTTATGCAATAAGTACAAGTTGATGCATTGTTTGATAGTTATAGAAAATAATAAATTAGCAATTTGATTAGAAAGACTTGGTTTAGTTTCTACCACAACTGTTTTTTTTATGAAAGTGCACTTACTTTTCTGAACAGATGCATGCTAAATGCAAATACAAACTCAACTCTTATACAAATTATAATCATCGGACATAGCAGCAGCTGTTATAGTGGTACCTCACACAAGGAATTGCCAGTTCCTCAGACTTGCTATTTCAGTTAGGTTGACCAATTAAAGAAATCACAAATATTGCTGCATTACACATGTCGTTATGCCACTGAAGGAACTAATTATGTCCTTAGGTATTAATTGTATATTCAGTCAGTGCCTTACACGGATGACCCTACTCAGATTCGACACCTGTATATATATATTCCTCTGACTAGGGAGCGTAACAGGACCAATACTGGAAATAGCTGATAAACTGTGAAAGTATAGCTGTTAAATCATGAACATACCGTTTTGATGGTAAATTTCGAAAATTGTACACTTAAATCCGAAGAGCTATTGAAAAAGCTGGAGAATCCAGAGATTTGGCAGGCTGCATCTATTTTTAGTTATAATTAAACTTAAAACAGACAAAAAAAATATTTTAGGATAACTTTTGGGAACAAGGTTTTGTATAGCAAAATATAAATACCGGTACACATTTTGATTTGTTTAAATTAGCTCCTTTGTTATATGAACAATTATTTTATTAAATGTATTCTCTTACTGAAGGCTATTTACTTGTTGTTTTTAATCCCAGCCTTCGGACCCTAAAAGCCTTCTTTTTTTTCTCTTTTTTTTAGGGTCAGATATATAGTGAAATCGGGGGATTACTAAAAACACACAGTCATGCACTTTCAACGATGTTCGCTGTGTCGGGTCGATTTATTATGATAATTTAGCTTAACAGATCGATCAATTAATGTTTATTATACCAAGTTGTAATGATAAAACTGCACCTTTATCGATTGCAGTGACACAATAAAACAGGGCTGTACAAATCCGTCTAAGTCTTTACTAAGTCGGACGTGTCACTGTTTAAAAGATTTCAGTCCCAGATTTGTAAAATTAACAATGTCGGCCACCTGTCATAAAACAATCCCAGGACACTTCTAAACGTAATCCTTTAATTGCACTCGCTTATGCAATGCAATTAGCATCCACAGCGGCGATCAGCGATGACCACGGGCAATTTTATTAACAATCAAGCATGCTGAAAGTCCCGCCTCCAAATTACTTTAATTGACAGTCGGCATTATCGACATTATCCAATCAATTGACCCGATCTATTTTAATCTAAACCCGCTAGCCAATGAAACGACTACTACAGGTATATCACCTGGTGAGCTGAAAATGGCGATACACACAAACAATTACACTAACACGTTGATTAATTAGCAATCAGGCTGATTTGTCGGCAATCTTTCGATGAGTAAAGAAACTAAGGACGTTTGATAATGGAAGCATGTTTGATATGAAACGTTAGGTGTGATTTGTTGTTGTTTCTCAGTGTATTGTTGAGCGTAATTGTACCAGGCATGAACGGCGGGTGGGGTAAAAAGCAGGGGGAATATGTGAAAACACATGAACCGACATATACCTTTTAAATTTGCCGTACATGTGACAGTAAACAACAATTTTACAAATTTTAAAACGAACGAAAATAATGTCTGCAACCGCAAGACAAAACAATCATGTCCTAAACTTATTTTCGTCTAAATTATTCTGTACAATCTGAAATCGAGTGATGTCAGCACGCTATGTGATACCTAGCACCACCTAACCCGGGAATACACAAATAACGGTAATCTCGCTACAATTTACATGCTTAGTCTAGATCATCTGCGACGCTTGCTTGTTTTCAAGACAAACGTTTGTATTTACAATCAAGCAGTATGATCAAGACTAACTCTGATAAACAATAATCAGAATTTGTCTTTATGGATTACGGTGTCGCATGCATATTTGTCACAAACTGAATTTTTTTTCTACGTTTAGGGTTTAAAAAAAGCGCGATTCTGTACAGCCCTGAAGGTCAGATAAGGCTTGTATTATTTTGAGATGGGCAAAGTCTCGACTACATAATATTGACAATTCAGCCAGTGATGTCTTCCATATATAGGAACTATTACAATTCGAAAGACGGGACTAATTATAAAATGAGAGAACGAATAAATCTGAGTGGAAAGTGTTGTTGCCCGTGAGGGCGTGAAGCAGAATTTATAGATAGATTATGACAGTCAATTAGAGTTGTTCACTTGTTGTTTTTCATGAAGTCCCAGAGGACGATTCAACGATTCTGCAAATGAGATGCGGAATTGTGACAGTTCAGACCTCGCCATCATCGCTTTCCCCGCCCGTTGTATTCATCAGAGGGTCTTTGAACTTTTGTTTAGCGTCAGCCGATGTCATTTTGCCTCTTCGTGGTTCTGTCTGTCCGTCTTCTTCGGTGCTGTCAGCCATCCCCAAACCCCTTAGATCAATAACAAATGCATAAATTTGTGTCAATCGTTTTGATTGGTCGAACTAAAATAGTGTTGATAACACAAGCGGCTGTTAATGAAATCAAAGTACTTGGAGCACCAATAGGCAAGTATTGAGAGACAGTGTGTTTTTTCTCTAGCGCATACATTATGGTTTTCTGTGCTTTTGAGGTAAACGAAATCAATGTTTTCTCTACAGGGTTTCTCCAGCAAAGACCCCTATTGTATTTCCATGTAGAAAACGAATTCTCGATTTTGCCATTATCAAATCTCGCTCAGGTTCTTCGCGAGATTTTGAGTCCTGGGGTCTCAACACTACTGTGTATTCATAATTTTTTCGTTACGTCACTTCCGGTTAGCAACTCCCAGTTAGCAACAGTCCGCCATGACAGTAGGTGACCACAAACCGGTTAAAATAACTACGTACATGATAGTATTCTGCTATATAAACACGTTTCTGTGAAGAATATATCCGATAAATCCAGCATTCATGTGTTATAATGTCTTATGAATATATTGAGAGCCTACTGCCTGAAGCACCACCTAAATAAAGCTTTATTATTATTATTATTATTAAGCAAAGTGTAGATATCAGGAAAAAATGGGAGTTTCTGGCTGTGTTGAGTTATAGATAGATTCTTTATTTCCTCCAATGTACAGGAGAGCATATACATATTATTGTAACATATAATACAAATTCAAAATTTAACATTAGCGAACGTTAACATATATCTATAAATATAATGGATCAAGACTATATACATACATCAATACATGTTGATTACAGATTATTTTACAATTAGACTATAGATGAGTTCAGAATTTCAGAACTAAATGCTATTTATATGAATCATATTTTGCTATGTATTACCATATGCATGACTCTTGCCGAAACGAAACACAAGAAGACAAAATGGTGCAATATACTCATAACCTTATATATTAACATGTACCATATTTATGACTCTTGCCGAAACGAAACTCAAGATGTAAAAATGGTACAGTTTACTCAGCTTAAATTAGTTCAACATGTATCATATTTATGACTCTTGCCGAAACGAAACTCAAGATGTAAAAATGGTACAGTTTACTCAGCTTAAATTAGTTCATGCCTACTCTCATAATTAATAATATAGACTTATTAAACATAGTAGGAACCACTATTGAAAATATTATTTCATTTTCTATAATAAAACACATAAAATCTAAAGTATTTATGTAGTAATGTATATCTACACAAAATAATTAAAGAATATTCCCAGCATTCAAAACGGAATCGTAATATCGTCAGCTGCCTGCTGGCATTACTGAAAAAGACACTTATCCATTATGTATTTTAAATACACTTATAGTAATTAATTACACCTTCGTGACAATAAGCTGCATTACTATGTATAATTAAAAATAGTATGAACCATTTTTACAATAATAGCCAACATGTTATCAGTTTCAGATTCAATTGTCGAAAAGTGTTTGAATCCTGATAATAATATGCATATCTGATCTCGAGGACCTTTAAGAATAAACTCTTTGTATGACTTTAATCCAATAGTTTGTATTAATGCATTCCACAGTTTTTGTCTCGCGGAGTCATTAACTGAACAGTAATGCATAATATGTAATAATAAGTTGTCTACTAACAAATCACACATTTTACACTTTTCAGAGCGACTAAAAGAGAACAGTTTTCCAAGTATTAATATTGCAGTATAGCAATGTTTCTTTAAATCAGGTCTTTCCCTGCTTAATTTCCAAATATCAATTGGTTCCAAATTGTTAAATAAACAATAGCATGGTATTTCATTTAACTTAAGGCCTATTCGTGAGAGCCTTTGGTTTGATTCCAGATCGCACACCTTAGTTTTCAAAATGTGTTTCAATGAGTATTTTGACGGAATATTCGACGTTGCTACAAAACTCTCTAGTAAATAAAATATATTATATTTTTTAAGCAGTCTGTGTATATCTGGAATATAACCTAACATTTGGTTGTCATTATTCAAAAAACTCATCAACCTATTTATAAATATCTGCTTCGCGAGGTATTTATTTGGTAATCTACACAATTGACCAAAAAATTGTATTTTTTTAAAGTCAATTACGGTTTCAATTGGCGAAATTCCAAGAGCACTTAAAGCTATATCAGTGCTTGTATATGTAGGCAGCTTTTGGATATATTTGACACATAATCTGTGTGACCTCTCCAATTCTAATACATTTGAAGGAGAAAGCGAATTCCACAGTTCACAGCCATACAGCGCTTTTGATAACACGATTGTGTTGTAGATTGTCAAGGATGTTAACGGATTGAGCCCATGTGGGTGAATTCCGCTATTTATCAGACTTAAAAAGGTACCTCTTAATTTTGTATTGGACTCATGAATAGAGTCATTTATGTCCATATATTTATCTATACGAATACCAAGATGAGTATAGAATTGGACTTCATTTATTATTTGGTTCGCACCAAGAGTCCATTGCCTGGTGTTACGATCAAATTCAGCCTGTGTTTCATTAAATACTATCACTGCACATTTTTTAATATTGTAATCAAAGCGCCATTTCATAGCATATTTATAGCACATATCAAACATCTTATTTAACCCATTTTTAGATAATGATATGAGGACCATATCATCAGCAACAGTAGGGGATCCTGCATTTAAGTTATACATACAGAAACCCAGTCCACTGTTTTCTAACTCTTTGATTAGCCCATCTATGAAGAGAAGGTACAGAATTGGGGAACTTTTGCCACCTTGTCTAGTGCCTTGTTTTACATAAAACCAGTCTGAAATACAGCCTTGGTTTTTTACGCAACTTTGCATATTACGATACATATTAGCAAACGTTAAAAATATGTTGTCATCTATTTCGGTCTCAAACAATTTAAGGAGCATTCCATTGTGCCAGAGACGATCAAATGCTTGGCGGGCGTCCATGAGACCAACAAATACTTTGCTTTTGTTTTCTTTACCGTAGAGAATACACTCTTTAAATAAAAATGATGTCATCATGCACCCTAGTTGCTCCTGAAAGCCCCCTTGTAGAGGATTTAATCTTGATAACATTTTTGCCTTTGAGCGACGTAATAATATGTCTTCGTAGATTTTCAAAGTCGTTTGAGTAAGGGTGATCGCCCTGTAATTGTCCGGGTCATCTTTTCGCTTTCTCCCACCTTTATGTAATACTGTTATAATCCCTTTATTCATATCAGAAGGAATGTACAAGTCCCCTGCTACGAAATGGATAGACAACCCGACACAATGGCCGAAGTTAGAATGGCCAGACGTGTACGACGTGAGTATACAGTGTTTATTTGGTTTTAGAGACATTTTAGAACGTATTATGCAAACATATCGTGCGAGTGCTGTTTCTTGTTGTGTTAGTAATATAAGCTGTCAGACTATTGATCTTTTATTGGTTAAATGGCTTTTTTTATTGCCATTATAATGACACCTTAAAATCGAAATTAGGTAGATGTGCGTTACTCAAAGTTCATAATCCTCGTGTTTCGTAAATAATTTAAAGTAATTAACTTTACTTATTACACTTAAATAAATCCTTGGATTTTAATCATATTTAACCAGAGTTATACATACATATATATATATATATATATATATATAACTTTCTTGTACATATTAATCTTTTCTACCAGTTATAAAACAAAAATAAAAGAATAATTAAGTGTCAGTAGTTTGAGAGTCCAATACTGTACATGGTCAGTTTTAAATTCACACCACTAAAACATGATAAGTATATTTAATTCTCCTTTAAATAATGTTCATAAAAGTATATTCCACAAACGAATATGTATCGCAAAAAGTCATTTACTGTTGATAATTGTTACGGCATATGTAAAATAATGAACAGAACTCTGCAATATGTTGTTATTTCTACTATAATATTTCATAATCATAGGACCTACATAGATATATAGTGACGCCAAAAACAATTAATTGAGCAGTTGCTAATGTTGGGTTTTATGGCAGGTTGTTTATTACAATCAAAATATATAAAAGGTTTCTCCAATCGTAATAATGCGGTACCCCGTGGCTAATTGGCTGTCTTAGTCCCGTGGTGTGTTGACATCGGATATATTCAATAATTGTGTAACATGTTAATTTTCAATTTTCAATTTTCAATTTTATTTATTTATGTAGTATGCATTTGTGAAACTAAACACATTAGAAATAGATTACGGTCAGTCAAAAACACACACAAAAACAAAGTAAGTCTGTTAAATGTTTTACTTTTATTTAAAAGTTATTAACGTAACACATTGATTTGTTATTCCTTTTTTAAAATTTATATTCCTATTACAAAATGCGTCTTCTTGGAATGAACCACTATTGAACTATTAGATAAGTAGGTCATATATGACAGAGTTAAATGTTTGTTTGTTTCTTTAAATTTATACTAAATTATGTATTTGATTTCACATTATACACACTGTCATGCAGATAAACAAAGCTTTAAAAAAATGTACGAAACACAAGAATTTTGACATTTGAGTAACGCGAGAAACATCGACAATATCTTAGGTAATGTAAAAAATTCAATAGTCTGACAGCTCATATGTATACCCCCCACCCTCCACCCCTCTCACACACACCCACTCCCAGCCAGCCACCCAGCCACCCACCCACACGCACGCACGCACGTGCGCACGCACACACACACACACACACACACAAGAGCGATATTTGATAATGGCAAAAGGGTGAATGGTTAATGGAATTTAATCCGATAAATGCTTTAATTTTTAATACGCAAATCACGAAAAAAAAATAACATAATATACCCCTACCAACTACGTGTACATATCTACTGACAAAGCTAAATACTTAGGCGTGACTATAAACAAACATTAATATAATAACACACTAAACTTAATAAATAAATAAAAATACGGCCCCCCCCCCACCCCCCACCCCCACCCCCACCCATCCCCCTGAAAATAATCAGTGTTAAACGTGAAATTAGACGAGAAGGGGGCCGTAATACTGGGTCGATTTTGACGCAAAATGGATATGCACATTTTCATATCATTTGTAAGCATGGTAAAATTCGGGAAAGGGCCATAACTCCGGTAATACTAGGTCGATTTTGACGCCGGAAAGCTATGCACATCTTGACATCATAGGTAAGCATAACGTAAAGTTTCGAAGCAATCGGTTTGTGGGAGGAGATAGACACACAAGATATTTGACGAAAAAAGGGCCATAACTCCGATAATAGTCCGGTAATACTGGGTCGATTTTGACGCCGAAACGATCTGTACATCTTGACATCATAGGTAAGTATCCTGTAATGTTTCGAAGCAATCGGTTGAAAAGTGTGGGAGGAGATAGACACACAATATATTTTCACGTAAAAAACGACGAAAAAGGGGCCATAACTCCGGTAATACTGGGTCGATTTTGACGCCGAAACGATATGCACATCTTGACATCATAGTAAGCATCCTTTAAAGTTTCGAAACAAGCGGTTAAAACAATCAGTTAAAAACTGTGGGAGTTGATAGACACACAAACTTTTCGAGACGGACGGAAGGACGGGACGGACATGGCTAACGTTATGTATATGCTCCCTCACCATTCGGTGGTGGGGCATAACAAACATAATAAAAAGTTAACAGTAATATTATAAAACTAGAAATCGAAATGTACAAATTATGTCAGATCCTATTCCGACTACTGCTCTTCCATATGGCACCCATGTTAAAAGGACCTAACCTACAATGTCGAATGAACGTGAAGTTGGCAGTAGCAGTATCAGTAGCTACTACTGCTACTGCCACTGCTACTGCTACTGCTGCTGCTGCTGCCACTTCTACTGCTACTGCCACTGCTACTGCTACTGCTGCTGCTGCTGCCACTGCCACTTCTACTGCTACTGCCAGCAGTAGCAGATCATATGTTTGCTACTGCTGCTGCTAACTACTGCCAGCAGTAGCAGCAGTAGCAGCAGCAGTAGAGCACCATCTCAATAGGTATATTCATCGCAAGTATGTTTTCTTTGCGCAAGTATGTTGTTTCTACTTTCACACCATCATGTTTAACAGACAACCCCTTTTGCAACCATCATATATTTGCTACTGCTACTGCCACTGCTACTGCTACTGCTAACTACTGCCAGCAGTAGCAGCAGTAGCAGTAGCTGCTATATATTTGCTACTGCTACTGCTCCTACTGCTAACAGTAGCTAAAAAGCACAGCATTAACGGTAATGAAAAATATATATGCTTGATATTGGCGAATCGGTTGTATTATAAGACATGATGGTTAAAAAGGGTACGTAGAAAGAACATACTTGCACAGAAAAAAAAACATACTTGCGAGTAGCACAGACGGTCTACCTTAGATTACAGACGAGACGATCTACCTTAGATTATAGACGAAATGTCAACTGTCTCATAGCACAGACGGTCTACCTTAGATTACAGACGAAATGTCAACTGTCTCATAGCACAGACGGTTTACCTTAGATTATAGACGAAATGTCAACTGTCTCATAATCTTCTCGCAATTCAAAAACCTACTGTGTGTTGATCATCATGATATGCAAACACCTCGAAACCTGGGCTTTCTCTATTGCTAAGTACCACCAAAACTCATGTTTCCCAAGAACCATACGATATCGGAATGAATTACCATCAATCGCAAAAAAAGAGCTCTAGTCTTGACATGTTCAAGTCTAGGCTCCCTCCCCACATTATTTCCCCATTAGTGCCATAGCTCTTTTATGTTGTTAACTCTGTACTATATATTTTATATAAGTAATATTTTGTTAATTGTTCCCTGACTTGCGCCTCCCTAAAGAAACGCTGATTTCGATTTTTGTTTATATATATATATATAGAAATGATCGCTAGAAATCATACACATTAAATCCCCGGTGTCAAACATGGCCAGACCCCAGGGTTCAAAGTTTGATGGTTGGTTGCTTGAATGGTGTTTAACGTCATTTTCAGCAAGTTTCTGGCTATATATGACGCTCGATTTCTTTGTAGTGGAGGCAGACAGTCCATTTTTTCCTATGTAGAATCAGTACTGCTGACCTCTAAAATCAGTACTGTTGACCTCGCGCCATCCGTAAGAATCGACACTTTCTCACAAGTCCAGCTCCCAGTGAGATTCTCGAACATGCAACGGTGATAGGCGAGAAGGTTTCAGTCTTTACCATTCCGGTCATGGAGGCCATTTTTAAAGCTTTAATATAAATAGTTTGAATATAAATATTTATTGGCAAAACTTTACCTTTTTGTTCCAAACAGCTTCTCCTCAGTAACTACTGACTATTTTGACAACATTTCACAGGATCCTGATGTCAGTGTATTTTAAGTTTTATAAAAATATGTCAACGCGACATATCAAGATGGCCATCGTTGCTAAAATACGTTAGTACTCGGGATAAAAAGTTGGAATATATTTATCCTAGACTTTAAAGACTGTCCTCTATCGTAGGTCTCATTTGTCGTTTTTGAAATATAAAAGAGAAATCTAAAATATTTATCTCAATAGCTACTGTACATATTGTTTAAGACACTTTTGTTATTTTTTTGCTTTGTGGAGTTATGTCCCAGTTGTATCAAGGTGCGCGCTATCAGTCATTTAGAACTGCGTGTCCCCTATGTATTTACTTTCGTATTTAAATGAGGTTATCTTCTCTGTGTATATGGATGCCGCCCACTCCTATGATAAAACAGAGTAAAAGCAAACAATTTAGAGAACAAACAAACTCATTAAGGATTGAGAAGTCCCCGCGAGTTAAAAAGGCCCTGCCGCAGTGTCACATGTTTTAATATACATACATCTAGGGAACAGTTTACAATATAATCTCAGACAATGCTTATACGTAGCCAATAACATTTAGATTTGACACAAAGCATCTAATTGACATGGTTCATTCTATTTCATGCAAAAAAGATCTCTAGGGTAAAAACGCATTAAGGATCCTTTTATTATTCTACATAGAGAACATTGAACTAGGTAGTACACATACTATACCATCTATGTAAACACTGAATTACCAGGTCTTTCCTTTTTGATACCCACATCAGACGAAAATACAAGACGTCAACAGATGAAGTGCATGTAATCTGGAGCAACAGTTTTTGGAGAAAAAACACAAAGCGTCTCCGTATAACATATTTTGATATTTGAAAAAGCAAAAAGTCATCGTTGATACTTTTTTTGAGCTCACGCCTCGTGTGAGCTATTGTGATCACTTTTCTTCCGTCCGTCCGTCCGTTATTTACTCATTAGCACATTCATTTTTCGTTAGATCTTGACTATACATTTCAGATTATTGATATCAATAAAGCTCAAACGAGTTCGAAATCCAGCTAGATTTGATTAGTACCACCAGAGTAAATGTTATGGCTTCTTTAAATTGTTTTATCCAATCTTTGCCAAACAAATTGTTGATATTAATGAAAGCTCGGGAAAATTCGAAACCCAGCTATTAGTATATCAAGATGGAGTTATGACCATTGTTTTACTGAAACACGCCACCGTGTGTCATATAAACACGTTAGCACCTTCGTTTTGTATTTGATCTTTACCAAACTTGGCCAGACTGTTGATATTAACGAAAATCTCAGACACGTTTAAATACCAGCTTGATCGAAATTGTAAAATAAGATTTATGGCCCTAGAATTATTGAAAAAAATGCTATATTTTGCTTTGATAGCACTATACAGCTCCTTCATTTTTCATCTGGTCTTGGCCAATCTTTGGCAGGAAGTTAATATTAAAAGATCACACGAGTTCGAAAACTAGACATATCGGACACGAAGCAGAAGCGTTATGACCCTAGAATTATTTAAAATTATATATGTTGCTTCACTTGCGTTAATGTGGAAATACGCATTCGAAAACGTTAAAACGGCACCACAATTTAATGGGTACGTTGCCCTTGTTGAAATGAGTAACTCTTTTGTTTTTGGATCAGTAGGTCAAAGGCCAAGGTCGCCATAACATTATATGGAAATGTGCATTCTGCGCGATAACTTCGGAAACTACCAACAAAATGAAACTTTACTGGTAAATGCCCTTGGTCAGAGGTGTAACTCTATTGTTTTGGGGTCAGTCGGTCAAAGGTCAAGGTCGCCATGACCTCATATGGAAATACCCATTCCGAGCAAATAACTTCAGAAAAAAAACATCCTTATGAAACTTTATAGGTACCTTGTCCTTTGTAGTGGGTGTTGCTGAGGTGCGAGGAGTGGGTGTTGCTGAGGTGCGAGTAGTGGGTGTTGTTGAGGTGCGAGTAGTGGGTGTTGTTGAGGTACGAGTAGTGGGTGTTGTTGAGGTGCGAGTAGTGGGTATTGTTGAGGTGCGAGTAGTGGGTGTTGTTGAGGTGCCAGTAGTGGGTGTTGCTGAGGTGCCAGTAGTGGGTGTTGTTGAGGTACCAGTAATGGGTGTTGCTGAGGTGCGAGTAGTGGGTGTTGTTGAGGTACCATTAGTGGGTGTTGCTGAGGTGCGAGTAGTGGGTGTTGTTGAGGTGCGAGTAGTGGGTGTTGTTGAGGTGCGAGTAGAGGGTGTTGCTGAGGTGCCAGTAGTGGGTGTTGCTGAGGCGCGAGAAGTGGGTGTTGTTGAGGTGCGAGTAGTGGGTGTTGCTGAGGTGCCAGTAGTGGGTGTTGTTGAGGTGCCGGCAGTGGACGTTGGTGAGGTGCCAGTAGTGGGTGTTGCTGAGGTGTCAGTAGTGGGTGCTGTTTAGGTAAAGGCAGTGGGTGTTGTTGAGGTGTCCGTAGTGGGTGTTGTTGAGGTGCCGTTAGTGGGCGTTGGTGAGTGCCGTAGGCCGAGGTAATATATATCTGCTGGAGACCACAAGCTCAACATAGTGTTCAGTTCATCACCAAACTCAGTATATACAACATAATATAGAAAAGTCGATCAGCATTTGTTCATACAGATGTCTAGCGTCTATGTATGTATTTTAGTATTAATTAGATCGAGACTGTTTCTTTAAACAAATCATTTGTAAATCATTGGTAACGAAGGAAACTGCAATAGAGTAAACATAAAATAATATAAAGAATTAGCTCATACGCTGAGCTGTGTTTGTTCCAGTTTATGAACTGCTCATTGAGTAAAGTTGGAACTCGCATTGGATACGCCAGACACATTAGTGCACGGTATACACACATACCGTTGCAGTCATGCTTTTAAGTAAATATTAAATTAATCAACTTTGACGATGACACGTATACAGGTAAGGCCCATCAGACAGGCAGCTACTTTTACTTTTACAGTCTAATGAGAATGTTTGGTGTTAACTTTATTTTGACTGATAATAGTAAACACATAAGAACACTGGCTCATTGATGTTGATGGCAGTAAGAACTTATTACCCAATAATTAAAAATGCACCTGTATACCAATAAGTTGGTCCCGCATCCATGGCCGGGATGATAAAGACGCTTTGTTTGAACTATTCTCGGCACTCACTGTTGCGGGTTCGAATCGCATTTGGAACTCGATTGTACGTGAGAAATTGCCGATTCTTACGGATGGCGGGAGGTATACAGTACTGGTTCTACCTAGGATAAAGTAGGTGGTCTACCTCAACCACGAAAAAAATCGACCGTCTGTATTGCCTAACATGTGCTGAAAATGACGTAAAACACCATGCAACCAACCAGCCAACGAACCACCAACCTTGCAACTAACCAACCAATAAGATGACACATGAGTCAAGTTCTGTTTTGTTTCCATGGAAACGAACATCTATATTATATATATATTTATATCTATTTTATGCTTAGCAATGAAATAGTGAATTTTAGCAGTGACATAAAAGTGGTATTACATTCGTTAGAAATATAGTTATATATTTCAACCCCGGAACTACTTTTTTCAATGTCACAGACAATTTTTGTTTTAGAAATTCATATCATTTGCTTTGAAATGGCCTAAGAGAATAAGCTAGTTTTGGGTCGTATTTTATAAACTGAAAATGTCAGTTTGCCGTTTGCAAATGTCAGTTTGCCGTTTGCAAATTCAATATAGTTCAACAGTTATAGCATTGGAAAAATAAAATAAAAATCTAAGAAAATGTCATTCAAACTAGAAACATGAAAACTTTATATATTGTTGGTTCTTAACCATCCGGTTTTCCGGAGGCTAATATATCCAATGTCCAGCCATTATGCCGATTGTTTTCATACAGGGCGGCGGTCACATTTATTTTAAAATATTCGCGAATCCCGAATCGATTGTCCGGAATATACGTATTGATGAATTGTCCGAAATATTTCCTATTGTCCTAAATAAGTAATTATACGTTGAACTGTCAATATTTTCGATTGTCCAACATACTGCCAATATTTCCGATTGTCCGGAATAAGTAGTTGTATGTTAAACTGTCAATATTTCCGATTGTCCGGAAAATGAAAAAAAAAATCTTCATTTTTTATTTTTTTATTTTTTATTATTATTTTTTTTTTTTTTTTTCGAAATGGACCAAAAAATCGTCAGGGTCGGCGGGTATTCGTAGGGAGGGTCGGGTGACCCGAACCACACAATTTTTTTTTTAGGCCTAAGTAGTTAATCTCAGTTTCTCGATTACTTCAGATTGCCGGGGAAAAAAACAGAAACATAATTTCGGATCGTGACAAATAACGAGTAGATTGAAATTGCGCTTTGTGGACTTTTGACTCTGATGACAAGAGATCGTAGTACGAAAGGTATTGCTGGATAGAAAATTCATTTCTGCACACTGATATTTTTGTACAAATCTGCCTGACCTCATTAAAACAACACTATTTTTTCCCCGTAGAGTCCTTCAAACATAATTATAATAACAGAAGGTAAAAGCAAGGCTTTATGCAAGCGTAAAAAAACTGCCGATAAGTAAATAAACATGACTGTGGGCCTGTGAACTGATATAGTAATGCCAACACTTATTTGTATAATTAGTGAACATTTGAGAGTTATCAAGCTGAAATAAGTGTCGCTGTTTTTATCAAAAGCAATAACTACGCAATGGATGCGTCAATAGTGTTCATTTTGAAACTTGGCCAAGGTCTTATTGATATAATACTTCAAATGAAAATTATAATAAACGAAATCAGAAATCATTTTAAGTGACAGTGTGTACAAGCTGATATTGCTTCTTTTTCATACATTTTTGCAATCAATTTTTAAATAAAAAATACCGCAAATAAATAGAACCGGTATAACGCTAAACGTTTTCGTTATATATTCATAGAGTCACGGATCTTCAATCATGAAAATACTTGTAAAAAGTTGCACTTAATCCTTTCCAATACTGCGATTTCATTCAGTTGCGCTTACGATTTCATTTTGCGCCGTAAAGACATAAAGATCCCGAAGAAAATAATATTGCCGAATTCTACACTGAGTAGACTGATCTACGAAAACGCAATATCCACAGGCGAAATGGTAACCTTTGAACATTCCAAAATATATGTTTATACCATTTTAGTTGTTTAGACGAGTTCTCTAGGAATTGAAGTTGCATGCTTATCGTCAACTACATGATACACAGTCAGTTAACCACAGACAATTAAAAAAAGACATTTAAGAATCAGCTGCCTTCAAAGATGCAATTTCATGTGCGGAACGAGTCGTGGAGTCGTGCCGCACATCTACCTTTAATTTATATAGGCCGTGTCATAGGTCTGTGGTAGATACATGGTCGAGAGCCATAAAAGCTATGATCTCACAGCTAGCAATCGTGTTAATACATTTCAGCGACAGAGCAATGGCGACATTATTGTTTGTCAATGTTTAAAGCTTTGCAATTTATGCAGTCAGAGATCTTCAGACCTGCATAGTATGATAACTCAGTTTATCACATAACTTATGGTGTGGGAGTGGAATAACACCATTCTATATTTTCGATACACCACTAGTTATATAAGTATGCAAATAAGCCTAGTATGCGCTGTCAAAAAAGTCGATAATGACTATGATCCGATTGACATGTCGCCAGTACTTAGATATATCCGCCCTATTGTTGATGTCGGAGTATATTGACAATAGTTTATATAACATAGTTGCACGTGCTTTTTACACGTGCTGTTGTTTGTCGGAGGTATCGTTCTGGTTTGACTGGTTGAAATGGATAAATGATTGACAACTGGCGACATGTTAATTCACACGGTTTATTTCGGTTTCGCGTGTTAAAGCGACAGACGAAATGCAATAAAAGTCGTTATTGGAGAGCACTGTAATAACAACACATACAAATATTTGTTAAACTTTAATAGATTTGGCAAATATTGGGCGTGGCATGGATTGAATGTTTAACAATTGGGCTGCCGGTAAGCACAAAATACCATTATGGCAAGCCCTTACAGCAGAAAGCATAAAGCAATAAAGCAAATTGAATATTACAATATTAAGGACATAATACATGTGCACCAAATTAAATGTTCATTATGAAAGCAACTTTTCTGATAAGCATTTAAGCAAGTGTTGAAAGCACGGTTGATATTCAAGCATAATTAAAAGTGCACCGAATTCAATCAATTTAAAATGTTTTTTAGCAATTCTTACGGACAGCAAATTTGTATATAATTTATGTTTAGATTACAATTCAGTCTCTGGGTATACAGGAGCTGAATAAAGTATATGTCCTTCCTTTCACACCTTCGCTGCCCGCCATATGGATGGGTGCCCGGACATTCCAAGTCCTAGAGTGTTCAGGCTCCCATCCACCGCCAAAAATAGGGGAAACATTTTTTGGCAGCAGCGAAGAGTGCCCACCAAAAGCAAAGTATCCCAATGCCACGCCCAAAACAAAACCGGTGCCAAAAAAGAATATATTTTCCTTATCACTGCCTACTTTTAATGAAAAATTCGCCGGACACGCGTTTCATGGAGTGTCCAGGCTCCCATCCATCGCCAAAAACGGAGGAAACATTTTTTGGCAGCAGCGAAAGCAAAATAGCCGAATGCCATGCCCAAAACAGAAACGGTGCCAAAAAAGTATATATTTCCTTATCGCTGCCCACTTTTAATGAAACATTCAAATCCAGCCGGAAACTGGTTAAGAAACAAGTTGTTCCCCACATTTGATAAATGAACACCATCCGGTTCAAGACAGGTATCATCAGCCTGAATGTAGTCTTGTAGCAGATAATGGCCCCCAATAACTATTAACGCCGTAACAGCTTAACTGTTTAGTCACTTTCTGGCCCTTTCTATTGCAAAAGGGTAGTTAGGCTAACGCCATGAAAGCCTAGAAAGTATAGGAGACCAAATAACGACCACATTAATATAAATTGACTCCAAAAACTCGGTCAGAAGCCTAACATGCTTTCTAAGAACCTTTAATGGGTATTTCTCTAAACCAGTTCCCCAGGATCACATGAGTTGATGCATCAGACATTGACAAAATAAATAAATGTCAGAAAAATATCCAGTATGTAAAGGCTGGAGGAAGATTGTAACCCTTAATGTGTGGCGTCAAACACTAATTGATTATTAAACGTTTCGAAGTTGTCATAAATTAGCAGCAGAAATAAAAATAATATGAGTGTAAAGTGTACATGTTACTCTATTTCAGACCTTGAACATTGAATGATTTCTGATGAAGCATGTATCCTTTCCTCCTGTTTCGTGTGCCACTGTTATTTCATTTCAGGCAGCAAACAACTGATATACATTTGTCTGTATATAATATGCACATTTACCCAATTGTAATAACTTTTTGCCTCCTTGAAAATCAAGTTTATGTCTATTCTGAACAGGTCTTTAACTGCATTTTGACCTTTAACCTACGATCGGTTCTTAAGACTTGTATATCAATCATAAAGGCTAAACCATCTAACACTCCGACAACAAGACACGAAGAACATGCGGTTTCATTATCCTGCACCAAGTAAACTAGCCCCCATTAAAAAAGTTAGCCACACAACTGTGTAAACTCCCTTTAACTAATACATAAAGATGTCATCGTGATGTTGACAATTGTAACGACATTTATCTCATTTATCACCTTCTTGTATGACAACCTAAAACTTGGAGGAAACTGGTTTAAAGTGCTGTGTATTGACTAGGGACAGGCCGAAAAGAAACAGATAACTAAACTTCAATGAACCCTTTGCAAAAATACCTGGTGCAGGATAAATAAAACATCAACCTGGTGCAGGATAATGAAACCGCATCGATCTAAAAGGATTGGCCCAACAATAGACCAATGATAAAATGGAATACCCTTAAATTGAGGCATTTATTCAACTTTTGTCCATGTCTTGAATATGGACACCACTGATAAAGCACTGTCGATGCATTAAATATGAATGTATTAAACAAATGTAGGGATATATTCCCAAACTCTACACGACATAGGTTTATCTTGTATAACAGGTAAAAAGAGGAACTTTACATACAATACCAACACTGGAGGACTCTATGACCTGTTCCACACATTGCATCCGATACCGACATAACTTTTGACTGGTGTTAAGACAACTTGATGGTTACACGAAAAAACCAACACTGGAGGACTCTATGACCTGTTAAGCGAACTTGATGGTTACACAAACTGAAATATAAGGCAAAATGTTCGAGAGAATGAAACAAAATAAATCTTGAAAGAAGTGATAGAGATCCAATCATAATTAAGCATCAGCAGCAACAGCATTCGTATAAAAACAACTGTAATGAAGACATCATTGTACGCAACCTGAATAAATGTAAAGCTGATCGCTAGACGAAAAGCATTGGATGTTTTATAAACAGTCAATTTGAAAGAAAGGAGGCATGAATTGATTTTAAACAGTATTAATTCAAATGAAAAATAATGCCATAACCAACACAATGCTTCCGCACTATCATAGACGCACGCCCCGACAGTATGACGTAACCTACCGCTCTGGGTCATGAATATGCATTGCCTCCATTGTCAGACCAACAACTTTTATTAGCAACAACAGTCAACAGCAGCAAGAAATTAGCTGATATCAACAAACTGTTGAGATATACTTATCCGCAGTAAGAAAACATATTGCCTAAACACTCCAAATACATGGTTAGCATCATAAAACACGATTACACCAACAGCCTTGGAGTTAAATAATAGCAGCAGGAGCTGAAAACATAGTGCACAACAACGATGATGATAACAGCAGGCTAACATTATGGCGTGATAAACATTTCTCTATCAAGTAGATGGTGTCCAACAAATTATTCCTCTATAAATGGTTTTCATAATAGTTATTAAATAATATTTGCAGTAGCTATGGACATCATTCGCAGAATGACAACAATTAGATTTAGCTCTGCCTTGAGTCGAATAATAATATTTTTCTAATGTGACTCGCTGTTATTTACAGTTTTAATTGCCTCTCGAATGACTCAATAATTATTATTATTATTGTTTTCATTGTTTTTGCAAATTGATTCACTGAGTTGAAAATGTAGTCTAACGACTGTCATTACAAACAGGATATTGTTTTTATTTTGATACCATTTTCAATTTCCTAATGTGAACTGTTTGCAGTAACAAACAACCTACCGCCATATCTACAATGAACTTGCAATTTGCATACGCCTGGTGGAAAAAAGATATGATAATTTTTTATTTTTTTTGTGATTTTTGCATTATCTACGACAAGAGTATTGACTATAACAGATATTATAGTCAGTAATATGTGAGTTATGTGATACATAGAATCTAACATTCGTTCTCATTCATAATGGAATTTATTAAACTCGTTAGTAAAAATGATATAATGCTCGGCAAGAGCCTCGCATTATATCATTTTGCCAACTCGTTTAATAAATTCAATAATGAATGAGAACTCATTTAAGATCCCCTATGTCCTAATTCCTGCAATGTACACAGCTAAGTATTTGTGAGACTAAAACATGCGACTTTGGAAAGTCTATATAATCTCCCATACAGATAGTCTTTACTGCTAAATCAACATAAAATACACATATGGTTGTCCCTTTCTGGAATGTGTTGCTGTTTGCTGACTTACAAGCTATCGATCATGTGACTGTCTGGTTTTACGACAGACATAATAAATTATACATTTTTATTAGGTATGATGTCTGACTGTTGATGCACTTTAAACCCCCGCTGCAAGTCCTCACACGGTGACTTATCGCTCGTCCCATGTAGGCTTAAGTGATAAATTAACTATCACCTACTCTCAGTTATCTAAATCTTAAACCCGCCTCTACAGATTAGTGATTCGGGAGACCAAAACGACCCAGTTTTAATTTGTGTGTCCGCTTCAGTATAATTGTGTTTGAAAACTAAATCAGGACTGACTTTGATATATGTTTTAAGAAAAAAATCAACACAGAAAAGGACTTAAACAATTACGAATACAGGTAAATATGTATATGCATTTGAACGGTAATTCATTGTATGCATCTGCAAGGTAATGCATTTGTTTTCATTAAACAAAATGCATCAGCACATTGCAAGGTTATGCGCCTGTTTTCATAAAGAGAGCATCAAAAAAATTGTAAATATATGCGCACGTGTGCTTATTGCAATTGCACGAGCAATGCTTTATTGTTAAAGGAAAACAAACACGTCCTTTTACGTGTTTTTTAATCATCGCATTAAAGGAGTTTAGGAATCATGATATATATCAATGTTTGAATTTGCTTTTAGTTTTGTTAATTGTATATATATTTGTAGAATGTTGGGGTCGTTGTGAAAGATTGGTATTTCTCAGTGAAGAATATTTATAATCGCTAAATATTAATAACTAACTCCGAACACAAAAATAACTAACTGTGACGCTGAATTATGACGTCAATAAAGTGGTGCTGACGTCGACGTCATCCGCCGATAATGTTCAATAAAGCGAAGAATTTCAGTTAAAATCATGCACAAACTGATTTAAAATGTAATAAACAGATTATTTAACTGCTGTGTTCGATTATAGGGAAATCCTTCACTCGATGGTAGACGTGTTGTTTTATTCACTCACTCTCATACGCTCGTTCTTGAAAAGAACTACACGTCTACCATCTCGTGAAGGATTTCCCTATAATCGATCTCCCAGCAGTTAAATAATCTATATATATTCCAGTAATTAAGATAATGAATACTGTAAGTAATGCATCTGCTACATATATAACCACATATAATATACATATATATGGCATGTGTATAGAGACCCTTAAAGAGACACAAGACAATCTTGAAGTGTTTATCAAACACTGAAATTAGCGTCTCGGTTTATTTATCCAGTAACATTTTGAGTTTAAACCTGCTTGCATATAAATATAATCCACAGTATAATAGTATGAAAAAAAACAATTTGCTTTAAACTATTCGTATAATCAATATTAATGATTGAAAAAATGTAAGTTAAGTAGAAGAAGTAACGGGGCACCGCGATTTTTTTTGATTTTTTTTTTACAATATCAAGATTACCCATGCTCCCTTTAAGATTCTGATAATTAAGATTAAGACCGCTATACACAATATTCAGTGACAATGGATTGATATAAAACAAAATAGTCTTAAGTTAACTTTATTGTTATACATATGTCAGTTCTAACCCCATGAAAAACCACACACAACCAGTGCTCTACAAGGTTTAGCACCACCAATTGTATGTAAACCTGTGGAAATTGGCATTTAAAGTAGGAGAAAATAGCTAATTTCTATTGGATTTTGTTGATGTATGAATTAGAAGTGTATTGATAGGTTTTACTGGATTATTGATGAACATTTTCCAAATTTCGAATCTATGCAATCACGTTGTGAGCAACTATCAATGAAAACAGCTGTACCTTTGACCTGTTTAGTAAACAAACAAGTACTTCCTTACATGTTTTGTGACCATCTTTTCTGTTGACTTTTCATGTGGACAACTACTTTTCTATATGCAAATTACACTGCTGCATTACCCATCTTAAGTTGAAGTTGCAAACAAATCATTAATATGGGACATTTTAACATTGATGTCAATGGGGAAAATAATTGGTGGTTTTCATGCCTACAATCCGTTATTTGTCAACCTCATGACATGGAGGGAAGATATGGGGCGGGTGTGTGTACAAGGCAAAATGTACGCTGCGATGGTCATACTAGCATACATTTGGACAAAATAGCAATCACGTCATTATCAAGGAGCAATAGTTGGAAACTGTTTTTGTTTAAAGGTTTAACAATATATTGGTGCCTAAACTAATAAACTGTTTAAGTTAGGCATTGGGCCAACATCAAAATTTAGGCATATTGGTAACATCTGAGATGGCAAATTCTAATTATTTTTTTAAATTATTGATTCCTCAAATTAATACTTCAACTTGATAGCAATGTGGGAGGCACAGCTTATGTCCGGGTTTGGGGCCAAACATGTCAAAATTTAAAGGGAATGTAGGCTCTGTTATTGATAGTTATGAACATCTTGGAAAAGGTGAAAGAAGTATCAAAATCGGATGATAAATAAAAAAGATATGACCATTTAAAGGTAGTCTCGGCCAGCTGCATATGTCCCTGGTTCTGGATCCGTGAAGCATAGCGTAACGAAGAAATCAGAAGCGGGCCGGGTGATCGAGGCTAATTTAAAGGTTGTTCTAAAACGGATATTGGAGCCGCCATTTTAAGAACTATTACGTCATAGTTCTATATTACCATATATGGAATATTGATAAATATCATTTAAAACGAAGAAAATTACTGCAAATGAATGCACATTTTTTTGCTGGTCATATAAAACATTATTGCCATTATGTATTACATATTTTTCATACAGTCGCTCTCATTTTCCCCCTATAAATCAGTAAATTTTGATATTAATAAATATTCCATAAAATGATCATTAGAACCGTGATGTCATAGCTCTCAAAATGGCCGCTTCCATAATTAACCATTTCAACAGAAAATTCAAATGATCATATCTTCTTTGTTTATCATCCGATTTTGATAATTCTTTCACCTTTATTCAGGTTTTTTAGAACTCTCAATAAAAAAGATAATTTGGTTGTGTCGCTACATACCCTTTAACAAAAAGTGCTGAAAACTGGAATCATTTTTTCAAAAATCAATAAATGCATTTAGGAGAATAATTTTGTTTTAAAATTGTATTAAATACTTGTGTATACGAAGTGTATAGATTTCTTAGTTCAAGTCTGATTTTTCCAATATTTTGGGTAAAATTCGCTCAAAATTTACCCCCAAAAATCAACGAAAACGCGAATCTCTTTTCAAAAAGTAATCTAATAAATTATTATTTCTTTTTTAAATTGTGAAAAATGTTTCCCTTTACCTTTGCTTTAGTTTTATGTGTATATGTGCCAATAATGTGCCAGACAATTTGGAGTAAAAAAATCTAACATTTAACAAACATCGCCGAAAATTGGAATAGTTTATCTAAAAAGCAACGGATGCATTTCAAAGTATAATATTATACCAAAAGCATGTTAAATATATTTGCCTACATTTGTGTATAAATTTCGTAGCCATAGTTTTATTATTTTAAAATATTTTAGGTCAAACATTCAACATATGTTATAATTCGATGAGAACTGGAATAGGTATCTAAATGTAATAGACGCATTTCAAAGTGTTTTTAGAAACCATGTAAAACGTTTCGGTCTACAATATCAGGGCTTTATATGACATCCCAGACAGCATTTACCAGTTATACTGTTTTATTACTTGTTTATGGCAAGAGAAAATGCAATTTTAACAAAAATCACTGAACATTTGAATTTATTGTTTTTTCGAAAAAACAAAGAAATGTCCCTTTTGTTTTAGTTAATCTATATATATATATATAGGGAGAAATATTTGTGAACTACCAAGGACAGACAACCTTCGGACGAACTATGGCAGGGCGCCTAGCTATGACGAGATACACAGAAATTAAGCATATGCATTCACTTCCTAAAAAGGATAGCTGCAACACACGGTGATGAACTGTATCTCTACATCATAACCCACTCGTCTGGAGGCACAATTAACATATAGACGCATACATACATACAATTATAGCTCATATGAGTGGGCCACATTTAAGCATTCAACCACTCACAGCTGTATTGAGACAGTGACAATGAAAGTTGCCGGATCTTGGGGATACTGTGAATTCAGTAAATATATTAAAGGGAGGTAATTTAAACTCACTACGGCAACTTTCGAAATTTGGGATCTCGTAAGAGATTCACGTTCACAAAGCAGAATTATATATAGGGAGAAATATTTGTGAACTACCAAGGACAGACAACCTTCGGACGAACTACGACAGGGCGCCTAGCTATGACGAGATACACAGAAATCACGCGTATGCATTTACTCCTAAAAAGGATAGCTGCAACACACGCTGATGAACTGTATCTCTACATATATATATTAAACGTACTGGTTCCGACCTTTATTTTATTGCTACCAAATTATACCATACATATATATATTGGTATGAAAATTGTATTTGCATGGCAATCCGTTTTCACATTTAATCACTATTTAGCTATATCGCTAATCCAATTAGCGATATCTCTAATTCAATTACTGATATCACAAATTAGTAAGCGATATCAAAAAATGAATTATCGATATTGATAATTCAATTACAGACATCGCTAATTCTATTTTTATATCGCTAATTCAATAAGCGATATAGCAAATTCAATTTCAGATATCAACAATTAATTTTCATTTGATATCGCAAATTTAATTTTTGATATCATTAATTCTAATACTGATATCAAAAATTGTATAAGCGATATCAATAATTGAATTAGCGATATCCAGAATTGAACGAATTTGCGATATCGGTATTTCAATTAACAAGATCAAAAAATCATTTACAACTAGAATAAGAAGAATGAAAACAATCCAATGATGTTATTTGTCACATGTTGTTCATAGCATAGTGCAGTATATTGGTTTTAGAGCGCCACACAACTTAAATGTTTTTGAGGCAAGTGAAATTTTGGGCAGAGCAAGTGGATCTTAACATATTTCCAGTTACCTTGCACTAAATGCTCTGTGATGAGAATTCAGTATTTCAAAAAAGCTAAATCTACCGATGTAGGCACATTATTAATCTAATTGTTGTGTGAGAGCGAGACTGGTACCCTTTTGAAGCAGGGCCATTTTTTTAAAAGGGAGAAGTCCATATTCACTCTTATGAAGTAATTCTATTAGCGACATCAAAAAATAATTAATTAGCGATATCAAAAATTAAATTATTGATATCAATATTTGCTTTTCAATTTTTGATATCACTAAATCATTTTTCGATATCGGTAATGGAATTAGCGATATCAAAAATTGAATTAGCGGTATTAACAATTCCGTTTAGCGATACCAACAATTGAATTCTCTATATCGAAATACATGTATATGGTATTTAGCGATATAAAGAATTTAATTACCGATATCGCTAATAATAGAATTAGCGGTATCGATAAATGAATTTTTGATATCAGTAATTGAATTTTTGATATCGGTAATTGAATTAGCGATATCGCTAAATAGTGATTAAATGTGAAAACGGCTTGCCACACATTTGCATACCAACTTCTTGAAACAACGTCAAGTATAGGAATACCGCAGTGGCAACAGTTAAACTGTATGAGTTTTAATGTCGTAATAGTGAAATAAATTTACTTTTTTTTATTCAAATGCATACCAATATCTTTATTCACATGTACATAAACATTTAAAATATATTTCTCTTATTATCTTCTATAAAGTTGTGCCCTTTGTTTCATTTCCACCATTTGCATATTTTGATTATTTGTTTAGAAACCCAGACAACGTGTATAAAACGGAGACTTTTTTTTAACAGAAAATGTGTAAAACCATGTTTATTTATATACTTCCCAGTGAAATAGTGGATTGTATGGTTAGAATAAACCTTATATTCTCATTGTTTATATTTTCACAGTGAGAATATAAGAACTTATATTTTCACTGCCGGAAAAAATGGAACTACTTTTTTCTACATATAGAGTTTCCCGTCATGGGAGACATAATTCATGTCAAAGTTTAGAACTATATTCTAACTATATTTATCCGCGAATACGTTAAAGGGGAACTGTCGGAACGAAACGTATTTTCTGTTTGAAACAGTTTGGTAGTGTTGCATGATAAAAAGTATATAATAAATATAGAATATTCTCGATGAAAATTAATCCTATATTCTCTCCAAACCTACAAATATCCGCTATTTATTGTACTAATGCATACTAACTGTTGATAGCGTTGTATATTCTCGCATGTGTGAACACCTTATAGATCATCCTCTTTAGAGCTGATATATGTCTGTATATAAATCATATACTTTGTATGTTACACGTGATTTAAATATGTATTTTGTAATTGTTGTATATATGTTATGATGATGTACTTAACGTACACGTCAATAAAAGTATGTTCTGTTCTGTTCTGTATTTAATTATTCACGGTATCGGAGGATAATTACCTCTGAAGTGAACTTATTATAACAGTATTCGTAGCTGCCCCAGTACCAACTGTATCGTTTGAAGTGGGTACATCAGGCGTTGTTCTGGGGTCTAGAGATCCGACTTAAAATTTGAAACAACATTTTACATTTTAAATTTTACATTTAATGATATGGTCACTTCTAAAGTGCCTAAGCATAATGAATGAGCCTAAAAATGACCCCTGGTTTACAAGAAAATTCACTTTTATAGTAGTTTGTGCTAGTCTGTGTTACGCACCAGGGCTAATATTGCGCCCGATTCCATTTAAAATATATGGCATATTATTTTAATTTTTTATTGTTTTCGTTCCCTTTAATATTATGAAATTTCATATGGGTACATTTGAAACGTAATCTAAAATGAATGCACAATACTTTTGTTCGATTTTTTTATACGGTATTGGTATTCTCAAGCCTGGTGTTCTTCAGTAAAATCATCGATGTTTATGCAAAATCGACTGAAATTCGAATTTGAAACTACGGGGCATAAGAAGTTCCTATTAGTACATTTACGTTGATGGGGTGATTGTCGTAGCTGGGGGCCCACTTGTATGCTTAGGGTACATTTCTTCACGTATGCACTTATTGCGTGATATATCCAACTGGTATCAAACATTTGCTAATCCTTAACCCTATGTACTTTTCCTATGGTCGCTCCGATAGACATTAAAGCATATATGAGAGACTTACGTATACACATTTATACAAATGAGCCCTTAGTACGCAAGTGAGGGTACGACAACAACCAATTCAGATGTACTGACACCCCATGTTTTGGAATCAAGTTTCGGGTTGTATCGCTCGCGTTTTATATTTTCCGGTTCATAAATAGATGACCGATGACATTCTATTATACAGTCACGTTTGAAAGAGAACTGAATATAAGAAGCTTATGCATTAGTTAAATACATTCTCAGGGTTATTTTGAAACCTCTATTGATCAGGCATGATTCTAAAGAACCACTAACTGTCTATATCATACATGCTTCCCTTGCAGAAAGTACAACGTACATATATAATATACAATAATACACTAATAACACATAATGCACTATTGACACTAGCTACCGTTTTATTTACAGAACTAACACTCTTATCCATCTCAAATGGGCAGTCTAGCTACTGAACAACCAGCTGTTCTCAGTTACATGGAAAGTGGTGGTTGTTCAGTGCAAGCAGGACCAAACAATCCTATTGGAAGTATACCAGTAGATCAAATACGAGCGTAGTAGAGGAAACTGTATATAAAGACACCCAGACTGCTGGAGTCACAAACGGATTCAGTCTTAAACCGGGGCTGTTTTCCGTCAGGGTGAGTTCATAATCACCTATTCGAACGTTAGAAATGCTGGTGTCCAGAACAAATACCTTCAAACGATAAACCAACACAAACGACGAGAGGGATATAAAATCTGTAAATGTGCTTACTGAAAACAACTGAGTAAATACGTATATTCAATCACAGTACTATATGTAGTTAGCATAATTATATCAACGGGGAAGATGAACAGTCTGATATATAGAAAACAATTTGCTAGAATCACACAAAACTTGACAAGATAGCCAATGAAGGGTTACAAAAGTGAAAAGTGACTTGGAACAACCCTACAGTATCACAAGCAAAGTTTCATGACACAGTTACTGTAAGTAAGCTTAATTTTAAATATTAAACAAAGCAGGACATATACAGTTCTGAAAGCTGATCGTAAACTTTGTGCACAGCTGATCATAATAGCACAAAGTAGACTACAAATGAAAGATGTTATAAAGCATACACTTTGACCTGTTTTTCGGCACCACTTGGTTTCTTTGGTGAGTCCTGAGCCAACTCTAGCAACATCCATAGGATGGGGACGTAAACCGGGCGGTCCCGTTTATCGGAGTGTCCCCCAAGTACGGTAAAGAACCATACACATCTAAAAATATATATTAGGGCATGGTTCCGGATTGCTATGTCACTCCTCCTGTCTCTAAATCAGCTCGATATAAAATAAAATGTGTTGATAAGCCATTAAAACAATTAAATTCATTGGTCTCTCGTGATTGGAGAGGGATTCCTGAGAAAATCAAGACACTTGCACATTTTAGACTGCAGAAAAATGTCAAAGATGCTGAAACCAAGATTGACGAAAATCCCTTCAGTTATTTCCGAGGAATGGATGAGACACGATTCCGGACGGATGGACGCACGGACGCACGGACAGTGGGATTACTATATGCCTCCCAAAAATCTCAACAGACTGAATATAGCATATGGAACGATGTTCAAGCCTTCATGTCATTCTAGTTAATACCTGCTAGATTGAAAGGACCTTGGATTTGTTTGAGTTGGTTACATTTTCCTATCTCTTTCCGTCTATCACACTCCAGTCCCGCACTACAACAATAGAACTAAATACAGATCTATATAAAATATTCACAATGTTTGGAACTTTTTCCTTACTATACTCGTATGTCAAATTTGTCGTATAAACATTGGATTAAACAACCCATTTATCAGTTCGATCTTGCGCACATTTCAATTACCGAATTTCACTTTGAATCCTTTTACAAATGCTGTTTTGTTGTTGTATTTTTATAACGAAAACACAAAAGTAAACGAATTTAATTTAAGGATATTGGTAGAATGTTTTTTGAACGAATAAACGAAACTTGTTTATTTTAGGAATATTGGTAGTTTGCATAACCATTTAACCTCAAACCGAACACCGTGCTATTTTAAGCGTTATTTGTTTAGACTTCGAAAGGAATATTTAAGAAGTGCAATTATTATTGATTGATCAGAGTGTAAAGTCCACATGTTCTGTAAACAGCAGAATCGGTCATATACTATAGTTATAGAATTTACAAAGATGTACCCTAGGCGAGGCTCGAACTCATAGCCTCCGCATAGCCTCATTACTTGTGGACAAGGGGAAGATACTGTCTAGGTCTATGAGTACGGCGCGCTAACCATTTCGCTATTGGGGTAAGTGGTCTTAGTTACATTTTTTTAGAAGAAAATAAACAACTGAAAGAGGAAAGAACGTAAGAAATTATTCACAATATTATTAATAATATTTCTCAACAAACTGAGTATAGTCCATATACTCCATGGAACGATGTTCAAGTCTTCACGTCATTCTAGTTTACATGGAACGATGTTCAAGTCTTCACGTCATTCTAGTTTACATGGAACGATGTTCAAGTCTTCACGTCATTCTAGTTTACATGGAACGATGTTCAAGTCTTCACGTCATTCTAGTTTATATGGAACGATGTTCAAGTCTTCACGTCATTCTAGTTTACATGGAACGATGTTCAAGTCTTCACGTCATTCTAGTTTATATGGAACGATGTTCAAGTCTTCACGTCATTCTAGTTTACATGGAACGATGTTCAAGTCTTCACGTCATTCTAGTTTATATGGAACGATGTTCAAGTCTTCACGTCATTCTAGTTTACATGGAACAATGTTCAAGTCTTCACGTCATTCTAGTTTACATGGAACGATGTTCAAGTCTTCACGTCATTCTAGTTTACATGGAACGATGTTCAAGTCTTCACGTCATTCTAGTTTACATGGAACGATGTTCAAGTCTTCACGTCATTCTAGTTTACATGGAACGATGTTCAAGTCTTCACGTCATTCTAGTTTACATGGAACGATGTTCAAGTCTTCACGTCATTCTAGTTTACATGGAACGATGTTCAAGTCTTCACGTCATTCTAGTTTACATGGAACGATGTTCAAGTCTTCGCGTCAATCTAGTTTATATGGAACGATGTTCAAGTCTTCACGTCATTCTAGTTTACATGGAACGATGTTCAAGTCTTCACGTCTAGTTTACATGGAACGATGTTCAAGTCTTCACGTCATTCTAGTTTCAAGTCTTCACGTCATTCTAGTTTACATGGAACGATGTTCAAGTCTATATGCAATATTCAGAATGTTTGGAACTCTTTTCCCCTCTCTTCATATGTCAGACTTGCCGTATACACATTGGCGTAAACAAATCATTTATCAGTTCAAACCTAGAGCAGATTTCTATTACCGAAATTCACTTTAAATTATTTTATAAATGTTGATTTTTTTTTAAACGAATAAACGGATTTAAAAGAATTTATTGTAAGTATATTGGTAGACAGCATAACCACTTAATGCACCTCAAACCGATAGGATGTACTTGAACACCGTATAATTTGAAGTATTAAACGTATTTGTTTATATTTTGAAAGTACTATTTGAGAAGTTCGTGCAAAGAACGTGTTTTCTTATCGATTGATCAGAGTGAAAGCCCACATGCTCTGTAAATAGCTGCAGCGGTCATATACTAGTTATATTTACAAAAATGTGCCCCAGGTGAGGCTCGAACTCACAGCCTCCGCATAGCCTCAATCCTTGTGAACAAGGGGAAGGTACTGTCTATAAGTACGGCGCGCTAACCAATTGCGCCACTGGGGCAACTGGTCTTTATCTGTATTTGTTTAGAATAAAATAAATAATTAAAAGAGAAAAGGACGTTAAGAAGTTATTCTCGATATTATTAATTTCATTTTGCAACAAACTGAATATAGTCCCAACGATGTTTACATATTCACGCCATTCAAGTTTACCTGCTACGAAGGAACGGACTTTGTATTTAGTGGTGTATTTAGTGGGTTAGATTTGCCTCTGCCTTCCACCCAGCCCCACCCCATCCACCCCGCCCTCAAAAAGGGAAACACACAAATAAATATATAAATTTAAATAAGTTTATTTTTTATTTTTTATTAGCGATATTCGCTATAAATTAAAGCTATATCTATATTTTGTGGGAAACGACTTACATACTTCGTGGCAACGAGATTGTTAACCCCGAGCTATAAGCAGAAGTCGTAGATGAACAATAACATATTATATCTCTTTTTTATTATATACGCCTTGGGCTATTAGAAATACTTAAATCAATCTGGTAAACACACGACTTACAAACTAGTGGCCACGAACACGACTTACAAACTAGTGGCCACGGGATAAAAACAAATATTGATTTGTGTTATCAGTGTTATGCAAATATAATAATCTTGTTACAGGGTGTTTCAAAAGATTTTCTTTCTTTATTAATGAAACACACACGGCTCATATTAAAGCACATGTTCTTATGATAGTTTTCGAGCCGTTACAGAGAGATAGGGGAATGATACATAGGAATTCATCCCTACTTGATTCTTAAGAGTCTGTTACAGGCTCAAAGGATAAGCTCTTGATTCATAGCATCATCACAAGAATTTGACCAATAAATGACCAATAAAGTGACACACCTTCACATTTGGTTGGTGACAGGCACGGTGTTTACTGTAAATAAATGTATTTGTAGTGATAATTACATTAAATGTTTTGTTTCTAGTGTACATTTATGTATATCCTATGTGTTTTCTGATTTCAAATACGGTCAAAATTAAATTAATTACGTTCAAACATTTTAACTTTGCATATTGAGACTAGGGGAAAAGTTCGAGTAAAGCCTTCGTAAATACTCACTACTAACATACTATATTACTACTACTGAATATCTTAATATCTCGGAGACCTGTAGTAAAATGCCCAAATGATAGTTGTGAATACGCGGAACCGCCCGGCTACGGCCCCATCAGACTGACAAGGCTAAGGAATTAAGTGTCTTGATCATGAACACTCCACAGTAACCCAATGGCGACGGTAATGCTCGAACCCGGATTCAAAGTTTACCGCGATATATACTGAGCCGTTGCATGGATTTGAACTGAATTCGGCTTTGCGGCGCACAAACACAAACAGGCATTAACATGCGATGCCCACCCATCAAACACATTCAGAATGGACATAATTATAACCTTATCAGCATAACTGCAAACATTTGCAAAATCTGTGTATTTTATTGCATTTTTCGCTGGAGCCGCAATCATTGATTTTGCCATTACACGAGTAGCACGCGACAATAAAGGGATGAGGACTTGCAATGAACGTGGCAAAAAAAACCAACAAAAACAAAACACACACACGCAAATTTAACAAGAATTCGGGGTGTTTACCCCTTTGTCGAGATAAGCAGCGTTTTTTTTGTCCGGGAAAAGGAGGCTTAATAGCTCCTGATATACATTACTTAATTAGCATCAAGTAAGTTTCTGTTATTTCAAAATGTATACACACATATAAAGACAGTCTTTCAATTAAAAAAAAAGTTTATGCAAAAACACAACCAAAAAAACAACAACAACAATGAAAACACATCGGAAACAGACAATATGTACGCACGACATTCTGAATAAATTTAGTGAAATTGACGGTAATTGGAAATGTATTTTACCAGTTTTAAAAGATATTTGTTTGTACATACGACACCTATACATGCCATCGTCAAAAAAAGAACACTCTTACACTGTTATTTGTAAAACACCATGACTACCGATGGTAGTAGATGGACACGTGTTAGCCCGGATTCTCAAGAAAACTCGTTGCGTCGCATTAGGTTTTCTACATAAAAGATAAATACTTGATAATTTCAAAACAAAATTAAGGGTATATTACATCATTATCTTATAAAAGTCTATGGTGAAATAAAGAAAAGAACATCTACAATCACAATTTTTAATTCCCCGACATTTACATGTTTACGTACAGCTTTAAAGGGACTGAGGAAATCCGCAAGAATTAAGAAAGCCTACGAAAACACAGCTAAAAGCATCAGCTGACCATAGAAAAGGTGCGTGTACTAATTTGGGCAGCTTGTCCGATCGGTTTCATTGTTGTTTATGAAAAAGTTAGGTCTGGACTGGACTCATTTACTAATCAGTATCATTGCATGGTTCATCTTCTTTTTTTTATTATTGCAAGATACTATTGGTCAATAAATAACACATGGTCATAAAATGGCATTCAAACCGACCATCTCTATGGTGAACCTGCAGCGGAGGGGTCAGTAGCGAAATGACAGCGATATAATCAGTCAGGGAATACAGGTCGTCACTGACACCTAATACAGCTGGATATTAAACTCCTTTACCATGAAAAATCGAGCTCTACATATGTTTTTGAAGCACCCTGTATATACGGACATGTATAGAACAGCTGTGATCGGTTTGTTTGTCTTTTATTGAACAGTGAAATTTCGTTGATGCGTGTTTTCTTCTTAACACATGTAATTACAATTTATTATTTACGTTAATGTCACTCTATATGAACAACTAGTATCCATTTGCTGTTTTTGTTGTTGTTGTTTGAACATTGTCTTTAACTGCGAAAACTGTAACAAAACAAATGGAGTAACCGTCACGTGATGAATAAACGGTATTCGATATGCTCGGAACCAAGTATTAATGCGATCGTGTTATTCAAGCAACCTTATTATACAACAGATACAAAACATCTACAAATACGGAATCAACGATATTATAGTAATGGGTATGTTAATTGCTTTTTCTCATTTATCATCTCTTCAAGCTAATTGCCATTTGCCACTTGCTGATTGCCATTTGCTGATTGCCATTTGCCACTTGCTGATTGCCGTTTGCCATTTGCCACTTGCTGATTGCCAAAACGTCATGAAAAGCCAATTTCATAAATGTCATATCAAAATTTATTTATTTAATTATAAATTATTTCTTTCAAAAGTCACAATTTTACATGAACAAATGAAATCGCCTATAATATATCACCAATAATATAAAATTTAGGTCACGGATGATCCCGGATCCCTGGGTTTATCACAGGCAAAATATGGCAAATAGCAAATGACAAATAGCAATTGGCAAATAGCAAATGGCAATTAGCAAATAGCCAATTGCCAAATAGCAAATGGCAAATGGCAGTTGGCAAATAGCAAATGCCATATCATATTACTCATGAATTATTATCATTGGAAATCGAAAGTATATACATATACACACGTTTTATATACAACAGTTTTATTTGAAACAGGTTGATAAAACGAATCTTACAATATAAAAGATAAAGCGACATTTCACAAATATTATATCAAAATTTATTTAATTACAAATTATTTGATTTATTTCTTTCAAAAGTCACAATTTGCAAATAGCAAATGGCAATTGGCAAATGGCAATTGGCAAATAGCAAATGGCAATTAGCATGTCCCAACCCGTATTCCATAGTCGGGGAGACTTACTGTATTTTTCTGGTTTTTCGGTCTGCCCGTCACTTCCTTACTACATATTGTCACCGCAACTCCACCGGTTTCATAGGATTGCTTCCCTCTTGTTTTACTTATTCAGCGTGATCCGCAGATGGCAACATAATTTTGTTCCGACCTTTTTTAAAACAGAATATGGGACTTTTTCGACTTATTGTATATCAAGTGGGAACGTTTGTCACCGAAACTTCTGTTACAGTTTTCTACGGATTGTTTCGAAACTTAGTTTACTTCATTCATCATAACGCGCAGATTTGTACCTGGCATCATAATTTTGATCCGACAATTTCAGCAGAATTACGGGCCAGTTTCGTTTTAGATTTTCTGTGCATTAATTGATGAACTCGGAACTTCGCCACAACTTAGATTTTCTATGAATGCCGTCTGAACTCCTCTTACAGTTTTTTTTTTTACAGAATTCTTCCAAACTGTGTACACTTGTTCAACATCATACCGCCCCGTGTGGTTCACGGGTGCCCCCGTTTGGTCACGGGGCATAGAATAGGGCCACTGCAGATCCCTTTGGAGGGGTAGGCAGAGGGGTAGAATCCCCCCAAATTCATGTTCATTTTATCATTTTTTGTTCATGTTCATTAAAGGTCTTCATCATGATCCCTGCATTGTTTCAGGTGCCATCTCGCTCACATCAAAAGAGCAGTGGCAGAAAAACAATAACGTGGCTCCAGCGTAAATGGAGTTTCTACGATAAGAATTTGCAGCAACTCTGCAGTTCATGGTGAAAAGGTTCTAGGCCCATTTTCCATATTTTATCTCGATGTACATGGAAGATGAGCCTGGCATGTTCATGCCTTTTAGGCGCCATATAACCTTTTCATGTGTTGGTGCGCCTTAAAACCCCAATTCAATTCAACATCATACCCACACAGCACCGTTCCACTTCGCATTTTGACAACATTTTGTAATATCAAGTTAGTGTTATCAGTGAAGGTTATGACGTCATAATAAAGCTTAGTAAATGTTTCCTAAGGACATTGGCGCTAACTTTATGAGTCTGTTAAAGGAGCTTAGCTAATACCAACTATTGCCTTCATTTTGGCGGCTTTGTAACTGGAGGCCCCGTGTTCAATTCTGGTGGTGCCACTGAGTTTCGTCGGTGTGTTCTTTGGCAAGACACTTTCCCTTAGCCTCGTCCGTCGGATGGGGACGTAAACCGGGCGGTCCCGTGTATCGGTCTATCCTCCGAGCACGTTAAAGAACCTTAGGAATCTATTCGATAATAAGAACAGAACAGAACATATATTTTATTTAACTTGTACATACGTACAACGCTATATATACATACATACATTTTCATGCAGTCGAGTAATTTAGACAAAAGTACAATTGCTATGAGCAACATTAATATTAAATAACTGATATATGAGAATGAAAATACAAAAGAGCTAAACATTGTTTAATTAATCAAGATTGTATTCCTTACAGCTAAAGCTGTACTAATATATTTAGCTAACTTAATAACAATATTCTTATCCTGTGTCTGCATTAATTCTAAGAATTTAAACATACTAGGTATATTATAATAATATTTTTTAATATAAATTGTCTGGATTCTTGTGTAACAAGGACAAATCAAAATAAAATGGTATTCATCTTCCAAATCGATACTGTGGCAGCATTGACAATATCTTTCATTTCTAGGTATTCTATTACGAAAGTATCTACCGTTCTGTATTCTTAACGAATGTGCTGATATTCTGAATTTTGTCATATATGATCTGAGATTACATGGTAAAATATCAAGGTATGATTCATAATTAACATATATTTCTAATATTAATAATAATAAAGTGTTATTGTATAACAAAACATATCTTAGTAAATACTTTTGTAGAATATAATACGAAATATTAATTTGCCATATCATTACCGCGACAATCACGTGTCATTTAGATCAAAGCCGCTTGGGGAATATAAAGTTCACAACTCTATCAAACAAGATGGATGGATGATGATGGATGGTCCTTTTAATGATAGTAACTCCGACATCAAACAACAGTTTACACAAGGCATATCTACATCCATTTTAACAGACTAAAAAAAACCACTAGATATCTTATTTTAGAACATCCTCGTTTGTCATTGACATACCATAATATGTGTATGTTTTTGATTGTTTAAATATGTATGAAACAAAAAAAAACGTAGTGATTATTTTGTTGTATTTGCACTGTTAATATCTGTCACGTGTGTGTATATTATAATTATCATATATTTGTAATGATGAAAAACTGTAGTAGTTTAAGTCAATAAAAGTGTCTGTCTGTCTGTCTGTCTGTCTGTCTGCTGTCTGTCTGTCTGCCTGCCTGCCTGCCTGCCTGCCTGCCTGCCTGTCTGTCTGTCTGTCTATCTATCTATCTATCTATCTATCTATCTATCTATCTATCATATTCATATCGTTAAGTATATAAAAACGCCATGTACTATGGAGATCTATTTCTCTCAAATGCATATATATTAACGTTTAAGATATTTTACAGTTTCAAAAAATCAAAAATATCCCGCCACTTAATATTCTATCAAAACAGCGTAATTAGAAGATAAAGTTCAAATTAATTTCTCAACAAACACACATACATACTCAGTAACGAAACATTATATCTAAATTGAATATTATTTCAAAACCAAGGAATGGGGTTGGGTGCATAGACATAAACAATTGTTATTAAAGATGGGTTTAGCACAATACAAGGCAATGTTTCAGTTTATGTTTATTGGAATATATTGGCCACGGCTTCAACAAAATAAAATATAAAACATATTCATGTACTTTATGAACCCTGGGTACAGCAGTTCACAAAGACAAATGTACCTAATATAGAAGATAAAATGTGTAGTTAATTAAACATATGTATGTACTTTATGAACCCTGGGTACAGCAGTTCACAAAGACAAATGTACCTAATTGAAAGCTCTTGCATTGAAAATGTCAAAATTCTTATTAACTACAAAATAAGTAATTGCTGTGACCGCGAAAAACTGACACATGTCATATCTATAATTATGCTATTTTTTGCCACATGACCAATGCAGAGTTTTTTTACTGTGATACAAACACTTTAATTATGTTCACAGTTAACGGAATGAATTACATATAAATTTACAATATGGTTAATACCAAGAAATGAAATCACGTGTATATTGCATCATAGACATATCTATCGTTATGATATTTTATGGCACATGACCTATTCACAGTTTTTATCGTAATACAGTTTTATTGTAATACAAACACTTTAATTAAGTTCACATTTAGCAAAAAACAAAAAACATATACATAATAATTTACGGAATAAATTAAATTTAAATTCACATTATGATTAATGCGTGATGCATCATAGACACGAATATATGTTATAGTATTACGTGCCACATGGCCGACGCATTGTATCTTTATATATTTTTTAAAATTTGCATCCTGGTTTTTTAATATGTGCCGGTCTGCATAATAAGTATGCGATAGACGCATATAACTACATTTAATTTTAATATTAATCTTAAAAGTCCAAATAATATGACACAGACTGAAAACCAAACCCACTCTTCGTTTAAAATCACGGAGTTAATTGGTATTGTCTTCAGGCGTTACATAAAACAATGTGTAATTGTAAATGTCATTTCCCGAGATGCCATAAAACACAATTTGCAACAAAACGACTAATATACCGTCGCAAAATTCAATATTTTCAATACAGTTCATCCCATATTATAACGTATTTAGTCTCATAAGTGTATTATCATTTGTTTAGCATTTTCCACGTCCCACTGCGACCCGACCACGACCCGATCAAATTCAGCCGACAATGCCTCAGCTGTGGGACCGTAATTTGAACAATCGTACGAGTGGCAACGTACGGGCGTATTTGAGTTCAAAGATATTTGCATTCATGTTTAGATCTGATAAAATTGCTCAACAATTTTAGTTTTATGAACAATTCGCATAATCTAATATATAATCGACACCGGGTGGCGTAGACGCGTCATATACACATATTTGATATTGTTATGTGAACATTGAGTTTAATTAACTGTAAGATATTGTATTGTTTACTGTGATATATCGAATGTATCATAATATATCAGTCATATGCATAACAGCCTGGTATACAATTTAACGTTCTCATCAGTATTCAGCATTTGTAAGATTGTGCTTATTCATCACATATCTTTATAATACATAGTTCCGACTTTTGCTCTTATATAACTCCACCCACTTCAGGGCATATGAAGTTCTTTATTTGTTGATATTATTATTAAAGACGTCATGTGTCTATTAAGCTACCCGTTTTCAACAACTATTCCTGGGAGCTTGACTTGTCAAGTGAGAAATTGTCAGTTCTTATCGATGGAGGGAAGTCTGCAGGACTGTTTCTACCCAGAAAAAATGGAGTTGTCTACTAAATTCATCCAGGCACGAATCCTGATGGAGTAGCCTTAAAGTTATATACATACTTACACGTAGCTTGTTTAGTTAAACAGCATAAACAACATACGAAACAACATACGAAACTCTTAAACGTGGTGAACACAACATCACGTTTAACGTGTTTAACTATTGCTGGGATTGAAGGAGGGTACGCGCCGGTTGTAACGTCACTGGATCCGTGCCTGGATGAATTTAGTAGACTATACCATAGCCTGTCAGTATGTTTCTTTAACATTCGCTATAAAGCATTTTCCCCAATTGCTTAACACGGCCCACAACTGGAAGAAAATGGCAATACTTATTGCAGCAATATTTCCAAAGTTCAAAAAATGAATATTTGTATAATTGTTGGACTTCAGCCGAACACATAACTCCGCCTTCGACAGTTTGTTTTTTGATATCATTGTTATATTATGTGTCAGTCTCGTTAAATATTTGTTATTAATAAACTGCATTATGTCACTATTCGGGCTCAGCCAATGGCGAATCGATATTTTACGCTTTAAAACGAACTTATTTAACTGTACGCTTTGATACCGTTTTATTATTATTAAGAAGTAGATAGACATGCACACTTATTAGTGACAACAGTGTTAATTATACAATTTATCTGCCGGTGGATTTATATGCAAGTGGAATTATAATTGTGCTTGAAAGGTAAACCAACGTTATTTATGTTTCTTTGTTCATACGGGCTGTGATATGCATGTACATACTTCATGTATGAGGTTTAAGAGTATTAATGGAGTTCGTGGTTCAGTGGTAGAGCGCCGAACTCCAGATTGAGAGGTCGTGGGTTCGATCCTCGCCGCGGCCACGTTATTTATCCTTGAGCAAGATAATTAATCCACATTGCTTAGTACTGGTTCTTCCCAGGAAGCAGGGGTTCAAATCATTCGCTGTTGTTGAAGCCCCTCCTGTCAATAATGCCCCGACGAAGCTCCAGCTGTCAATTATGCCCCTAAATGGCGTTTCACAACAAAAGGGACGCAACACGTATATACTGCGATTTTATTGTGAAAACGCCATTTATAACAGATTAAGGGGAGGAAGTTTATAATAATCGTTTAGTTGAAGCACACGTCGATATTGAAAAAACACATGCTATGGTGTTAGAGTTATAAAATAGATTAGATGTATATGTTTCTTATATTTTGCCACTATCTACACGCAATTTCATTTATTATGTGCAATTCTGTTGACGAATAACCGATTATCACGTGTATAGCTCTCCCTGCACACGGACCTATGACTTAACACACACCTCCTTCTGAGGATGGCATACTTTCATAGTAGGCTAACCAGAGGAAATCGAACCTGTGACGTCTGGGACGAGAGGCAAGTATGACCAAGTATGCTAACCACTCATCCACCACAACAATATGACTGGAAGAAATTGTTATTTTCAATAGACAGGTTGAAGGAAATAAACATAAAAAAGACAACAAAAAAAGAAAAACAAATCAGAAAAAAAATTCTTTTGTTATTTTATATTTCTGTATAGAATAGACATGTATACAAACATCAAAACATATTTAAAAAAAAATAAAAACCGTACACCAAAAACAATCCTTCCCAAAATGCCTACCCCATAGTGGTCTCTTACATAGGGTATGATTGTTTTTGACTATGGTCTCTTACATGGTGTATGCTTGTTTTTGACTATGGTCTCTTACACGGCGTCGAATTGTTTTTCACTATGGTCTCTTACATGGGGTAGGATTGTTTCTGGTGTACAGTTTTTCATTTATTTATATACTCTGATGTTGTGCTCTGCTGTTGTACGTGTCTACTATAGTCTCTTACATGGGGTAGGAATTTTGGTGTACAGTTTTGCAATTATTTGATATGTTTTGATATTTGTGTACAAGTCTAGACAAAAACAAACAATCAGATTTTTTGATTTTTTATAGATCTTTTTGTTTTTAAAGATTTGTTTAGGTCCAAACGCGTTCCTTCAACCCTTGTTTCAATACCGTTCTTCTAGTTACAATTGATTGCAAATCGGGTCCTGATATGGTCTGGGATGTCGTGTTCTAAGGTGGATGTAATATATCGGCATGGAATGTCTTCGATTCCTAGCACACATTCTCTAATTCATAAAAAGCGGAGTATACATCTGTCATGATGCTATGCATAACGTTTACGCAATAACTTTCACGCACAGTAATTAATCACAGGTCGGATTACCGCGCGGCAAATTGTTTTTTTTTTTGTTTTTTTTTTCAGCAATTATAGCCCATTTATTCAGAAAGTAATTCTCATTTTACAGCAGAAGTATATAAACAATAATAATCAAATAAACAATAAATAATTAACATATACAATATCACTTTCACTCATCACTTTCATTCTACAGGTACATTTGATATATTTTTGGCTAATAAAAGCATTCGACTGAAAAAGTGTTTTGGACTTGACTGTGTGCATTCTCAATTGTTAATTATTTTCGATACATATTATTCTATTGTTTATAATTAAAATCCAGTCAACTGGTAGGGCCTAGATTGGTCAATATTCAGCATTTTTTAATATGTGATAGAGAGCTGTACCAAGTCATGGATTTGGATTGTTCAGAAGGTTGTTCAGAGATACATACACAGGTTGTTTGGAAAAGGAGTGATGTATGAATTAGAACTTGTTAGAGCGACTCACAAATTCAAGTTTTGATACCGAGTATATTATTATATTTATGCCATCTTCTTTCAAAAGACGACAATTTATTATTTTTAGTAGCAATATATTTAATAGCTTTAAAAGCACACTTCAGTCTGTTACTAAGAGCAATAACTGATAAAGGAGAATTTAGCTTTTTTGCTGAAAATATATAATATTTAATCTCTAAAATAATAAATAGCTCCTCTGGTGTAAGCTTTTCACCAATATTAAATATAAATAGTTCTTCTATAAAAGATATGTTTATGTCATGCCTTCGAAGCCATGACTGTACCTTTTGTAAAAAAGATTTAGTTATTGGGCACGTCCAAAGTAAATGAGTTATTGTTTCCTCCTGATCGCAGGTTGAGCATATTGGACTAGGGATGGCTTTTATAGTATATAAGTATTTTTTTGTTGGTAATATTCTATGATTAATTCTAGTTTGAAACCATTGAAGATTGGAACTATAATTATATTTGAAAGGTGACATGAATATATCTTTCCAAGTTTCTTCTGAGATATTATAAACTTGTTCCCATTTAGCAATTGCAGTTGGTTTTTCGTGATTATTATTAAGTATGTTATAAAAGTCCTTACAGCCTTTTTTTGCCTTAAGGTAAATATGAATATATGTTGGAAGTAAAGGGTTCTGTAGTTTTTTACTTCCTATATTTATTTTATTTTTTATTGCAAAAGATTTAATGGCTTTGATTATTCCATTGAATTCTACAAAGTTCGTTTTAATGTTATATTTATTTTTAAATTCTGTTTCTGTTAAGAGTTCACCTTCGTTAGAAACAATGTCATTTATAAAGTACACCCCCTTATCATTCCACATTTTTTTGTTAATTGGTAATCCTCCTATTTTTATATCTTTGTTATGAAATATAGGTATTTGAAGAAGTTCTTCTATAGATTTAATTTTATTTAACTCCAATAACGAGTTATGAGATGACAAGACATCAATCCAAAAGGTGTTGCTTATTTTTGTAATAATGTGTTCGGTAAAAGAACTTCCGTAGTTTATTAAGTTTTCTAAGCTTATGTCTTTATCTATTATTTTAGTCCAGTTTCCATCATTACAAAGTAATCTTCGAATCCATGTTGCTTTCAATGATTTAATAAAAGCTTTAGTATTGATCATTTTCAGTCCTCCTTCAAAATACTGTTTAATGATAACAGTTTGTTTTATTTTTGCTGTTCCTTCCCATATGCGCGGCAAATTGTTGACTAATAATGTATACACTATATAAGATGGACAAGTAAATACTTCCAAGTCAGTTGAGTTCTCTCGACTACACACTGAAAATCAATTAAACCCTTGGTGAAATTGAAATCAGTTATACAAGCAATTCAAACGGTAACCAAACTCGTATTTGCTTGCGAATAAAAAGTATATTAAAGCGGTACCCAAACACGCAATATACTCAAAGCAAAATTAAAGCTGTAACCAAACACGCATTTGCTTAAAATATAAGTCAGAAACTTGTTTTTGACTTTTTAAAAGTATAGTACGCGGGAAACAGACTCGCATTATACTGACAATATTCACTTCGGGTGAATGTTATGCTGTTGAAAACTCCCACGCTACAGTAGGGCGAATATTGGAGATTGACCGCAGTAATCGAATTGTAGTGACAATACATTGAGTATATGAAGAAAGTGGCTCTATTACATAAAAAGACAACTACACATCGCACAACTATGCCAAGGTGCAATAAATACAATAAATGTAATAAATAGCTCAGTACACCTGACAATACATGTCTACAACACGTAGCTACTAACAAACTACACTATACTGTGTTGTATATTGGGTGACTGAAATAGCTTTCAGTTGCAATTAACATGAATCGATTACTGAATGTCAACTTCTAAATATTCTGATATAAACAAATATTGGAAATTACTGCATATGTATACATTTTAACATTGGAGTGTGTGTTAGTGTAGTTCTGAGGTTTATAGTCCCTAAATAGACAAAAATAATATAAAGGCCACGGTAACAACCGAGACCACATATTTGATTACACAAAAATATACAATTTAAATTGCGCAATAGTGCGTATACGTGTATTTAGGCTATAACGCCTATACTGAAACACAACGGTGCTTCTTTATAGCAGCTGACGAAGGAATTTTTATTCCGAAATATCTTTTGCATACAGGATATTGTTTTCCTGGTAAAGTAAACACTGTTGTAAGTCTAGGTTAAAATACTCAGTGAGAGATTTTAACACACACTCCGTGATCACAAATCACGGTGTAATTACGTTGTATAATTAATACGGATAGCTTACACAATAATCACATAATAACGAAGGTAGAACACTACACTTCAGTTATAGAGTAAGCTTGGTGTAGTTACAGCAATAACGATACACACAACACTCATCCTGATACATTTGACTGTAACATGAATATCAATAGAAAAACACTTGGGGTAAAACTCTCCAGGGAGAGTTCACTAACTGGGAAAGTGAACCGTCTGAGGTCAACTGGGCCGTCTACTATGTGCAGACCCTTGCAACCCCCCTCAACAAAATTTATTTAATTACAAATTATTTGATTTATTTCTTTCAAAAGTCACAATTTGCAAATGGCAAATGGCAATTGGCAAATAGCAAATGGCAATTAGCATGTCCCAACCCGTATTCCATAGTCGGGGAGACTTACTGTATTTTTCTGGTTTTTCGGTCTGCCCGTCACTTCCTTACTACATATTGTCACCGCAACTCCACCGGTTTCATAGGATTGCTTCCCTCTTGTTTTACTTATTCAGCGTGATCCGCAGATGGCAACATAATTTTGTTCCGACCTTTTTTAAAACAGAATATGGGACTTTTTCGACTTATTGTATATCAAGTGGGAACGTTGGTCACCGAAACTTCTGTTACAGTTGTCTACGGATTGTTTCGAAACTTAGTTGACTTCATTCATCATAACGCGCAGATTTGTACCTGGCATCATAATTTTGATCCGACAATTTCAGCAGAATTACGGGCCAGTTTCGTTTTAGATTTTCTGTACATTAATTGATGAACTTGGAACTTCGCCACAACTTAGATTTTCTATTTTCTATGAATGCCGTCTGAACTCCTCTTACAGTTTTTTTTTTACAGAATTCTTCCAAACTGTGTACACTTGTTCAACATCATACCGCCCCGTGAGGTTCACGGGTGCCCCCGTTAGGTCACGGGGCATATACTAGGGCCACTGCAGATCCCTTTGGAGGGGTAGGCAGAGGGGTAGAATCCCCCCAAATTCATGTTCATTTTATCATTTTTTGTTCATGTTCATTAAAGGTCTTCATCATGATCCCTGCATTGTTTCAGGTGCCATCTCGCTCACATCAAAAGAGCAGTGGCAGAAAAACAATAACGTGGCTCCAGCGTAAATGGAGTTTCTACGATAAGAATTTGCAGCAACTCTGCAGTTCATGGTGGAAAGGTTCTAGGCCCATTTTCCATATTTTATCTCGATGTACATGGAAGATGAGCCTGGCATGTTCATGCCTTTTAGGCGCCATATAACCTTTTCATGTGTTGTAGCGCCTTAAAACCCCAATTCAATTCAACATCATACCCACAAAGCACCGTTCCACTTCGCATTTTGACAACATTTTGTAATATCAAGTTAGTGTTATCAGTGAAGGTTATGACGTCATAATAAAGCTTAATAAATGTTTCCTAAGGACATTGGCGCTAACTTAATGAGTCTGTTAAAGGAGCTTAGCTAATACCAACTATTGCCTTCATTTTGGCGGCTTTGTAACCGGAGGCCCCGGGTTCAATTCTGCGTGGTGCCACTGAGTTTCGTCGGTGTGTTCTTTGGCAAGACACTTTCCCTTAGCCTCGTCCGTCGGATGGGGACGTAAACCGGGCGGTCCCGTGTATCGGTCTATCCTCCGAGCACGTTAAAGAACCTTAGGAATCTATTCGATAATAAGAACAGAACAGAACAGAACATATCTTTTATTTAACTTAGCTTGTACATACGTACAACGTTATATATACATACATACATTTTCATGCAGTCGAGTAATTTAGACAAAAGTACAATTGCTATGAGCAACATTAATATTAAATGACTGATATATGAGAATGAAAATACAAAAGAGCTAAACATTGTTTAATTAATCAAGATTGTATTCCTTACAGCTAAAGCTGTACTAATATATTTAGCTAACTTAATAACAATATTCTTATCCTGTGTCTGCATTAATTCTAAGAATGTAAACATACTAGGTATATTATAATAATATTTTTTAATATAAATTGTCCGGATTCTTGTGTAACAAGGACAAATCAAAATAAAATGGTATTCATCTTCCAAATCAATACTGTGGCAGCATTGACAATATCTTTCATTTCTAGGTATTCTATTACGAAAGTATCTACCGGTCTGTATTCTTAACGAATGTGCTGATAATCTGAATTTTGTCAAATATCAGGGAGTAACGTACTCCCTGCAAATATGGTCTGAGATTACATGGTAAAATATCAAGGTATGATTCATAATTAACATATATTTCTAATATTAATAATAATAAAGTGTTATTGTATAACAAAACATATCTTAGTAAATACTTTTGTAGAATATAATACGAAGTATTAATTTGCCATATCATTACCGCGACAATCACGTGTCATTTAGATCAAAGCCGCTTGGGGAATATAAAGTTCACAACTCTATCAAACAAGATGGATGGATGATGATGGATGGTCCTTTTAATGATAGTAACTCCGACATCAAACAACAGTTTACACAAGGCATATCTACATCCATTTTAACAGACTAAAAAAACCCACTAGATATCTTATTTTAGAACATCCTCGTTTGTCATTGACATACCATAATATGTGTATGTTTTTGATTGTTTAAATATGTATGAAACAAAAAAAAACGTAGTGATTATTTTGTTGTATTTGCACTGTTAATATCTGTCACGTGTGTGTATATTATAATTATCATATATTTGTAATGATGAAAAACTGTAGTAGTTTAAGTCAATAAAAGTGTCTGTCTGTCTGTCTGTCTGTCTGTCTGCTGTCTGTCTGCCTGCCTGCCTGCCTGCCTGCCTGTCTGTCTGTCTGTCTGTCTGTCTATCTATCTATCTATCTATCTATCTATCTATCTATCTATCATATTCATATCGTTAAGTATATAAAAACGCCATGTACTATGGAGATCTATTTCTCTCAAATGCATATATATTAACGTTTAAGATATTTTACAGTTTCAAAAAATCAAAAATATCCCGCCACTTAATATTCTATCAAAACAGCGTAATTAGAAGATAAAGTTCAAATTAATTTCTCAACAAACACACATACATACTCAGTAACGAAACATTATATCTAAATTGAATATTATTTCAAAACCAAGGAATGGGGTTGGGTGCATAGACATAAACAATTGTTATGTAATTATAACACGCATACATAGTCGGTTACGGAATAAATTACATTTAGATTTTAATAATATATTTGTTAATGCCAAGGAATATATTAGCGCGCGTGATATCTCATAGGCACATGTATTTATCATGATAGTATATGCCACAGGACCTGCGCTTTGAATAAAAGCATATTATATCATAAGCACATATATTTGTTATGATATATTGCTCAACATGAGTTATGCATAGTAATATTATAATATAGACACTTTGGATGTGTTCACAGTTAACAAAAAAGCACATATATAAACACAAACGGAATAAATTAAATTTGAATTTACATTATGTTTAATACCAAGAGGTGGGGTCGCATGCATAAAGACATATCTATCGCATCATAGACATATCTATAGTTATGCTTTTTTTTGCCACATGACCTATGCAGAGTTTTTTTACTGTGATACAAACACTTTGATTATGTTCACAGTTAACGGAATGAATCTCATATAAATTTACAATATGGTTAATACCAAGAAATTAAATCACGTGTATATTGCATCATAGACATATCTATCGTTATGATATTTTATGGCACATGACCTATTCACAGTTTTTATCGTAATACAGTTTTATTGTAAAACAAACACTTTAATTAAGTTCACAGTTAGCAAAAAACAAAAAACATATACATAATATTTTACGGAATAAATTAAATTTAAATTCACATTATGATTAATGCGTGATGCATCATAGACACGAATATATGTTATAGTATTACGTGCCACATGACCGACGCATTGTATCTTTATATATTATACCTCATTTGCACATTCCACTCTTTGTTTAATGTGACGTCATCCGGTCATAACTTACGTGTCAAAAAAACGACGGACGTGTGAAAAAAAACGACGTAAAAAAATATATCATGAAACGTATTCATTTCGCTTCGGTCCATATAACATTCTAGGTCTGACTGCCCCAGTCGACTGCCCAGTCCATAAACTTGCATATGGACCGAAGCACCATACATTATCTGTTAATTTTTTTTTTTTAATTTGCATCCTGGTTTTTCAATATGTGCCGGTCTGCATAATAAGTATGCGATAGACGCATTTAACTACATTTAATTTTAATATTAATCTTAAAAGTCCAAATAATATGACACAGGCTGAAAACCAAACCCACTCTTCGTTTAAAATCACGGAGTTAATTTTAATTGTCTTCAGGCGTTACATAAAACAATGTGTAATTGTAAATGTCATTTCCCGCCCTCGCGATGGACTGTGCAGACGTGGTTTTATATTCTGGAAGTTTAAATAAAACTAATTTGGAATATAAATAAAAAAGGTAGACAATAGTTTCTTATAAAGTAAAACAGATGTGATCTACGCTGATCACCACAGAAATGTTATTATTATTATTATTATTATTATTTTTAATATTATTATTATTTAAATTGCATCCATGTATATATAAAATATATCGGTATACCGACGTTCCAGTTCGCATTTTGACAACATTTTTTAACAAGTTACCGTTAGCAGTGAAGGTTATGACGTCATAATAAAGCTTTAAACTGCCATAAATGTTTCCTAAGGACATTGGCCTAACTTAATGAGTCGGACAAATAATTGTATACCTAAAGGAGCTTAGCTAATACCAGATAATGCCTTCATTTTTCAAAAATAGCCTTGAAAGTGTCACGGCCAAAATGTATTTAGGTTCTATTTTTAGTTGAGCGCTCAAATTCAATAGATTATTATTGTTTGAAAATAAACCATAAACATGACGTATAATTTATATTTATATTTTACTCGAATTACACCTTTATTTAATAATACAATCAGAGTCAAAAGTTAAATTTTTAAATGGTATTATATTGTCTATTGCATAACTGATACCTACTAACATACGATATACATATGACGATGGATAGACAGAAGACAGAGTTTACATTGGCTGTGAAGTAGTTGACTTCTAAGCGAAAGTAGAAAACAATTTGAGAGGTTAGCGGCACATAACATTGCGGCAATTGTTGGCTTTAGGGTCAATATACCTGTCGTATGAGACCTACGTAAGTGGGTCTTATATCATAAAAAAAGTGAATTGAATCCGAAATTTGTATGCAGAGTTACGACCCTTTTCCGATCAGATTGCCTACAAAGGACAACAATTGTCGCCAGAACTCCTTTTTCAGATTTTTGCAAATTGCCTTCAAACTTAACACAGGTCAAACATTGCGTGTAAATGTGCACTTGATAACATAATGTGTTATTCGACAATCTTTGGTCATAATAAAGCTTTAAACTGCCATAATGTTTCCTAAGGACATTGGCCTAACTTAATGAGTCTGACAAATAATTGTATACTTAAAGGAGCTTAGCTAATACCAACTATTGCCTTCATTTGGCGGATTTGTAACCGGACGCCCCGGGTTTAATCCTTCGTGGTGGATGGGGACGTAAACCGGGCGGTCCCGTGTATCGGTCTATCCTCCGAGCAAGTTAAAGAACCTTAGGAATCTATTCGATAATAAGAGTAGGGCACGGTTCCCGGATTCCTATGTATCCTTTCCCTCTCTCTGGAGCGGCTTTAAATAACCTATACTGTGTTGATGAGCCGTTAAACAACATTCAATTTAATTCAGTTCCTACATTTTTCTGTGAATTGCTTCCAAGCTGTGTACACTTCTTCAGCATCATGCGTAGTTGTGAACCTGGCAATATATGTTTGATATGACAACTTTTGTCCCTTTTACAACATAGATTTTCTATCTGCTATACGTAATTATTGCCTACAACGTATGACAATAGTTGTCGCAGGAACTCCTCCGACAGCTTTTTACCGATTGCCTCCAAAAATTGACACAGACCTTTGTCATCATGCCAGATGTGCTTCTAGCATATGTTACTTCTTATACAACACACTAATCTGTATACTGTTTGGCAAACAAATTCTTGCAGCGGGATTTTGTACGTGATTTACAGTATAACTCCATTTTAAAGTGTTTAATCCCTCTATTTAACTTTTGTTAAATAGACGGATCAAACAATTTACAATGGAGTTTTAAAAAATGATGACGTTTTCGTTTAGGAAAGACCTCAATCACTCCTTGCCAAAAAGGTTAAATATAAAACCAGGATAAGGATTAGGTTTCACTGTTAATCACCTGCTCGTTCATCGTCTTATATATTTATAATACATCCATTTCAACATTTGCAAGATTAATTATATTACCTGTATTTTTAGTTTTGCTATATATAATACTGGAAGGAAGGACCGCGCTTGCGAGAAAGGTAGGCCTTTTTGGCATTATTTATTTATTATTTATATATCGATAGCGGTGCACTTTTTTTTTTCTAAAACTGGTCGACGAATCCGTTTTCTTTTCATGGGATTCCTGTATGCAGTTTGGTGAGTTTTTTTACGCAGAAAGGAGTGAGACAGGTGTTGTCTGTTCGCCGCGATGATTCAGCGGGACAGTAGACACCCGGGGTATATGCTACAGCTGTACTATCAATGTCATCTCTCCTGCAAGCAGGGCTGGCATGCTAACGTTGTTATGTCATATCCAAAAGACATGCTATACGAGCTTTAATTCTGACAGCTAACAATCCCAGATATACAGTTTATAATTTAGCTGCAGTGGTCGAATGGTTAATGACTTTCCTCCCATGCCCCCGCGCGTCGAATGCCGGTGGGTTTACGTTTCGGATGTTTTCAAACGTATTTGAGCAATACTTCATTTGCTCAAGGCACTGTACGTGAAAGTATGTCATCCTTCCGTTCGGATAGGATGGCAAATCTGCATGTCGGAGAGCAATATACATTACTCACGTTAATCTCAATCTCCCTGAAATTCTGGGAGGTGGGTGGGGGCGGAGGAGGAAAGTGTGTGTGAGGGGCGGGGGAGGTGTCTAATAACAGGATAACAGCAAACTAAATTTGATGATAAAATATAACAATGGATTGAACATACTAAAAAAAAAAGACAGTACCTAACACTAAATAAATATTCTCAATAACAGATAACAAAAAATACATTTTACCAATAACAGTTAATATAATTTCACAATATTACTTTTGTCTATAACAGATATAACCCCCTAGTCCCACCCACTAGCCCCACCCTCTCCGCTCTTCTGTGTTTAAGTCAGACGGTCATAATCATCCGTAACATTTTCGTGGAAGCGGGCTAATTAGAACTAATTACTTGTTTTTATTTTTATCGCATATGCGTATATAGTAACAGATGGGTCCGGGATGCAGAACAATTCCCTCCACCCTACTCCCACCCACGTATATCTGGCCTGGCCAAGTGGATAACATGGTGAACTTGAACACGGCGGACCGAGTTCAAGCTGATCGGGTGCCACTGGTTTCGTCGGTGTGTTCTTTCCATAAGCGCGTCCGTCGGATGGAGATGTCCGTATATCGGTCTGTCCTCCATACTGGACTGAAGGCGATCTGAAAGAGTGATTGGTGTCACTCCAAATACAACTGAATACTTACTCCCTGGTTTCATACGAAATGTGCATATAGATGTATTACATAAATTTTCCACCAAGGTACAGGAGAGCATATACAAATAATTAAATTATAGCATATAATACAATTTCAAAATTTAACATAAACAAAAGTCAACATATATTTACATATATAGGACAAAAACAAATACTTCAAGTCATGGATGTGTATGTAGGTCTATGATCTAGTACATGTCGCATTACCGAATATTTTCGGCTGTGTTTGTTACTATTAATGTCATAAACATTAATTTAAATGACAATTATATTGCAAACACGTGTACATATGACCCTGTTCGATCACAAACAAGAATGTATAAGAACCTTAAGCGTCATATCACACAGGCCCACTCAGCCATCTTTGATCCAAAAAATCCAAAATCGATGAGATATGGTCAAGTGAATTTTTCATGGCAGATATTGTGCGCTTTATATTCGAAAAGTTTTAAATGTTTCCTAAGGACATTGGCCTAACTTAATGAGTCTGACAAATAATTGTATACCTAAAGGAGCTTAGCTAATACCAGCTATTGCCTTCATTTTTCAAAAATAGCCTTGATAGTGTCACAGCCAAACTGTAATTAGGTTCTATTTTTAGCTGAGCGCTCAAATTCAATAGATTATTATTGTTTCAAGATAAACCATAAACATGACGTATAATTTATATTTATATTTTACTCGAATTACACCTTTATTTAATAATTCAATCAGAGTCAAAAGTTAAATTTTTAAATGGTATTATATTGTCTATTGCATAACTAACATACGATATACATATGACGATGGATATACAGAAGACATAGTTTACATTGGCTGTGAAGTAGTTGACTTCTAAGCGAAAGTAGAAAACAATTTGAGAGGCTAGCGGTACATAACATTGCGGCAATTGTTGGCTTGAGGGTCAATACACCTGTCGTATGAGACCTACGTAAGTGGGTCTTATATCATAAAAAAAGTGAATTAAATCAGAAATTTGTATGCAGAGTTACGACCCTTTTCCGATCAGATTGCCTACAAAGGATACCAATTGTGCCTGAACTCCTTTTTTAGATTTTTGCAAATTGCCTTCAAACTTAACACAGGTCTTAAACATTGCGTGTAAATGTGCACTTGATATGTTGGATGGGGACGTGAACCGGGCGGTCCCGTGTATCGGTTTATCCTCCGATCACGTTAAAGAATCATAGGAATCTATTCGATAATAAGAATAGGGCACGGTTCCCGGATTCCTATGTATCCTTTCCCTCTCTCTGGGGCGGCTCTAAATAACCTATACTGTGTTGATGAACCGTTAAACAACATTCAATTTAATTCCTACATGTTTCTGTGAATTGCTTCCAAACTGTGTACACTTCTTCAGCATCATGCGTAGTTGTGAACCTGGCAATATATGTTTGATCTGACAACTTTTGACCCTTTTACAATATAGATTTTCTATTTGCTATACGTAATTATTGCCTACAACGTATGACCATAGTTGTCGCATGAACTCCTCCGACAGCTTTTTACCGATTGATTGCCTCCAAAAATTGACACAGACCTTTGTCATCATGTCAGATGTGCTTCTAGCATATATTTTCGTAGAATAACAAGAAAATCGATGGATGTCCCCGAAATGACAACTATCTACACCTTGTCATATGGCATTACATCACCCAGCAGTTTCCAATTTGCAGTTCCATGAGTAGTTTTGTTTTTGACTTATGCTTCGGACAAGAATTACAAGTATACAAGTACAAAGGGCAATAACTCTAATTTAATGAAGATTGTAGATGTCTGCACAACCTCTCATTCCCCTCTATCATTGTGTGACGTTTCATTGCAGTCCCATCAGTAGTTTTAAAGTTATGCTCAGGACAAACATTCTACGTATACAATTACAAAGTGCAATAACTCTAATTTGTATGATGACAGAGTTACGATTCTTGCACTCTACATTTCAGCTCATTTCCCTCTTTCATTGTGTGAAGTTTTATACACCGGAACACGGTTTAGCGGCCATATTGACCTACTTCTGTTTGGCGAGTAAACAAAGCGTCACGTGTTCATTTATACATGGTAAAATAGTGCAAAGCGTCGGTAATAAATAACAGCAAGACGATCTTTGAATGATATAAAACACTCGTTGTTGATTGTTTTTCTACAGTTTGATAAAGGTTCTTTCATATCATTGGTAATAATTTACAACTTTCATTCAAAATAAAGATTTTTATGCCATCTTTACGAAATAAATATACATGTGGGTGGAGCACCCATTCATGTATTTTTGCACTGTCGCACGACGTATGTTCGTCCGATACAAACATGTGGAGTGTCCGCTGTCTCCATTCCATAACTAAAACATGTATGGAGGGATTTTGAAAATAACTGGCCCAAATATCCACCTCATCGATCCACACATGCCCCCACCCTCCCCCCAATTTCCAGAGAGAGAGACAGAAAGAGAGCAGGGGTCATTCTAGTGTGTTAAAATACCCGTTTAATGCTCTTTTGAAATTTTTCGTATTGGCGAGCATCTGCAGTTACATAGAACGTCAGAATAATAAAAAAAAAACTGCATAGGAGCCAATTTAATAGGCTAGGGTCATTCAATAGGGCGAAAAAGGTTCCGAATTTCGCTCTGTTTTAGCCCAAGGGAGACTCCTAAACCTAAAATAATATTTTGACTGACCATTGTACTATATGCTATACTGATGTAATAGGACTCAGTTGGGGGTATGTAAATATATAGGTTTATAAGTGCGTTACTACTGTCTCGCCGCAGAGCTAGCGTTTATGGCAAAATCGGTAGAGCGTCCGCTTCATATGCAAGGGGTCCCAAGTTCAAACTCTCTGTGCCTAAATATTTGTGTATTTTTTTCCGTTCCGATTACATTGGTGGAGAATCCGGGTAGGCATTGTACAAGGTTCTGCCCAGATGCCTATATCATTGTATATGTGTTGTGTGATATTTGATGCTTGAAACCTTCAAATATCAAAAAGAAAAAGGTTGGAGGCATGTAATAGGACTCGGTTGTGGGGTATCCCTTACCAAAAATATAGGCTTCTTGCGACTATTTGCTGCAACTCTGCGGCAAACATTGCTGCAAAGCTGCCGCAGACAAGTTGCGGTACACTTTTACCATGCAAATGAGGTCTGCGGCAAAGTTGCAGCGAACAAATATGCAAATGAAGTTCTGGCGATGTTCACCGCAACTTTGCCGCAGACCTCATTTGCATGATAAAAGTGTGCGGCAACTTTGCAGCAAACTTCATTTGCATAACGCTTTTAGCTGTAATCTTCTGGCGATGTTTTGGCGATGTTTGCTGCAACTTTGCCGCAGACCTCATTTACATAGTAAAAGTGTGCGGCAACTTTGCAGCAAACTTCATTTGCATAAAATGTTTCTCTGCACTGTTCTGGCGATGCTTGTGGTTGTGTTTGCCAACACATCGTGACAAATTTTTTCAAAATAAATAATGGACTGAAATTATGAAATGGAACAATGGTGCTGCGTTTAAAAAAACTATATATTTATCTCAAAAACAAGATTGTTTTCACTATTTAACGATTTAAATAAATCGACACTTATTAAATGCTCTAGATTTAAAGTATATCCTTACGATTTGGATTATTATATCCTCACGATTTAAATATATGATTTTATCCATACGATTAATCATTTAACTAAATGGTTTTGATTTAATTATCCGTTTGTGATCTAAATAAATCGACCTTAGTTATAGTATAAATGTGCAACAATTTAATCAAATTCACTATAATTAAATAAATCGACACAATTTAGATAAATTAACACCATTTAAACAAATCAAAATGAATACATGTAGTGACAGCATATTCCAACATATTCCAACTTGTTCTATATAGAGTGCCGTGTGTAACAAAACTATTTAGCTCAAAAACACAGGGCTCAATCTAGGCCAGGAAATTAGTGATTTTAGGGAGAAGTGGAGAGAATTTAGGGAGACTTCATGCGACGTGTATACGTAGACAACGGTTGAATAGTCATCACCATGTATATTGCAATGAAGTGAATACAGTGTAATGCACACTAATTCTTTTTACTCTATAATATGAGCTTGAAATATTGATGCAAATTTCTATGATAATGGATTTATTACTATACTGTACCTTGAGCTAAATAGTTTTGTTACACACGGCACTCTATATAGAACAAGTTGGAATATGTTGGAATATGCTGTCACTACATGTATTCATTTTGAACAAAACTGACTAAAATAAATATGATCTTATCATGAAATTGGGTGTTGAGATGAATATTATACAAAATTCATACTGTAAATTAAACTTCTAATCCCTAACTTACAAAGATGACAAAGCAATACAATAAAAACCTATCCTGACTTGTGTAAAAAGCAAATCCTCATTTTCATAGAAATGTCAAAACTCCTAACTTTCATTTCCACATTACTGTCATGTACATAGAAATGTCAAGTGTTGTCTCTTACTCTCTTTCCACATTACTCCCATCGGGTGCTGTCATTTCTGCATTTGTATAATACTCCCATTTTCATGGAGGTGTCGAGTGCTGTCATTTCTGCAATACTCTCATTTTCATGGAGATGTCGAGCGCAGTCATTTCTGCATTACTCCCATTTTCATGGAGATGTCGAGCGCAGTCATTTCTGCATTACTCCCATTTTCACAGATGTCGAGCGCAGTCATTTCTGCATTACTCCCATTTTCACAGATGTCAAGCACAGTCATTTCTGCATTACTCCCATTTTCATGGAGATGTCGAGCGCAGTCATTTCTGCATTACTCCCATTTTCACAGAGATGTCGAGCACAGTCATTTCTGCATTACTCCCATTTTCACAGAGATGTCGAGCGTAGTCATTTCTGCATTACTCTCATTCTCATGGAGATGTCGAGTGCTGTCATTTCTGCATTACTCTCATTTTCATGGAGATGTCGAGCGCTGTCATTTCTGCATTACTCTCATTTTAATGGAGATGTCGAGCACTGTCATTTCTGCATAACTCTCATTTTATGGAGATGTCGAGTGCTGTCATTTCTGCATTACTGTCATTTTAATGGAGATGTCAAGCGCAGTCATTTCTGCATTACTCTCATTTTCATGGAGATGTCGAGCGCAGTCATTTCTGCATTACTCTCATTTTCATGGAGATGTCTAGCGCAGTCATTTCTGCATTACTCTCATTCTCATGGAGATGTCGAGCGCTGTCATTTCTGCATTACTCTCATTTTCATGGAGATGTCGACCGTTTTCATTTCTGCATTACTCCCATTATCATGGAGATGTCGAGCGCTGTCATTTCTACATTACTCCCATTATCATGGAGATGTCGAGCGCTGTCATTACTGCATTACTCTCATTTTATGGAGATGTCGAGCGCTGTCATTTTTGCATTACTGTCATTTTAATGGAGATGTCGAGCACTGTCATTTCTGCATAACTCTCATTTTATGGAGATGTCGAGCGCTGTCATTACTGCATTACTGTCATTTTAATGGAGATGTTGAGCAGTAACCTTGCAGCAAACCTTCTCATTTGGTAAGGGTATGTAAATAGATATGTTTATAAGCGCTTTACTACCGTCTCGCCACAGAGCTAGCTTTTATGGTGATATTGGTAGAGCGACCGCTTCACATGCAATTATTCTGAGTTCAAACCCGCTGATCGAGTGCCTAAATATTTTTATGTAATTTTTCATTGTAACTTTTCCGGTCCGATTACATTGTCGGAGAATCCGGGTAGGCATTGTATGAGGTTCTGCCCAGATGCCTAGATCTTTAGGGCGTTCCACCTTTCAGTGGAAAGACCTTTTGTTTTCGTTCGGTTTCTTCTCATCATTTTTCTTCTTTTTCTCGAGAGCACTTTTCATAGTAAGACTATTCGCCCGGACTCTAAATTGTACACAATGGTATAACTTGGACTGGAATAGTGTCGCGAAGCTTTTCGGGTCATGACGTCATCCAAGATGGCCACCAGTGACATCATCAGGCAAATCTTGTTGTATATGTTGTTGTTTATATGTGTTGTATGATATTTGAAGGTTTCAAATATCAAAATGAAAAAGGTTGGAGGTATGTAATAGGACTCAGATGGGGGTATGTAAATATATCGGTTTTGCTTTTATGGACAAATCGGTAGAGCATCCGCTTCACATGCAAGGAGTCCCCCGAGTTTGAACCCTCTGAGTGCCTAAATATTTATGTGTAGTTTTTTTGGTCCAATTACACTGACCCATATTTACATTACTTGTACATAAAAACTTCTCTAAATTTATTTAATCTGGTTTTAAGATCTTATATATATAATATGTTACTATAAGAATGAAATCTCTTTCTAGGGCTGCCACTTCTCCCTGTTGTTCCAGGAGGGAGGTCACTTCTCTCTATTTTTTTCAGTCCAGAATGACCCCTGGAGAGAGTTTAACCTAGAAGACAATTAACATACTTAGGTCAATATGTTTCAATATGTTTCAGTGTATACTTGATGGCTCTCAAAGGCTCAACTTCGCGTCACTGCTATGCACTTGGATGTGCAAATGGTGACTATAGGCTACAAAAGTGGCGACAAAGTCAGTGTAATAGTCACGGAGTATTACAAGTAGTATGTGAATGTCCACCACCATTTGAGTTGTTCACATTCCCCACTCAAAAGAGAGATCCTGAGGGTAGACAGCGATGGTTAAAGGCTTTGTCAAGGGCAGCCTCAGAACATACTTACCACTATCTGGAGCCAAAGAAAGATCACCGAGTATGCTCTGAACATTTTATTGATGGAAGACCAACAAAAGAGAATCCCGACCCTCAGCTTATGTTGGGACATTCGCTCAAGCGAAAAGAATCAGATGAGGAGAGCGGAAGGGGGCAGCGCTACTTGAAGCGATCAAAGAAAGCGTTTTATACCGCGACCAAGCTAGAAGCAACAGTTCCAGTGAATTTTGAGGAAGGAGAACAAGACAGTTCTATATTAGATGGCTTAACTACTTCTTTTTCTTCATTTATAGGATTCCAGTTTATTTTATGCATCTTGGTGTCATTACTTAGAAAATATAGAACATACAATCAACTACTGAAAAGGGAGAATGTGTTACTGAAAAATCAAGTTAAATTACTGCAACACAAACAACGTCTTTCTGAACCCTCTCTTTCCAGATCTTTACTAAAAACAAATTCTGACTGCCAATTTTACACCGGAATTGATACAATCTCCCTTTTCACGGATCTCCATGGTTTCATAGGGCCTTTTGTCAGAAGAAGATGGCGATGTTTTAAATGTATAAGTACTAAAGTCAGGAAATTTGTATCCAGTCCAAAAAAGTTTGGTCCTAAACGGAAACTTAAAAGTGAAGATGAATTTTTGCTTACACTCTTGTGGCTTCGACTGGGTTTGCTTAAAAAGGATTTAGCAAAGCGATTTAATATTTCCGAAAGTCTTTGTAGCCAAATTTTCAACAGTTGGCTCACTGCCATGTACAAAGTTTTGAAAAAAATGGTGTATTGGCCATCAAAGGAAGAAGTCATTGCAACTAAGCCGCACCGCTATAAACATCTTCCAGATTTACGCGCCATTATAGATTGCTCCGAAATATTCATCGAGACACCAAAGGACCTACGTTTACAAGCAGCAACATGGTCTGATTATAAGCACCACAACACAGGCAAATTTTTAGTAGCTGTTGCTCCAAATTCATCAATTACATTTTGTTCTAATGTTTTCAATGGCCGAGCATCTGATAAGTCTATTACCAATGCGTCTGGCTTTTTTGATAAATTAGAACCATACGATATGATACAGGCAGATAAGGGTTTTAACATTCAAGATGAGTGTGCAGCTAGGTTGGTACAGTTGCATATCCCACCTGGAAAGAGAGGTCAGGCTCAAATGTCAGCTGCTGCAAATACCAAAACAACCAGAATAGCTAACCTTAGAATCCTAGTAGAACAGGTGATCAGATGCATCAAGTGTTTTCGAATCATTAAGTATACAGTTCCAATTAGCCTGGTACCGTCTCTTGATAAAATCCTATCAGTAGTTTGCGCACTGTGTAATCTCAAGAAACCTATTTACAAAGAGTAATTTGTTTCTTGTTCAATAACAAGTCTATACTCAGGTGTCAACTATGTCAGTGGCCATGTCCACAGTAATATTGCAGATGATAACGATGTTGTCTACTATTAAAATATAACTTCTTTAAAGTGGAAACAAGCTTTATGATACTTGGCTGAATTGAATGTTGCTTAAAGCTACACAGGCATAATTTTAACTGGTAATAACTCATGAATGAGTCACGTGTGAAGTTTCAAATCTACAAACACCCCAAAAGTCGGTATATAAGCAGAAATCGATGCGTAAAATTTCACGTTTTTATTTAGCCTCTGTACATGTAACATCTATAAATATACGGCTTCAGAATATATGTGATAAAAAAAAAATTGTTTTCCGGAATGGGATTTGAACCACTGCATTGTACTTGTAAGTTCTGAAAGATGTACCCTAAACCACTAGACCACGGCTATTTATTGGTATGTTGTATCATTTTAAACACTAAATAGTCATTACGTAATAAGCACGCACACACAAACGTGTCAAGCGCTAAATAACAAGTCGAGATCTGGTTGTTTTGAGGCGAAGTATTAGTTTCATATTGATAACATACAGTATTACACAAGGCAATGTTAATATACATATGCGACAAGATGGACTACATATTTATTGATCCATTTTGTGTTGCATTCAAATAATGTTAAGTTTTTTGGTCTCATAATAAATGGTAGGTAGATATACTATTTTCTCAAGTAGCGTTATAGTTCAGTGCGTTATAGTTCAGTGGATAGAGCACAGGACTTGAAATCAGAAGGTCATGTGTTCGAGCGCCGAAAGAGGCTAACTTTTTTTAAAAAAAAAATTACTGTTACCGGTGTATATGTACGATGTGCACTGGTCGATGTATACAGTAAATGATTTCCTGCGCTATATTTGCTCGGTTAAATACCCGATCTCGACATGACCTCGTGAACATGCAGTTACAAATAAAGACATGCCTACAAAGAAGAAATCTATTGATATAGAGACTCTGTAGCTTTAACGGCTCATCAGCACATTATAGGTTATTTAGAGCAAGCCCATTATAGATCTAGAGCTGCCTCAGAGGGAGGGATACTAGGAACCTGCCCTACTCTTACTTAAAAATAGATTCCTATAGTTCTATAACCTGCTCGAAGGATAGACTCCAATACTAGTGTCCGACAGATGAGGCTAATGAGATATTTTACTTGATTTGCCTCTGTTGGTAAGTTTTACTTGCTATGAGTACATCATGAGTACATCATTAGAAATGTTCACTTGCACTTGAAACAAAGCCATTCAGAATCACCAGCAACAGACATCAAATCTCCCGACTTAGCACACCGTATGTGGTACCACATCTGGCATTTACTGCATTCAACACTTTCCTCGTGTTCATTTGCATGTTTGTCATCAACGTTGCCGCCACATTTGCCGCATAAATATACTTTAGGCAGCTTTGGCTTTGATAGAGGGCAAGATGTTTTTGAAAATGAAAATACTGTTTTTGTTTGGTCATAATTTGTATTTGATGAGTACGAGTGGTAGATGAGGAAATTGTCCAAGTCACATTCAGTATTTGATAGAGATCCATAAATAAGTTCCTTTGACAAATATTTCATCCAAAATTCTATAAGATTCTTTTGTACTTCTTCCCAAAACTCTTGATTAAAATATATTCTTTCAAGATGGTGGCCTTGTGCAGTATATACAAAAAAATCACAGTAACTAACATTGAGAATTGCCATTTGACCTTGAATTTGTGTATAATATAAAGATGACTTTGACAGTGTGTTTGAATCATTTTCTTCTACCAGATGTGTCCAGTTTGCTGAGCTTGGTGACTGATCCTTGATGGTCTCTGGACATTTAATTTCACATAAACCTTTTTCACAGCAGCTGCAAGAAACGAGTAAATCTGGTGAAGCTCCAAGAAAAGGATAAATCTTGTGCACATATAGTCCACAGTCTTCCGATTTCAATTTTCGGTGATTGGCTGACTGTAGCGAATGATATGCCCTTTTTGCATGTGGCTCCATGGATTTTCCGTGTTTGATGGCCAACGAAGTAGGTTGTGAAGAATAACCCATAAGAGATCTTATTAATGGGTTTGGATCATCAGATGGCTTTTTCTTTAAGGTTTTCATCCTTGTATAAACTCGGTGAAAATTACTGGCTGTTATTCTACCACATCTCTGCTTCACAAATTCTTCACTGTCTGACTGACCAATAGTTGCTGCCTGTAAATCAAGTACTTGTTCGTCAGACAAAACCATGGCATCAGCCAGTTCTGCAGCTGTATTTGGATGACCCAGATTGATGGCAACTTCTTTTGGGTTTGGTGGACATACAGGTGTTGGCTTAGATGGGAAAGGTATTTTATCGTTCAGCTGCAGAAAACAGGACTCGGGAGCATGTTTTCTTATAAGATCAGCCAAGTCCGCTTGTACTCTATCTTGGGAGACATATTCCTCTTGTCTTTTAGTGAGAGGACTAAAAACTGTTGCCAGTTGTCTTACTGATCTTGCATGACCACCATCATCTGAAATATAAAATGTAGCATTGATTTAATCTATAAGTAATATGAATAGCATAATATTTTGAGTATATGCGAAATCGCATACGAAAAAAATATGCTATAAATATGTTGTACCTTAGTCATTAAATGCCATGGTATAACCGCTGAATCTGTCATTTATAGAATGACTGAAATATACCGGCATTTATAGCACGGGTTAGGTTCAGACCTTCAGGTTTATGAAAATTATATCATAAGTAAGAAAAAAGGAAAATCATTAGAGCTACATGTATGGTACAAATAAATATAATATAAGATCAACTGTAAACAATCCGCTATAAACGTAATATTTGAAGAAAAACAAGAGGTCAATGACCTTGAAGCTCCACTGATAGGTTTTTGATAGCTAGATCAGTATTCCTGTGAAGTTTCATGAAAATCTGACAAGTTGTTTCAGAGGAGTAGTCGCTATAAGTTTGTACTATATAACTTACTATATATAAAGCCATGTTTAACGTCGAATCAAAATAATTTTCAACAAGGACCAAAATCATGTCTTGCTGATCATTTTAGAAAAAGTCCAATATCAATAACACTTATAGTTTTCAAGAAGTAGTCGCTACAAACTTGTTTTTTAAAAATCTATTTTTAGCCATGGTGGCCATCTTGGATTTCACATCAACATGAATTTTTGCTAGGATCATCGAGACTTCATGGGCAACATTTCTGTAAAGTTTCATGAAAATCCATCTAGTAGTTTCAGAAGAGTAGTCGCTACAAAAAAGTTTACGGACGGACACCACACCACGGCATAAGCTCTGCCGATCTCTGATCAGTCGAGCTAAAAATGCCAGTAACTCTGGTAATACAAGGTCAATTTTGGCACTGTATTGGACATCATAGGTAAATATCCTCTAAAGTTTCGAAGCAATGGCTTGTAAACTTTTGGGATGGACAGACACAAAAATATACAAATGTAAAAAATCTCACTTTGTTTGAAGTACTGATCTTTCTTCCAAACTTGCTCGCAAAGTTTTATTGGATTGGATGGCGCTTTCTCTGATGGAACATTCCAAACACATGTCTGTGATGTACTTGATGGTTTTGTCAGCCCAGTCCTAACTGCATACTCTACTCGAAAGAGGACAGCTGCAACATGATTGCAACATCCTTTCAATCTGCACATAAACAAACAACATACATGTGTAAGATCATTTTAAACCAAACTGTATCACTTTAGACAATTTTAAACCGAACTGTATCACTTTATCTCCTTTAAGCATAGTAAACTATTCTCTCATTTTGACATAGTAACAATTTCTCATGTTAACAAAGTAACATATTCTCTCTTTGTTAAAATAGTTACATATTCTCTTATGTTAACATATTGAGGGCCTCATGGAAGATAGACTTGTTTTGTTTCAAATAAGTTCTCTCGTTAAAGTCTTTAAATAAAGTATGTATTATTATTATTATTATCATTTTTAGCACAGTTAACGTAAACACTCTTATTCTGGCATAGTTGACAACACATGTGTATTAAATGAAATACATGCAAGCCCAATTAGGCATCATTGTACAATGAATATAATAAGACCCGTTTGATACAATCATGCATATGACTCGATTAAAAGCGTCAAAGCTGAGAGATGGAATATGTTATTTACCTGAATGCTTATTATCAGTTTTAACTTTAACCTTTAGTCATGACATATACAGTTTTTTTAAGTTGTTTGTTTGTATGGTGTTTTACGTCATTTTCAACACATGTAGGGTTTTATATGACTGTCGATTTTTTGTGGTGGAGGCAGACCAAGCACTTTTCCTGGGTAGGACCAGTACTGTACATCTCCCGCCATCCGTAAAAATTGCCACTTACAAGTAGAGCAGTTTTTATGTTGATTGTAGCCTTATATTTGCATTTAAGTTTAACCACACTTACCCTGCCGTACAAGTACAATATGCTGTGTAAATCTGTCCCCCTGGTTTGTTTGTGGTGTCTTTCTCCACGCATATCCAAGCCTCGTAGGGTGGGCAGCTGAATCGCATAGAAGGAGTGACTTTGGCTGCTAAGAAGGCGACAGAACTTTCATCATTTATGGGATGATAATTCACTTCCTTCACTAAACCACCGCTAAAGTACCTGTTAATTTTGTGTATATATATATATATATATATATAAACAAGTCATGAATATTTACTGGCATACAGATCCAACATTTCAAGTTTAGAGAGGCAAGCTGTATAAAATGTTTGAGAAAGATATATGGCCTGCTGCACAGCAAATGGACCAATTGCAAAAAGACACATGTACAAGCTGAATCCTGATCTGTTATTACTTATAATTTAAAGCAAATGTCTTGAAGTTGGAAGACATGATGTTTTAATAATGTGCTTCAAATTTTGTAAAAATCTGATAAATCACATTTCTATGACATTTTTAAAAGTCAATTTAAGCCATGATCTATTACATTTAAAGCAGATGCTTTATACTAACTGTATATAGATTTTTATAAGGAACATTGTGATATAATGCACATGAAAATTGTTCATAAAATAAGTTCTATGAAATAAAAGCAAGCAAGCATGAAAACATTGCTTGTTTGTCAATCTTAGTAATGAAAATGTGATTTTATGTAAGGTCCGTCCCCAATCCGATACATCACACAAAAATGTAATAACTTTTTTTTTGGACAAAAAATTGTCTTTTCTTGATTTCAGTATGTTATGATATGTATATACATCTTTCATAAAACATCAAAATTTTAGGGATATTCACACTTTTATTTTTTACCTTTGATGCTAACTGAATTGGCCCATTTACTGTGCAGCAGGCCATATCCTTGTTTAAACCATGATATTAAATGACAGGTTATTAAGACAGGCAGGCTTTACGATAAAAAAAATAGTTTATTTTAAAATAAGTTTTACTGAGCATTCTATGTTTTTATGTCAAGATTCGTTTATTTGGTGTTTTAAATCATTTTCAGCACATTTTAGGCTATATATACATGTATATGGCATTGATTTTTCGTGGTTGAGGCAGACCATTCCTTGAGTAGAACCAATAGTATATTCCTCCCGCAATCGACATATGCCCACTTACAAGTCGAACTCCCAGTGGGATTCGAACCCGTATAAACTATATGAATACATACTAACCTGTAAGCCTTTCCCTGTTTATATTCATTGCACAGTCTATGATACAACTCTGAAGGTGTTGTCATTTTCAAATATGCTGCAATATCATTGAAGTATAGGCTTGGCCAATTTACACGTCCTTTTTCATTTAACCAGCCATCCTTTAGAGTAAATGGATCTGGTAGAACAGTGGACCCCAAAATAAGTCTCGACTTGTAGTCGCTTAAATTGGCTCGTAAAGAGTGCTCTTCTGATGGATCCACGGCTGCATGGTCCTCCCAAGATATAAAAGCTCTACGAAATTATTGAAAAATTATCAAAATATATGTTTAGTTTAGTTTAAACTTATTCATTTTTCGTAACGAAAGCTCTATGAACTTATTTGAATCACTCTCGATGTCTTCCTGGGTAGAACCGGTACTAAGCAATGCAGATAAAGTGTCTTGCTCAGGGACACAACGCATATGGCAATGACGGGAATCGAACTCACGACTTTTGGATCATGGGTCCAACGCTCTACCACTAGACCACAGCGCTCCACAAAATATATGTTTCAACAATGCTCAGCTTTACATATTTGCATGTAATTTACACCAAAGTTAAACAAAATCATTTCTTTTCAATTATTGTATTCTGTTGCTGCTGCATATTAGTTTGTTTGATTTCAACTTGTATTAATCTTTTGCTGTGAAATAAATACTTCTATAGATGCTAAAAAGAAACTTAATAGATATTGCAAATATCCAGAAAGACTTTGATCAAATCAGGGAGTAATATTACTCCCTGATGAAATGTAATAGCATAAATATCTATAGTAATTACAATAATTGTTTAATTAATGTCAATGTCAGGATGTATAGTATATAACTTACATTGTTTAAATAAAAGAAGAGATGAAAGAGATACATGTAATATAAGAATTTAAAGCTGGATTAGTAAATTATAAGTAGTTGGGGGCCTGATATGGGATACAATTAGTAAACAGAAGTTCATTTTCTTGCTGATATGACTGTCTAAACCTCTTAACCTGGAACTTTGACTGAAAATATATTTTCAACTAGCAGTGACCATTGAAACTAGTTCAACATACTTGAAAGACAAATATATTGCTTTTAGACCTAAAAAAATAATTGTTTGTTTCCTATTTCTCCTATTTAATGCTTTAAATAAATAGGGTTGGTAGGTTTTTTTATTTTACTTTTTTTTATAGAGTATATAGTAGGACTGGCTTCTTGACTTTTACGGTTCTTTAACTCAAATTTAAATTTTAAAACTGTAGAGAATGGGGTAAACATTATGGTTGGTAGAGAAACGTACATATATAAAAGTGATATTATATAAGAAGTGTACTATGAATAGTGATTACATCTATTTAAGCAGAGGTACAACTTACTATAATGAGTTTATTAAGCAGAACCATCACCAATGCCCCTGGCCATATAAAGCAATATATAACTATAAATATCTGACAATTGTTACCTCTTAAACTGGAACTTTGACTGAAAAGAACATTGTATAACAGTAATAACATCTTTGTAGTATGTAATATGCAAAAGGAACTTTATATAGATTGTCATATATACTGATATCAATATAAATATGTATTTCCTTATCTGCACATGTATATGTTGTATAAATGAAATGATAGCCTATATTTTAATGTGTTAAATACAATGTATTTCAATTATATGGGTACTAAAAAGCTTTTGTCATTAATGCATTATTTTTTCCTTTCTACCTTGCCTTTATGACCTTATACCGGCCCACAGGAACTGTTAACTTTTAATATTTGCCTTCTATTATTATAATTTAATACCTCTCTCTCTCTCCCACCAATTCCCCCCCCCCCCCCCCCCGTTTACTTTTAATATTTGCCTTCTATTATTATAATTTAATACCTCTCTCTCTCTCTCCCACCAATCAACCCACCCCGCCCCCCGTTAACTTTTTATTTTTGCCTTCTATTTCTATTATTATAATTTAATACCCGTCTCTCTCTCTATATCCCTATTTCTGAGTGTGTGTGGTGATCATGATAATTTCTTCTTAATAATGACCTATTTTCCAGAGATCAACCATTACATATTTCTGATAATAGTTAAAATAAAACGAGATCCCTAACATCTTTTACTTTACCTTGCAGCTAGTTCAGTAAATGTTCCGTCAGTACTCTTCTTTCTCAAAGACAGAAATGTCTTTAAAGCTGGCATAGACCATAGACTAAACGCCTCTAACGTCATGTCATCCAGATTCACGCAAACATCTTCCTCAAACGGTGTGCGACCGCTTTTAGATCGCTTTTTTGCAGATTTTGAAAGTGGTTTCGCCATTATTATGTTTACTACATGTGTGTTTGTTTACTCGCCAGTCGGTCAAAGCCTCGCTTTAGGGTAACCTTTACCTTCGCACCGTTACTATATATAGCAAACCGTGCAGTCCCTCAGTAGTTTTGAAGTTACGTTCCAGACAAAATTTCTAAGTATACAATTAAAAAGGGCAATAACTCTAAATTTATGATGACAGAGTTACGGTTCTTGCATTCTGCACTTCCTCTTATTGCCCTCTATCATTGTGTTAAGTTTTATTACAGTCCCTTCATTAGTTTTAAAGTTATGCTCCGGACGAAAGTGGGACGGACGGAAGGACAAAGCGGGGACTATATGCTCTCCCAAACAATTTCGAAGAGCAAAAAACACACGTGTATGGCTTATCAATATACTTCCAGATGAACACTACTCGACAAAATATTTGTCACCTAAGAAGACGTGCGTGTTCTAGCGTCTTTGATAGTGGAAATGTAACATAAACTATAATAATTATTATGACCAAATTACGAGATCAGTTGTAGACACATTTAATGAATAAACATTGTTTAAACCAAATCATGTTGTATTAGGGTCGCACAATTGAATTCACCTAAAATGTGTATCAATTATATTAAAGGTACAATGGACAGCCCAGAGAAAGTAACGACGCATTCGAACGGTGATCAAGGGCACTACCCTCTCATCCCAACGAATTCAGTCCCCGACCACGATCAATCTGGGACCAAGGGAAAATATAAACTCAATGAACAGTGGACGATTGGTTGCGACGACGATCAAGGTAATTATCATGTATATGTTTTAAAATTCACGAACAATTACAGGAACATTACTGTCTGTGCCTGGTTGGTCTTTTGATTTGATTCGAATGGTGTTTAACGTCATTTTTAGCATATGTTAGGCCATATATGACGGTCGATTTGTTTGTGGTAGAGGCAAATTACCCCAATTTGTCCAGAGTAGAACCAGTACTGGTTGGTAACCAAATGAAATCCAATTTCCTGTGAAATATAAATATGTCCCCATGACTAGTATAACTACAATGCTTACCTTGACCGAACTTCATACACTGGTCGCCGATGGGGTTAGGAATTGTTCTGTGGTGTAAGACTCGGCGTTAATGTCACCTCGACCTGAACAAGGTCTCTGACCTTGCTGTCAGTTTGTGTAAGAAGGTCGTTATATAGTCGTTATAGTCAAGAAAAAATCAACTCTAACACGGATTTGTATTTTTGTTTACCTACATGAATTTATCCAATTTATGTTAAAGGTAAACTATATAAATTGAAGTGTTTACAACTCCCACTACTAAACAATAAATTATAAGATAGTAAGTGTTTATAAACCATATATTAAACCAGCACAGAGCAAACTCTACACGTTAGGGTAAATAGGTAAATACTTTTCGCTATGGTTTTCTACCCGGGAAAAGTGGGAGGTCTGCCTCCAAATTGAAATTGAAAATGACGTAAAACACCATACAAACAAACAAATTAAATAAAGATGATTCGGCTTTCAGTTATTATTAAATTATTACCATGCTATTATTCAAAGACTGAATAGCAATGCATATGTTTTTAGGAACTATAATTATCAACATGGTTTGCTTTCTGTAACCAGATTGGCCCTGAACCAACAACTATTTACACCATACATATATTTACTATTTACCCCATGCATATATATGTCTTAGATGTTATGTTTGTGTTATTTGTTTTAAACAATTTTTTTTTTAAAGAAGCGAACCTAGCGACCTAAATTCATTTCTACATACCATGCATGCCTGCCTGCCTACTGCTGTCGCTGACTCGTTTGTGTGTGTCTCCATATCAGTAACGACATGCGCAGAGGTCCTTTATTGCGACCCCATACGAGAACAGACATACGCAGTAGATTATGACGGGGTCCTTTATCTCGTCCCCATACCAGTACAGACATAGAGAATATTATGCCAGTGCCTTTTACTATCAAGTATATTAGGCGAGCCGAGCCGAGCCATTCTTCGCTTTCGAGCCGAGCCTAATAAACATGATAGTAAAAGGCACTGACATAATAATCTATTTATCATGTATCTATTTATCATTTAGATTATCCATATTTTCTGTATGAATTACTATTATTACCTATTTCTTGGAATGGTACGCTTATCGAGGACGTCGCCATGTTGTTGTTTTTTGTTTGTTTTTTGACGTCAGTCAAAGTTACGTGCATGACGTCAGATAACGTTACGTACAATAAACGCCGAGGGATTCCGCATTGATTTGCTTTATTGGCCAGTGCCTAATTAAAGCAAAATTTAATAGGTCACCCCTTTATTAGGCAGCAAAGTGCATATCTGCATGATAAATACGCATTGCTGTATGACGGCGTCCTTTATTGTGTCCCCATACTAGACATACGCAGTGTTGCATGACGGGGTCACTAACCAGAACAGACATACGCAGTCGTGTATGGCGGGGTCCTTTATTGCGTCCCCATACAGATATACGCAGTGCTGTATGACGGAATCCTTTATTGCATACCCATACCAGTACAGATGTACGCAGTGCTGTATGACGGGTCCTTTATTGCGTCCCCATACCAGTACAGATATACGCAGTGCTGTATGACGGGGTCCCTAATTGCGTCCCTATACCAGAACAGACATACGCATTATTACATACCTTACTATAAATAGTAACATATTTCAGTAAAAAAACAATGATTATCAGTCCTTTTTCGAAATCCATAATCCATAATGGCACACTGTGCCATTATGGATTATGGAAAATCGGCACAGTAACAACAGACTGTCCGCACGCGACATGACTTCAACGTCATCAAGCACCAAAAACGTCATAGGGAAGAGCTTAATATAGAGCGCAGGAGCGGACGTTGAAATCTCGACTGCAGTTTTCACAGCCCTGTTCCGTTGAAACGTCGAATAAATCATTATAGATCTAGTGACAGTCAAAGACGTGGTTTTTGGAAACAGGCAAGGCAGATGATTTTAAAGTAGGGCTAGTTTATTGATTTAACATAACGTTACGTAATTCATTTATTTGCAAAACAATTGTTTTCACCTTAAGACTACTTATATGCTTAAATCGTACCGTTTTGTCTCCATTTATAATAAGGTATGTAATAAAAAGGCAAATATACGGCCGTGGTGTGCCTTTTGTCGTAAATGGCACACCTAGTGCATGGCCCTCGGGCTAAAGCCCTCGGGCAATTAAGGCACTAGGTGTGCCATTATCGACAAAAGGCACACCACGGCCGTATATTAACCTTTAAGTAATGTATGACGGGGTCCTTTAATGCATCTCCATACCAGAACAGACATACGCAGTGGTGTATGGTGGGGTCCTTTATTGCGTCCCCATACCCAGTGCTGTATGACGGGGTCCTTTATTGCATCCCCATACCGGTACAAACATACGCAGTGGCGTATGACTGTTTCCTTTATTGAGTCCATATCAACGGAAACGTTGCTTTTGTTTGTTTGTATGGTGTTTTACGTCCTTTTCAAAACATGTTAGGTTATATTTGAAGTCGTTTTTTTTGTGGTGGAGGTAGACCACCCTGCTTTAGAAGCAGCAATGTACACATCACGTCATCCGTAAAAATCGACACTTCCCCACTTACAAGTCGAGCTCCCAGTGGGATTCGAACCCGTAGCGGTGAAGTCGAGACAGTTTACAACACATTTCGTCGTTAACATCGACTACGGTGTGGATGATAAATAGGATGGCTGTATAAGCAAACCACTGACAGTCTGTCTGTACAATTCAATGTTGTCTGGTGCCACAGATATGTCACAAATATGTTGACATGTTTTCAAATACTGAAATAGATGGACTCTATCGATGGCACACACATTTGTGTTTGACACGTTTGACATAACAACTAAGGGCGTTACTGAACATACAAACAAAATACCCGAGAAGACAGTTTGAAATCCCAAAATATGCATATGCAGACGCGTTCAGACTTGGATATTTTGTTTGCAATGGTGGGTCGCAATCAACATTTTTTGAATGAATGAATGAATGGTGTTTTACGGCACGTCGACACATAAATAGGTCATATTGTGCGCAAAAATTGATGAAAGATGAAAAAATAAAGTAGTTATTAAAATTAATGTAAATATATAAAAAATAAAAATATTTACAAATAAGGGAGAATATATATGGTAGTAATACAAACTATATAATATTATGTAAATCAACAAATGCCCGTAAACGAGTATATAAACAAGTACATATATATAAGAACACATTATACGGGCAAAGCTCGACCTGCCGAAGGCCCGACTATAGGTTACACGTATGTACATGTATGCATTGGAATGAATATGTTAAATACTCACTAACTAACGCTACTAATTTTCATTTTCGAAGTGCGTCAAACTTGAATTTTGTCTCCAAGATGGCAGACGACGCGGACGACGCCATTTTGAAACTTCCGGTCGCATTTTTGACCAGCTTCCTGTCTCACGGTGAAGTCACGCAGACGTGATTAACAGTTGAAAGCCAAAAGTAATTTACCGGCGTTCCATTGTTAACAGAAATAATTAATTTTGAAGAATGCTTACATTTTTATGAAGTACCCAGGAGTTTTCTATATGTTTTTCATTATTTCTAGGACTCTGAAGGCTTCAATTTTGAAGCGTCTGTGATAGGTGTAGATCGTACGTTTCGCACGTCGTAATCGGTATAGGTCGTAAGTTTCACACGTCGTAAAGAAAGTTTCCACAGCGCGTTAGCGTTCTCTACGACGTGCGACTATTACATGGGCCCTATTCTCCGCTATTTCTACGGAAAATACGAATTAAGTGACCTTGCTGTGCAATGTTTTCGTTTAATAAACAAACAAATTAACGCAGCTATGTTGCAAATTTCTTGTTAGCGTTTCTAAAATTCACATTCGCAAAACCTCGAGTGTGTGTGTGTATTTCTAAGGATTATAGTCCCTCCACCTACGACAGGCGACCTACCTGACGATTTTAGGCACAATGTCTGGACTTTTATCTGTGTGTTGTTGTGTGATGTGATGATATGTCTACTTGAAGCAGCGAACTCAATGGTTTCTGTATAGTGCTGCCACACTGGAATACTACGCCGTAGTAGACATGATACCCCCACCCGCCAGTCACATTATTCTGACACTGGTCAATCAGTCGCAGCACTACCCATTATTTGCTCGTCAGGCAAGGGTTACAAGTGACTACTCCATTTTTAAAGTCTTTGGTATATAACCTCGAGAAAAAACAAATGTGTACTTATAATAAAGGGAGACTTATCTCATGACTGTTTAAAAAGGACAGGTTCAAAACACGGCGAGATTTCCGGGTTCTCCATCGAATTTTAAAGGGGTTCTAAGTAGGTGAGGTTTACTGCAATGAAATACATGTTTGAGACGGAATGGGTCGAATTTCGACCCTTATAACAAAATATGATACCAGCAATTGTGATTAAGAAGAGTTTATTTCAGTTAGAAGAGTTTGAGTTTATTTCAGTTAGAAGAGTTTATTTTAGTATATAATTTATGATAGAACAAAATATGTGTTTCCAGTAAAAAAAATCCAACATAAAATCAGGAAAAGGCTAGACAAATTTACACATATGTTTACCTTAATCGCAAGTTAAAAACGTAACCATTATGTTTTAATATGACACAGGCACTGACTAGATAACGGCCAAAGTACTTTGATACAATGAATGATTAATTGTGTATGGAATGGATGGGGACTGGAGTAAGAATTTGATAATAACAGGTAACAATGATTAATTAAATATTCTCAATAACACTAAACAGATAACAAAAAATAAATTTCACTAATAACAGTTAAAGAGATGAAAAAAACTTGCCCCTCCCCCTCCTCAACACCACCAGAGCCTTTTACTAGGTCCAGGGCTTTTTTTCAAGGAAACTGGGAAAAGGCCTACGCCTGCTGAATTTGGGAAAAATAAACATGAGACTGTCCAAATTGGGAAAAAAATAGCGTGATTTTCGTTGTTTTGGGAAATGTTTTTTTAAGGGGAAATTTCATTAAAATGTAGTTTTAGGTAAAATATTGATTAGGTTTTAGAACTGGGTTATTTTAACATACAAACTATGTAAAGTATGTCACTTAATTACCAAAAAAAAAATGTATACATGTATTTATTTTTTAATGGGAATTTTTTATCCCAAAATTGGGAAAAAATAGAGTTTTTTGCAATTGGGAAGAGGCCGAATTTCGGCCCCTGTTAAATAGGTTAAAAAAGCCCTGATGTCTGGAAGGGGGCATTTTGGTCTAGAATGTGGGAAAGATCCATGACTGGGAAATGACATTTTCAGAGTTAAGTTTAAAATATGGGGAAAACTGCATGATTTTCGAAGTAATTTGGGTGGGGATGTGGCCTTACAGGGACCGCTGCGAAAAAGAGTTAAATGGCCTCGACTACCATCACTACCTATGAGTCTCATTCATTAAACATAGAAAAAACATCCTATGTATTTTGATGGGTATGTATGCCAACAAACAGAACCTTGATATATTTCAATTTTATGTATACACTTAATTCCGTTGGACATGCTAGAATAAATAATAAATATGTTGCTAGATTCTTTGAGATTATCTACAGTGGTTCGGTCAGAGAAGGCTCGGATTACAAACAAACATGTGTTCACCGTGACCGGACCATCTCCTTTAAAATGCTGCCGATATCTTTTATGAGAATAAAACGAGTCTATTTTTTCCGAAAACTGATCAGTTTGTTAGCCCCCGAAAATTGAAATACACTGACTCACACAAAAACTGCACCAGAAACGCTTGCGCATATTTTCTGTGTAAAGGAAAAGATCAAATAAAGTCTGCACTCAAATCTATCCGTATCTAATTGTTCTCGAGTTCAAAGTCTTATTACAGATACAAAATAAAACAAAAAGCTGACCTTCCTACCCACTACTTATTGTTACAGTAAACACGGGTATTATTTTATTAGGCCTTACAAATACATTTATTTACATATTTGTGTAAAGATCTATCTATAACTATTTCCTGACTTTAAGATCTGATCAAATTTATAGTTACTAACCCTTAAAATTGAGATGGGTAAAAAGTGTACATGCTATCAAATTGCTTTCCCCTTTATAAGGTAGTGCCTGTTTCATATTAGATATCTAGTTCAGGTTATAATAGCGTAAATGAGTCATCATTGCCCTTCCATAGTAAAGTTAGAATGTTGACAACCTGTTAAAAACTCAAACCTGGTTAGAATTCTGGGAAACTTACTTTATCATGCAAATAAACATGTCTGCTATTAAACATCAATAAGGAAATAGGGGGTTTAATACCTTCTAAGAAGCATTTCTTCAGTTGTATACTAACACCGGGTCAAAGGTCAAAGCTATTTTTTACCCCTTGCAATTTCGTACTTTCACTTCTGAATTTTATATCAAAAACTGTCAAAAACATGATGAGCTCCCTTTTCAAATATCAACAACATGTCCAGAATACAGTTACAGCCAAAGAATAACAGGAAATTGCACTAAAAAAAGGTTTTAAAGAACAAAAAAGATTAGCACTCTTTAATACAGAACTACTTGCGACTGCATCAGGCAAGCACATCCGGCTGATTTAGTGGAATTAAACCTTCATTGCAGAACTGATTAACTCTTACAACCTATTAAGTTCTTAAAACAATAAAACGCGAGAAATACACGCTCGGTTAAATTTAGTGTTCATAACGCTCTGTGTTTTAATCATGCTCCGTTAAATTCAGTGAAATTACACGCCGTGTTTTAAACATTAATTTCAGAGAAATCATTATTTATACACGCATAAATACTGCACACAAACAACTTTTATCTAAAGAGTTCATAAATGCACATAAAGTTTAAAGAAACATTTAATGTCAATACAATATGTCAGGATATTTGTTAAACACATAACTTCAATAATACTTCACAAAATAAAATTGTTCCCACTTCCAGAGCAATCACACATATATTCGCCGGTTTCTTTCCTTTGATATAATCTTGCCATATTTTGAAATCCTATTAACTCAAGATTGTGAAGTCATAGACGCACACATTTCAAGATTATGATATTCTTATAAATCTTATGTTTATCTGTGTGATGTGTATGTACTATTCGAGAACATTGTAGAAATGAGAGACGGGCTTAAATAACGTTCTCTTTTAAAATATTTTAGAATTTAAATGTCTGCTTTTTTCCATAAGAGGCATCAAAACGTTGTTTATTGTTATGATCTTTGTTTAATTGTATATGGTAAAGTTTGACCTGTGTATGTGTGTGTGTGTGTGTGTGTGTGGTTTTAAGGTTTATAGTCCTTCCACCATAAGACCGATAAGTTTTACCTTTATGGCATCTAATTGTTCGTTAAGATCGTGTTGTTTCCCTCGTAATACCTGCATGCAACTACGTATTTGTCATATTGATTTTTAATTGACATTTCAATAACGTCTATCTAAAGAACTTATAAAACCAGGACCTGATGGAGTGATACGGCGGAAACACAGTCATTATTATGCCGCGGATGTTTACTCAGTTGTATAATTTTGACGTATTTATAACTAGTCCGTTTTGAAGAGCTTTTAACTGCGTAGAGTTGACTAATATGTGTTAGCGGCAGTTGTGGCACATAACAGGTATTAATAATGGCTTTGCTATTTAAAGCAATAATACCACTTGACAAACATTCATCAAATCAGTGTTTACTTCGTCATTTACTTGTGACGTCAATGATGTAGTATATGAACTGACGGTACATTTTTAAATGTCGACGCTACTCTCGTGAAGATACTACCTTTTTTTCTGTTTTAATTCACACAAAACTTTACTGTCACCTTTTCCCGTTTTTTAAAGTCCACACTCAATGAAACATCAGTGTGTAAATGGCAAATTTACAATAAAGTTTTTTTTTATATATATCTGTTGATTAGTACAGGCTATTGTTATTTATATTAGGTTTTAGAACTTTTCCCCAATCCTTAAAAACACCCAGCAACTTAAGTCTAACGTCCTGCCTGCCTGGAATCACCCCGGTGCTTGCCGGAATAGAATACAACCACTGCAAACACACCGTCACATGCAGAGGGGTAGGATCCCCCATTCATATTCATTTTGTCATTTTTTGTTCGTGCTCATTAAAGGTCTTCATCATGACCCCTGCATTGTTTCAGGTGCCATCTCGCTCGCATCACTAAGTGCAGTGGCATAAAAACAATAAACGTGGCTCCAACGTAAACTGAGTGTCTACAATAGCTCTGCAGTTCAGGGTGAGAAGGTCCCAGGCCCATTCTTCATATTTTATCTCGATGTACATGGAGGATGAGCCTGGCATGTTCATGCCACATATCGACACTATTCTAAAATCAAATATTTAAAATGTAACCATTTAGAGCTAGGTTTTCTTGATCTTAAGATTACGTGATATAAAAATGTATCAAGAAAAAAAAAATCCCATCAGTAATTCGATATTTTTTATATCAAGAATTCGATTTACCATATACGCCGGCGTAAAAGAGTTGTTGCCCTTGATTATTGAAAAATAAGCTTATTTCAGCTTGTGAAAATTCTGATTTGTTCAAAACTTAGATTTTAAGGTTTATTTATTTAGGTCATGGCAAAAACAAAGTCAGCGCATGCATTAACGAGATGCTGCCTTTGACGTTTGTAAAATATGCACTTTTGGGTCCGTGAACTTTAGCATGGATAAACAAGTACTATGCAGATCTATGTCTTTAGTAATTTCGTCCATTTAGTTTAAGATATTATAGAATTAGACAATGCTATACAAATAGAGGATCTTACACGAGTGACTGTGTATTATTGATTTTAATAAACGAGTTTGATAAAATGATAGGATACGAGGCTCTTGCCGAGTATCCTATCTTTTTATCCAACGAGTTTATTAAAGTCAATAATACACAGCCACGATTCTGTTTATCACATAACACACCTACGACGTGATAGTTTCACTTTAATGTTGTCAATTTTCCTTTCACACGGCGGCAATTTGTTAACGTTACTAACATTCATTTTATGAAGTAAGATTTCAAATAATGATAAATAATTAAGGCGTCTGAACGTACCATATGATATAACATGCAAATAATTGGGATTAAATGTTTTACTGTCTACAAACACAGTGATTCGGTCCTCATTTGCATCTGTAATACACTAGTGTATTACGAGAAATGTATTGCACTCCCAGAAGCCATGTTATGTGATAAATAATTATTGATAATACATGCGAATGCTTGCACACGTACTGTAGTATTGTTTGTTTGCGTGAATGGCGTTTTACGTCATGTTTTGCACATGTTAAGTCATATATGACGGTCGAGGGTGTTTTTTTTGTGATAGACGAAGACCACCCCATTTCTCCTGGGTAAAACCAGTATTGTATATCTCCCGACATATTCTCACTTGACAAGTCGAGCTCCCAGTAGGATTCGAATGCACAACGGTGAGAGGACAGTTTTGGACGCAGCGTATTGACTCCCCCCCCCCCCCCCCCCCTCTCTCTCTCTCTCTCTCTCTCTCTCTCTCTCTCTCTCATGTTTGCTTGCCAGCTCGCTGTCTGTTTACTTCCCTATTTCTTTATTTATTACTTAGATCTACGATCGTCTGAATTAATAAATAAATACGTTCTTTCTTCCTTAACCTACCCCTTTAGATGACTTTATTTATTTATTATTATTATTATTATTATTATTAAATTATATATTACGAAATTTTCACCACGCGTCCTGCGTGACTCCTCCTTTCTCATACATCATGTATTTTGATCTGAGAAATAACAATTATTGTTGTTGTTGTTGTTGACTATCCTGGCCACACTCTTTCGCATCCGTTCTCTCGTGAAAACAACATCAACACAACACGCATTCTCTCTCGTGAAAGAATTACCTGTAATCGAACATAGCCATCAAATAATTTCGCAATAAACCGTTTGTCTTATGTTTGCAGACAATACTCGGTGATCAGGGTCACTTTCTTCCTTACAATGCGTGGGGAAATACTAATGGTACCTGTCTGATTACAAATATAAGGAGTGATGCGCTCCCAGGATTCTGCAGAGATTCCACATGGCGTATCCAATCGGAATTTTCTTTAAAAAAACGATATGATGCTATTGGATATTCTGAACAAATATTAATGCTGGGAATATGAAACCTGATAGTTTGACGATCGTGGTGGCAACATGTGAGATTATATTTGTGTTCGTGCTTATTATCACGTTTATGTTGTGATAATTTTTTAATTCTGAAACAGCGTGATTTAAATATTAGCATCCACCGCGTGTTAAATGCAAAATTACGGAACTGTGGGTGCAGGGTTCGGCCAAGGGAATACAGCCAAGGGTTGTAAAAGTAAGTACTGATATGCTATGTATGTAGTAATGAGGAATTCGGATTTTTCTCCTTTTTAAAACAAGAAAAGTATAACATATTCGTTTTATGTAGTCGATTTTTAATAATGGGTTAGTTTATGGAGGCTTTGTTCAAGTCACATGCCTGTAGTCGTCGATATGGAGATGAGTGAAGAATTAAAAGATACTGTATGAATACAGATAAGTTTTTATTTGGTCTTAGGTATACATTATTATACATGTTAAAGGGAACATATTCAAGTATTTTCAATTAAACGATTTACATCTGAGCTATTACAAAGGTAATTTCAGTGACCATGCTACAATATGATATAAAAGTCATATTAACTTAAATTTTACAAGTGATTATCATATGGGCCCTATTTATGTTCATGTTTTAGTTGATCCAGGCTCAAAACCGCTTCGGAGTTGCCGTTTTAAATGAATTACAAGAGATCTTATAAGAAATATTTAATTTCTTTAATTTTTACTCCATTATAAACGGGTGCCGAAACGTCTAGGGTAAAAATTAAAATAGATGCCGAAATGGTTTGAAGGCGAAACGTCTAGGTGCCGATTCGTCTAGGTCGTCGAAATGGTTTGGTGCCGAAACGACCTGAATCGATTTTGATCGCACAGATGCAAAAACTTGAGTTTGTCTGCATTTATTAAGGTTTACCACCACTAATCACATATAAGCCTTCGAGGTGTAGTCGAATGTAGTTCCTATAGTAAAAAGTAATCCCTCCTTTTTTGATGAAAACGGGCATTATAAGTAGGGGAAAACTAACTAACTAGGGTAACTGACAAGTTGATGACACTGCCGAGCTTTAACAGGCTTTTAGGCAAGTTAGCTACTTACTGATGTCGACATAATCATACAAATAAGTGGCTTTTTATGGAAGCTTTAATGTACCCCTCAGATGATGTGATGTTTATGACCATAAATAGAACGACATGTCACGATATATAATCCTATGTTGACATATTCTATGTTGATATACTACAATATTTCGAGACAGGACGACTTAATAAAAAGCGGCATAAGTTGAATATATTATTTGCACAACATCCACACAGCGACTTGATGACATAAAATGTGGCATGACGACTTAAATTATGTTGAGATCACGTTAAGTTGACTGAAATATTGCGTCACACATTCTTATCTGGACAAGATACATATGCCAACATACTCACTTCTGTAGCAAGAAAAGATGCAAGCACAGCCATAGTTGGATTCACGGCCCATCTACAAGCATGTGGAATATTAAACAAGAGGACCAAAATGGCACTGAATAGCTCCCCTGATTATCTTCGCAAAGATGAAAACTGTTTTAACAGGCTTATAATTCATAACAGAATGAGATCACGCAGTCGATGGTGCAATATCACAAATTACTGCACCCGCGTTAAGGTGTATATGGTGAGGATCTCAATGGTTTCCACGTTATGCCACAGATACTATGTCCCAAGGGGTGTGTACTATGTCAGAAGGTGTGGGGATGGACCCAGGGGCCAATGCTGGTGGAATGGTTGTATCCGTCTGTTCATGCTCAGTGAGTGTATATGTTATGCTCAAAATGAGAAGATGGTCAATTCAAAATTGCTCTTCACAAGGTAAGAACTTTTAAAACGCGCGACATTATCGGAATTCTCAAAATGCAAGGTTCAATTCCGGAATCGTCCGTGCGCACAGTAGGAATTAGCACACATTAGGGATATTTTGGTTCTAGTGGTTAATTGTAATACTGACGGCAAGGGCCTTCGTTAATAATGCTGGAAGAACTTGTGGCTCAAACATTTTGCTTGTATATAAAATCAAATCAATAACGTATGTTTAAATTGCAAGTATACGCGTGATGCAACGTGTGTTTATCTCCTCATTGTCTATATGATGTATATTAATATCCACTATTTATTAAGTATCATTCAAATATTCAAATGTCATTAATAGCAATACCATAAACTGGTAATTTGTTCTCAAATGGTCTGTGTAAATGATTGATTTAGTACATTTGGCAGACGACAGATGGTCTGAACAATAAGACAATTTGAAATGTAATATATGTGTATACCTTATCAGTATAATGCTTTAATAAATATGATTAAAACATGCAAATGCAATTAGTAGTAGTAGTTGTAGCTTTAACACTTGACGCATTTACAGAGCAATTGGCGTGTTTGTTATTTGACAATATGCCAGTATATATAAAGGTATTTGGCAACAAACAAGGGTCCCATGTTTGTATAGACATCATAGGAAAATCTCTAACATATATATGGAATGCTCAATTTGATCCGTTATTAGAAATATTATTGTCTGTGTCACGTTTTGTTTTTTATTTTTAGCCGGATTGAGTAGCAAATCCAGGCTTATGGTTTGGCGATTTCCGTCTATCTTCTGTCCGTCCGTCCGTCTGTATGTCCGTCTACGCGTTTTGACGTTTTGGTAAACGTTTTCGGTTAAAGTTTGTTTTTTCCTCATTCCTCAAAAGCGAATTGCCGAAAGCTTTGAAACGTGGCACACACGTTCACTTAAATTGGTGAATTCGCAATCCGGCGTTTGCACCACTGTGCTTCACTTGTTTATATTTTCTTAACCATATTGTATCTCCTTATTTCAGTAATATAAATCCGCACTTTATTGTTTGAGGGCTTCAGCTTGTTTTCTCAATAATTAAGTTCATGTTAATTATTTACCAAACCAAACTATGATTTTTTTTATGCATTTTATCTTTTATAACAGACGGATGAAACAATTAAGCATATGTAAATAGAATAAATAGATTTCAAAACACTATATTCCTTTTTCAAATCCAAACACAAATCGTACTTTGCGTAAAACATTCTCAAATTGCGCCGACACTTGGTGCATATTTTATATCGATTAACCCCTTGCGCAATTCCGAAATAGTTCTGCACAATTCCGGAATCGTTGGCATTTTAAGAACTTTTACTTTGCGCAGAGCAGTTCCGGAATCGTCCATATTCTCTCATTGCGTATAACATATATATATGGTTATATGGTGGGGAGCTCAACGGTTTCCAAGTTCCTCATTTCATTTGACTCTGTCAACGTCAAAGTAAGTAACTAAATTGTTTTCATGCATTATTTCAATCTTGCAACATCTAATTTGCAGATATTCTGAAACTTATATTTACACAAGAATAAATAAGTTTCAGGCAAACACATGCCAATTTAACAGGTTTTACCAAAATCTTGTAATTTGATATATGTGAGTGCAAAAGAACGATACCTCTGCGTGGAGATTGGTATGTCCTTTGCTTGACGTTCAGCTATTAAATGGTAGTTATATGTATGACGGTTTCGCCCGGTGTCAGTATCGTGTCATGGTATTTCAGTGTGGCGGGACTATAAAGTTGGGTATTGCCCTCACTGCTACAAGTAAGGTAACGCCGTGGTGTAATGGTTAGCATTGCGGCTTAGTAACCCAGGATCGCGCGTTCAATCCCAGCCAGGACCGAATTTGGGTTAATTATCGAAATATTTCAAAAGCATTTCCTACCTTACCAGTCCTTCGGATGAGACTTTAAACCGAGGTCTGCTCGCTAAAATGCTTAGTGCAAAATTAACGCTTATATACACACACACTGCTACAAGCAGACACCGTCGTGAGTTGACTGAAATACTGTTAAAAACGACGTTAATCCCAACCCTTCCCACTCCGCACACACATACATATTAATACACATTAATGCCCTTTTATCTAGAAATGGCAGCTTCGTAGGGAAGCTGGTTACGTTGATTATTTGTTTGCAGATTTCTATCTGATAGGTACACGAAGTCAAAGGCGAAAAGCTGAAGTCGAAGTTGCCCTCGACTTTGAGTTTACGCCTTCAACTTCGCGTCTACATGACACAGTTCTGAAAACTACCGATTGATGATCCCCGAAATGGATGCTTTGTTATGATTTTGTGCACTTAAATTTCACTTGTTGTCCTCCATCACTCAGTGAAGTTCTATTCCAGGCCCGTGTATTAGGCAGAAATTGATGACTTGGGCACATGCAAACAGGGTGTGCAAAATAGTTTGCCCTCTATTATTGTTTGACGTTTCAGTCCCTTAAGCAGTTTATCAAGTTATGCTCCAGACAAAGAATCAGGACAGTCAAAGCAGCGACTATACGCTCAAATATCATGGACACAACCAGCTTCCATAGCTTCGTCTATGACGCCAATTGCGTGGGAGATTTTTCATTGTTATGAAAGGTCTAAATGTATTCAATTACCGTATTCAATATTTGGAAATCAAACCTATTGTGAATTCCGGAAATTCCGGAAATAAACTTTGTCGTAACACACAGACCCCGCTACATATGGTAACACATAATACTTGTTCATAGATGCCACAGCTATAGTCTCAATCATCCATAATAACTAGCCATAATATAATGACAAAATATGTCCGCATACAGTTATCGAGTACAGAAGACCCTGTAACTTCGAGTAGCAGCTGTTCAGAAAACTGTTATTGAATTTACCATTACGGTGTAAATTTACCACCTTATCTAGTAATTGCGTGATTTGCGGTAATATGTATTATAATAGACGTTGTATTTATTTTCTGGTGTCATCTGCAAAGGAATCCCTGTCCGTCATGGGCATTCGTTTAGACGATAATAATACTCAATAATTTATATGAGCAGCTAATCAATAACTTTAAAGGACTGGAAGTCATGATAACATATAAACGGGTTCATTAGTTTAGCTTTGGCGACAATATCGTTATTTTGCAGGAAATCTAAATATTGAAGAATTGTCTTTGTGAAACTTCATAAAAAATCCAACAATCCGCATAGCACTCACAAGTTACTATTTCCTACATAAAAAGATCTCTGGTTGCTTTATGTCCATTGGGGGTAATATCCCTGTGGTTGCTTCATGGTTATTTGGGAACAGTGTCCCTGTGGATGCTTCATGTCTATTGGGCCCAATGTCCCTATGGTTGCTTTATGGCCATTTTGAGTGGGAGTGGGCGGGGTAATGTCCTTGTGGTTATTCATGTCCACTGAGAGCAATGACCCTGTGACTGCTTTATGTCCATTGGGAGTAACATCCCTCTGGTTGCTTCGTGGCCATTTGGGGACAATGTCCCTGTGGATGCTTCTTGTCTATTGGTGTCAATGTCCCTATGGTGGAGATTGCGGGGGTAATGTCCTTGCGGTTATTCATGCCCATTTAGGGAAACGTTCCTGTGATTGCTTCTTGTCCATTGAGGGCAATGCCGTGTGACTGCTTTATATTTATGTCCGTCCACGTGTGTGTGTTGTGTGTGTGTGTGTGTGGGGGGGGGGGGGGGGGGGGGCATCAGTGTCCCGTAGATTCATGTACACTGGGTTTAATTTCTATTTTGATGCTTCATGTAAAAGAGTTTTACCTTTGAAAGAAAATATAAAAAAGGAAAAAAAGGTAGCGGTATTTTAGTGTATATTGCCAGCAAAATTGCATATTCACGTCGTCATGACCTTGAATATATCGATATAGAATCCATTTGTATTGAGATAAATTATCAAAACATCAAACCGTTTTTATTAAATTTCGTATATAGACCCCCGGATGCAAAACAATCATGGATTGATCTGTTTGATCTGTCTCTTGATAAAATGGATTTTTTAAATTATGAAATGCATATTCTTGGGGATATAAACATAAATTACAGTTAAAATAAAAACTATGACAACTTTAAAAATACAAAATGGCACGATGTGATATTAAAATACGGATTAACTCAAAAAGTAAAAAATTCAACTAGAATAAACAAAACGAGTTCGTCCCTAATGGATCATATTTACATGCATTGTTGAAGTTAACGTGCCATATTACAGTATCAGTGATCATTATCCGGTGTGTTTTGCTCGCTCAGTAGGAAAAATTAAACACGGCCAAACTAATCATAAAACTATTACTTACAGAAGTTTTAAGAACTTCAATGGACATGACTTCCAATTGGATTTAATGAATGCGCCACTTGAGACCATAGAAACATTCAATAGCCCGAATGATTCATTACAGTTTCTTTATGGTATTATAAATAGTGTTTTATTGAAAAACGCACCGCAAAAAAGAAGAGAGAATTAAGCATGATATCCAGCCAGCATGGTTCAATGATGAAATAAAAGCTGCTATTTTCCAACGAAATAAACTTCACCGCGAAAAAAAATTCACCGAATTTAAAATAGTAAGAAATAAAATAGTAAGAAAGAAAACATAAAAAGAATTTTTTCAATGAAGCAATAAAAAGCAATAAGTCTCCAATTAAAAAGAATGTTTTCAATGAAGCAATAAAAAGCAATAAGTCTCCAAGCATTTTATGGAAGAATTTAAAAGTTATATATAATGAAGTTCACAACGATGCAAATTCTTTTTTATCAAACAAACTTCGGTAAAAAAACACAATTATTGAGGGTCAGAATAACATTTTAAATGCTCTAAATGAACATTTTACAAATATCTCAAATATTATTGACCAACCATCCTTGGTTGCTGAACACTTTTCAAATCTTCAGCAAACTCTAGATGATAAATTAAAACATGCAGTATTTGAAATTGATCATATAACTGCATATGAAGTAAAGAAAATTATAGATAATTTAAATCCAAATAAGTCAACAGGGTCAGATGGTATTGGTCTAAAAAAATTTAAATACTGTGGCGATTGTATCACACCAGCAATTGCCTTTTTCATTAATCAAAGTATTGATCAAGGAAAAAAAAATCCAGGTGCACTAAAAGAGGCGTGTGTCAAATCGATTTTTTAGAGTGGAGACAAAGAAGATCCAAATAATTATCGTCCAATTTCAATCTTACCGACCATATCCAAAGTCTTTGAAAGGCATATTGCATCTCAGTTACAATCCTATTTTATAAAATATGTTATCATTCATGATACACAATCAGGTTTTAGACAACAGCATTCGTGTCAAACGGCGTTCATTCATTTAATAGATTCATGGTTAAAGATGTGGATTTAGGAAAATATGTTAGTGCGTTTTTTTTAGATCTGAAGAAGGCATTCGATTTGGTAGACCACAATATACTTCTACATAAACTGCATTTGTATCATTGTTCAAATAAAACGGTCAAACTGTTTACATCGTACCTTTCAAACCGGACACAGTTCATGAAACATGGTACTTTCACTACAAACAAATTGTTAGTGACATCAGGCGTACCCCAGGGTTCGATCCTGGGACCGCTTCTATTTTAATGATATTGCTTATACAACTACCACAGGAAAGTTAGACCTGTACGCGGATGATTCTAAATGAAGCTGACCATGATATCCTTAAAGTAAATACCCGACTTCAGGCTAATTTGAAAGCAATAAATAGGTGGTGTGATGAAAATAATATGGCTCTACATCCCACTAAAACTAAATGTATGATTATAACTTCACATATTAAACACAAAGCACTAAATAACAACCATGTGCTATTACAATTAAACATTAATGATTCGCAAATAGAAAATGTTAACGTTCAAAAGATTTATGTTGATAATACGTTATCATGTAATGTACAGATATCAAAACTGAGTTCCAAAATTAATTCTAAAATTGCACTTTTAAAGAAAACTGTTTATTTCTTGACGGATGATATGAAGAAACTACTACAATGCTTACATTCTGTCGACCATTGACTATTGTTGCCCAATATTGGAACATGGGGAACCACATCAATAAGATAAATAAGCTACAAGTAAGAGTAGCGCGAATAATAATGCATAAATCTTACAAAACTAGGCCCATTTTCCATATTTTATCTCGATGTACATGGAAGATGAGCCTGGCATGTTCATGCCTGTTAGGCGCCATATAACCTCTTCATGTGTTGGTGCGCCTTAAAACCCAAATCAATTCAGATAGATATCGGTATCACATAGCTGTTCTAGTACACAAAGCGAAATATAATCTCGCTCCAAATTACATACGCAAATTATTAACCTTTTCCAGCAGTAACATATATAGCCTTCGATCTATTACAAACAGTGATTTAGTAACTCCCAGGCTACGTACAAATTATATGAAAAAATCCTTTGCATTTGTAAGTGCACAAGTATGGAATAGTGTGTCTGTACAGATTCGTTCATCATCGTCGTTACATTCATTTAGTGTTTGCCCTACTTTTTCCTCCAATCAGACGGTGGGGAATTTTAAAAAAAATGGCGAACTTATTCATGTACATTTCTAACGATCACCAATTTTAACCATTTAATCATTAAGTAATCGCTTACTAAATAGCACGCGCTTGTTTGGACACAAGGAGGCGGATTTAGTGGAAGCGCGAACGTGTTAAGAGGCGTGGGTTTGTAAAAGCGCGGGGAAAAAGTAGAGCAAACACTAAAGTCAGTTAGAGGCTAAGAAGTGAACATTTAACAATTAAGAAACCCCGGTCAGTCGCTGCGCTCCTTCCCTTATGTTTCTTAATTGTTAAAATTTCACTTCATAGCCTCTAACTAATACGTAATGTACATTTAACGATTAACTGTTCAGATAACAATATAACAAAGTAAACATATAACTTCATTTTGAGTAAGAATCCGCTTGTACTGTATTATTTCATGATCTTTAATATTGTTTCTAGAAAATTAACTAATGTAGTGTTTGTCGGTGTATATATGTATATTGTGTGTGTTTGTGTTTGCGTGCGTGCGTCGTGCGTGCGTGTATGAGTTTTTGAAGAAGGCCACATTGAAAATAAGATGTATATGATGTATATTATATAACTCTAAAGTGTTACCTTCTTTAAAAAAAGCCTTTATTATTATTATTATTATTATTATTATTATGTCTACTGGGGGAAATATCCCTACGGTTGTTTCATGCCAACTTGTGGCGACGTCCATCTGATTCCTATATGCATATTGCGGGCAGTATCACTGTGATTGCTTGATAGCAATTAAAGGCAATTTGTTATACTGCAAAGAAAATTCTCGGCATTTTATTGGTCAATGGGCCATAAACATGGGTCCATGTCAACGTCTCTCGACGTGAACATAGGATAATTTCCCCCTAGGTACCCCATACATGCAATACACAAAAACAAAATGTCGACAAGAACGTTGTCGATTCGTTTTGGAAACCGCCGATTGTTTCCTTTCTATTGCTTTTCTGCGCTTTCCATTGTTGTGTGTGACGTCACGAAAATAAACGTCTAGTTAGGGGCACGTTACGGGGAAATAGGCGCAATAAAAATGAAAACGTGTTTTTGGCTGTTTTTTTCTTCTTAAATAAATGGTAACAACTTTGAAGTATGACAAATTCGTTATTAGGATTCTTGACAGGGGACATGGGCTCACATTTCCTGCCTGGAAATTATATTCACCCGAGCCGAACATGGGCTCACATTCCCTGCCTGGGAAGTAGGCCTATATTCCCCCGAGCCGAACGGCTCGGGTGAATATAAATTCCAGGCAGGGAATGTGAGCCCATGTCCCCTGTCAAGAATCCTAATAACTAATAATGTCTGTGGTTGCTTCATGATCATTATGAACAATGTTCCTGTGACTGCTTTATGTCCACTGGGGGATCCCTGTCAGATTGATTCATGTCCACTGCGGGGCAATATCCATATGGTTGTTTCGTCCACTAGTGGCGACGCCCCTGTGACTGCTGCATCCACTGAGGGCAGCATCACTGTGATTGCTTCATGTCCAATGGGGGCAATGTTCCTGTGGATGCTTCATCTCCACTTGGGGCAATATCCCTGTGGTTGCTTCGTGTCCACCGGTGGCAATATCCATGTGATTGCTTCATGTCCATCGAGGGGGTAGTATTCCTGTGGTTGCTTCGTGTCCACCGGGGGCAATATCCATGTGATTGCTTCGTGTCCACCAGGGGGCAATATTTCTGTGATTGCTTCGTGTCCACCGGGGGCAATATCCATGTGATTGCTTCGTGTCCACCGGGGGCAGTGAAACATGCCCACTCTGTGTTGTGGGTGGGGATGGAAGCGGTGGTGGGAGGAGGCAATGTCCCTGTGATTGCGTCCTTATTAATCATCGATATCAATGTCCATGTCGTTTCTTCATGCCCATTTGAGACAATGTCTTTTATGTACATTGGGGGCAATGTCCATGTGGATGTTTTATGTTCGTTGGGGACAACGTCCCCTGTGGTTGCTTTCTATCCGACCAGCGAAAAACATTCAACATTGAAATAAATTGTTTCAAAGTTCAATAGTGTTGTATATATACCATTGTAAATGAGACACTGTAAATGAGAAATACCCTATTAACCAAGACACTATTTTAGACTCTTAGATTCAAGTATTTCGTTAAGTTTTCACTACATTCACATTTTCTGTCCATTAATAAACTGTATGAAATGTCTGCCCAACTCCAGTATGTCTTCTCCAAGTTGGCGGAGTGTATAGCTACGTTGATAATGTTGAAACGTCGCGATTTTAATCCAGCTATTATGCTAACGTGACAATAAACAGGGATGTGATTCCACATTGTCATATACTGGAATCAGTCGTCAGTAAGCTCTATAGTTGTACACATCCAAGATTGAATATCGATTCATTTTCAAGAAACCATGCAAAAAGTGTTGGCTAAAAGCCTAGAGATCACTCGACGATTTTTGATTCGAGTTCAACACTGATATACGATGATAAGTCTTCGTCCGTCGTCCGTCCGTCCGCACATCTGCCGTCCATCCACCCATCCGCCGTCTGTCCGGAAGAACGTCTAGTATAGCAACTCCACGAATTGTGAGGTCGAGTTCAACGTCTTGCGAGGAGCATAGAGACCGATATCACTCGAAAGGGTATTATGTTACACTTGGCGTGGTACCCGTGTTCTGCCCTGATTGATGTCAAATGTTATAACTCTTTTTTCAGAATATTTAATTGAAAAATTGAATGTACATTTTTGAAAGCCATTATTATTTTGTTTATACACGGATATTTCGGTCATAAGCTAACGTAAATAAAATGCTAAGAGGTGAGCTGATATACGGTGATAAGTCTTCATTCGACGCCCGTCCGTCCGCCCATCCACAGTCCATTCGCACATCCGCCGTTTGTCCGGAAGAACGTCTAGTAGCCACACAATGAATTGTGAGTCGAGTTAACGTTTTACGAGGAGCATAGAGACCGCAATCACTCGAAAGGGTGATAGTTTACCTTTGTCGCGGTACCCGTGTTCTGCCCTGATTTTGTATGTGACAGTGGCAGATTGAGGTCAAAAGTCATGACCTTTATTCAGAATTTAATTGAAAAAATGAATGTACATTTCGAAAGTCATTATTATTTTGTTCATGCATGAAACATATTTCGGTCATAAGCTGACATAAGTAAAAGGCTAAGAGTTGAGCTGATATACGGTGATAAGTCTTCGTCCGTCCGCCCATCCACCGCCCATCCGCCCATCCCCGTCTGTCCGGAAGAACGTCTAGTAGCTACTCCATGAATAATTTATTGTGAGTCGAGTTCAACGTCTTGCGAGGAGCATAGAGACCGATATCACACGAAAGGGTATTATGCTACCCTTGGCGTGGTACCCTTGTTCTATCCTGATTTTGTATGTGACAGGGGTAAATTGAGACCAAATGTCATAACCCTTTTTTTTTTTAGAATATTTAATTGAAAAATTGAATGTACATTTTTGAAGCCTTTTTTATTTTGTTTATGTACGAAGCATATTTCGGTCACAAGCTAACATAAGTAGAAGGCTTAGAGGTGAGCTGATATACGGTGATAAGTCTTCGTCCGTCGTCCGTCCGTCCGCCCATCTGCCGTCCATCCACCCATCTGCCGTCTGTCCCGCAGAACGTCTAGTAGCCACTCAATGTATTATGAGTCGAGTTCAACATTTTGCGAGGAGAAAAGACACAGTCTGATTTCACGTCTGAGACCACTCGACCACAGACGACCCCAAGTTTATGTGAAGCATCATTATATGTTTGTTCGAATGGTGCACCTGAGGTCATAAATGCCCCCGCAAGGGGGCTTATCAGTTTCATTTAACAAATCTTAAAAAATCTTCTGCAAAAATACAAGATATAGAGCTGTGATGTTTTGCACGTAACATCGTCTTATGGTTCTCTAACTAGTTTGTTCTAATGGTGACCCTGAGGTCAAATTTGAACCCGCCCCAGTGTCCTAATCATTCACACGAACTTTAATCAAGCATACATTTTTAGTTATGCTCCGGACAAAAAGTGAGAAGCACGGACGCACACACGGACGGACGGAAAAAGCGGCGACTATATGGTCCCCCATAATAAACAATCTAGTGTTTTTAGTTACAATATATTTTATATCAAAAACGAAGGTAATAATAAATGAAAAGAAAAAACTGTGATGGGGCCTCAATATAATGTCTCTGTGGTAATCAGTCAGCGAGAAGTAAGCAGTTAAAAAGCATGCTATCCATGCTTTTTCAACGACTGCATTCAGTTGGGAAATGTGTCTTTAATCACGAATAGTGTGCATGTCCCCACAACCGCGTTGGCTCTTGATAGTTTAGCAAAATGTATTCTTGACGTTAACGTTATTTGCATACTCTTCGTTCAACAGACAGAAATGTTACAATAAAAAATACAGTTGTTCCTTTAATACTAGTGAGCAGACATCCCACGTATGCTATTTATATTTTTTAAACGCATGACATTTTTCCCATAGTTGCCTTGCTTACGTTTCTAACAAAATTGTAAAACAATAGTCATACATGCTGTGTTTTTCATAGATACCAGTATTTATTAACATTGCGACAAGCGGTAAAATTAATATATCATGAATTCTAATGACCCGCACTATATAGCCTAGTTTAAAATACCTCGTTATATTGAACGATATATCACTGTAATTTTTGCAACGTTAGGAGAATAAGCATTGCGCATTCCGCATTGTAACGTATGCAACGTTAGGAGAGCAAGCAAAGCAATGCGAAAGATTTCAGATGTGTGCGTTATTTTCACATTTTAGGGAATAGAACATCGTTTACGGTGAATTATCTATAATATATCACGGTTTGTCGTTCAATTGTAAACAATAATTTCACGAGCCCTTCGTTCAATTGTAAACAATAATTTCACGAGCCCGAAGGCTCGTGAAATTATTGTTTACAATTGAACTCCAAACCGTGATATATTAAACTATAATTCACAGTAAACAATGTTCTATTTCTTAAATATAAAATCAAAATAACAAATATATATATATATAAACTAAAAATCATAACTGCGATCCTAATTCTAATGTTATTTACTTATATTGCGCGTTTTACAAATGCAGTGTTTATCCACGCAAGTACCGGTTAGTTAGAGCTGCTCCAGAGACAGGTTTATAAAATATAGTCATCCGGGCATTCTTACTAACGGATAGTAATATTCTTATCGTTCTTTAACATGTTCAAGAGGGATAGTCCGGTTTACGTCCCCATCTGACGAACGAGGCTGGGGACGTGTGTTGCTTAAGGACACTCCAACGAAACTTGTTTCGCATGTGAAGCTTGAACCAGGGACCGCCAAACCGACACTCATATGACATATCAGATAATTATTGAAGGTATCAACAATTCATTTCAATTGGCAATCCTTTACAATTGGCATTCCTTATCAATTGACTCTATAAAATAGTAAAAATACCATGTCCAATTTGGAATTTTTATTTAACAAATTCGTAAAATAGGAGCCTTCAGATTTGGCATCAGGATGTCTCGTAACTTTCAAAATAAGGACTTGTAGACGAGTTCTGTTATATTCTTGAACGTTTATTTATTCCAACTACATGCATTAATACATGTTTTAACAGTATTTTGGTCGACATGAAAACTATCAGGAAAATAAAAATAGTTTTCACACTTTAAAAAGGAGACTTAAGAACCGCGTTAATAATGTTAATATGTTAACGTTATCTGGATATTTACAATAGTTAGAAATCCAAACTGGCATTAATATAAAGATATTTAATTTATGTTTAAAGTTTACATCCCACTATACAAATTTTGTTATCTTATATGAATTGAAAGCTTACAAAGCTATCATGGTAATTTTTCATTTTCACCTAACAAAAAAAACACGTAAAAAAGGGTCATGACCTTTAACCCCAATTTTCTATCGTCACGTGCATAATCAGGCCTGAACACGGGTACCATGAAAAAGGCAAGGATGTAACATTTCCAATGATACCAAACACTTTGCTCCTCGCAAAAAGTTGAACTCGAGCCTTAACTAGAGCAGATAGGCTAAAGTTGCCTCTAGAATAATCTGGTATATTCATGGTTAAATAATGTACTGTCTTACATGATGTAAGGTGGTATATGCAAGGTTACACGATATATATATACGCTGGTATATTCATGGTTACTGTACATGATGTGCTCTGGTATATTCATGGTTACATGATGTAATCTGGTATAATCATTTCTTTTATTGTATACTTTCATATTGTCCCATTTAGTTGCATTGAGCTAAGTGTGCAATATTCTACGATATTGCACACATAGTCTCGATCATCTCAATTATTGTTTACAATTGAACGACAAACCGTGATATATTATAGATATTTCACCGTAAACGATGTTCTATTTCTGTTCTAATGCACACATCTGAAATCTTTCGCATTGCTTTGCTTGCTCTCCTAACGTTGCATACGTTACAATGCGGAATGCGCAATGCGCAATGCTTATTCTCCTAACGTTGCAAACGTTACAGTGATATATCGTTCAATATAACGAGATATTTTAAACTAGGCTATATAGTGCGGGTGTATTAGAATAATGGTAAAATGACGTACTCTGGTGTATTCATGTCTGGTATAGTATAGTAATGGTTAAATGACGTACTCTGGTGTATTCATGTCTGGTATAGTATAGTAATGGTTAAATGACGTACTCTGGTGTATTCATGTCTGGTATAGTATAGTAATGGTTAAATGACGTACTCTGGTGTATTCATGTCTGGTATAGTATAGTAATGGTTAACTGGCGTACTCTGGTGTATTCATGTCTGGTATAGTATAGTAATGGTTAACTGGCGTACTCTGGTGTATTCATGTCTGGTATAGTATAGTAATGGTTAACTGGCGTACTCTGGTGTATTCATGTCTGGAATAGTATAGTAATGGTTAAATGACGTACTCTGGTGTATTCATGTCTGGTATAGTATAGTAATGGTTAAATGGCGTACTCTGGTGTATTCATGTCTGGTATAGTATAGTTATGGTTAAATGACGTAATCTGGTGTATTCATGTCTGGTATAGTATAGTAATGGTTAAATGACGTACTCTGGTGTATTCATGTCTGGTATAGTATAGTAATGGTTAACTGGCGTACTCTGGTGTATTCATGTCTGGTATAGTATAGTAATGGTTAACTGGCGTACTCTGGTGTATTCATGTCTGGTATAGTAGAGTAATGGTTAAATGACGTACTCTGGTGTATTCATGTCTGGTATAGTGTAGTAATGGTTAAATGACGTACTCTGGTTTATTCATGTCTGGTATAGTGTAGTAATGGTTAAATGACGTGCTCTGGTATATTCATGTCTGGTATAGTATAGTAATGGTTACATGACGTACTCTGGTATATTCATGTCTGGTAAAGTATAGTAATGTTTAACTGACGTACTCTGGTATATTCATGTCTGGTATAGTATAGTAATGGTTAAATGACGTTCTCTGGTATGTTCATGTCTAATGGTTAAATGACGTAATCTTGTATATTCATGTCTGTATAGTATAGTAATGGTTAAATGACGTACTCTGGTGTATTAATGTCTGGTACAGTAGAGTAATGGTTAAATGACGTACTCTGGTATATTCATGGTAAACTGATGTACGCTGCTTTAGTTATGGTTCAGATACCAGTAAACTATGCATATTCCAGTATTTCCTTGAACTGAATTTGCAGTGCTATGCCTTCTCTTGAGGCTATTTCTGTAATAGATTCTGATCTGTTATAGACGTCCAGGCGGTAACACTATCTAGAAACTGAACGAGTGACTGCCGGCAAGATGGTTAATAGTCAGATCAGTAATGCTTTATAAAAGCATCTCACCATGGAACACGATTTAAAAATAGCAGCTCCTCCAGAACTGATAGTAAATGCATATATGTTACATCATGTCATTTGGTGAATATGTCTACTGAAATGTCACATCATGTCACGTGGTTAATATGTCTACTGAATATCACACCATGTCATATGGTGAATATGTCTTATGAAATGTCACATCATTTAATGTGGTGAATATATGTCATGTGGTTATTATTTTTACTGAAATTTCACACCATGTCATGGTGTGAATAGACATTTCAGTAGACATATGCACCTCATGAAATGATGTGACATTTCAGTAGACATATTCACCACATTAATGATGTGACATTTCAGTTGACATTTTCACCACATGACATGATGTGACATTTCAGTAGACATATTCATCACATGACATGGTGTGACATCTCAGAAGACATATTAACCACATGACATGGTATGACATTTCAGTAGACATATTCAACAAATGACGTGATGTGACAGTGTATCAACCTCAAAATACGTCTGGCATTTTAAAACAAAACATCAATGTTTTTTGATAAGTAAAGATATCATATATCACCGATGACAATGTCTTTCTAAAGATGTTCTATTATAGACCAATTTATTTCTATGTTTCTGGGTAAATCAGAGTGGCCTTGCTGCACTCTGAAAAGAGACGCTTTTTTTGGAAACGGCCGAAAACGACACATACGAAATATTGCAGTCTCGGTTTGATTGAGACTGTTCATGAGCGGTAGTGACTTATGCTAGCTACCGCTCACGCCCTCTAGCCCCGGGTTGAGCAGAACTCAATATTAATAAAATCAATAGTACACAATTTTAACCATCCCGAAGATGGCATGCATATGGCGGTGGACATGGAGTGTATTGCTTCCCAATGTCGTACGGCGTATGGTCCCAGTATCTAATAAAATCAAATGCCCCGAAGAGCAAAATAAACATAATGGAATTTAGACCATTTTTTAATTATAAAAAAGTATAGTGTTTAAAATTGTTTTTAAAAGCGATCTCCCGAGATATGACAAATGACAAAAGTACGGGGTCCGACAAAGCGGGGACAGAAGCAGGTTGTATTAAATTACTATTTTATAAATATTGTTTGATAACTGCCTAATAACTTACTACTCGTCATAGCTGTGGAAATCATAGCTCTTATCTGGACGGATCTATCATAGAGTTACAGCTATAAGAACCACGAGCAGGCATTGTGTTTTGTCTTTAGCGAACACCTCGCCGAAAAATGCGACTGGAGTCGTGGCACATACTCGACCAATTTTCCGAATATACTTGTGAGAAAGCGTCAATTATTACGAGTTATGAGTTACGAGGTACTGATTTTAACCAGGAAAAAGTGGATAATTTTCCTCCACCGAGAAAATGAGAAATCGACCGTTATATATAGCCTACAATGTGCTAAAATGACGACAAACACACCCAATAGAGACTATTCAACTATAAGAGCTATATTCTTCACATCTAATATAAAGGTATCGAATGTAATTCACGAGGTACCTCGAGTTATCTGTGCCGGGTGTCTAAGTCTTAACAGCTAATATAAAGGTATCGAATGTTATTCACGAGCTACCTCGAGTTATCTGTGCTGGGTGTCTAAGTCTTAACAGCTAATATAAAGGTATCGAATGTAATTCACGAGCTACCTCGAGTTATCTCTGTCTGGTGTCTAAGTCTTCTCAACTAATATAAAGGTATCGAATATAATCCACGAGCTACCTCGAGTTATCTGTGCCGGATGTCTAAGTCTTTACAGCTTATATAAGGTATCGAATGTAATCCACGAGCTACCTAGAGTTATCTGTGCCGGGTGTCTAAGTCTTAACAGCTAATATAAAGGTATCGAATGTAATTCACGAGCTACCTCGAGTTATCTGTGCCGGGTGTCTAAGTCTTAACAGCTAATATAAAGGTATCGAATGTAATTCACGAGCTACCTCGAGTCATCTCTGTCTGGTGTCTAAGTCATCACAACTAATATAAAGGTATCGAATATAATCCACGAGCTACCTCGAGTTATCTGTGCCGGATGTCTAAGTCTTTACAGCTAATATAAGGTATCGAATGTAATCCACGAGCTACCTAGAGTTATCTGTGCCTGGTGTCTAAGTCTTCACAGCTAATATAAGGTATCGAATATAATTCACGAGCTACCTCGAGTTATCTGTGTCTGGTGTCTAAGTCTTCACAGCTAATATAAAGGTATCGAATATAATCCACGAGCTACCTCGAGTCATCTCTGTCTGGTGTCTAAGTCATCACAACTAATATAAAGGTATCGAATATAATCCACGAGCTACCTCGAGTTATCTGTGCCGGATGTCTAAGTCTTTACAGCTAATATAAGGTATCGAATGTAATCCACGAGCTACCTAGAGTTATCTGTGCCTGGTGTCTAAGTCTTCACAGCTAATATAAGGTATCGAATATAATTCACGAGCTACCTCGAGTTATCTGTGTCTGGTGTCTAAGTCTTCACAGCTAATATAAAGGTATCGAATATAATCCACGAGCTACCTCGAGTCATCTCTGTCTGGTGTCTAAGTCATCACAACTAATATAAAGGTATCGAATATAATCCACGAGCTACCTCGAGTTATCTGTGCCGGATGTCTAAGTCTTTACAGCTAATATAAGGTATCGAATGTAATCCACGAGCTACCTAGAGTTATCTGTGCCTGGTGTCTAAGTCTTCACAGCTAATATAAGGTATCGAATATAATTCACGAGCTACCTCGAGTTATCTGTGCCTGGTGTCTAAGTCTTCACAGCTAATATAAGGTATCGAATATAATTCACGAGCTACCTCGAGTTATCTGTGCCTGGTGTCTAAGTCTTCACAGCTAATATAAGGTATCGAATGTAATCCACGAGCTACCTAGAGTTATCTGTGCCTGGTGTCTAAGTCTTCACAGCTAATATAAAGGTATCGAATATAATCCACGAGCTACCTCGAGTTATCTGTGTCTGGTGTCTAAGTCTTCACAGCTAATATAAAGGCATCGAATGTAATTCACGAGCTACCTCGAGTTATCTGTGTCTGCATTGGTTGTGTTAGGACTTGAACACAGTATTCTGGGAATAAACTTCCATAAAAGATGTCGAGCCGTGCACTTTGAAAGCGGATTGCTGTTTAATTGTTGATTTGTTTAGAGCGACTGATTTAAGACATTTAAGACATTTTGCAGACAATTCACATCGCATAAAAGGGGTTGATGCACACATTTATTTAAAGGGGCTGTGCAAAACTTGAAAAAGGCTGAAAGAATTATCAAAATAACTTGAAAAATAAAGGAGATATGACCTATTAAAAAGGTGTAAAGAAATATAAATGGAGGCGACCATCTTGAAATGATGACGTCATCGCGCCTTTTTACCATATATGGCATATTGACAAAATATCTTTTAAGGCAAAGAAAAGCACTGCAAATGAAGGCAAAGAAAAGCACTGCAAATGAAAAATGAGCATAACATGTATACATTTTACATTTGTACATTTATTTTTAATAAATGTTCAATGATTTTCTTTGCCCTAAAACATAATTTTTCATTAAGTCATATATGGTAAAACGGCGCGATGACGTCATCGTTCCAAGATGGCCGCCTCCATTTATATATTTTTTTGCAAATTTTCAATAGGTCATATCTCCTTTATTTTTGGTTGCATTTTCATAATTCTTTCAGCTTTTTTTTCAAGTTTTTCAGAGCCCTTTTAAATAAATGTTGCTTGAAAATAGTGCATCAACCCATTTAATATCGTAAATTGCGTCTGGCTATAGTGTTATAGTTTGCCTAAATAATTTAAACTGCCCAATCTAAACGTATTATTATCTTAGGAATATTAATGACTCCAAAAACACCGGTATATATGCGAGAAGATTGATGTTTTGCGTCGCACTTTAGGGGGCTTTATAAAGAAGAATACCGCCTAGCGAGGTATATGCACCCCATCGTATAACATACGCGGTCCGTATCAGATATTATTGGTAAGCAAAATTGGTGGATATCAAAACCATGGAAAGATAATTTATTTCATCAGTTTGGATGTACTTCTACGAAGCTAAGCTCCATGCCCTTTATTCTAAGGAACCTAACTCAAACATATACATTTGGATGTAATTCTACGAAGCTAATCTCCGTGTCCTTTATTCTAAGGGACCTAACTCAAACATATACATTTGGATGTAATTCTACGAAGCTAATCTCCGTGTCCTTTTTTCTAAGGGACCTAACTCAAACATATACATTTAATAGTTATGGTCCCGTTAGATGTTGATTTTGTGAGTAAAAACAAATAAATAAGGAAAGGATATAGTTAAGTTTTAAAGCCAAAGCATTCAAAACTAAGAAACAAACTGCCAGGTTAAGTTCCAGGTTAAACATATTTCAAAGGTAATGGACGTGAATAAAAAAAAAGTGAAGAGTTATGGGCATTTTTCAGATGTTTTTATTGGAGCATGCTGAATATGTGTACAAAGCGTCATTGTTATAAGCTAACACTTTGAAATAGATTAGCCTCAAGCACGTGTAAAGAGGGCAAGGCTAATTCCCGGGTTAAAACATTTTGCGAAGGAAAATATTTATTTTTTTGAATATAATCCAGGTTAAATCGTTTTCAAAGGGAACTAATTTAAGGTTTATGAATCCGAGTTCTCGGCCTTTTTCAGATGTATTAATTAGATCATGTTGAAGATATGTACAACGTTTCATTGTTGTAGATCTTACTAAAAGTTATTAACAACCACACTCAAGTAAACGGACAGACAGACGGACGGGCGGTAGGGCGCGACATGACATGTTCCTGCGGCCGTAGAAAAATGTTAAGAGGATTTCCTTTTAAATGTAGATTTGTTTCTAGACAGTATAAAGCTTCTTTATTAACGTTAACTACTTCCGCTTTCAGTGAGATTTATGAGTTTCCCATCAAAACAGTATTGCGTCAACGGTTTATTTTCAAACTATCAACAAATGCAAACGGGCTAAATGTTTTTACAATTTTCGGCGCCTGCATAGAATGGATCGTTGTTTCTGTAGTCAGCTTCCTCCTAAAAATAAACAATATGTTGACGGAAAAAAATAAACTCCCAATAAAGGCTCATCAGTCAGTAGTTGAAGTTTGCTTTAAACGACTTCTTCTCGGAAATCGTTTAGCCCATTTCGACCAAAATTCACATGAATGATCTTTAGATAAAAAATGACTTCCAAATTTGTTAAACTTAAGTCACGGACATTAATAATACCTAGATGGCCGCCGTTGCTAAAATAATCAAAATTCAAAAACATTATCCTTTGATATCAATGATTTAAAAAAAATAAAAATCTTTAATATCTATTGAGTCAATGGTTACTCTTTAGTCAAGAGTTATATAAAATATTTTTAAAAGTTTGAGCCAAGTACCATCTGATAATAGGAATACCATTGGAAAGTGTTAACAAACAACTGGAAATCAAGTTAGTAGTTACATTGTGAACCACTAAAACATATGTCTAGGGCATTGCATTAATGCGCAATTGATTAATATTTTTGTCTTTTAATTTCGTATACAGAAGTCGAGAACAATGCTTACATTAATGGTGTATTGTTTGTTAGAGGTCTGTTAGAGTTCTGTTTGCGTCAGTAGACAAATCAATTACTTTAATGGAAACCAATCAATACAACAATAGACACATACTTCTCAGTTTCACTCCCACGTTCCAACATAAACTAATTACTCAGTGCTAAGTGCGCTCAGATGTTTTGTGCATCGTGTCTAGGTGATGTTTTTGTCGTAGAGAGAGAGAGAGAGAGAGAGAGAGAGAGAGAGAGAGAGAGAGAGAGAGAGAGAGAGAATGAATGGTGTTTTACGGCACGTCGACACATAAATAGGTCATATTGTGCGCAAAAACTGACGAAAGATGAAGAAATGAAGGATCAATTAAAAATTAATGTAATTATAGATAGATAGATAGATATATAGATAGATAGATAGATAGATAGATAGATAGATAGATAGATAGATAGATAGATAGATAGATCTTTATTTCCAATTTCCAATAGGCTTAAAAGCCCATGAGGATACAAAATACAATTACAAAGCATGGCAACAGTGTAGTTATTACAAACAATACATGTCCAAATATGCAGTTTATCTTAACTGAGCTGATACAATGAGAAGGCGTTTACATAACACTTCCTTGCATAAATAAATTACAATTCATCACAATTTCCTTAACACATGTATTATATCAAATGAGTCAAATAAAACAGCTTGTTATCCGTATGATAAACATATATAATATAATGTAAATAATATATATAAAGATAAAACTATTTACAAATAAAGGATTACATGGTAGAAATATAAACTATATATGTAAATCAACAAATGCCCGAAAACGGGTATATAAAGAAATAAATATATACAAGAACATATTATAATGATTTATATAGTCTGACTTCCTTCAGGAAATCTAAAACAAGACTAAAATCTATAGTATCAAATAACTCGGTCATAGTATTAACATTGTAGTACCTAGCTTTGACGCATAGGATTAAAGTCTACACATTCCAACAATATGTGTTTGACCGTTAACGGTGCAAAGCACGGTATACATTCTGGTAATTGCTCACCTTGTAATAAATATGAATGAGTATAACGTGTATGCCCTATCCTGCACCGGGCTAGGCCAACTTCCTCTCGACAAATGGGTCTACTAGAAGAACGCCATTCTCCGAGTAACGGTTTAATTGAATGGAGTTTATTGTTAACTGATAAATCCCAGACGGATTGCCAAGAGTTACGAATTTATGTGTTAATACAACTTTTAAAATCACTATAAGGTAATTTGGCATTAGATATATGTAAACCTAATGCTGCTTTAGCAGCACTATCAGCTCTATCATTACCACGTATGCCTACATGGCTTGGAAGCCAGCAGAAAATAATAACATTATCAACTATAAGAGAATTGTACTTTTCTTAAAGTTGAAGCACAACTGGGTTATCATGTTTCATATTACTTAAGTTCAGCTGAAAAGATAGAGGCCTCGTCAGGCAGGCGGCTCTGTATGCTGTGTTTGTGAACGACAGCTGCTGCAGATACGTAATCTCCATCTTTAGAACCATCTGTGTATATATGTTGAAAGTTACTGTCGATTAATTTCATTAAATTTGCTTTGAAAGACAGTAGGGTCTGTACTGGAGTTGTTACTATTACAAAGATCGAAAATAATTATTGATTTTTCCAAAGTCCACGGTGGAATTTGTGGTACTTTGTACTTGGAGAGAAAGAGAGAGGATATATATTCTGACAGTGACCAGTCTAAATCATCAGTAAAATTCCTTGATAATCTCTCTGCTTCTCAGTTCTCTTTCCCAGGTACATGTGCTGCACTTAAATGAATTTGTCCGTCAATACACCATGACCAATTGGTTTGTGCTAATCTGTTTAATTCTGCGCGCGCGCGCGCGAGAGAGAGAGAGAGAGAGAGAGAGAGAGAGAGAGAGAGAGAGAGAGACTATTTAACGTCATTTTAGCACATGTTAGGCTATATATGACGGTCGATGTCTTTGTGGTAAAGACAGACCACCTCATTTTTCCTAGGTAAAACCAGTACTGTATACCTCCCGCCCTGGGTAAACCCAGTACTGTATACCTTCTGTCCTTGGTAAAACCAGTACTGTATACCTCCCGCCCTGGGTAAAACCAGTACTGTATACCTCCCGCCCTAGGTAAAACCAGTACTGTATACCTCCCGCCCTGGGTAAACCCAGTACTGTATACCTCCCGCCGTCGAGTTCCCAGTAGGAATCGAACCCGCAGCGGTGAGAGGCGAAAAGGTTTTAGACGCTGTTCAGGTGATACGCATTTACATACAGACTGGTGGGAAAAGAACCTTTAGATAATGTCGATACCAGTAAAAACGCATAAACAATATAAGACGGTTCACTTTGCTCTGGGCAGTATTATCGCAACAATACGAACACGCCTTTAAGAACAAAAAAGACACATATATAATGAGCCTATATAATGACACTTTATTTTATTTTTTTTATTTCAGATGACGACACTGTCACGCTGATCCACGGCAGATTTGAGGTATGCACATTAATATATATGAACGCCTAGCCTAATCAATGTGAACCAGAGAACCGGGTATAAATTCACAGCGGCCTTTTTGCCACTGACCGTTCCAAGGCGGTACCCCTGTTGTCACTGACCGTTCCTAGGCGGTACCTCTGTTGTTGTCACTGACCGTTCCAAGGCGGTACCCCTGTTGTCACTGACAGTTCCAAGGCGGTACCCCTCTTGCAACTGACCGTTCCAAGGCGGTACCCCTGTTGTAACTGACCGTTCCAAGGTGGTACCCCTGTTGCAACTGACCGTTCCAAGGCGGTACCCCTGTTGTCACTGACCGTTCCAAGGCGGTACCAGGGTACCCCCTGTTGCAACTGACCGTTCCAAGGCAGTACCCCTGTTGTCACTGACAGTTCCAAGGCGGTACCCCTGTTGCAACTGACCGTTCCAAGGCGGTACCCCTGTTGTCACTGACCGTTCCAAGGCGGTACCCCTGTTGTTGTCACTGACTATTCCAAGGCGGTACCCCTGTTGCAACTGACCGTTCCAAGGCGGTACCCCTGTTGTCACTGACCGTTCCAAGGCGGTACCCCTGTTGTCACTGACCGTTCAAAGGCGGTACCCCTGTTGTCAACCCTTTTATGTTTGTGGTGTCACATACGTTGCTTGTAACAGTATTTATCCTTGTATTTGTTGTTTGTTTTGGATGCATGCTTTGTAAGACTGAGTTAAGTGAATACTATATGACATGTTCGACCAAGTATTTACAATTAACACATCTTCAATGAATGAAATTACTTATTACATTTCTGTGGGCGAAAGATTGGGATTTCTCGGTGAAAGGAACTATTAAATAAAGCGAATAATTCCGTTTAAATCATACACAAACAGATTTCAAATGTAATAAATAGATTATTTAACTGTTGGGATGGATTATTGGAAAATCATTCACTCGATGGTAGGGGTATTTTGTTTTTTTGCATACGCTCGTTTGTGAAAAGAAGCACGCGTCTATCCTGTCTTGAAGGATTTCCCTATAATCGATCCCAGCAGTTAAATAATCTCTATAGATTGGCTCAATATGGAAAACACGTTAATGTTAGCATTGGCTATTATTGCAATGCTCCAATAAAACCAAACAATGCACACTTAGGGTTTATGGCATGATCATACAATAAAAAGGCTTTCTGCTGATATCTGATAGTTTTATATTAATTTTACTATTTCCCCCACTATGTAAATGAGATAAATCGAAACAATGGTCATAAAGAACTAAAGACTATACTCAACAAACTGAGCCAAGGAACGTCCATGATCAATACTATTGGTTATTGAATTTGTATGGCTAAATATTACTTGGGACGAGTTGTCTTGCGAGTCGTCGTCCTGCGCCAAAACAACGAGTTCCAAGTAATATTTAGCCATATAAATTCAATAACCTTTTTATTGTATACTTTCAAATTGTTTACGATCAATGTTAATTGAATGACTATTACTTTTCATTGTATTTGCGTTATTTTTATAGCTTTTGATGGAATTCCTATCTTGTCATTCAGTTTCATTTTGTGTGGATGATTATTTTGCGCGAAAACGACGTCGACGTCGGATGACGTCATTAAGAACATCTAGTACGGCGATTTTCTAAAGTTTATAGCACAGCCCCGATGCACTAACAAAATTACATTAGTTTAGAAATATAACCGAATATATGTGGTTATGCCGAGATTTTAGCTTACAATTCCGAATTCCTTTAATTACAGATGTATGTGAGAGGGCTGGCGTGGCGCAGTCGGTAGCGCGGCGGATTTGTAACCGGAGGCCCCGGGTTCAATCCTCCGTGGTGCCACTGAGTTCCGTCGGTGTGTTCTTGGGCAAGACACGTTCCCTTAGCCCCGTCCGTCGGATGGGGACGTAAACCGGGCGGTCCCGTGTATCAGTCTATCCTCAGAGCACGTTAAAGAACCATAGGAATCTATTCGATAATAAGAGTAGGGCAGTTCCCGGATTCCTATGTATCCTTCCCCTCTCTTTGGGGCGGCTCTAAATAACCTATACTGTGTTGATGAGCCGTTAAACAACATTCAATTCAACTAATTACAGATGTTCTAGATATCCGAAAGCTGCATTTCTGAAATGCGTTGGTACTTATCCTTCAATTTTACTACATAACGTTGGTACTTATCTATGGCCGTCGTAAGACTTATCCACTTTATGGGACCCCTCTGTCATAAAAGGCCAGATTAAAAAGCCTTGGTTAGTATTAAGGGACCAAATAAAGACAAAATTACTAACATAATGAATGTTTTATATGTGCATATACTTCTTATCGTGTCAAAATGACTGTATAATGGAAAATTCGACGAAATGTCACTTGTTGACACGGATTTTTCAGATCCGCCCAGTTCAACACGCATACAATGGCTTAAAACACTACTAAAATGAAAACATAAGACATGGATGTGAAGAAAAATATTTAGGGAATCTAACAAAGTAAAAACTAACTATATAACTTATATAATATTTAAATAAATGACAATATTGAGCGTACCTGTAATATGGCGCCTCTCTCCCGTACCCGCGTAGGGCCTTATCCGACCCGCGTTCATATTATCCGGATACCGGGGGTGTAGCAAGGATTCCGTTTATTTGAAAGTAGTTCCTTATTGCTATTTCGCGGCTCTTAGCAAGCACGAGAAAAAGTTCCGGTGCAATATCAATGTATACAATATCGTAGAATATAATATAATATAACGACGGATATTGTAGTATAACGCAAAACTGACTTTTATTGTCCACTAGTAAATATATATACATGTATAGGTTACATAGTTCAACCAATCACGTCCTTGATTTGGATTACAGAACAAGTTTACCGACACATTCTGATAGGAAAGCCGTCATTGCCTCTTTTCATTACACACGAATGCGACTAAGCTCCCTTGAAATGAGCCCAGTGAGGTTCCCGGGCAAGAAAAGGACCACTGCCTATCTTTGTCATGTTTATCATCATCATCATCATCATCATCATCATCATCATCATCACGTCTCACACCACAATTAATTTTCCATAGGGTCCCATTGTCATGTTTTTGTTCGTGGCATAGAGATACACACAATTTACAACATGTATTTATGCTTAAATTCTTCATTGATCCAATATTTGCAGTTTAAAACACAATTAACAAATATTTACCAGATTGAACTTTTTTTAATTTCATGTAAAACCTATCAAAATTTAGAAAAAAATACAACCCCGTGGTGATTAGACCCATGATGTGCAAAATGAGGCAGAATTAGCTAGAAATCTTATATCAACATGTATTTTTCTGTGATCTCATCCGAAAATGCTACCTGGTAAAGATAAATATTTTTTTTTTTTAATCTGCCTCCTTCATCTGTAGGGCATGAGTATTCAAGAGAGATAATAGTGGTGGAGTCCATCATCATCATCATCATCATCATCATCATCATCATCATCATCATCATCATCATCATCATCATCATCAAATCAGCATCATCATCATCATCATCAACATTATCATCCCTGTATTGTTTCATGTGTTACTACGAATGGTGATACAAATAATGATCTTGGTTCAAACGAAATATGGATTATACTCAATATAATAGAATTTACAGCAACACAGAAGTTCTGCAAGTGAGAAGCTTCAAGACATATTCTGCATATTTGTATTTCGATTTACAAGGAGGTAGGTGAAATGATCGTTCTTACTGGCGCCATTTACTCTATTTGAGTCGGTGCGCCGTAACGCCTCCTTGAAAATCAATTGAAACAGTTTATTTAAAAATAAAACATGGTTTCTACTCATAGAATTTCTGTATGATGACCGGAGCTTAACAAATCAACATTAGATAAATTCATATGCTATATAAAACTACTAAAACATGTTTTCTATATACAGAAAATACATACGCTCGATTATTATGTTATTTTCTATCGACAGAAAATCCCTATGAAAGATTTCGGAGCGGAGGTCAGAGCGTTTCGTGATGTTGAAAACTTTATGGACAAAACGTTGTTAATTATTGACCTACATAAGACTGGTCTACAAGATATTCTGTCTGAAATGCTGCAGAAAATATTAGATTCAACGAATGGTGAATCATTCTCACTGAGCGAGGCAATGGGCGCTGTCTTTAGTCAAGATTCTGGTAAGATATTTAAACTTAGTTTAAGAGAGTTTAAGAGAGACTCACAACTCTATTCTGACAGGTGGGAAAATATGTACGTGGAAGTTGTGGAAATCGCAAAAAATCCGGAGCCAAAAACTTGATCAGAAAGTGATGAAGTCATGTTTAAGCAATATCGGGAAATTGGAAAATAGAACACCTTTAATGCACCCCTTGCAACACACAACTCTTAACCAGCTAAGTGTTCTGGTAATACAGAGCTGAACGATAGAGATAATGAGCTTGTGTTTATAGCAGTTCAAAAATATATTAAAGATACCAAGCGTTTTCGATGAAACTCACTTTGTTCACATGTGATCCTTACGAGACGTCTTTAACTGTCTGTCCTTTTCCTCCTCTTCCTTTCTCTTTACACATATCTGTTAACTTCAGTAATGCATTTCCTATACTTTTCGTTTAAAATGTTTTATGATTGTAAAACTGCCATACTATTTATTTTGTAAACAAACTGTATAGGGACGGGCCGTAACTAATGTTGTAGAACTTGTGGCCCAACCCTTTTGCAAACTAATGTAAATGTTGCAATAAAATATGTTTAAACCAAACCAAAAACCAGCTAAGCACGACTATAATAGCCTTTGCGTAGATCAGCTGCGAGGAACAGTATTTGACCTATGTTAATAACACTTCAAACACATCTTCATCTTAACTCAAGAAATGTGAAACATGTTCAATAACTCTGACTTTATTTTGGCAGAGTTATGCCCCTTTAAAAAACTTTAACAACCAAGCTCCTAACTGGAATTAGCACACGGCAGGCGACACAAATGTTCCGTGGAACACCCTTCTAGTCTGTTTAAGTACAACTCTTGACATTGCTAATGGCTACTCCCCTCTGAACGATAAAACTATTCATAACCAAGGGGGTGTCAACGTTAGTCTCCAGGCTGCGCTTCCACCGCAGACATGGAGGCATGACATAATAACCTATATTTATATTGTTTCAGTGCATGTTCTGGCTAAGACGATACAAGGTACCACCACCAGTGACAGTGGCCTCGACTTTGATCAATCTTGGATATGCGCATTGTAAATCAGTTTTTTATGACTTTTTTACTATCGCTGACACATTCCATCAAAACATGGCATACATGGTTTCGCTTGTATATGGTGTTTGCTATTTCTGTTTCCTTCGGAACAATGAAGCCACGCGACAGTATACAGTTGAATTGTACTTTACGATATTTATCTACCATTTTAAGAATATGCATAATAACAATACAACTCTCTGACTTGAAATCACTTGCCCCTCAAGGGATCAGGAATCTTTATGTGAGTAAGCTATCCTGCTGGCTTGCAGAACGTCGGTAGTTTTACCCAAGTGCCCGCCGGTGCTTGAAACTTTCCCGGAGGGGTACCTGGGGTCTTCCTCCACCAATGGAAGTTTGAAAGTCGCCATATGACCTCAGCTGTCGGTGCGACTATAAAATCCAATTCAAAACCAGTAGTTATGCATTTAAACAAGGATCACAAGGGAGCTACTGAATTTTTAATAGTGTACGTATGCAACTGCAGTAACTGTGAATCCCGAACTGATATTGATAGAAAAATAGTCGATGTAATAAATGTAATACTGATGTTGCTAAAACATAATACATGCCCGTATCTACACGAATAACATGGTTATAACATATATTTAGAATGCATCACTCAGAATTAATATTTTATATTGTTAGGAGGATACGACAAACATTAAGATGATCATAACATTAGCAGTTCATTTTTAAAGGAAAACAACAAAACGAACCGGCAAGCCGACATCTCTACTATAAACGACAGCTTTTTTCTCAAAAACTAAAGCTCTTGTTCTTATATAATTTTTTACAAGCTAATGATATAAATTCAATAGTTGTTTTCTTTAAAATATTGTTTTTTGACATTGAAAAAAGTAGTAATAGGAGTGCAAAATAACACTAAAAATAACGCTATGTTTCTCTGATAAGTCCTGATTTTTCATCATTTAGAATAAAATAAATACTAACATTTGTTATACTTTATCATGTTTGACATGTATGATGCATATTAGCATGATGGTTTATGATACTTTTGCGTGATTTCGCATGACTCGGTGCGTCATTTTCTTTGTTGTAGGCAGTAGGAATATTTACATGAATATATACATGAATATTTACATGAATATTTACTAGTTCCTGAGACATTTAATTGAACTGGAATTACACTTCTCGATAAACTCATGTCTGTGTATTGGTTCTGTAAGAATATATATGAATTTTGCTTTTAAAAACATAAAGAAATAAGTAAATAGTTTTTGTTTTGTTTTGTTCTACCAGATGTGAGTTGCCTACCGTGACTAGTCGACATGTTGTCATTGGGAGATTACGGCATCCCGCAAACCTTGGTAGTACCAGCCAAGAAGTACAGTTTGTAATTCTGGTGGTGGCCCCAACGAAAGAGGTAGGTAGTAGCACAGGTACTATCACCAATCAAAGACGTAAGTAGTAGCACCAGTCAAAGACGTAAGTCGTAGCACCAATCAAAGACGTAAGTACTAGCACCAATCAAAGACGTAAGTAGTAGCACCAATCAAAGACGTATGTAGTAGCACCAATCAAAGATGTAAGTAGTAGCACCAATCAAAGATGTAAGTAGTAGCATCAATCAAAGACGTAAGTAGTAGCACCAATGAAAGACGTAAGTAGTAGCAACATCCAAAGATGTATTAAGTAGCACTAACGAAATGCGTAAGTAGTAGCAACAACCAAAGACGTATGTAGTAGCACCAATCAAAGACGTAAGTAGTAGCACCAATCAAAGACGTAAGTAGTAGCACCAATGGAAGACGTAAGTAGTAGCAACATCCAAAGACGTAAGTATTAGGAACATTCAAAGACGTATTAAGTAGCACTAACGAAATGCGTAAGTAGTAGCAACAACCAAAGACGTATGTAGTAGCACCAATTAAAGACGTAAGTAGTAGCAGCAATTAAAGACGTAAGTAGTAGCACCAATCAAAGACGTAAGTAGTAGCACCAATCAAAGACGTAAGTAGTAGCACCAATGGAAGACGTAAGTAGTAGCAACAACCAAATGCGTAAGTACTAGCACCAATCAAAGACGTAAGTAGTAGCACCAATCAAAGACGTAAGTAGTAGCACCAATCAAAGACGTAAGTACTAGCACCAATCAAAGACGTAAGTAGTAGCACCAATCAAAGACGTAAGTAGTAGCAACAACCAAGGACGTAAGTAGTAGCACCAATGGAAGACGTAAGTAGTAGCACCAATCAAAGACGTAAGTAGTAGCAACAACCAAAGGCGTAAGTAGTAGCAACAACCAAGGACGTAAGTAGTAGCAACAACCGAAGACGTAAGTAGTAGCACCAATCAAAGACGTAAGTAGTAGCAACAACCAAAGGCGTAAGTAGTAGCAACAACCAAGGACGTAAGTAGTAGCAACAACCAAAGACGTTAGTAGTAGCACCAGTCAAAGACGTAAGTAGTAGCAACAACCAAAGGCGTAAGCAGTAGCAACAACCAAAGACGTATGTAGTAGCACCAATCAAAGACGTAAGTAGTAGCACCAATCAAAGACGTAAGTAGTAGCACCAATGGAAGACGTAAGTAGTAGCAACATCCAAAGACGTAAGTATTAGGAACATTCAAAGACGTATTAAGTAGCACTAACGAAATGCGTAAGTAGTAGCAACAACCAAAGACGTATGTAGTAGCACCAATTAAAGACGTAAGTAGTAGCACCAATTAAAGACGTAAGTAGTAGCACCAATGGAAGACGTAAGTAGTAGCAACAACCAAATGCGTAAGTACTAGCACCAATCAAAGACGTAAGTAGTAGCACCAATCAAAGACGTAAGTAGTAGCACCAATCAAAGACGTAAGTAGTAGCACCAATAGAAGACGTAAGTAGTAGCAACAACCAAATGCGTAAGTACTAGCACCAATCAAAGACGTAAGTAGTAGCACCAATCAAAGACGTAAGTAGTAGCACCTATCAAAGAAGTAAGTAGTAGCACCAATCAAAGACGTAAGTAGTAGCACCAATCAAAGACGTAAGTACTAGCACCAATCAAAGACGTAAGTAGTAGCACCAATCAAAGACGTAAGTAGTAGCAACAACCAAGGACGTAAGTAGTAGCACCAATGGAAGACGTAAGTAGTAGCACCAATCAAAGACGTAAGTAGTAGCAACAACCAAAGGCGTAAGTAGTAGCAACAACCAAGGACGTAAGTAGTAGCAACAACCGAAGACGTAAGTAGTAGCACCAATCAAAGACGTAAGTAGTAGCAACAACCAAAGGCGTAAGTAGTAGCAACAACCAAGGACGTAAGTAGTAGCAACAACCAAAGACGTTAGTAGTAGCACCAGTCAAAGACGTAAGTAGTAGCAACAACCAAAGGCGTAAGCAGTAGCAACAACCAAAGGCGTAAGTAGTAGCACCAATCAAAGACGTAAGTAGTAGCAACAACCAAAGGCGTAGTTAGTAGCAACAACCAAGGACGTAAGTAGTAGCAACAACCAAAGACGTAAGTAGTAGCAACAACCAAAGACGTAAGTAGTAGCAACAACCAAAGGCGTAAGTAGTAGCAAAAACCAAGGACGTAAGTAGTAGCAACAACCAAGGACGTAAGTAGTAGCAACAACCAAAGACGTAAGTACTAGCACCAATCAAAGACGTAAGTAGTAGCAACAACCAAAGGCGTAAGTAGTAGCAACAACCAAGGACGTTAGAAGTAGCAACAACCAAGGACGTAAGTAGTAGCACCAATCAAAGACGTAAGTAGTAGCACCAATCAAAGACGTAAGTAGTAGCACCAATCAAAGACGTAAGTAGTAGCAACAACCAAGGACGTAAGTAGTAGCATCAATGAAAGACGTAAGTAGTAGCACCAATCAAAGACGTAAGAAGTAGCAACAACCAAATACGTAAGTAGTAGCAACAACCAAAGGCCTAAATAGTAGCAACAACCAAAGACGTATTAAGTAGCACTAACGAAATGCGTAAGTAGTAGCAACAACCAAAGACGTATTAAATACGTAAGTAGGCGCACCAACGAAAAACGTAAGTAGTAGCAACAACCTTGCAACAATCAAAGTACATGTAGTTATAACAGTCGAAAGGAAATGTAGCTTCCACAGAACAGTCAACCAAAACACGCATTAACGCTAACAATAAATACAATGTCAGTCAGAAGCACGGCATGCATGTGACATCAGAAACATAAAGGGCTGACAAAAGGACTACCGCCTTGGAACGGTCTGTGGCAAAACGGTCGCTGGAGGTTTAAACCAGGTTCAAGGGTACACCAAACCTCACCCTTACGCTATTGCCATCCCAATTAAACGGGACAGTTTATGTAAAAAAGAAATCCCGCCAGGTTGTATTCTCTAACAAAGCAGTAGAAATATAACACATATATGGTCAAACACGCAAGTAGGTCCACAAACGAAAGACGAAGGTAGGATGTTAGTAGTAACACCAACTAAAGAGGTAGACAAGAAGTAACCAATCAAAGAAGAAGTAGACAAGAAGTAACCAATCAAAGAAGCGATAAACAATAAGTAACCAATCAAAGAAGAGGTAGACAAGAAGTAACCAATCAAAGAAGAGGTAGACAAGAAGTAACCAATCAAAGAAGAGGTAGACAAGAAGTAACCAATCTAAGAAGTTAAACGAACTTCATCTTTTGATTGATCTAAAAGTATCTTTTAAAGTTATTTGTGAATTCCAATACACTATTTATCTTTTTAGTAATTGTTAAATGATTGTTTGTTTGTATGGTGTTTTACGTCATTTTCAACACATATAAGGTTATATATGACGGTCGATTTGTTTGTGGTGGGGGCAGACCACCCACTTTTCCTGGGTAGAACCAGTACTGTACACCTCCCGCCATCCGTAACAAAAGTCATGACTTTATCTATAAATCGGTCTCTCCTTTCAATCACGTAATCGAATATTGTCATAAAATGTATATTAGTGTTGCTCATTTTACAGAAAAGTACTAAAAATGCAGTTGAAACGGGTCGGACCTTCTCGACATTATTCGCAGACTTGCAGTTTCGGTATTACCTCAACGGTGCATCGACTGAGGAGGAATTTATGAAACTACTAAGAGAAAGAACCCAAGAAATGATTCGCGAACACAGTATCCCAGAAAACAGAACCTCTCACCTCTTGCTGGCCAAGAACCCGTTTGAAGATAAGGAAGAGGTAAGTTTCAACGGTATTAAAATATCTGATGGTGGTTACTTTCACAACGACTGAGGAATGGCACCCTATTGAGGCAGATGCTCTGTATGTTTTTTCCCGTATCCAACCAACAATAAACCCTGAATTCATCCCTACCACTAGCAGATGCATGCCTTAAATAAGATGGGGATGGGAGATATATACTCTCAATGGTTATCCGTCGCTCAGTGGTTGATCATATCTTCTTTAACATTTAATGAATATTGACAACTTTTGCTTAGAAATGTGAAAAAGTTCGGTTATATTTATTATACATTGACAAATATATGATTTATATACGGACATTGGCATTTTTGGGGTGTTCTGATTTTGATATTGTGTTTTTCAGAAAGCTTCGTGTCCATTTGGTCGTGGTATGATTCGTGACGTAAAGAGACGACTGCCGTATTACTGGTCAGATTTTAAAGACGGTATACCGCTATGCATGTTAATTAAAAATAGATGCTTATGTTGCCATGAATATATATTTTTCCAAATAACAACGTTTAAAAATCGTTTAATACATTATAATTGTATGGCATTTTGCGTTGTTTTACCAAATAGTAAATAGTTTTATATATGCATCAACCATTACACCTTCTAGTTCATATCACTGTTTATTGAAGAAATCACACACGGTGGCTGGAATGGTTCATTCTCCGTGTCTCTTATGACAACTCAGGCTGCGTCAAATCGGCGTACTCCAATATGCGAAACCGGAAGTGCTCCTGTCCCTTTCTACAACTGCTTTACACTATTAACCCATTTATTTCATTACTTCTTGCTTTTGTTTCAGGAATTGTTGGCTACAAGACACCACAGAAGGTCACTGCTACAATCTTCTTTCTATACTTTGCATGCGTCCTCCCAAATATCGCGTTTGGTATGCTTAATGATAACAACACAAATGGTGCAATAGGTAACGTATTAATTACCTGTGTTATGTATGTACATAAGGGTGTCAAAATTGTATGTTCGTTTAACATAACGTTTACCGTGTTAGTCATCATTTTTCTTAAACAGCCACATGTTGAAATTGCTTAACTATTTCTAGGTATTATGCAAAATGTAAAAATACCCTGTCCTTAATATTCTTTGATGGTATATATCGTACTGTTCATATGTCGTTTGTCGTGTTGCATTCTTGTATCCTGTGATATATTTGTCAAACGAAAGTTGTTTATGTTATTGTATATTGTATATTGCAGGTGTAAAGAAGATCATTTTCTCCCAATGTGTGGGTGGTATTTTGTTCGCCTTGTTTGGTGGTCAGCCCCTCATAGTATTGTTGACAACCGCGCCACTAGCTCTCTATACAAAAAGTAGGTTTATTATGTGAATCAATAATATGGAATAAAACAAAAAGCATTTATATGAAAAGAAGAAGGTTATATTGTGGAATGATATGTATACTGGTTGACGCAAACGTCAAACATGAAGTGTAGTGTTCATTTACAGGACGTAGCCATTCAGAAACACCCTTTTTAAACAATTAGTACATAGCATATATAGACATATATTTAAAGTAAAGAATTAGAAAAATATCAGGAATACAATGCTTTACAATAGAAGCTTTACACTAGAATCTTTACAATAGAAGCATATCGTTGGAAAGGTCAGCGACAGAAAATGCCGTTGAGAGGAGCGTGGTGGTGGTGGTGGTGGTGGGGTGTGAGTGTGTGCTGGGGTGGGGGTGGTGGAGGAGTTATACCCGGTCAGACAGACTCTGTAGTGCACCAACATTCACTCTTTCACTGCTGTCAATCAAATAAAACGGGACGAATCAAATATTTGAACCCCAGCCAGGATATTCTCTATCAAATTAGGCAGATATAATACAGAGTTGATCATATACACATATGTTATTTAACGATGTTCTATTTATCACAGTTATAGCTAGCATTACATTAAGCATTGCAGTCATATTAACGTGTTTAACAGTTGAAAATCACAATGCACATATTGTTTTACTGTATCTCGGATGACCCCGTTTGGCAAAGAATAGGGCCACTGCAGATCCCTTTGAAGGGGTAGGCAAAGGGGTAGAATCCCCCCAAATTCATGTTCATTTTATCATTTTTCGTTCATGTTCATTAAAGGTCTTCATCATGATCCCTGCATTGTTTCAGGTGCTATCTCGCTCGCATCAAAAGAGCAGTGGCAGAAAAACAATAACGTGACTCCAGCGTAAATGGAGTTTCTACGATAGAATTTGCAGCAACTCTGCAATTCAGGGTGAGAAGGTTCTAGGCCCATTTTCCATATGTTATCTCGATGTACATGGAAGATGAGCCTGGCATGTTCATGCCTGTTAGGCGCCATTTAACCTTTTCATGTGTTGGTACGCCTTAAAACCCCAATTCATTTCAATAATCTCGGATGGCAACTTTTTACAGTTTTGTCTCTTGAGGTCTTATATTTGCATTTCTAACTAATCTGTCCGATGCTCAAGCATTGTGTCTCACGTCCAGCTTGTTTCTATTACAGTCATTGATCTACAACCATCTACAGAGTATGTGTTGTATTTTCCTTTTAACAAATGCTAGAGGTTATGACAGTTTGCACAGCCATATATTCCATACCACGTCTACCTTCTCTATTTCAGTTATCTACAGCGTTTGTGTAGACTTTGATCTCAACTTTAACGCCATGTTTGCTTGTGTCGGTCTCTGGAATTGCTTCTTCCTCATCATCTACTCCGTCACCAATCTCAGCAAACTCATGAAATTTTCATCAAGGTTGGTATTTCAGTTTAAACCATTTGTTGTTTCTGTGTGTGTTTGTGGTTGAATGTCGTCCTTGAATGCTGCGTTTCCTTTCGATTTTCATATCTATATTTAGTCTGTTTCTTTACAATTTGCATGACCTGTAAATACATGTATATACAATACATGAAGGTATTGAACTGAATTGAATTGGCACCCGGGGGTGAAATTGATTCAGAAGAAAGCTTTTAAGCCACCAGAAATATTTTCCCCCGAAAGGATGTCAAAACTCAATATTTACAGCAAACCTTATTGATAAGATTGATTACTCGTAACCGTTTAACCAGCATTGCAAAAAGTACTTTAAAAAGATTGACTAATTTTAAACATTCAGCAACATTTCAAAAGGTACTTTAATAAGATTGAATAATTGTAAACATTCAGAAACATTGCAAAAAGGTAGTTTAACAAGACTGACTAATTGTTACGGTTTAAACAACATTACAACATGTACTTTATCATCACAGTGTGTAGTCAGTATATGAAAGCAGATGCAAATGTCGAACACTTGTGTAGCATTCATAGTCTAACGCAATCATCTACAAAGAAACTTTTTAAAAAAGACAAGTACATCTAATATCCTGTATATATTGATATGAAAATCAAGACTGAAACATCAAAAACATAAACTATTGACAATTGAAGTACCCGCGCCATTGAACGTTCAGTAGTAAAAAGGCCGCTGGTTTGTGTGTGGTGGTGGAGGTGGTGGTAATGGTAGTGGTTGTGGTGGGTGGGTGGGTGGGGTGAGATTGGGGGGTGTTAAACCGGATTCTAGGGTGAACCAAACCTCACCCCATACCCCCATTAACTTAATGTAAATCACCCATTATAAAATCCAATAGTGCGTACATTTAGGTTCAAAGTGTTGACAGTATATTTGTTTGTGTTAAATTCTACCACATATGTTAAATAAACGTATTTTGATCAACTTGCTCAGCCGATGATAACTAGAAAAGCTGCAATAGAGACTTATTGAAACACAGCGTATATCAAACATGTTACAGATATTAACAGATACACTTCTCAGTTAATGTGTAGTACTACTCCGAAAATCGTACATTTATCATTGTGTTTCAAGATAATACAGCAGTTTATATTCTCTTTAAATTGCAGATCAACTGAAGAGATATTTTCATTGTTCATCACGTTCGCTTTCTCCGCAGATGCAATCAAAGATACCATAAAAGGTAAGATCATATCTGGATATAAAGTAATATCGAAGCTTGTGTACGATGTAAAATATGTATAGTTTATACTTGAATAAGGTTATAATAGCCATATTATATACTTGTCAACCTGTGCTCGCGTTTCAGAAACAATCTAGAAACTACAGATTTCTGTTTTCCTGATAGGAAGTTATAGGAAATATGAACTAAAGCCACAAACGATAGGTGGTTAGATCCATTTGGATTTATTGAACGTACTCAATATAACAAAAATACCAGTATACCCGTGAAAGCTAACTCTTATTTGAGCCAACTTTCTCCCCGCATTTCAGATCCATTTAGAAAGACCGACAAGATGAAGCTTGTCTCATGACTAGATTGAAAAACCGTTTCATGGCTAGATCGACACTCCTTTGAAGATTACATCATTGGCTGGACCGAGACACTAGTTATGTGTTTAGTTGTGCCATTTGTAAATTTATCGAATTATTTTTCATTTAATCGTTTTATGAGTATCTGCGTTGTTGTTTTCGACTTTTAATGAGAATGTAGCGACACAGCCAAACACGCTCTGTTATTAAGAGTTATGAAAAACTTGGAAAAAGGTAAAAGATTTATCCTAATCGGATGATAAACAAAAAAGATATGACCATTTAAAGGTTGTTCTAAAACGAATATGGGAGCCGCCATTTTTAGAACTGTGACGTTATAGTTCCATATTACCATATATGGAATATTGATAAATATCATTTAAAACGAAGAAAATCACTGCAAATGAATGATTTTTTTGACTGGTCATATAAAGCATTACTGTCATTAAGTATTACATATTTTTCATACAGTTGTTGTCATTTTTTCCCTATAAATCAGTAAATTTTCATATTTATAAATATTCCATATATGGTCATTTAGAACCGTGATGTCATAGCTCTCAAAATGGCCGCTTCCATATCCGTTTCAACAGAAACTTCAAATGATCATATCTTCTTTGTTTATCATCCGATTTTGATAATTCTTTCACCCTTATTCAAGTATTTCAGAACTCTCAATAATACAGATGGTTTGGCTGTGTCACTACGTTCCCTTTAAGCATTGGTTGACCTACTTTTTCTCATTACTTTGCAGATTTCAACGAACATTATTACAGTCCTGCATGCTACGAACAGGCTAACACAACTAACCCATCTAGTACTTATTCCGGAAACATCACTAACATCTCCTTGACAACGACTAACCAATCAGATGCTGGTTTACTTGAACACTCACCATGTCTGAAAGAAAACAGCATTATGTTTCTTTTGTTAATGTTGGGCACCGTGTGGGTCGGAATAACCTTATTTAACTTCACGAAAACGTAAGAACCCTGAAATGTTGACGTGACCATGGTAACTGGCGCCTATACGTTAGGGTGAATTGTCAGACAAACACATTGCATGATACACATGCATGTTTATTGTGTACAGTGTGTGAAAAGCTTAAAATTAAAAAATCTTATAAATACCTTTAAGTTTGATTAGGATGCAAAACTTACATTATATTTTGAAAACAATATTTTGTTGAAAAAAGTGTATCATCTACATATATAGGCTAAAACCTGAAGCCAATTTGAACATTATGTTTCTGTTGACAATATAAGGAAACGAGAAAACACGAGTCTTACTCTGTGGTTAGAACTTATCAGAAAAAGATGATAACAGTATTTTATTTTTGTTCTGATTGATTAAAATAAAATAGAACTGTAACCACTGAGACGGAAGCCAATATATGTGCCATCAACTGTATAGATACATGTTATACCATCTTCAGACCATTCCTGACAGCTGGTAAGCGTGAAGTACTGGCTGATTATGCCCTCCCAGCCGCTGTCCTCATCATGTCATTCTTCGGCTCATACATACTCAGAGGGGTTAAATGTAAGTTACTTAAATTATTTTTGAACACATATAAAACATGCAAACCATAGCATAGTTCGCTTGACCGGGGCAAATAAAAAACACGCGTGTATTGTTAGCCATTAAGTATTTAGTTTAAATATATTTTATTTAAAATTGTTTCAACATATATATAGGTACCGTATACAGTATAGTTAATAGGATTGGAACGAAATATTTTTTAGAGTTCCTCTCCTTAACCACTATCGATGCTGTTACATTTATATGCACGAGTTTCTAAGCAACCTTTACAAAATATACATTATTTTGATTGATTATTTGATATCTTTTCTAAAATAAAATACTTATAGTGAAATCGTTCAAATACAACCCCGATGCGGAAATGTTTGTGATAGCACCAATACACACACTACCATGGACAGCCATCATTGCGGCCGCTGGCCTTGGGTTTAGTTTGTCATTACTGTTCTTTATGGATCAAAACATCTCCAGCGCATTGGTCAACGCGCCCTCCAACAAGTAAGTCCTTTGTTCAACTGTTTATATGCGTGTATAGTGTCTGTTTCCATACTTGTGTTGGCTGTCATGCATATTGTATGATATAAACAGTAATCACTGCAGGCAAACAAAAGTTGAGTTTTATTCCAGTTTTGTATCCTAAGACGAATGAAACATTTAACGTCATTGTAAACATATGTGTAAAACAATAGAGAATATTATGTCAGTGCCTTTTACTATCAAGTTTATTAAGCGAGGCTTAGAAAACGAAGAATTTCGTGCCGAGCCTAATAAACTTGACAGTAAAAGGCACTGACATAATATTCTAATTATCATGTAGATTATCCATATTTTCTGTATGAATTACTATTATTACCTATTTCTCAGAATGGTACGCTTATCGAGTACGTCGCCATGTTGTTGTTTTTTGTTTGTTTTATGACGTCAGGCAAAGTTACGTGCATGACGTCAGATAACGTTACGTACAAAAAACGCCGAGGGATTCCGCATTGATTTGCTTTATTGAGCAGTGCCTAATTAAAGCAAAATTTAATAGGTCACCCCTTTATTAGGCAGAAAAGTGCATATCTGCATGATAAAAAAAATTAACACAACCTATTTGAGAGATTGCAAAGTCTAATTCAAGAGCATAATTTTCACTCACTACTTCGTTGGGTTATATGGTCAATAAACAGGTTTTTCTAAACCTTCCTATTGAGTTTTCCTTGTTCAGTAATGTTGCTTCAGTTGGATGACATTAGCATGTTCTAAACTACTACATTAACCCATTTTGTTATTGCAATTATACTTGACATTTTACAGATTAAAGAAAGGTTCTGCATACCACTGGGATCTCTTTACCGTCGCCATTATCAATGCGTTCTTGTCCATATTTACATTCCCATGGGTACACGCCGCGCTGCCTCATTCTCCGCTGCACGTGAAAGCCCTGGCGGACATGGAAGAGAGAGTTGACCAAGGACACGTTACACAAATGTAGGCGATGCAAGTTTGTACGGTTTAGATCTAGATGAATGATACAACATCATTAACATTTCCATTTAAGAAAGAACAGCCTATTTCTCCTTTATAGAAACTGATTTGGTTATGAAATTAAGCCGATGGTAAAACAAGGAATACATTTTAAACATTTCAGAATCACTTTTAATTATGAGCACTAGATAATGCGTAATGACATATGACAAATTACCTTTGATCTGATGGTTAAGTGATACAAGTTCAAATACATTAATAACAAACTATTCAATTAAAGAAACAGACGTTTCAGGAATTTAACAATTCATATATATATACATACATTTTGACTTGCAGTCCATTTATTGGCATTAATCTGAATAAGTACGTCCGTACAGACTTCGCACGCAGAATCGCTTAGAATATTGACACAAACATAAGCTCTTTCTTGAAAGCAAGGGCGTTTTAAACAGATTGTTGCAACAGGAAGTTGTGTTACGTGCTTTACTTATCCTAATTGATTGCGTACCCTTAATAATGATCTTTATTTAAACCATTTACGAGAATCATACAATTGCGATTGTGGTTCTGCAGTAGAAGACGCTGAACACTTTTGTTTTCAACTGTAACTTATTTCGTACACAACGGCTTCGTTTGTTTCAGTCAACTCGTACATTTCACCCATTAAATTTAAATACAATACTTTTTGGTCGCGAACACTTGTCGGATGACGATAATCAAATTCTCTTCGAAGCAGTACAAATGTACATAAAAGAAAACACAGAGGTTTGCCTAGATTTAGATTTACTTTTGCAACTCGTGCTGATTGACTCTCTTCTTTCAAACTTGACACAATCTCTATACTTCTTCTGTTTTCCTTTTTTTCTTAACTAGTTCCTAGTTTTTCTTTCTCAATACCTTTTCTCTAATCATGATATTATGTGCAAGTTATATATATTTACCTATGTAATTGTCTAACTTTGTGTGTATACTATTTTGTCGGGAAGGGCATTAACTAATGTTGTAAGAACTTGTAGCCCAACCCTTTTGCGATTATATATTGGCAATAAAATATGTTTAAATCAAACCCTAACAATGGCAGACGCGAATGGCTAAACCGGAAACAGTTGCACTCTATTATTAGACTCCATGGCTACCTTTTTGATAATATATTTCAAAGAACCGTCAAGAAAAAAACAACTAAACATGATAATAAACGAATGCACGATACTAAAATATGCGTTAATTCAACGTGATTGATTAACTACCACATATAAGATGCAAAGGTAGATCAGAATAACATACTAGTAGTTTTACAAAGTTCGCGATGATGCAGATGATGTTTCTCTATTGTAGAGTGGTCCGTGTACGTGAAACGAGGTTGACAGGGATTATATCACACGTTCTGATTGGCTTATCGATATTTCTGCTGCCATATCCTATGTCATACATCCCGGCTCCCGTCCTTGATGGTCTCTTCCTATATGTAGCCTTCACTGCGCTATTTGGAAACCAGCTTTTCGACAGAATTCTGCTTTTCTTCACAGAACAGGTGAGTACAATGTGTAAATTAGTGTTACTTAAAGGACATTCTAAGACTCCTTTGTCACTGATATCTTCGTCACTGATATACATATGTGGAGTTTGATGAAGAAATATGCAAACATTTGAAAATGATTTGTTTTTGAGTTGCGTTTTCGGTCAAAAATTGGCTTCAGAATCAAAAGTCAGACTGTGACCTTGCTAATGAAACTGTCTTGAATGTTTTTTATGCAAGTTGAATGAAGAAATATAACACAAATGAAAAAGTTATAGGGAATGTTATGGTTTCGGTTAAAAAAAACTTAATTTTGAAATTAGGCACGGACTGTTTTACTTTATCCACCGGCATGTCTGCGGAGGACGGACTGTTTTACTATATCCACCGGCATGTCTGCGGAGGACGACTGTTTTACTATATCCACCGGCATGTCTGCGGAGGACGGACTGTTTTACTATATCCACCGGCATGTCTGCGGAGGATAACAATTCTTCGTTAATATTGCCATATGCATCTGTTTTTCTATATCAGTCTGCGTACCCACCCAACCACTACATCCGGCGTGTACCACAGCGGCAGGTACACATGTTCACGGTGATACAACTGGTACAGGTGCTGGTGCTTTGTGTGTTCGGATTCTCTCCCATACCTTACATGAAGATGGTCTTTCCCATCCTTCTGATGTTTCTCATGCCCATCAGGTAACGTACTAAATCATACATGTTTACAAACAAATATGCCTTTCACACCCACTTGTATGCATCTTTTACTGATTTTCACCATATCATCCCTTACTTAATAATAGTTTTATCTTTATTTATTTACATTAATTTTTAATTAATGCTTCATTTCTTCATCATTCATCATTTTTTGCGCACAATATGACCTATTTATGTGTCGACGTGCCGTAAAACACCATTCATTCATTTATACTGATTATTTTCATAACACAACAATTTTAAACTGCATTACGACACAAATTACATGATAATTCACTCGTAATATATTTCTGAATTAGGAATCATTTAAAATATGGATACATTTCGATTGTATTTCTATATAGCTAATTGCAAAGTATTCATGGTATTTACATTACATTAAAGGTGCTGTTCCGTATTTCAGACACAAACTGGTACCCAAGATCATCGATCCAAAGTATTTGAAGGCCTTAGATGGACATTGAATTGTAAAGGAAGTAAAATGCAAGGAAACTCACTACTTCATAATCATACACATGAAAAAGATGGACACGTCAAGCAGTGCTCGGCGTTTTCCGATACAGCCACATGTTTAATAGTGTTTCATGGAGAGACATACCATATACAACTTTTAAAGTACTTTTTTTTAAAGTGATTGTATATACCGCTCTGGTAGATATTGCACTGCACATTGGAACTATTTCAGTTGTGCCTGCAAATGCCGAAAGACCCACAGCTCAAACAACCGCCCAATATAATAGGTATGCTATTCTGTATAATTTATAGAGGATCATATTTGTAATATGTACTGTTTTATTGTATATAATATATGCAGATTATAACCAGAGAAACTGTGATATTCAACTATATATTAGTCCCTCTGAAAATGTCCAACTAGAGTGCCTTTTAAAGGAGTCAATGCAGTCTTGCTTTATTTTCAGCCATTTTGAAAGGAAGCAAATCTTTACGTTCTGATAGAGCGAATTAAACCCTGTGGAAGACCTATACGCACTGTTTATTTTTTGAAATAACGGATTTGGTAAAGGGAAAAAACTGTAACCGAAATTAAATTATTTAAAATGTAAACGTTGTATATTAGTATAGGATATAGCATGAGTTTTGCACGTGTACGGGGTGATAATGCACGAGCGTTAGCGAGTGCATTATCGTCCGTACACGTGCAAGACTCATGCTCTATTGTATTTATACCACAATACAGTAGGAACGCCAGCCCTATGGCGTAGGAATATTTATCAAACAAGGTCACGTGATAAAATCGATAACAAAATGACATTATTGGGAACATTTTCACTGGTCAGATTTATACACCTCTTATCTATAAACTGTGATTATGACAAAACACAATCACAGATCGTTGTTAAAGTAATAATATTCACGAACTACATTGGTCGAACATAACTGGTGTACACTTCGTGGAATTCCCATTAATAGTGAAAGGTATTTTTCCAAGGGATGAATTTAGGTTGTTTTAAGGTTTAAATTGCCAACAATGCGCTTTTAAATCAAAATCGATTTATTTCGTCATTTTAGAAGCGAGAATAAAAACAAATCTTTCCTCTGTCCATATGCAAAATTTTAATGAAATCGGAGACAAGTACTTTTTCCCCCCCAAAATTAACTAAACCCACGGACTCAAAGACGGCATAACGCATATACATTTACAGACGCGACTGGGTACACACAAAATGAAATAATTCCAATATTTCAATACATATATTTCAAATGTATGTATCCATGCATTCCAGATTAAATTTCTGATCTATACATGCTTTTGGTTTATGCCGGAGTGCTCGGAATAGGTTTTAACAAACCAAATTGCAACGGTACGTCGGGAAAGGAAATGAGGATGGTGAAAATATATATTGCAGTGCTAATATTCTGAATCCGAAAAAATTGCAAAAAAATGAAGTTTTAACAACGAGAATGAATTTTTTTTCTTGAAAGTGTTCATTGACATGTCTACTATTAAAAACCAAAATTTAAAGTCAATCAGAAAAAAGTACTTTTTTTCCCCCAAAATTAACAAAGTACACCGTGTTCGCTAAAATATGAACAATCGCCTTTCGAAGTTAATGTACACGCGGGATATAAAATCATGAAATTGTGAAATCCTTTTTAAGAGATATATTGATTTCAACATTGTTCTGTATTTAATGAATTATTAGAGTAGAATGTTCGCAGTTTTTTTCAAGGACACCATTACGGTAGTATCCCTGCAACCCCGCCCTTCATGCCACCCCACCACCCTCTATACCGTATTGATTAAGTTGTATATAGCTGCGAATGCGCAGTTTCAATCAAATTCGATTTATTTCATCATTTTAGAACAGAAAAAAGCATGTACGCGTAAATACATTTTTCCTCTGTAGATATGTAAAATCCCCCTCCCCCCCCGAAAATTAACGAAGTACACCGTAATCGCTTAAATACGCCGATTCCACGTTCCAAATCGATGTTCGCACGGAATAAAATTATTGTGGAATTATGAATTCATTTATAAAGATAAATCGATTTCAGCATTGTTCAGTAGTTGTTATATTATTGATGTAGTATGTTCACAGTATTTATGAGAGCAACATTACGGTAGTATGACTGTATCCCTCCATTACCCCGTCGGCTTCCCCACCAACGCACACAGTACGTTGTGTATTGCTGAGAATGCGCCTTTTATTTAAATCGATTTATTTCGTCATTTTAGAAGCGAGAATAAAAACAAAATCATATAGATACATCTCTCCTCTGTATATATGTTGAATTTCAATAAACGGAGACAAGTACTAATTAAGTAACAGGGCCTTCCGACCCAAGACGGCAACATTCATATTCATTTAAAAAGACCACCGGCTACAGAAACAATTAAATAATTTTGTTATGTAAACACATATATTTAAAATGTATGTGTCTATGTATTTTACACTAAATTTTTGATCTATACATGCTTTGGGTTAATGTCAGAGTGCCCAATTTATTTTACAATGTTGCAACGGTATATCGGAAAATGAAATCATGATACGATGCAGAGTTAATTTTCGAAATCAGAAAAAGCGATAAACTAATATAAGTTTAACAGGCAGAAAGAAGTATATTCTTTTAACTGTTCGTTTGAAACTGAGGGGGCGAGTCCGAGTAAATGACTGACGAGTAACAGACATGCTACTGTCAGTAACAAACATGATTTTGTGTAAACTCGAAGATTGCATAACATAAATATGTGGACATGAAATTGTGTCAATGGTTTGTGGTGTTGTGAAACACTGTACGCGTGAATCCGAAAAGTGCGGGTCTGTTATCTTTATAGGGTATATATAGTTATATTATAACATGTGTGTTGTACCATATTCTTATCCTTGTTTATAAATGTTTGATAATGGATGTCAGCAGGAACTTGACTTTTGACCTAAAAAATCAAACGGATCATCCTCTTTCCACTGTCCACCAATGAAGTTTTATGAAATTTGCTTTAGGTAAAAGGAAAAACTGTGTGGACAAGACTTTTCATTTTCCGGTCATGGTAACGGACCTTTCAACTACTGACTTCAAAATAAACAGGGATTATTCACCAAAGGCAGTCAAAGTATGACGTTTTATGAAATTAGCTTTAGAGAAAGTAAAAAAGTTTCATTACGGACATTATCCGGTCTGTGACCTTGACCGTTGACCCACTCACAATCAAAAGGATCACCCTCTCGCCAGAAGCAATCCATCCATTAAGTTCATGATATTTGACTTACAGTTTACAACATTTTACATTATCATGTTACGGTGACAATGATCTTTGACCTAATGACATCAAAATCAAAAGGCATCATTCTCTCACCAAATGCACTCAAACCATGAATTTTGATGAGATTTGCTTCTGGGGAAGTGCACAGTGCAGACAAGGGTTTTCATGATCATTATTGGGTCACGGCGCCCTTGACCTTCAATATTTGATATGCACATACTGATGCTTCTTACAAAGTTTCGTAAAAATCCAACAAAAAGCGCAGACAAGATTTGTGACGGACGAACGGAAAAGCCAAATATAATCTGTCTCACCTACCACTTTGTGGTGGAAGACATATTTATAAAGACAATATTTTAGTTCATATGTACTTTATTAAGCAAATAATTAAGCGAACATAAACTTCAGCATTGACTCTGGCCAGTGGTGTACATGAAGTCTTCTTCCACATGACGTGCAGCCTGAAAGAAAATAAAAAGTAAAAATAAGTCGCGTACAGTATTCAATTTGAATCAGGTGTTGCTAGTGGGAGCTAGGGCATGTTAAGGGGAATGGGACAGTTTGACACAATGGGCTAGCAGGATACATCGAAGTAAACCAGTAGCGCCAGTAAGACTTGAATCCGTGTTCACTGGATTCAAAGCCGATATGCTATAAACGTCCCTTGACCAAAACTGAGTAAATGGCACATCAAATAAAGGGTCAATACATATTATATTGTGTATCATACGAGTATATGATTGACCTGACATGATTACAGAACAATTTTAATGTATTTTTCACCCAACAGTACTACAGCGAGAATCTATTATAAGGAAAGTTAAATCTGACAGATGGTGCAATGCTCTATAAGCCATTTTTACTAGAAGGGGAATAAAATACAACTCTTGCCAAAAATCTAAAATGACACGTTTTGTTGATAGAATATTTTACTTTAATGACTTAGTATGGTCATTTTACATGGGGAGAAAACATTAATATACAACTATTTATTTTCTATCTCAAAACCTGGTGATGCCGCTAGTTTTAGTAATAAAACACGATTAAATAGGGCAGTTGAGAAGACACTTTTGTAGATGTGTGTTCTGTTCTGATGTGAAAATGTGTAAAACAGACACAAGATTGAAAATTTGCTCTGTGTCCCTTTAATAAATTGGGGACCCATCACATAGACCATAATAATATTGTAATTAGTTCATGTTAAAGGGACACAATGCACTCTTGAAGTATTTATCAAGCATTAACATTAGCATCTCCATTTGTTAACCTGGTAACATTTTAAATTTAAACCTGCTTGCATTAAAAATTAAATAAAAGTGTTTCATTTTGTCTTCGTTATTCTATCAAATACTTAACTATATTATAGGTGCACTGTTATCAACAGTTCTGAACTATTCTAATAAATACTATTAATGATCCCTAATGCAATTTATGCAGAAAAATTGACCGAAACTCCAGAAGTTTAAAAAAAGAAAAAGATTGCCTAGTGTCCCTTTAACACAACTTGTTTTCGCATGTATCCAGTACATGTAGTTTACACGAGCTCATATGACAATCACGCTGCATTATCACCGAAAACATTTTTTACTGTAACTTTGAACAGCACCGTGCAAGCATAACACAAGCTCCATTTAAAGAACTACACAAGTGTAAACATTTTTTAAAAGGGCTCCCACCTCAAAATGATCCAATGGCATTTAACTCGGCTTGACATTCTGAAGTCGTCAGTATCAATTCACTTAGAATTGCTCAAGGGCACGATTCACATTTGAGGCCTCTCTGAAAAACAACATCAATCCAATGTCAATGATCAAACAGACAGAGTTTATCCTTTGTTATACATAATGTAACATATTTATAAAGGAAAACTCAAAACTCTACTAACTGTCATGGATATATATGTACACATATGTGTATGTAGATCTATGTTACTGTACATAAATATTAATCTGACCTGTCAATGGCTGTTTACATTATTTCGATGGTAGTTGTATCGAGTATGTATTTACGAATGTGCGAGAAAATGGGGATAACATAACGATAAAGAGACAACGCTAACAATTTACATTCATGAATCTGAGGGGTGGGGGTGGAGGGGGTTTCTAGTTTCCTTACCCCCTCCTTGTTTTCGGTATTCAAGCTCCATCTACCCTCCCCCATCCTCCCCACATCAACCGGGCGGGGGTGCGGGGGACATTGATAGCATTTCTACTAGTAATTTTTTTATTCCACGAAACGTTCTACAGTTTACAGTACATCCAGTTACTGGAAAGATCGGAGTACACGAAAAATATAAACTTTCTATTATACAGTATACGCCACTTTTTTAGGCACTATATTTGGCTTATGTCTAAATATGTACGATCTAAAAGTGGTGTGTACTGTTTATTAACAAACACATTTTAATGATAAAACAAATACCTTGATCATGGACCTCTAGCAGCAGACAGTAATCCCAAATCCAATTTGACCAACATGTCAATTTCATGTGTCAAGTTATGTCACGGTGACCTGTCAGTCACCAACACTGCATCGTGTTGACACATAATGGGACGTTATTTCGTCCGGTAAGGTATTAGTTTTTACATAATCTACGGTATGAAACACTGTACGCGTGTTGTTAGACTCCATAGGTACCCGTAGTGCTCGCCGAGGTAGCGCGCCCAATTTCGGGTGTAAAAAAATGGCGTCTGTTTTAATTGAAAATTCGTAAAATAATCCGTAAAATACAAAGAAATAGTCCATGTTCGCGGAGTTAAAATGCGAACAGAACTGATATGTTATAGGTCCGTGGCATTTCTACTGATAACTAACATATGCTGTGTATATCCTCGATATACGAGGGATGATCCAAAATTAACAGGACTGGCTTTCTCACACCAAAACTATAGTAACGCGCACCCGGCGCACTCCAAACACAGACCAAAACATCTTTTATATAAATGAAAGTATTTCAAAAGATATACGTCACAAGAAAATAAAAATTCGCCAAAACGTCCCGAGACGTACAGGCGACGTCACTTCCGATTTTGATGTCATTTGGACTCACGGTTTTAAAATAAACAAGTTTCGGGCGTTACTGGTAACAACTTCAACAGCGTCAAAATGTCGACACCTGACCGCGCTGAAGTTAGAGCCGTAATTAAATTCTGTCAAGAATTAGGAAAAACACCGACGGAGACGTACGACATGATTCGGGCTACAAAAATGAAGGACCGTGTAAGCCGAACACTTGTGTTTGAGTGGCAAAGGAGATTCACAGATGGCAGAGAAAGCCTTCAAGACAATGAGGGTAAAGCCGCAAACGAAAACACGGAGCGACGTTGGTGACGTCAGTCAAAGACGCCTTAGCAAATGACAGACGTCTCACTGTTCGGACGCTTGCGGAGATGTTCGGCGTAGGATATGGGACGATATATCGCATACTTACAGAAGATCTCCAAATGTCCAAGGTTTGTGTATTAATATGGTTGATATATATTTATGTTTAAAGTTTTACTTGTAGTTGTACGCGATTTTATGTTTCAATGGCTTATGCATGTCGATGAAAGTGGACGTTAGGCAATAAAACATTTCGTAATAAATCAAATGTTATCATGTAAATGTATTGTATGGATATTTTTGTTATATGACCACTATTTTGCGGAATTATGTTTTTTTATTTTTACATGCATACTATATATTACAGGTACATGCGCGTTGGGTTCCGCGGCTACTTAATGCCCCTGTCACACTATAGCGCGTTTCCACTGCGTTGGCACGGCGTTGTTTAATTTTCCAGAACGCCGTGAGATCGCAAGAAAAATTTGATATTTTTCGTGAAGATGGAGATGTCACGGCGTCCTCACAGCGACCAAGGCGTTGCTACGGAGCTCCCATGACGTTCTATCGCGTTCCTACGGAGTTCTTGTTGGCGATTGTCTGCGCTCTCACGGCGCTTCCACTGCGTGCACTGCGCTTTCACGGCGCTCACACTGCGCTGACGGCGTGTTGAAGACGTTCGTTTGCACTACCTATAATTCATTTATACTATTTTGTTCGTTTTTGTCATGCAAACGCCGATGGACGCGGTAGAAGCGCCTTGGGAGCGCATTGATCGCCGTGACAGCTCCGTACAGTCGTTGTAAGAGCGCAGTAAAATAAATAACACTCCGTATAAGCGCCGTAGACGCGCCGTATAAGCGCGGTAGAGACGCAGTGACATCTCAGAGAACGCCGTACAATCTCCGTGCAAGCGCCACCGACAACCACAGCGTTCGCACTGCGACCTCTGTGCGCGCCCGCGGAGCTCCTGTGGCGTTGTAGGAGACCTTACTGCGCTGCTATGGCGACCTTACGGCGACCCCACTGCGCTCTTATCAGAACGCCGAGCGACGGCGTTTGTTTTGTGCATGCTCAAAGTGCGCGCCGTCGCTTGGCGTTCTATGCGATCCCAATGCGTCTACTGGCAATGCCACTGCGTTGCTGCGGCGATGCTTGCGATCGTACTGCGCGCACCTCGGCGTTCTGCATTTTTCTTGGACGCCGTGGGATCGCCGTGAGAACGCGGCCCTAATGTGACAGGGGTTTAAGGACCATGAGAAGGATCGACGGGTCCAGGATTTTTGGCAGTTCGTTGGCAGACCTCCGCACTGAAACATCGCGCATCATTCAGGAGTACAACTCCCAGTGGTACCGGGACGTATTCAAACAGTGGATACATCGTCACCGCCGGTGTATTGAACACAACGGTGAATATTTCGAGATGTGACGTTAATTTCGTGACGTCGTTGACGTCGTCTGACTACATTTACCGTGCGCCGGGTCGGCGTTAGTGTCTCTCTTCAAATGTATATAACTTTTGTGTCAGTTATGTATATTTTATCAAATTTTTACTGTATATAGCGGAAACATTCCGCTTTTTGTTGATGTATATTTTTAGCCATATTAATAAACCATATTGGTTTTATAACAACAGTCCTGTTAATTCTGGATCATCTCTCGTACATGTAGCATATGTTAGTTATTGTGGTATAAATACAATAGAGCATGAGTCTTGCACGTGTACGGACGATAATGCACTCGCTAATGCTCGTGCATTATCACTAATGCTCGTGCATTATCACCCCGTACACGTGCAAAACTCATGCTCTATTCTATACTTACGGCATAGTATATATCATATATATCAATAGAAACCAGCAAGGTTTTACGCAAACGTAAAAATGCTGCCGATAAGTTAATAGACATGACTGTGGGCCTGTGAATAGATAGGAATGTAAACACTTGTTTGTATAATTAATGAACATCTGAGAGCTATCAAGTTGAAATAAGTGTTCTGTTTTTATCAAAAACAATAATTGACTACGCAATGGATGCGTCAATAGTGTTCACTGTGAAACTTGGCCAAGGTCTTATTGATATAATCCTTAATGATAGTTAAAGAAATTAACAACACAGACACTTTAACGTTTCGGCATGAAGCCTTCATCAGAAATTAATTTCCTGACATAATCATTCAAATGCAAATTGATCAAAAATCAAAAATCATTGTCACAAGTGACAAAGTGAACAAGCTGATTTGCTTCTTTTTCGCTTCTTTTTGGCATTATAAATAAAACCGATATAACGCTTAACTTTGTCGTTATGTGTTCATGGATTCAATAAATTTCATGGATGTTCATCCATGAAAATACGTTTCAACCAAACTTGAATCATACTTGTTCATACAGCTCAATTAAATTGGTGGTTCTACAATGGTCCTTGACTTTTATGGGTAATTGAATTCATCAGTTTAATGTTAAAGACTCTTGGCTCTACATAAATTCACTCCAGTTATTAAATATTGGCCAACGGTAATAACATTTTGCTAATAATGGTATATTGCTAATGAACGTGATGATTAAATCCTGCCCAACAAAAAAAGGCCCGTATTCAAAATCAACACGTTCATTACCCAACAAAAAAGGCCGTACTCAAATTTCCACAAATTTGAATACGGGCCTTTTTTTGTTGGGCAGGATTTAATCATCACGTTCATTAGCAATATGCCATTATTAGCATGCTTTTTGAGTTGCACTTTATTCCTTTCCAATACTTGCGATTTCATTCAGTTGCCCTTATGATTTAATTTTGCTCCGTAAACATCCCGGACACATAAAGATCCCGGAACTTTGCCGCATTCTACACTGAGTAGGCTGATCTACGAAAACGTTTTTTTAGACGAGTTCTCAAGGAATTCAAGTTGTAAAGCATGCTTATCGCCACCTATATGAGTCACAGTCTGTTAACCATAGTCAGACACAAAACCAATATAAGGATGCCTTCGGCAGCTGAATGACGGGTAATTTTGCAGGAGAAAACATTTCAGTGCATTTTTTAAAATATTTTCTCTAATTGTTTTCTCAAAACAAGCGGATTTGAAATCATAAAATGTCAGCTTATTTAACAAGGAAGAAGAAGACAGGACAATGTTGTAGATGTTTGGTTTGCTTTGATGCGTGTAAATGTGAATTATTTAACACAATTTAAACTAAGGCATTTCGTGCAAAACATTTTTTTTTATTCTGAAACAAGCAACTGCAGGTCAAATAAAATTATATTGATTGTATCATATAATCATGTTGTTTATAAAATATGAAACATGATTTTGTCGTTATTTTTTGTTATTAGCTCAAAGTAAAAAAAATATCAGGAGGGACTGTATCTCTCCACTGGTTTCAGGTTGTATGTTGTCCATGCGTTTTGATAAACTTTGTGGAAATCAAGTGGAAGTAAAGCTTCCATGCGCTAACAGACTGGCAGATCGCGGTGGGGTGAGATGGTTGGGGTTAGTCAGAGATAGGTATTAGATATGGTCAGATATAACATTCTAAACACATCTGGTAAAGATCGGGTGATCTACAGTGTTAACAAAGTAACATATAGCTATATAGCACTTTTCATTAAATCTTTGTTATTTTTACTCAAATTTGGCTGATTTCGAACTTGCTATAACTTCAACACAACAAAGCTAATATTTCCGATATTGTCTTTTCTCGATTTCCATCCCTATATTAAAAACGGTGAAATAATTAGCAAATATATGACAAAAGACATGATTTTAATTGTGATATTGTTAATTATTCCCACTTAGATATGGATGTTCCCCGATCTACTTCTTATGGGGTTTATGGTTCTCAACTTATTCTTTTTTCAAGAGCTTGTAGTCGAGTTGAGGACTTTAATATTCATAATATTTGTATAACTGAAAAAAGCTAATCCGTCGGGGTTTTCGGTACCTTAATATTAGATTTTTTTTTGCAAAATGTTATTACCGTAAGGCTTATCTTATTTTTTAGTATAAACGTAATTTTAACTCTTCTGCGACAAGGACGATCACAACCTGACGTCTATGGACTGACGTAATATAAATGTTCGTAAGGTCCTTGGTCATAATCACTTTCATACAATCTATATTAACTTGTTAAAAAGGTTGTCAAAAGAGGTTATGACCCTATCATTTTGAAACGCACTGCGTGTTTAGTGGTTGACCCATTTACAGTTCGCCAATTATGAACACGTCTACCTAAATACTTCCAACACGGTGACGTTTGGTGTTTTTTCTTAAATATTGTCCTAACCCTTAATGGTTTGTTCCCTTGTTGATCTGGCTTCTACCAAAACACTTAGTACTTGCTTTGAGGTTGTTTATGCTTTTGTTTTATTCATATATATATATATATATGATCATCTATGTATTATACTTATATTGCCTAATAATGCTGCCTTGTTGTTAGAGAATACAGCGTGGCGGCGAATTTCTTTATTTACACTATCCCTTTTCATTGAAATGACAATAGGGTAAGAGTGAAATTTGGTGTACCCTAGAATCTGGTTTAAACTCCGCCACTGACCGTTCCAATGCGGTAGGAACCGTGTGGTTCCCGGGCAAACAATAGGGTCACTGCAGATCCCGTTAGATGGGTATGCAGAGAGGTAGAACCCCACCCCAACCACAATTTCTATTTTATCCTTTTTTGTTCATGCTCATTAAAGGTCTTCATCATGACCCCTGCATTGTTTCAGGTGCCATCTCGTTCAAATCCCTAGAGCAGTGGCGGAAAAACAATAACCGTGGCTCCAGCGTAACTCTGCAGTTCTGCATGTGAGAAGGTTCTAGGCCCATTCTCCATATTTTATCTCGATGTAAATGGAAGATGGGCCTGGCATGTCACATTCCTGTTAGGCGCCATATAACCTTTTATGTGTTGGTGCGCATTAGAACCCAATTCAAATGCGGTAGCCCTATTGTCAATCCGTTTGTGTTTGTGATGTTACATGCATGACTTCTTATTAACTTTGTAAATGCTGTTTACTTCAATGTGTGATTCTGATTGACTGTGTTCTGTAATAGCTACATTTCCTGTTCGACTAGTTTCATGAATATAAAAACTAAGTTTGGTAACGATAATATTAAAAATGAAGTAGACAGAAGCAAACAAACCAACACATATATATCCTTCACGGATCAAGGGCCATAACCTTGATGATACTAATCCGATCTTGCTGTGTTTTTTCAACTTTTCTGTGTTCTAATTAATATCCACAATCCAGGAGAGTGTGGTAAAGATCGAATTGGAAATGAAGGTGTTAGAGCACTAACGACGCAAACTATACTATTATTTCTAAACGATTCAATGGCCATAACCCTAGTGTGATATGTACACTTTTGAACTTTTCGAGCTTTTAATAAAAATATCATCTTGCCAAAGATTGGTCAAGATCAGATGCAATATGGAGCTGGAGTGCTAACGATGCAAGATAGAGTATTCTTCAATAATTCAGTAACTATAACACTGAATTTACTGATCCGATCTGACTGGTTTTTTTTTATTGATAATTCATTAATACTAAGTTTATCAAATATCAATAAAATACTGAAATCCCTACCGTGTTCACAAGGTAGACACTAGCATTTTTAAGTAAAACAAGGGCCATAACTCTGGTGTTACTTATCCAATTTTCCTGGTGTTCTGTCTTGTCAGAGGTTTCATTTATATAAATGTATTTTGGTAAATATCAAATTTAAAATGAAGGCCATATCGTGTTCACAAGGCAAAAGATGAAGGATGACATGTGTACCGGATTGAGAGACTTATCTTAAATTGGAGACACGCTTAAGGCGGTTGATTCTCATGTCTGGTCTGCAACATGTGGAAATGAATGCAAGACATTTGAACATAAACTCCTGAGATTTTAAAAAATTAAGATTTAAAGAAGTTTAATGGAAATTTTAGCGCACGGCTTGATTTGCGCACTTATCTGTTTTCAGTGCAAATTTGATTAATTATTCAATTAATACTTGTACATTCTTTGATATTTATGAAAATAGATAAAAAAAATGATATGTCAACATGCATACAGATAGTTTGTTTATTATCCGATGCTGATAATCATTTCACTATTTTCCAAGTTTTTTCAGAACTCTCAATAATACATATGGTTTGGCTGTATGCCTCCATTCCTTTTAACTTCTTTAGAAGTACCCTACCATGACATTTTTTTTGTTTCGAGTTGGCATTGCGTTGTTCTTTTTCTGATCAGGTTTACAGTTGCTACAAGCAAAAGCTAGAAGGAGTCGTTAGCACCTCACACTTGCTATTTAAATTATGTTGACCAACTAAAGAAGCCAGTGATATATTGCGTTTGTTCTTGTGTAACTGAAAGGGAACAAATCAAAGACGCTTACCTCAACTTGTTCCATACGTTGAATGAATAGTCTACATATTGTAATATGGTCAAAACAGTTCAACAATATAAAAACTTTATTTAGTATAAAAATATGAGAGAGTAGTTTAAACTATGCAATAAATTAATTTTAGTAAGTAAAGCAATACATATAATGTCATTAAGCAAACATAACAGTTTGGGTCTTTACAGTATAAATTATATTCTTTAAGCAAGTAAAATGATTGCAATAAGTAATATACAATGGTATGTTGACCTAAAATATAACAGGCTAGAGACCATGTCGTCTGTACACAATCAAAACAAGAATGGTTTCCACAATTGATTTTCAAAGAAGACTGAGACTTCACTGTCTTGATTTTTGTCGTTGTACAGCATGAGCGAAGAAGTCACAATTATCGTAACACGGCAATGTTGCCTGAAGCTTATGTTTTTGTTGTTGTTTTTGTAAATCCTTATCCAACTTATAGCGTAACACTGTATTTATTATTTGTTCTCTTTATTACAGTGACTACATGGGAATCTTTTATTCCTGGCAAATTTACAATATGCCTCTTAAACTTTTGTGGTTGACGTTTGACCTAACTTTCTGGTCCTTTTTTGAGGGGTTGGGGTTTCCTTCCTTGCTGACGTGCGCAATAAAGGTTATCTTGGCTCCACACATCTGGTTCATGATGCGTGCCTATGAGAAAAAACCCGAAGCATTTTAGTTTTATTACACAATGTAACAGTCATTCAAAGGGGGGGGGGGGGGGGGGGGGAGAAAAAACCCGAAGCATTTTAGTTTTATTACACAATGTAACAGTCATTCAAAGGGGGGGGGGGGGGTATTATTATGTTTTATACAAGTTTGCGATATTACACATAAAACTATTCGAATGGGTGTTATTACAAATTCAAACGGGGTCATTACTCTTTTATTTAGAATGGATGATATCACCTATTCAAATCCGTGATATTGTTCAGATCCTTATATGGGTTTTGTATGTGTCTGTGGTTAACACACTGTGAATCATATAGTTGACGATAAGCATGCATTAAAACTTCAATTTCTAGTGAACTCGTCTAAAAAAACTTGAAATGGTATGTTCAAAGGTTAACTTACTTGCTGAAATGACGTTTTCGTAGATCAGTCTACTGAAGTGTAGCATGCGGTAATATTTCCGGGATCTTTACGTCCGGGATTTTTTACGGAGCATAATGGAAGTGTAAGTGAAACTGAATGAAACCGCAAGTATTGGAATGGAATAAGTGTGTATTTAAAACTGAAAGTTTAGTGTTGAATCGGTTTTATTTATAATAAATAACAAAATATTGACCCCTTTAATACTTAGAAAAACGTGAGCTACGTTACATGCATCAGCAAAATTAAGGCCCATTTTTACTTAATAAAAAATAGCCGTTTCATCATGTCCTGCCCCTTTAAAAAATGATTTCTAATTTGTATCGATTTTCATTTGAAGGTTTATACCAATAAAACCTTGGCCATGTTTCAAAATAAACAATATTGACGCATTCATTGTGAAGTTGTTGCTTTTGATAATTAAAAATAACAACACTTATTTCAGCTTTATTTACACTGTCCTGTTTTAATGGGATGGAGTAGGGTAAGTGTGAGGTTTGGTGCACCCTAGAACCGGTTTAAACCCCCAGTGGCCTTTGTTGCCACTGGCCGTTCCAAGGCGGTAGCCCTATTGTCAGCCCTTTTGTGTTTGTGATGTCGTTTGAATTTCTTTTACTTTTGCCTTCTCGTTTGTCTGTTTTGCGTGTTTGTTTTTTGTGTTTTGTGGTTGACTGTCGTCCTTGAATGCTGCTTTCCCTGTCCGATATTTGTATCTTTCTTTACTTATCGGCAGCTTTTTTACGCTTGCGTAAAACCATACTTGTCATCCATTCAACAACTTTGAGTAAAATCACCTAATAGCGGATATCACTCATTCGTTGAGGGGATATCACAAAACGTTGTATTAAATACATTCAAAACAAACGGGTGGTATAAAATATAAATACACATTACTAAACACAACAGTTGACAATCGGGTCATATTCACTTTAAATTGTCATCAAGCAAACTATGTGTGTTAACATGATTAAAGCATACACAAACTCTCACTCAACCAGTACAAAATACAACCTGTTTCTGTAAGGTCTTCAATTTCATTGAAAATGTGTTTTGGCGCTTTCGTTTGTCACTGATGTAGTCATCTGGCACTGGCAAGACATGAAGATGTCTACTTGTACACTCCTGTGGAAATACTAGTAATTAACATCTACTGCTTATCGTTTAAATTAGAAGAGATTTATTTGCATAATATATGTTTTCAATTCAATATACGGTAAAATGATACTTGTCCCTGACTGTTATGGCATAACCATTGTTACGGTCTATACTGATAGGCCATCTAAAGTGGATGACACAAATGGCTAAAGTTATAGTATCATATATTCATGTATCGTGGACTTTATTGTTAAATATTTCCTTTTGATGGGATGTGTTAGATATTTCATTTTTGATGGGATGTACTTTTTATTTACACTATCTTGTCAATTTGAGCGATGAAGACAGGATAATAGCGAGGTTGTGTACACTTAAAATAGATTTAAGCTAACTTGTGGGCCATATTGCCTACTGACCGTTCGAAGTAGGTAACCCTGTCTTCACCACTCTTTGTGTTGTGTATTGCCCTTTTCGTTGTATAGTTAATGTGATCCTTGTGTGTGGTACAGTGCGGATCTACGGTGTCATTGCGCTTGGGTGCTGTGATTTCTACTGGACTATTTTTCTCATATTTAACAGTTTTTATCTTTTAAATATATTTTTTAAAATTAAATAAAATAAACAATGGCTGAAGGAGGATTTGAATATGCCAATCCTACGTACGATCCAGATGAAGAAGTCTATGTCTTTATAAGTGATTTGATTGATGATGACGAACCAGAATTTATACAACCTGGCTCAGAATTCCAGAGACAAATTGTAAATGAAAATAACCATATTGATCAGCTTCAAGGGGAAGATAAAACAAAAGAACAGCTTACACAAAAAAAGTGGTTAGTAGATCAATTTTTTACTGAAGTTAATGCTGAGATCAGCGGAATTGATTATAAAGATGATTTTAGAGTGGATGAGGACGAAATCGGTAGAACAAGGTTATATGCAGTTCGGTTGTGGACGAATGATGTTCCAATTACCTATTATAAGGGAAATAATCCAAACGAACCAATCAAGTTTTATGTGTTGGACACTTTAGTTAAAAAATATGGTGTTGACTTCGTAAAAAATACTTTAAAAAATTATGATTATTTAGTTCCACGTGAAAGAAAGGCTCAGGGCAGGGCAGAATTAGCAGCCTTGGCAAAAACAAGAGATACCATCGCTGCAGAAAATATACCAATGCAAACTTTTTTAACAACTGAAGATGTACAAAATACAGTAGATGCTGTAAATATAATTGAGAGTGATTTGAGTAATATAATAGATGAAACTCATCCTAAAACTGCTGTTCAACCGGAAAATCTAACACTGCGAGAGATACGAGGTTTAGATAAGAGATTGCAAAGCTTTCGTGGAGAACTTACTAATAATCTCTCAAAGCTCACTGAGCTTGATAAAGACATAACAAAAGAAAAACAAAAATTAGAACAGGTTAGCACCCCCGGGCAGGAGGATGAGTTTCAACAAGAGCGCATACGTGACAGAATAAAAAACTTAGAAGATGAAAGAAGTGCACGACTTGAAGCGGCGAGTGAAAACAAAGAAGCATTACGCAGTCAAATAAACAGGATAAAAGAAACTATAAATAAGGTGTTAAAAGAAGACACAACATTGGGTGAAAGAATAAAAACATTATTCAGAGAGCAAGGTATTACTATTGTTAGTATTTTGACTGCCTTTGGTATGATTATTGGAGTATTAGTTGAGGCCATTATTCCTACATCAAGTGCTGCTCCAACTCCAACTCCAAAGCCTGATCCATCAAGTGTAAAAGACTGGATAAAAAGAAAACTACTTAATCTTGGTAAACTTCTTGCCAACCTAGCTGGTAAAGCTGCTGCAGCACTTCCAGGAGTTATTGGTGCAATAGTATCATGGCTTTTATCTGCAACAGGTAATGTTATTAATTGGCTTGGTAACAATCTATGGGCTTTGCTTGTGTTTGTTTCCGGGTTGTTGTATGTGGCAGCCAAAGAGTGGTTTAGTAAATCTCGTAGATAAGTAATGCAGCAAGACCTATTACTATAGTACCAACAATTATAGTTGTTTTGTTATCTTCGTGTTCAATCGCTATTTTTTGTATTTCTGGTGGGTTATGTTCCACAGTTTTATGTATTGATTTATCAAAGTCAGAATGTTCCGGTAAAAATTTCTTTGTTGTGGTGCCTTGAAAAGGTTGAATAATTTTTGGTGGCACCGGTTTTACATTTACATCATTATTCAATCCTAATGCTTGTGCATCGGTTGCTATTACAATTTCATTATTGTAGTCTTGTATTGTTCCAATTCTTAATTCCATGTCACTCGGAGACATGTACAATCCACTTCCATAGACAAAATTTACTTTACTTCTTGCATATTTTAGGGTGTTTTCATATCTTGAAATTTGACTGGGCAAGTTGATGGGGCTGTTGATTGCGTCCTCTAATTTGCCAGAAATTGTTTTTGTGCATCAAATGCCGTTCCAGTTCCAAGTATATCTGTTCTTGTTTGTGATTGTGAGCCAAGTATTGCCCAGCAGTATGTTCTTATGCTGTCATTGATTCTTTCTACTCCAGCTCTTGTAAATCCAAATGAACTATCTAGTATAAAAGTAGACCAGCTATTGTCAGCCTCAGATCCTTGTGCAATGTAATCAATGTGATATGTTTTATCACTCTCATAGACTGTAAAACTCATCGTTTTGTTGTCGTATACAGTATTTATCAAAGGATGATAACCAATATTTGTCCAGTAATTATAAATTGTTCCTAGACCATCATTATAGCTTTGTTTCTGTCTCCAGTCTGAATATAAGTCAACGTTAAACTCCTTGCATATTCTCTAGTATGCGTTTCGGTTATATGTGTTATTAAACGCATTCCAATTTGAGTCTTGCGGCATTGCTACACTCATCTCAAATAATATTCTTCTGACTTGGTAATAGACATGAAATCGAAATAACGAACCAACCAGAGCATCAGCTTTTAGATGATTGTTGAAATCAATGCCACATCCAGTTGTCGCACACCAAATAGCAAAATTCAACTGATTCTGCCAAAATAACATCCAATCTGTTCCCCAGCGTTGGACTATAGCATCTGATTTAACGTATGGGAGTTTGTATTTTTCAAAGACATTGGGAAATGATGCTTTAAAGCCTTTACCGTTGGATGTAATGACTATGTTTTGATTTATTATATCTATCACTTTCTTGCTGAAAGTACTTAAATTGTAGTGAGCATCTGAGCTATATTTAAATTCTTTAGAAATCGTTTTTATTTTGTATTTTTATATATATTAAAAAAAAAAAGTTTCATACAATTTCAAACATATACGGTTCTATTAGCTTACAACAGTATATCGATAATAGAAATGGAGATAGCGCTTATCTCCATTTCTCAAGGTCGGAAAATTGTTAATTTGAATGTAATTTTGATAACTATAAAAAAAAAATTAAACTTGCAATCTTCACTACCCCTAAAAGGTTTACTTTCTGTACAACTAGGAATTCAGAAATTAGAAAAAACAAACATGAGTAAGTAGGTACCATTTTGAATTTTCATATTTGAGGTTTTTTATTTCTTGTACATACTTGTTTTTCAGATTTAAAAAAATCAAACTTGAGTAAGTAGGTACCATTTCATATGTCGAAGAGGCTAAAAAAAAAATTACAGCAGAACCCCCAAAAAACATATATATGATATTGCCTATAATTTCACCAGTTTCTTTATAGGACGGTATCATGGCCTCTGATTTAAACATATTGTATTGCCATATAAATAAGCAAATGGGTCGGTCCACAAGTTCTATCAACATTAGTTACGGCCCTTCCCAATACAATGTGTTACAGAAATGTACATGGCTAAATAGTTACATATTAGCTTTTACAAAGAATTATAAACAAACTACAAATAAATATATATTTGCTGATATAGGTTTTGTTCGTTGTTGTGAAATATAATTACGATTGGAGAGAAAAGGAGTAAGAAGAGGAAAGGAGTAAGCTGTATGAACGTTATGAAGGAAGAAGATGAGGTAGTGCACAAGTTGCCAATACAGTGAGTCAGGACAGTATTTACATTTGAAAATGATTTGTTAGAGTGTTTTAGTTTTTGAAACGTTTGGTCTCACTAATGTAGGTCTGAACGGCATTAAAAATCAATTCGTTTTCCGCGTCGGATATGTGTCCCCCACCAAAAAGCAAAGTGTTCAAGTTTAACGGATGAAAGCGACGAGTAGATTGAAACAGGACATGTCGTTGGTTTTGAAATCTATTACACTTAAAAATGAAATGCTCGGCATCTTCTGTTTCATACCCACAATCGCAACTTGGTGATAGTCTTAGGTGATTTATATAAAGGTCGTTGTTAAGATTGCTGCATGAATTGCGAATTCGTGCATGTAGAACAGCAAGTAATCGTGAGCCATAAAGCAGGTAAATAGGAAGTTTAGGACTAACGAATACAGATCTTAGAAGTTTTCGTTTAAAAATAGTAAGCGATTCGGAGTTTCTGATTTCGGGTGATAGATCGTTCCACATAGTAATAGCGGATGGAATAAATGATTTAGAAAATATTTCCGTTCGTCTTGCTATAGTCTCGTAGTTATTACCATTTCTAAGGTTATATGGGTTGTTTTCTTGAACAAATGGAGGAAATAGATTGGTAACATACGATGGCATTATGCCACTATTTACTTTATAAACCATAGTAAGTTTTTGCATTTTTCGTCTAACGTTATCTGATAATGATAACCATCCAATTTCAGTTAGTAAGTTATTGATGGATACTGATCGCGTTAGTCCAGTCACGATGCGAGCAGCCTCATATTGAACTTTTTCGAGTCTTTCTCTATCGTAAACAGAACAACCACCCCATACAATAGATGCATATGCATGGCCTCTAACGAGCGATTACCAAAAAATAAAATAAAGCCCGTAAAGGCCATGAATATCAGGTCTAGTCTAACATGTTGATTCTTTGAAAATACTTATTATGTTTTTACCAGGGACTAAGTAACACTGAAGGTTATATAAAAACAAGTTTTTTTGTGTCGCCTTTTCGAAGAAAAATGCGATACATAGGAATCACGTTGTCGTCCGTCCGTCAGTCCTTCAGTCTGTCCGTCAATCCGTCACGAAATCTTAACGTTGGCTATAACTTTCTCATTTCTTGATATTTCTTCATCCAACTTTCAATATATACTCATCATGACAACATCGATATGACCATACTAAAATATAAAGGTCAAGGTCACCCTAAAGGTCACCATATGGGTTAAATACTCATTTTCTTCACAAAAACTTAACGTTGGTTATAACTTTCTCATTTCTTGATAACTTTTCATTAGACTTTCAATATATACTCATCATGACAACATCGACAGGACCATACTAAAATATAAAGGTCAAGGTCAAACCGAAGGTCATTATATGGGTTAAATACTTTTTTTTTTCTTCACGAAAACTTAGCTTTGGCTATAACTTTCTCAGTTCTTTTTATTTCTTCATCAATCTTTCAATATATACTTGTCATGACAATATCGACATGGCCATACTAAAATGTAAATGTCAAGGGAACACTGAAGATCATTGTATTGGTTAAATACTCATTTTTTTTCTTCACGAAAACTTAGCCAGGTCCGTTTTTCAAGGTTATTTATCCGGGTCCAAAAAACCTTGTTACACTGACAAAGCGCTGACAGGCGACACACGTGTTCCGCAGAACACCCATCTAGTTTTGTTATAGATCTACATCAGCCATTTCTGTTAAATAAGCATACGGCTTTTGCTTAACATTCTTTCTCAGATGGAAGCATACACTAGGTAAATGCTTTGAAACTAATCACAGTTACCTCAGGAAGGTCTGGCACTACATGTAGTTGGCCAATTTGGCTACTACTCACTGTCGCAGCATCCAACAATCCATCTACCATACTCCCTGTCTCAGCACCGGACTATCCAGCATGAACCATACTCCCTGCCTTAGCACCGTACAACTCACCACTAACCATACCCGTTGTCTCAGCACAGAACAATCCCCCATCAGCCGTAACCCCTGCCTCAGTGCCCATCAAGCCACCGACAACCATGATTATCCCATCATCAGCCATTTCTAATTACCTAAAATAAAATAATAAATTTCCAACGTTATATATCTCTGCATGTCGCCAATTCAGGAGACGATGGCGCTTTAATCCCACTCCTCAACGTTACAACAACCAATTGGCGCTTGGAATTCGTATATTTTATTTGAGCATCATATTTTGATCATGACAGAATCACTAAGCATTTAAAATAAAGCATTTTAATTAATTAATACATAATCTGGGATGAGTATTGTTACTACTAATCCACCAAATAGTTGTTTTCTAATGGGTATAACTTGCAAGACACGTGGAAAACTTACCAATAACCGTGGATTTGTCCTGCTAAAATTGCTCGAACTTCAAAATGGCGCTGACAATTGCGAAAAGTGATGTAAATTGCGTAGTCACTGTCCAAACATGTACATATTAATACATGTCTCGTATTTAGGAGGTTGTCTCCCTTCCTTGGGGAGGAAGGCCCGAGGAAGGGAGACGTCTCCCGATTAATAGATTGTTTCCATTTATTAGAGCAAAGTTTATTTCCAACCATATCACAGTCTCAAACAAAATAGGCTTGATCATCTTGGACGCCTGATTTTAACTACAAACGTACTGACCCTTTGAGTAGAACAAAATGAAATCGGGACCACATGACTATATATATAGTTTTTATTATAGTATGTTTGATCACTCACATTTAGTTCGTCGATATAATGACGAAGTTTTCTTCTTTGTTTATTTATTAATTTATGCAACAGTGCATTGTCTTTCCGTCGTTCTGTCTATCTTGGAAAGAAAGTGTGTCTGTGTCAGCCAATCAGAAACGATACAAGTTCTTCGGTAAAATGGATGCCGCTTTAATATATTTTTAGAAGAAAGCTTTTAGACGTTTGTCTTAAACATGCCATGTTGACAGAAACAAGCCAAGATAATCCTTTCACTATTTCAAACGTTGTTATTTCCAAGTTATTTTCCAAATAATTTGTTTATGCAATTTACACGACATATATAATAATTTATGAACTTTCCTAGATGTCATGATTTAAATCGATGAAAACACACACAAATCATAACAGTCATGAATATATAATAAAAATACATTTAACCTGGCTAACGTTATTGTGTAAGTAATTTTAGTTACCAGTTGCATGCAGACAACTGCATCTGTCGAAGACAATTTTCTATATTTTCTGTCACAATAACTATGTCCGGTTACGTAGTGACGACGCGCACGATATTGCATCAAATTGGATCGCCAACCCAACACTCCCATTCCGACACGCATGTTGAAAGATAGTTTATAGTCAACAATAATGGCTGTATTTGTTAAAATATATAACAATTGACAATTACCGACAGTTTCTTTATATTTTAATATTTTTTCATGATTAACTGTTGTTTAAAACGATGTTTAACGTAATTTTATTTTGGCCAAGTTTTATTTGTATCCGGAAAATGATTTCAGGGAACTTATTTTTGATTTTTAAAACATGGCGCACAAATAGGTAAACGATGGAATATCATCAAAGTGACACTATTTTCAAACAATATTTATTTAAAAGAGCTCTTGAAAAAAAGCTGAAAGAATTATCAAAATGCAATGAACAATAAAGGAGATATTGACCTATTGAACATTTGCAAAGAACATAAATGGAGGCGGCCATCTTGGAACGATTACGTAATCGCGTCTTTTTACCATATATGGGATATTGACAAAATACATTTTAAAGCAAAGAAAATCACTAAATCACTATTAAAAATAAATATACAGATGAAAAATGTATAAATTGTATTTATTTTTTTCATTTGCAGTGATTTTCTTTGGTTTTGTCAATATGTCATATTTATTTTTCATGGTATTTTGATAATTCTTTCAGTATTTTTTCAAGTTTTTCAGAGCCCTTTAAAATAAACATTGTTTGAAAATAGTGCATCAACTCCTTTAAAGTAACGATTATAAGAAATGTTTTATTCTGTGTAGAAATGAACGATTTACCGACTGACAATAGTGCTAGTAAGCACATTTTGATTTTATTTACAAAGCTGTATCGTGAGAAATATTTCATTGTATAGTTTATACACATCTGTACCTCCGTACCTCTGTATACTTGTGAATAGTTTCTGGTAATAGACACAGTGTCTACTTTGATATGCTAATTCACGTCGATGATGGGTATTATCATAGGTGTAACAGAATATGATCTTGGTTTAATTATACCTTCAATGTACTTGCATTGCTACTAATGATAGTTTTATTTAATTCGATATGCTTTAATGAAACGGTAAGCGTTAATTTATGTATTTATGCTCACGTGATAGCCTTAATAAATATTTAAACCAACTGAAATGTTGGATACGTGTGTTGTCACGTTCAACATGAATCATCTACATTGATTTTGAAATGCATTTTATAGACTACTGTGCGTTTTTTTTGTATTGTCTGGTATTATGCTCATGAGCCTATACGGTTTAGCGACTGTATTGTTTTGTGGTGTGTACCATTAAAGACGCGTTGACGAGGAAATAAAAAAAATGTATTCTTCTATGGATTGCCTTAACGGTCCTTTTGAATATTTGATGATGACGAAGTTTCAATTAGGTCCTACAAAAAGTTTCAGACAAGAAGTGTCTTAATGTTCCTTCACAGTGGCGGCCATTTTACATGTCATATATACTGAACAAAATAAATTTAGTACATACAATCATGTCAGTTCCATAGACGAACTACGAAGCCTTGTATGTTCGGGTCAATGATAAAGTGACATAAATATGACAATTAATACTAATACAAAGTCATTTGTAAACAAATTCAGTAATAAAAATAAAACAAATACATGTGGAACATACGTTTATATGTTATCGTTCTCATGTCGATGAAAGGGAAGGTAATTTTAAAATTATGAATTTTGGAACGTCTTTGTTTTAGAATAAAAATGTTTTTTGACAGATTTTAGAGGTATCGACAGAATAAGCAATTATTGTCAATGCCAATCATTAAATGTGTTCAAAGCAAAACGCTTGTATGACGAAATATTTTTTTTATTATTATTATATGGAGGTAATTCTGACACTTCGCTTGGAAAATAAATAAAACCATTTTTTGAAAATCACATCCTTACCTAGTTTTTCTAAAAGTTTTAAACAATTACATCAATTTTTGTTTGTTTAATCTCTGTCCCTAAAAAGACCTGCTAAAATTATTTTGTACATTATTTATCTACTCTACGAAACATGAATGTGAAATATACATGTCATTATGATTGGTCCACTGGTGTGTGTGATATGTCATTTGAGGACGGCAGCCATCCCGGTTGATCGGACGCAAAATACAGAACATTTCGGAAGAGCACCACCTATTAAATAGTTTGTTAAATTTTCATTTAAATTCGTTTTATTTAATCATGCGGTTTCTGAAGAGATGTCACCATCGCATAAACTCGGCTGGCCTTGTGCCTGCAGTAGTGTTAACAACAAGAAGAAGGGAAAATAACTGAGTCATCTTTATTTAAAACGTTGTCAAAATAAAATGTAATAAATAATAAAATAAATAAACACCTAAACAATACTTTTATATATTACTGAACAAACGAGGTCCTTGGAAATTGATGAATACACACGTGAATGAAACCCCGTTATATGTCCTAAATGTTGTGACGTAGTAATGACAATATGAAACGTTAGGCAAATATTACTTCGGAATGCAATTAAAGCCTAGTAAATGTCTGAAAGCCTAATGGAGATAACTCGGAAGTCAATGCTAAGAAAACCTCGTGACAATACCTCGGAAGTCAATGCTAAGAAAACATCGTGGGAATAACTCGGATGTCAATGCTGAGAAAGTATCGTGACAATAACTCTGATGTCAATGCTGAGAAAGCCTCGTGACAATAACTCGGATGTCAATGCTGAGAAAGCCTCGTGACAATAACTCGGATGTCAATGCTGAGAAAGCCTCGTGACAATAACTCGGAAGTCAATGCTAAGAAAGTCTCGTGACAATAACTCGGAAGTCAATGCTGAGAAAGCCTCGTGACAATAACTCGGAAGTCAATGCTAAAAAAAACTCGTGGAAATAACTCGGATGTCAGTGCTGAGAAAGCCTCGTGACAATAACTCGAATGTCAATGCTGAGAAAGTCTCTTGACAATAACTCGGGTGTCAATGCCGAGAAAGCCTCGTGACAATAACTCGGATGTCAATGCTGAGAAAGCCTCGTGACAATAACTCGGAAGTCAATCCTGAGAAAGTCTCGTGACAATAACTCGGATGTCAATGCTGAGAAAGCCTCGTGACAATAACTCGGAAGTCAGTGCTAAGAAAGTCTCGTGATAATGACTCGGAAGTTAATGCTGAGAAAGCCTCGTGACAATAACTCGGAAGTCAATGCTGAGAAAGTCTCATGACAATAACTCGGATGTCAATGCTGAGAAAGCCTCGTGACAATTACGCGGAAGTCAATGCTGAGAAAGTCTCGTGACAATAACTCGGATGTCAATGCTGAGAAAGCCTCGTGACAACAACTCGGCAGTCAATGCTGAGAAAGTCTCGTGACAATAACTCGGATGTCAATGCTGAGAAAGCCTCGTGACAATAACTCGGAAGTCAATGCTGAGAAAGTCTCGTGACAATAACTCGGATGTCAATGCTGAGAAAGTCTCGTGACAGTGACTCGGAAGTCTATGCTGAGAAAGTCTCGTGACAATAACTCGGATGTCAATGCTAAGAAAGTCTCGTGACAATGACTCGGAAGTCAATGCTGAGAAATCCTCGTGGCAATAATTCGGAAGTCAATGCTAAGAAAGTCTCGTGACAATAACTCGGATGTCAATGCTAAGAACGTTTCGTGACAATAACTCGGATGTCAATGCTGAGAAAGTCTCGTGACAATAACTCGGATGTCAATGCTAATAAAGTTTCGTGACAATAACTCGGATGTCAATGCTGAGAAAGTCTCGTGACAATAACTCGGAAGTCAATGCTAAGAAAGTCTCGTGACAATAACTCGGATGTCAATGCTGAGAAAGTTTCGTGACAATAACTCGGAAGTCAATGCTAAAAAAGTCTCGTGTCAATAACTCGGAAGTCAATTCTGAGAAAGTCTCGTGACAGTAACTCGGATGTCAATACTGAGAAAGTCTCGTGACAATAACTCGGATTTCAATGCTGAGAAAGTCTCGTGACAGTGACTCGGAAGTCTATGCTGAGAAAGCCTTGTGACAATAACTCGGAAGTCAATGCTAAGAAAATCTCGTGACAATAACTCGGATGTCAATGCTGAGAAAGTCTAGTGACAGTGACTCGGAAGTCTATGCTGAGAAAGCCTCGTGACAATAACTCGGATGTCAATGCTAAGAAAGTCTCGTGACAATAACTCGGATGTCAATGCTGAGAAAGTCTCGTGACAATAACTCGGAAGTCAATGCTGAGAAAGTCTCGTGACAGTGACTCGGAAGTCTATGCTGAGAAAGCCTCGTGACAATAACTCGGAAGTCAATTCTAAGAAAGTCTCGTGACAATAACTCGGATGTCAATGCTGAGAAAGTCTCGTGACAATAACTCGGAAGTCAATGCTGAGAAAGCCTCGTGACAATGACTCGGAAGTCTATGCTGAGAAAGTGTCGTGACAATAACTCAGAAGTAAATGCTAAGTCTCGAGACAATAACTCGGATGTCAATGCTGAGAAAGTCTCGTGACAATAACTCGGAAGTCAATGCTGAGAAAGTCTCGTGACAGTGACTCGGAAGTCTATGCTGAGAAAGCCTCGTGACAATAACTCGGAAGTCAATTCTAAGAAAGTCTCGTGACAATAACTCGGATGTCAATGCTGAGAAAGTCTCGTGACAATAACTCGGAAGTCAATGCTGAGAAAGCCTCGTGACAATGACTCGGAAGTCTATGCTGAGAAAGCGTCGTGACAATAACTCAGAAGTAAATGCTAAGTCTCGAGACAATAACTCGGATGTCAATGCTGAGAAAGTCTCGTGACAATAACTCGGAAGTAAATGCTGAGCCTCGAGACAATAACTCGGAAGTAAATGCTGAGCCTCGAGACAATAACTAGGGCTTTATATTCAATTATCATCCCAGCAGTAACTCAGAAGTCTCGTGACAATAACTCAGAAGTCTCGTGACAATAACTAGGGCTTTAGGGGGCAGTCCTCAGTTTCGCATGAATGTCCATGTGTAAATCAGAAAGAAATCAACTAAGCATCTTTTAGGTCCATGGATGGTCTTTATAATAATTATGAAGCACATGTTTGATGTTTTTTTCAGTTTTGATTACTTCTAAGTTTATTTTGGTGTATTGGAATATGCATTCTTTGGGTTTTTTGGAGGCTATAAATAGAAAAATGTGAACCAAGCAAAAACTTCCTAAAAGTAGTTAAAATGGCTGATTTTCACTGACGAGGAGATCAGCGTGGAATAACTTTTTAAAATGCCGGACTATGTATGTAAAATTTAGCATTTCCTGATATGCAAGAGCATTATGAGTGCAGACATGACCCTGATATGTGTAGGAAATTTTTTCATTTTTATTTATTGACATTTGAAATATTGCTAAAATTGCATTTTTAGCATGTTTTAAGGGGTGGGGTAATCTTAAAGAAATGGGACTAAAGTTGTACAGAAAATGCTTTTTGATACTTCTATTTGGTATGGAAACATGGGTAATTTTATTGTCTTCTAAGAAATGTATGACGCAATGATGATGTGATTTATTTTTGCTCAAGGATTCAGGCTAAGAGCGTGTCATGTGTTTGATGATTGAGAAATGTACATTAAACTGTGGAGTGCCCCCTTATATTCAATTATCATCCCAGCAGTAACTCGGAAGTCTCGTGACAATAACTCGGAAGTCTCGTGACAATAACTCGGAAGTCTCGTGACAATAACTTGGAAGCAAATGCTAAGAAAACCTCTTGAAAATAACTCAGAAGTAAATGCTAACAAAGCCTCGTGACAATAGCTCGAATGTTAATGCCAAGAAATCCTAGTAACAATAACTCGAAAGTAAATGCAAAGAAATCCTATAGTGACCACAACTCAGAAGTAAATGCCGAGAAAGCCTAATTTATAGAATGAATTAATGATAGAAGTAGTCTAACTGTATGTAATATATAGCGTATGAATATTTAGAGAACTAAAACATTAAATAAGGGAATAATTATAAAACAATTGTTATAAATAGAGTTATATAAAGCCTGATAACAATAACGTAAACGGATTTTTTTTCATAAAAGCATAGTGACAATATTTAAATATATTGAGAAACTACCGACGAATAGTTAATTATTTGTGGTAAGTGAGGTGTGATCGCAATACTATTGTAACTATACACACATGAAGTACAAGAGACAATAATTTCGCGTTTACTCCTCGAAATATGTAAATTATATTTAAACCATAACAGGCAACATTAACATATTGAAAAAAATGTAACTGTACATCTGCATAAACCTATAACTGCGTCAATTGTAGAGTTTATTGTACTACAATATACATCTTGAAAACGCTTACCTCCATTTTATTACTATTTTATTATCGCGTCATATATATAAACTCCAATTAAGAATATCTTTAAAGGGACACGCGACAATCTTGATGTTTCTAAGTTAGTATTTTCTTCATAACCTGCATTTGTTAAATCATTAATATTAATTATAATACTTGTTTAAAGCAAACAAATAAGTAAACATATAATTAGAAAACGTGTAATTAAAAGAATTCTTAGCAAAATTGTACATTGTAACATTTTGGTCATTCTGATTAACTATTTCCACCCTTCATATTTCTATATAAATAATATCGAATATTACGGATTGGTATGTATACACTTTGTATTAGATTTCATAGGTAATTGCCACTGAAATAAGCAGAAACAACAAATGTCACTGTACGTGACAAATGCCCCTGAAGTGACATTTGACCTCTAAGTGTCACATTGACTTTGGAGCCAGGGACCTAGATTTTGTGCGCGACACGTTGTCTGGTTGTGGTGAGCACTTGTGCCAAGTTATTTGAAAATCAGTCCAGGAATGAAAAAGGTATTGACCGAACACGAATTGACCTTTGGCCTCTAAGTATGACCTTCATTTTTGAGCCACGGACCTGGATTTTGTGCACGACATGTCGTCTTGTTGTGGTGAGCACTTGTGCGAAGTTATTTCAAAATCCGTCCAGGAATGCCAGAGTCATTGGCCGGACACGATTTGACCCCTAAGTGTGACCTTGACTTTGGAGCCACGGACCTGGATTTTGTGCGCGACATGCCGTTGTGTTGAGCACTTGTGCCAAGTTATTTTAAAATCCGTCGAGTTATCGACCGGACACGATTTGCCCTTTGATCTCTAAGTGTGACCTTGACCTTAGAGCCACGGACCTGGATTGTGTGCGCGACACGTCGTCTTGTTGTGGTGAGCATTTTTGCCAACTTATTTGAAAATTCGTCCATGAATGCCAGTTATTGACCGGACACGATTTGTACTTTGACCTCTAAGTGTGACCTTGACCTTTGAGCCACGGACCAGGATTGTGTGCGCGACAAGTCGTGTTGTTGTGGTGAGCCCTTGTGCCAAGTTATTTGAAAATCCGCCCACGACTGCCAGAGTTATCGACCGGACACGATTTGACATTTGACCTCTAAGTGTGACATTGACCTTAGAGCCACGGACCTGGATTGTGTGCGCGACACGTCTTTTTGTTGTGGTGGGCACTTTTGCCAAGTAATTTGAAAATCTGTCCATAAATGTCAGAGTTATTAACCGGACACGAAAGCACTTTATTTTGACCTTTGACCTCTAAGTGTGACCTTGACCTTGAAGCCACGCACCTGGATTTTGTGCGCGACACGTCGTCTTCTTGTGGTGAGCAATTGTGCCAAATTATTTGAAAATCGGTCTATTATTGTCAGAGTTATTAACCGGACACGATTGTATGGACGAAAGAACAAACGAACGAAGGGACTGACTGACGGACGGACGGACGGACAGTGCGACTACTATAGGGGTGCATAAAAATTGCCACAACGGTCAATAAACAATTCCAAATAAGACTTTGTGAACCTGACATTATAAGGAAAACAAGTACTATATTTTGTTACAGATAAAATTACATGCATGTATAAAGTAAATGCATAGTATATTAATTATAGTTTAACACACATATTTGCTTAGTTTCTGGTTACAAATTATTTTTCAAAAGTTTGGAATGGTTTAGGTTATGCCTTAAAAGGAAATGTGGTCAATTATAAATCTAACATATTGCTTACCGAATCAACAAATACAGATTTTTTAACCATATTTCCGTGTGAAAATAATTTTAAAACAATAAATAAATAAATTAAATCTATGGTTCCTGGGCCCAGTTGTTCAAAGATCGGTTAGCTTAATCCTTGATTAGTGTAAACTTTCATTTAGTACATTTTCTCATAAAAAAATATGTTTTGTACTACTAAAAGCTTTTATTTGCATTTCTTCTTAACATAATGCTTTCACATGCTCAATTTCTGTTAGAAATATTCATTTATCGGAAATTCAGAGAGATTTGAAACTTTGACTTAACGCTCAGTTAAGTTAAGTTAACCGATCTTTGAACAACATGGGCCCAGTTTTCTGAAAAACGCGCTAAACGAAAATATTCGAAATTAAGCTAAATTTCAGCTACCATTATTGAGCTTTCATTTTCCCAAAACGTTCTACAATTTTGTCCAGATACGTCATGATGGGTTGATAGTTTCTCCTGCCATTCGCGTGGTGTTCATAATGTTTCACGGAACCCCCAACCAGTCCAAACGGCACAATCCGATGCAATCCGAATGGCATGTCATATCCGGCGTGGTTATCTATTAGAATGCCGATAAACATTGGAATAAATATAGTTCTAGTAAAGGGATGGCTACCAAACACTTTGAGCGCGTGGTTTGCTGAGAGGATTAACGTGATTCTCTCAGGCACTGACAGCTGATTTGTCACGTGGGAATGCAAAGCATCATGGTCATGGTGATGCTTATGGATATATCTGTATAAAAAGTAGTTCTTGTGTAAAATAAAATGGACGGAGAAAAATAAAACATCATATAATATAAAGCTAGCGAAAAGTTGATATGTAATTTGCAATATAGTGGGAGGGTCAACCGTAAGAGCTCGCGTTGTCTGTATCCAAGTTTCCCTTTTGGCATCCAAGATGGCGGAATCCACGCCGATGTACCTTTTCACCATGAATGTATCCATGAGCATTAATGGTAGCATGTAGTATACAGCTGCCTTTATGATACCGGCTATAGTTTGGTGCTGGTAACACACGGACGGGTGAATTTTATACGAGTCCATGAATCTCAGTTTATCCACAAACCACGGATATACGGGTATAATCATCGCATAACAAAATGTTGTGAAAAAGGTTTCGAAGTACACGGAATTGAAAACCCACGTAGACAGGATGGCTTGATATGTTTTGTTCACGCATGTCTGTAACACATCCACATATATGATGGAAACTGCGCTGGTTAACAGAATAGCACACCGCGCGACGATGACATATTTCCAGCCAATGTATACTTTCTTCTCCTCCGACGTGCCTGTGAGTACAGAAAGACAGAATGTTTAACGAGTGCGGTAGAACTGGATTATTATTTAAGAGAAAGAAATACTGACCTACATAACTTTCACTTTTATTCAAAATTGAGATGAACAGGTAAACAACAGAAGTAAAGCAAATACTAAACATGATTTTCTCAAACTCCGGTTTGACATAGGATTGATTTAAAAAAAATCTTAACCAAGCAAAGATCATCTTCCCATCGATTCGAAATAAAAACGAAATGATAACATACGCTAAACAAGCAAGGTTTTACACAAGCGTAAAATAGCTGCCGAGAGAAAAATAGTATTATATCTGGGTAGGAATTGGGAACAAAGTTTAATATAATAACAAATCAAGTCACGTGTGTTAAATCAGTATTAAGAAAATATGTCACAAAGACGTAAAGATGCCATGACCGTTTTTTCATACCAGACACTTTCTTCCCATTTTAACCATCAGTTCTTCCTACCAAACAGTTTGAATCAAAGTAGACGACCTCGCTTTGTTCTGGTCAAATCCTTGACATGCGTTACATATTGATTACATATTCATCTTTGTAGCACGACATGCTAGAATTACACATCTGCACAGAAATACATTTTTTCACATGTAAACTGTTCAGTGCTACCATCAAAGCGAAAAACTCAAAGAAACTGTTCATTGATACCTTACCATGTGCAATTATGAAAAACATTATAACAGTCGCTGCCGGAACCAAATAAAATCTCTAGAGAAGAAAAAAAGTGAAATGTGCAATGCTTTAAAAGATGAATCCCATGTTGTATGACGATATAGATGTTATTATATAGATACATATTATTGAGTACGAAGAAATATCCATATATTTATTGAGCTCCTTTCTTCAGAAAATTATGGAGTAATTGAACATATATCCACATAATTTGAAGAGTTTTAAGAAAACGTCGTCCTCTCCAATCTTAAAGGGAAGCGCGGCAATCTTGGTTTTTAGCTCTACTGGCCAATGACCTTCATTTTTCTTCTAATATATACCAAACTTTACCACATTGTTAATATCATTGAAAGCTCGAACAAGTTCGAATACCATCCATATCGGACCAGTAACAGCGGAGTTATGGCCCTTGATTTCGTCAAAAATGCTATGTTTGGCCTCGTTAAGACGATAGGGCCTTCATTTTTCATCCGATCTTTACCAAACTTTACTAGATTGCTAATGTCGATAAAAGCTCGGATAATTTCGAAAACCAGCCAGATCGAACCAGTAACAGCGGAGTTATGGCCCTTGATTTAGTTACAAATGCTATACTTTGCCTCGTTAAGACGATAGGGCCTTCATTTTTCATCCGATCTTTACCACACTTTACCAGGTTGTTCATATCAATGAAAGCTCGGACAAGTTCGAAAACCAGCCAGATCGAACCAGTAACAATGGAGTTATGGCCTTTGATTTAGTTAAAAATGCTATATTTTGCATCGTTAAGACGATAGGGCATTTTTCATCGGATCTTTACCAAACTTTACCAGGTTGTTCATATCAATGAAAACTCGGACAAGTTCGAAAACCAGCCAGATCGAACCAGTAACAGCGGATTTGTGGCCCTTGATTTCGTTAAAAATGCTATATTTTGCCTCTTTAATACTTAACCAAACTTTATCAGATTTTTTATTTATTTTTTATTATTAGTATATTTATTTGGTAATATATATATATATACATAGTCACGTGATCTTATCGAGCGCACACGAAAAATTGGCGCTCCGTGAAAATTATCAAATAAATGGATAAAAATGCATAATTTGGGATATTAAACTAGTGAAAATGTGCTTTAAAACTGAGGAAAGTGATCAAGTGTAACATGGTGAGAAAAAAAAACGTTCGAAAAAAGGAAGAATAGAGGAAGTAGTGGTAGTGAATCTGAGGATATATTGAACGCTAGTAAACACACTAAATTTGGAGGCCCGTCGGAGGATATATCGGTCGAAAAACATGTAAGTGACATTTTAAGAGACACTAATTCAATCTTATATGAGACTGATGTTAGCTTTTGTGATAGTGACACTGATTTTGTAATCCCCAGAGTAGAATGTGGTACGATTCATAATCAACCCGCCATTATTGATACAGAAAGTGAAACATTTTCAAATATGGCGGCTGGTGGACCAAGTGATAGTTGCATGTCGCAAAAACTAGATACACTCATTACAGCTGTGTGTGACCTTAAAAAAAGTCAAGATGGCATGAAACGTATGTTTGAATCGAAGCTGGATAAATTTAAAACAGAGTTGATTGAAAATATTGACACAAAAGTCAGGGCCTTAAGCCCGGTACACACGGTAAGATTTATCTTATACGATATGTCTTGTGAGACAAATTGCATCGTGTGTACAGGGGCTTAAGACACAATTTATGACCTGAAAGATTTCTTCCAGAAATAGAACATGCTCTATTTCTATAAGACAAGATCAAAAGCGCCGCCATTCAACCACACATGGTGACACTGTGGCCAAGTTGTACTGCGTTCCAGATTTGACATAAACTTCGCAGCATAGGGTCTACATGCATTGTAGATTTGTACACGCGGGTATTTTAGTTCATACATAGCAACATGGCAGGAAACTGGACGAATGATAACATTGATGAATTGCTGGGATATTGTGAGGAAGAGAAAGTTTTGTGGACAGTCACGCACAAAGACTACGACAAGAAAGATGTATGACAAGGCGCTTTCATTCGTTTACATTCTGGAAAGATCCAGTATGCACTTATTTGAAGGTCACCAGAAAATCCCATACAATTAATCTCACCGTGTGTACAGGCAATCTCATAAAATAGATTGCATCAGATTTGTCTTATAAGATTTGTCCTATGAGATAATCTTACCGTGTGTACCGGGCCTTACGGGATGAATTGTCAATGGATTTGAGCAGGGAAAGCAACCGTATTGACCAAATATTGACAACAGTTCAGTCCATGCAGAATAGGCTTGACACGATCGAGTCAGGTGAGAATATGCCATCAGGTACCAACACTAATACAAGTAACGGGACCCATAGTCAATCTAATCCCCTAAACAACCATGATTTGACCATAATTGCCAGCGGATTACCGATGACCGAAGGCGAGGACCTGATCAGTAAAGCGGAAGACATCATACGTTGCCTTGGTGACGAAGTCTCGTCCAATGTATTAGTAACAGGAGCAGCGAGAGTTAGTGCGAGATTTAACAACCGACCACCATTAGTTAAAATCAGTTTTCAAAACTTAGATGAAAAAATACTTGTGCTTAGGAATAAAAAGAAGCTTGAAAACTCAGATATATTCAAGAGAGTATACTTAAAAAGTAGTAAATCTCACGCCGAAAGACTGATTGAACTCAACGCCAGGACACTACTCCGCGAACTACCCCAGGGACATTCGTTACGCGTCGACGCAACGGTCGCATTAAAGCTCGCGCCCCTCATCAACAAAACGAACCAATGGCCGACTAGGATTCACCCCGTCCTAATGAATCTTCTATTAAAATTGCTCATCTTAATGTTTGTGGTTGGACAAATGAAAATAACTTATTACGTCAAAATCTTGTTACATCCTTAAATGCAGATATTATCTCTATATGTGAAACACACCTTGCTAATCAATCTGTTATTAATGTGCCTGACTATACTTGGTATGGATTCAATCGTATCGAAATACATAGTTCTAAACGCTCCTAAACCGTCTGGTGGTGTTGGAATTTTAGTTCATAGTCGCGTTTGTGAAAATTTTGATATACACATAATTGATAAAACTTATGATGGAATATTAGGTATTCAATTTGTGCATAAAACTTCGGAATATGTTTTTGTGGTATATTCTTGCTATCTACCCCCAGAAAACTCTACTCGAGGTCGTGACGCCCAAGGCTTCTACTCTCATCTACTCGCCCAAGTGTATATGAACTGTGATTCTGACAGTATCTTTATTGCGGCAGACTTTAATTCCCGTATTGGATCATTATCGGACATAATTAATGATATCGACACAATACCGAAACGGACCATAATCGATAAATCAGTCAATCAACACGGACATGAGTTATTAGACTTTTTGAATGAGTCAAAGTGCTGCGTGCTTAACGGGAGATTTAACAGTAATAATGACAACTTCACCTCAATATCACGTAAAGGTAAAGCTGTAGTGGACTATATTTGTGTTCCTCATGACTGTTTTAAAAAATGTTTAAATTTCGAGACGATCACCGTTCAGTCTATTGTTGACAATCATAATTTGCACGGATTACTAGGGGAGCGATCAAGATTACCCGATCACTGCGTCCTATTGACCGAGTTTAGTTTATCAGAATGTCATATCGAAAATGATCCGTCAAATTATCCAGGATCCAAACCCTCGCGTTTTAAATTACATCAAATTCCAGAAACTTTTATGGATAACCAGTTGTCAAGACTAGCCATATTAAATATAATTTCACGAATTGAAAGATGTAGGATATCTCAACAAGACATTGACTGTTTTTATGATAAACTGTGTGACGTCATTATAACGGAAATGAACGATAATATTCCAAGGTATTGCACCTCAGCTCGTATAAATAAAAGACTGAAAACCAAAAAACCATATTGGAACCAAACATTATCAGAACTATGGAATATAATGCGACAAAAAGAACGCGATTTCGTACGATGTACCGGAAATAGACATGTTAAAACGGCATTACGTAGGAATTATATTGAAGCCAGGAATATATTTGACAAAGTTTTGAGGCAGACAGAACGCGCGTACAGACAGTCGATCGCTTATGATATTGAGGACATGTCGTCCAATAACCCAAATGACTTCTGGGAAAAAATAAAAAATCTAGGACCGCGAACTGACAGATCTATACCAATTGAAATAATTGATTCTAACGGAATTCCATCAAATAACGAAAATGTGGTTTTTGAGAGATGGAAAATGGACTTCGAGAATTTATATACTTGCTCAAATGACGATAACTTTGATGAAACTCATTATACCCAAGCCAAAATACACAAACGTTTGATAGAAAATAATATGAATGACCCTTTATATGTTCCGAATGAATCTCTTAATCGCAATATTGACATGGATGAGGTCACACAAATTGTTATGCACGCGAAATCTCGATCGGCTAGCGGTTACGACGAAATCCCTTATTGTGTATTGAAAAACCCTCCGGTGATTGCAGTGTTACAGCAATTATTTCAGCTAGTATTCGACACGAGTATAATTCCGTCGTTATGGCGAAAATCTATAATTTGCCCCATATTAAAGGATTGCACCACGGATAAACGCATACCAATGAACTACAGAGGCATACGTCTATTATCGTGTGTAAGTAAACTTTATAGTTCATTTATGAACAAACGGATCACCAAGTACTTAGAGCGAAACAATATTCTCGCGGATGAACAGAATGGCTTTAGGGCAAATAGATCATGTGAGGACCACGTGTTTACTCTTAATAGTTTAATACGAAATAATGACTCCGTTTTCACAGCATTTATTGACCTGCGCAAATGTTTTGACTTTATCGACAGAGATATGATGCTTTACAAGTTATTATTAAATAATATAGATGGAAAAATGTACAACTCGATACGAAGTATTTACGCTCAATCTTCGTCGTGTATTCGCATTAATAATAAACTGACTGAGTGGTTCTCTTGCAATACCGGTGTGAAGCAGGGAGATAACTTGTCACCAACGTTGTTCTCCATCTTTGCGAATGACCTTGTCAAGGAAATTAATGACCTTGACCTTGGCATAGATATTGACAATAGTAAATTATCTCTGCTCCTATATGCGGACGACATATGTCTAGTAGCCGATTCTGAGGAAAAATTACAAACTATGTTAGATACGCTCCACAATTGGTGTAAGAAATGGCGAGTACTTATAAACACAGACAAAAGTAAGTGTATGCACTTCAGGAAACATCGAGTTGCTCAATCAAACCATAGATTTAAGATTGGTGATAATATTCTGGAAACAGTTGATAGATACAAGTATCTGGGTGTTATCTTTCATGATAAAAATAATTTTTCATTTCATTGTGATGCTCTAGCCAAGGGTGCAGGTCGTGCATTAGGTAAAATCATATCAAAGATACACAACTATAAAGACTTTGGATATAAATCATATCAAAAACTATTTGAATCTTGTGTTGTACCAATCTTAGACTATTGTTCGTCTGTATGGGGGTACAAACATTACCAGACAATTGACAATGTGCAGAATCGAGCTATACGGTACTTCCTGGGCGTGCATAGATTTGCGCCGAAACTCGCGATTACTGCTGATACAGGATGGCTACCTAGTAATTATCGACGCTGGGTATCGATGATCCGTTACTGGAATAGACTGATATTGTTCGACAACAATAGGCTTACTAAACGCATCTTTAATATGGACTATAATAAATGTCGAAATAATTGGTGTAGTGATTTAAAAACAGTTATGTCTAATTTGAATCTGAATAATCATTTTGAAAACAAAACTGTTATACATATTGACACTGTTAAGGATAAGATAAATGAGTACTACTCAAGTATATGGAAGGCAGATATAACAAAGGTATCTAAATTAAGGACGTATACAACTTTTAAAGACAATTTTGAAACTGAACAATATGTATTGTTAAATTTAAACAAACGAGAACGTTCGCTGTTAGCACAATTTAGATGTGGTATTTTACCGTTAAGAGTAGAAACAGGACGATACGTTGGCGAGCCTCCGGAGCAAAGACTTTGTTCATTTTGCAATCTAATACAGATTGAAGATGAAAGACATTTTTTACTTCAGTGTACATTTTACAATGATGTAAGAGCAGACGTTTTTAAAGATCAGTTTTCAAATAGACAGTTTAATATATTAAATGATGTGGATAAACTTATATATCTTGTCAGAAACGTTCCAAGAAAAGTAGCTAAATACATTGTTAAAGCTTATATGAGAAGAAGAAATGCATTATATAACTGATATCATTCCAATCAATATAATATTATGCAAAAGTTTAACATGTTTTATTTATTAATTGATAATGTTTAAAATGCCAACATAATTTCACGTGAAAATTATATTACTTGTATTGTTAGGTGACTTATAGGTCCAATTGGGCCGGGTGTTGTGTTTAAATTTCTATTATTGTATATTATGTTACATGTACACATGTCACTTTAATAAAATATTTACTTACTTACTTACTTACTTACTTATATATATATTTTAAATAACTTTTTTTTTTTTTTTGATTTTGTGTGGTTTTTTTATTAAGGCCGTGTTGGATTTGACGAAACTTAGCAGGAAGCATTGCTATGATTTCTAGTTGTGCCTTTTGCGTTTTTTTCCCCGGTTCGTTGGTTTTTTATAGAGTTACGGCCCCTTGACATGTTTACCTTAAATTTCTTGTCGGCGCTACTAAACGCCTTTTTGGATTTCGACGAAACTTGGCAAGAAGCATCGGTAAGATATCTAGTTGTGCAAAGCGCGATATAATCAATGAAATCTTGGACAAGTTCGAAAACCAGCTAGATTTTGTTAGTAACGACATAGTTATGGCCATTGATTTGTTGAAAAATGCTAAAATTTTCCTTTGTTAAATCTGTAGTTACTTCATTTTTTATCTGATCTTTACCAAATTTGTTTAGAATGTTAATATAACCACCCACCCACCCACCCCTCCCACCTCCACTCACACACACACATTTTAATGAAAATTCATTCATAGAAGAAAGTGGGACAAATTAAAAATAACCATGCCAGACTAGACACAGCAGACTTATTGCCATGATTACCAGGTGAGCGATCTAAGGCCATCCTAACCGTGTTGTTTTTGCAATGTTTTAAAAGAAGTATTGATGGGAATTTTATGTCGACAAACCTTGATAATAAGAGCGTTTTAGCAAGTAGAGCATCCACAGGCACTCTTGGGCCTCTTGTTTGAATACTCTCGGCGTCCCGTTCGTTTTTCTACATAACTTCTGCATTTGTTCAGTCATTAATATTAATTATAAGAACAGTATAAAGCAAAATGTGGTTGTATATTATTAACAGTTGACTATATAAATCATTATAATGTGTTCTTATATATATTTACTTGTTTATATACCCGTTGACGGGCATTTGTTGATTTACATACATAGTTTATATTACACCTTATCATCCCTTATTTTTAATAGTTTTATCTTTATATATTTACACTAATTTTTAAATAATACTTCATTTCTTCTTTTTTCATCAATTTTTGCGCACAATATGACCTATTTATGTGTCGACGTGCCGTAAAACACCATTACACATCAATCAGGTCATTATAGTGCGCAATAATATCTAACTGATGAAAAAAGACGAAGAAATGAAGACTCATAAATTTATTTAATGATATGCTAGCAGGTTTAAAGTCAAAATGATATTGGATAAATAAATCGAGACACTAATTCCAGTGTTTGATAATCACTTCAAGATTTCCATGTGTCCCCTTTAATATATAAGTTAAATTTCTCAACAAAATTCTGAAATCTTTGTTATGTGATATTATTTGTTTTCTCTACATTTGTGGTTTTCTTATACACAATACTATTGCTGATAAATTTAAGGATATGTATTTATACCAAATCAAATCAATGCATAACAATATATTGTTATTTACCAGGGCCCCGTTTATGAAACAACTTACGACCATTTTGATAGTAAATCAATTTCGTAAATGCTTCACTATAAATTACACTTTTCAAATAAACGTGATATCATTTTATTTTACATGTGATATTTCTGCACTACGCGCACTCATAATTGTCTACATTGAATGCTTAGGTGAAAAAAAGTGAAAAGTGAACGATTTTAAAAGTTGAGACTTATTTTAAGATATTGAATAAAACAGGGGCCCAGAACTGTAATCCATACTGTAAACAGGCATTTATGTATGCATTATTATTTGTGAACTTCTTTTTCTTTTTTGTACACAATTATATCTATGAATGTGCACTAAACAGAACGCCACACATTAAAGGGACACATGGCAATCTTGAGTTTATATCAGGCATTAAAATTAGTACAGTAACTTATTAATCCTGCATCATTTTTAGTTTAAAACCGCTTGCATATAATTAAGTAAAGAAGTATTGATAATTCTATTTTCTTCATTATTCTACACATTTTTAAAAATATATTATTGGTGCAATATTATCAAAAGTCAAAAAGATGTAAAAACAATTTGCTTTGAACTATTCTAAAAATTAATATTGTCAGAATTTAACGATTGAACAAATTCACGATTGAGAAAAACTAACGGGACGCCGTGAGTTTTAAAAGAAAATCAAGAATGCCGTGTGTCCCTTTAATGACTCGTCCACAACCGATGATCTTGTATGTACTGAAATACTTGAATGACTTCCTTATACGCGAAAGTCTAGGTACAATCTAGGTACACCTAAACCTTAAATAAAAACAATAGTCAGCATGTATAAAAAAAAAATTGAATTATTGACGTTAACATACCTTTAAGGTTACAATTTAAATCCTCAACACGTTTACATGTATGTTGACGGTCATGTACGTGTTTGTCTCCATAGTTCCATTTCGCAGGTCCAAACTCCGGTGCACTTACTTCGTTCACCATTCTCTACCTGTAATGTCAGTACAACCGGATACAATAGTTTTTTTACACGGTATGTTGAATCGTGTCGACAGTGTCTATTTTGGAAGCTTTTCCATAAAGGTGTGACAAAATAACCGCGGAACCTGTGTACGCCCTCTATGATATCATGTGTGTCGTGTGCCCTGAAAAATAGACTTAAAACGATTTTTACGAATATTAAACAATTCCTGGTATGAGTATACGTGGAAATAAAGAATAATCGCGTCAACGGTTCCGGTGGGTAGGTGGGTGGGTGTGTGTGTGTGTGGGTTGGGGGGGGGGGGGGGGGGAGTGAGAGGAGTATCCCTACTGTACATATATTTGATTCGGGGTGTCGGGGTGTCGGGTGGGGGATGGGAGGGAGGAGTATCCCTACTGTACATATATAATATTGATTGACTATTGATATCTGTACCACTGGCATAAGTCTGCCTTGTTGCATATAAAAGAACAAGGTGTAATACTCAGCAAATACATAGTGATTGTTAATTAAATAGTAGTGATTTTATCAGCTTTGTACAAACATGTTCAAACCGGTTATACATGTTTGCGTGGTACGTCACATCAGTTCATCGATTGTCTAAGGGCCGTATTAGGTTAAATACTGATTCCGTTTTAAAGGGATTGGAGACAATCTGGAAGACGTGTGAATGGCGATCCAAATAGAAAACCCAATCATTGTTGGTTTGAACTGTTACGAAAAGCACACGAGCATTGAATTTAGCGGTTTAATGGTCGTTTATGTAGGCGTACCACGCAGACATACCATAAGATGACAATTCACCCCGCCTCCAGTCTCTTAAAAAGCACATTGCTCCACTTTCCAGCTGAGTTGCCATAATAAGTGGGTGATAGCGCAGTCATTGAAATAGTACTACTATAAACATGATAGATCTATGAATTCATGCATGCTTTTACTGAAAACTTTATATAAATGTACATTTAGGTAAAGAAAGGTCAGCAACATAACTTCTAAAGTGTATTGAAAACTGTCGCTGCAATCGTTGCTGTAACCGATCTTGATTGAATAACCATTTGAATTGCAAAGCTCGGGTTGTCTATAAGCAGTTCCTACAGCTTGAACAGACGTATTATTTTTGACGTATTATTTTTGCACAACTGACATTAATATATTGATGTGTTAATGCGTAATGTGAAACTAATCTAAATACATTAGATACAACATATGAACGAATGTCAACATGTTTATGATCAAATCTAAAACTTCGCATTTCGGAACGCGATAAAAAAAATCCTTTAACGTGGAATATTCCTGCTCAAATTTTACCAAGGTGCACTTTGATAATTTAGCAACAAGCCCACACAGTGATATTCATACATAAAATGCATCCTGAATTTAAACTGATAAAAGTTCTTACTCATTCAACAAACGGTAGTAGGACAGCTTCGAACTGTTATCGTGTCAGCTGACCGTCATCGAGATTGCTGATGTACGGTGTTTTGAATAAACATAACGAATATCAAATCGAACATAAAACATCAAGAAATCAAGGTTTGAATTAATAACAATACGTACCATAAAAGATGACACTACATTCCCTACCACCACGGCAGATCGACGTTTGTCTCTAGTAGATGAAGGCGATACCGCAACACAACTACATAAGACCGCGTGTGTATTCTTGAGGTTTATATGCCTACCAATAAAGTTTGGACTACTGTACACATACCGAGTTTTGAAATTTAGGAATGATTGATATATATGTGCCTTATTGAGCTTGGTATGTACTCAACCTTATTAAAAATAGATTCTAATCACGCTTTGATACTCACCGCTTCTGACGGAGGTAATGTAGCTAGGTTTTAAGTTTAATGAGGTTGAAACATATAAATATGCCTGAGCAATTTTTTGAAATGTCCCTCAGGTCATTTAAAATGTAACTAGTAAAATAAAACTAACATTGAAACTGTTACTGGCACTGTTTCATCTGACGCAAAATGTAGTTAGTTTCATCTGATGCAGTTCCTTCCCCAAATCTTGAAAATAAAAGAAAGTGTATAACACGCCATGTACATTTTGGGAACCGAATTACCTTTTGCGGCGGAGGAAATAACCCACGCTGTAGGGGTATGTGCGCTTTAGTTGAATAAAATTCGTTAAATGATAAGAAGTCAAAAACATACCTGAAACGAGCGATACATTTTGGTAACTTTTGCCGTGAACCCAATCAAAAAGTCGAACAAGAAATGTAGCTTTCACAGAACACAGTCAACCAAAAGCACGACTAAAACAACAGTTACATTGTTAATAAGAAGCAGTCATGTGACATCTCAAACACAAACGGGTTGACAACGGGGCTTCCGCATTGGAATGGTCAATGGCAAAAAGTCCGCTGGGGGCTTCCGCTTTAAACCAGGTTTTAGGGTGCACCAAACGACAGTCTTACCCAACTGTCATCCCAATAAAATGGGACAGTGTAAATAGAGAAATCCCCGTCAAGCTATATTTTCGAACAAACAAGGCAGCATTAAAAGGCAATATAAGCATACCACACATGTGATCACGTATATATGAATATACAAACGAAAGCCTAGAAAGCCACCATGCAAGTACTTAGTGACTTGGCAGGAGCAAGAGCAACAAGAGAGCAAACCATTAAGGGTACGACAATCCAAGAGTTAAGACAAACATTAAACGCCACCGTCCTTTGAGGATTTCGGTAGACGTCATCATAGGGTCCACAGTCAGTCTGGTCACCCATCGCATAATCAAAGAGGAAAGCACAGTGGCGAACTGTAAATGAGTCAACCACTAAATATACAGTTCGTTGCAAATAATAGGGTCATAACCTCTTGTGATAAACTGTTACAAGTTTAAGAAATATTTGAATGAAAGTGATTATTTATCAAGGATCTTACGAAACTAACCCGCCAAATAACGGCAAAATAAAACTGCAAACTCTATCCATGTGTTCAGGTCAAATAATAATGTATATGTGCGGATTAAATGTATAGGTTTATTCACGGATTTTTAAAATACCCGTGATTGAATATGCGTAAAATGAATTATGAGTTGGCAACTCTTAATTCGACGCTCCAGGTTTGGTGGGTCGACATGGCTGGTAAAAGCCGTTTATACTATGTCTACAGAGTTTTGATTCTCAAAATATGCTGGTAATATATATACTTCGGCGTCAGTAGATTTAGAAAGGGTGTACATATGTTGTAAAGGTTGGCTGTTGTTGGCGGGATAGCTACTTTAAATTCGTTTTATATGTTTGTTTTATGTTTGTATAATAATACCGTCCAGGCGCAAATCTACCAACAGTTTCCACCGGAATCAAATGAAGCTTGTTATTCATAGAGGACGTGATGTGGAAATGCGCATATATCTGGTCAGGTCATATGCTTAAGTGCCCCGCTCCTTTCATGTTTACACCTCCGATTTAAGTTAAACTTGGCGTACAGTGAGGACTGGGTGTGATTTTCATGGCAATTTGGACGGATTATTTATTTCATAAATTATGCCCTTTTATTTTCACCAAGGCTGAAAAATATAACCTTGATCAAGTGAGTCGGGTGTGGGGGAGGGATAATTCTGGTAAAATACATGACAAAGTTATGGTTTTCGTCATATAATATTGTGTAATGGTAATTAACATGTGTGTTAAGTTTCTAAGCTTTCCGACAATTCGTTTTTGAAAAATGAGGGAAACAATAACTTTAACCAAAATGTCAAAACGCGTAGACGGACGATCGGACGGACGGACGGACAGACGGAAATCGCCAGAATATGCTATCTGGCTAACAAAAATATTGATTGACCTTGACCTTGGAAGTTTATTTGTCTAAACTTCCAAGGTCAAGGTCAATCAATATTTTTATAATATGTATATATACTTAAATTTTGGTATAATTCAAACGCTCAAATATGTTGCTTGATTTTTGGCGTACACGTTTCTGTATATTAAGAAATCTGCATATTAACATTGCCTTTTTTATTTTAGGACAAACAAGGTTTTTAGTATATAATATAAACAAGAGGCCCAAGAGGGCCTGTGGACGCTCTACTGGCTAACATGGCTCTTATAACATCAATGAAGCGAGTGACTGCCATTTACGTTTTTTTGAAAGTTTCGGGCAAAAAACAGCTTTTTAACTAAATCAAGGGCCATAACTAAAAAATCTGGTAAAGTTTGGTTAAGATCAGATGAAAAATGAAGGCCATACCGTATTAACGAGGCAAAATATAGCATTTTTGACTAAATCAAGAGCCATAACTCCTCTGTTACTGGTCCGACTGGTCCAACATAGAGCTAAAAAAAAAAAAAAGAAAAAAAAAGTTAAAAAAAAGAAAGTAATAATAATAATAAAAAATAAATAATCAAGCTTCCATAGACATTAACAATCTGATAAAGTTTGGTAAAGATCAGATCAGAAATGAAGGCCCTTTCGTCTTAACGAGGCAAAATATATCATTTTGAAGTAAATCAAGGGCCACAACTCCGATGTTACTGTTCCGATATGGCTGGTTTTCGAACTTGTCCAAGCTTTCATTGATATTAACAATCTGTTTAAGTTTGGTAAAGATCGGATGAACAATGAAGCCCCTATAGTCTTAACGAGGCAAAAGATAGCATTTTTAACTAAATCAAGGGCCATAACTCCGCTGTTACTAGTCCGATATGGCTGGTTTTCTAACTTGTCCAAGCTTTCATTGATATTAACAATCTGATCAAGTTTGGTAAAGATCGGATGAACAATGAAGCCCCTATCGTCTTAACGAGGCAAAATATAACATTTTAAACTAAATCAAGGGCCATAACTCCGCTGTTACTTGTCCGATATGGCTGTTTTGCAAACTTGTTCGAGCTTTCAACGAGAAAAATACGGCGTACGCGTATGAAAAACTGCGATGTCGGCGTACGGCGTACCACAACCCGGCGTACGGAATACTGGCTAATATGGGTCGGAATCCGGCGTAGGAAAAGGGGGTCGGTACCCTCATGTAAGGACTACAGTCAACCAAAGACATGCATAGAAGCAAACAATAATTACAAAGATGAATAAAATGGAAAATATGACATCACAAACATAAACGGGTTGACAATAGGGCTATCACCTTGAAACTTTCAGTGGCAAAAAAGGCCACTGGGGTTTTAAACCAGGTTCTAAGGTGCACCAAACCTCACTCTTACCCTATTGTCAACCCAAAAAAAATGGGACAGTGTAAATAAAACTATCACCGCCAGGTTATATTTTCTAACAAACAAGGCAGCATTAATATACAATAGAAGTATAACACTTAGATGATAATGTATATATGAATATAAAAAATCGTCTCTGAAACCACAAGGCAATGAGGTCATATATTGCATGTAGCCAAAAAAAAACTGTGGTCCTTTACCAAGAATGTTAATTAAATGTTGTTTAACGGCTCATCAACACATTATAGGTTATTTAGAGCCGCCCCAGAGAGAGGGGAAGGATACATAGGAATCCGGGAACCTGCCCTATCGAATATTATTATCGAATAGATTCCTATGGTTCTTTAACGTGCTCGGAGGATAGACCGATACACGGGACCGCCCGCTTTACGTCCCCATCCGACGGACGACCAAGAAGGTTAAAATCGTGATCCTGTCTGGGGGTAAAATTTGTGAATTTGGTCTACAGGAATGTTATAGGCAAAACTTTTAAACACGGTCTTCTTTGAAACTACAAGGGCTAGAGTTTTAATATTTTGCATGTAGCATTATGGTCCTCAAACAAATTAAAATTCTGGTTGTAAATAGTTATATAGTTAATATATTCTTCTCTGAACTTCCGAGGCAAAGTCTCTATTTTATTGTATGTAGGAAGGCTTATGGTTCTCTAGCAAGTGTTTAAATCTTGAAAATGGGTTCAAATGTTGACCCCACCCCAGGGTTCAGATGCTTTACATACATTTATAAAGTAATTAGTGACACTTTTTAAAAAATCTTCTCAGAAACCAGTTATGGCTCTTATATATTGCATGTAACATTAGTTTATGGTCAGCTGTCAAGTCTTCAGCTTCGAGGTCTTGTGTACATCTCTCCTATAGTTTTCACCCGATTGAAATGAAACGGTATACAGCTCTGACATGAGGTGGACATGTATTGTCTGGTTTTCATTATCCAATAATTTGCTGGTGAGTTATGCACCTTTGTCGAATTGATTTATTTCTTATATCTATCCCTCCATCCAACAAACATTGTGCGCAACTCCTCCTAGTTTCCTTCCAACTCCTCCTAGTTTCCTTCCAACTCCTCCTAGTTTCCTTCCAACTCCTCCTAGTTTCCTTCCAACTCCTCCTAGTTTCCTTCCAACTCCTCCTAGTTTCCTTCCAACTCCTCCTAGTTTCCTTTCAATCCCTCCTAGTTTCCTTCCAACTCCTCCTAGTTTCCTTCCAATCCCTCCTAGTTTCCTTCCAATCCCTCCTAGTTTCCTTCCGATTGAAATGAAACTTAGTATGTCATTGTAGCTGACATGGGGTGGACATGAGCATACAATGACGAATCTCTACCAATGTCTTTGTTGTATGTTGATGCAAAGGACGACATCTCTCATCTCTGGGTATAGATTGATGTGCATATTGTTGGGACTCCTATCAGATATTTTTTAATTTATCCAATGTTTTGTTTTTAGTTTATTTCTTATATACTGCTTATAGTATAGTAGCTTCCTGTATCAAGGGTTCTATGCTGTCCAATCCATAAAACAGTATGCATCTCTGCTAAAATATGATAATTATTTTAAAGATGTGATGACTTTATGTACATAAATAAAAGGATATTTCAAATTAATGAAAAAATGATGACAATTTCTCTTATGATCTTTAAAGTTCATCACCCCTACTCTCCATAAATGCAGTTTAGATTACCTATACAATTCATTAATTTTAGTCTTATGAGTCTGTTGTACATTATTGTTTCTATAAATGGTCACTCATTGAATCTTACACAAGTTTCTAACAAATACAGGATACACAATATGTGCATACCTTGATACCCTAGAACTTTTAAAATAATAAGCTCAATGAGGGTACCCTTCCTTTCAAATCTAATACTGACATTTTTACGTAAAATTGATTACATTTTATATCATAACAATTTAGTAGAAGGGTCACAGATAGCATTTGAGTTTCCTTTTCTTTAAATATTGTTTACAGTTTATTTTTTTCCGTCAAACCATTTAAGTACCGTGATACCATAGAACACCATGCTGAATGTAATTGTGTGCAGCGAACTCCTCCTATATTTTACATAGAAGTGTTCTACCAGAACCTTTTGGTCTAACCCACTTCTTTTACTGTTGCAATTTCAACACACTTAAATTTTTAATTGGAGATATGAGAACTACATTCTTCTATTTAATGCATACATGAAATATTTTCATATGTTTATTTGCCCTCAGCAATGATGTATTTGATTCTAGTTAGCAATAACATGCCAATTTGGACATCTTTTCACTAATTCGCTATTCAAATCAACAGACTTAAAGCCAGGCTGGTTCAAAATAAGAAAACAAACTATAATTGTTCACAATTGTTTTTAATTGTCTATATCCAAACTGGTACCAATTAACCAGAACTATAGCACCACCGACATCCTTGCAAACCTGTACTGCAGTGTTGATGTATTCCTGACCAGAACCATCCACCCAGATTTACTCTCCAACAAATGCACGAGCCCTTGTGCTGCCACCAACCCCAGCCCACTACCATTACCCGTCCCTAGAGAAAACCCTCCAGAATTCAAATACCCAATCACTCTTCTACAGCATGTGTTCACTAACACATCCTTTTTATCTCCGATCATCTTCATAGTTCTATCCACTTTGACTTTCTTTTTCATCATCTTCACCTTTAATTCTTGTTTAAGTTTCTGTTTCTCAGTTTCCGATGGATCTGCGTGTATTGGCTCTGTTGGTCCACCATAGTTTTTGTCTATGATGAGCTGCTTCAGGTCATCCTCAGTTGGGATGCATACCATAGCGAACTGTTCAGGAGTCCCTCTGTGAACCATATTCACCCTGATTGGTACTAAAGCATTACTGTCAAACTTTTCAAGCTCACTGATTGTCTCTTTGAGTGTTTTTGTTTCTTTAGGCAACTGCTTCACTCCCTTTAACATAAAATTACTAGTTTCTTGTAACCGTCGTAACAGTTTTGCACTTCTTAAAACACAGAAATCAATTTTTGGGACATTTATTTCAATTTTTTCACCAACATCAGCGTCCAATATTTTCGCAGAATTATCTCCATTTTCAACTTTCTGCAAAACACTTTCCTTATCCCCATTAGCTTCCCCTTTATTTGAACCTGAAGCTGGTTCCCAGTCCTTTAGTAACCAATTCCAAGGAGGACTAAAAGGGGAGACAACTCCATATTTGGTAAAGTTTGGTCTTTTTGCTGGTGGTCGCCTGTTGTACTTATTAACTGATTCCTTTTCAAGGTCAATCTGGTGCATACTTCCTGCTAGTGTGTCTGGAAAGTCATTTGGGAACAGTAATGACTTTTCCTCATGTGCTATGCACTCCCCCTCCCTCAGACCACCACACCTTGCTCCCCTGAACACCAAGGATAGCCAAAATGGCATTCCCCACCCCCTCGGTAACAACAGATCCCAGCCACTACCTCGACCTGGATTGGGGTTATGACCTCTACCAGCATTGCCAGGGGAGACTACTCCAGGCCTCTGAATAATGATAACTGGTATACGAGCTTCCTCATCTCCTAGTTCTAGGGGTGTGCCTGTAACAGATGAACAGTATATATATGGGTTTATAGCCTCATATATGATCACCTGCGAAGAAATACCAGGGGTTTACAAGTGCTCATAACTGAGAATCTAGAAGGGATAAAGGATGACCTTTCCTGAATTCAACAATTCATAACTTTCACATCCTGTAATTAGTTACACATTTCCGAGATGTTGAAATATTCAGTAGGTGATACTAAAGGGGTTTATTCGGACTTTATCCTCAATATATATATGAAAAGTCAAACTATTAGACCATAATTTAAATTAAATGCATCCATATTGGTGTTTTAAAATCAGACAGCACCAAAAGTAGATACATAAATGTACACAAAAAATAAGTTTTATAAAGGGCTGAAGTCAGTTGAGCATCAACGATAAACACTGACTTTACCCTTTACCAGAATGTGGAGGTGTTTTATTTTATTGATCTCTGATTGGTCAAATTATTTTGATGATGTCATGTGAGTTATGAATAACCTCAACTTGTGTTGTGTTTATAACGCAAATGTTCCTATTTAATTCCAGGAATAACCAACACACGTTTGGAATACCTGTTGTTAATAATGCAAAAATCACTCGTCATTAAATATGCATGAAATACCCAGTTAAATATTCATGAAATGACCAGTAGTTAAATATTCATAAAACACCCAAAGTTGAATATTCATGAAATACCCAATCAAATATGCATGAAATACGCAGTTAAAATATTCATAAAATATCTGAAATTGTTGAACATGCATAAAATACTCATAGTTAAATCTGCATGAAATGACCCATAGTTAAATATTCAGGGAATACCCAAAGTTGTTGAATATGCATGAAATACTCATAGATAATAACCCATAGTTATATGTTCATAAAATGAGCCATAGTTAAATATTCATGAAACGACCCTTAGATAAATATTCATAAAATCACCCTTCATAGTTAAAAGTCATAATATGACCCGTAGTTAAATATTCATGAAATGACTTGTAGTTCAATATTCATCAAATCTTCTTTTTTTTCAGTCGGAAACTCATTTTTGACAGGTTTTGACCTTTTTATAGCTTATAAAGTGTGCGTAACTGCAAGTAATATAATTTACATATAAAATTAACTGATGAGCAGGTTTAGAGGCTTTTCTCTTTTAATATAAAGGGCATAAATAAGCCATTTTTGCGCTGAAATGGTAAATTTTCAATGCTGATTGCACTCCCAATTTATTTTCTCAATTCTGATTTCTCAAATTCTAATGCTGAAATAAACCCTGAAAAATGCTTGAAATGGTATATTTTAAGCTAAATCCTAATATCCGATGCAAAAAATAAATGTAAATGACACTAAATAATGCTAGTAGATAATTCATGTTTTACAGATAATGAATACAAACATCAACTAAAAATTTCTTTTGAATCCAATTACAGAACTAGTTTCCTAAATTTAATATTTAATTGGATTTGTTTCACTATTAAACATTACCTGGAACAAGATGCTCTGATTTCAGTTGGTGTATTTTATAGTCTGTCTGTTTGTTGGTCGTCACTTCATCTCTGATACGGCTGTCCCAGAGTGCAGATGTGGATATATCAGACGTGATTTTCTCTCTACATGCTGTCATATCGCAAGATACACCTGAAAATGATGGAAACTTTTTGATGTTTACATAAGATGTACCATATACAGACGGATAAAGTTAAAGGAACATAAGAAAATCTTGGTCTGTTTTTTATATTTTAAACTATTAAAAATAATCTCATTAATTAAATATACAAATATCTAAACTGATACTACTTTTGTTTTTAATATTTTGGTGTTTTGGACTGGTAAAATCACCAAGTGAGAAAACACTACACAATGATGTTCAAATGCATTTGAACCTTTTTATTTTTTTGAATAAATATAATTATTTTCTACCATGTATAAAATTCCTCAGCACCATAAAACAAATGTGCATCAATGTAAACAATTCAGTAATTGATTTGATAATATTTTTTCTGTTAAATTAGAATGCAACAATTGGAAATCTACTGCCTACCAAGTTAACCTTTAGAAAATTGTTTTTTGATGATTGTGAAATGAAAATTGAATGTCGTACCAGTTTCGCTGGATTCAACCTTCGTTCGCTTCACAGGTCTGGTCAACCTCGGATCTCTTGTTGTCATGGCAACCACACAGCGGGGAGGCAACTCTGCCGGTGACTGACACTCGCTTAGACTTTCAAAGAACTCCCGCTGTGTCACATGACCTAGAGACATCTCTGCTTTAGAGTAATATGTTTTCCACCAGAGGTCAGGCTTGTTGATGTTGCTGTCTGGCACAATGTTTGCTTGCTGTAGGGCGTCAACTAGAACAGCGGTTGACTGTGGACCAGTTAATCGAAACCTTAAGATAGAACCAGTCAATGATTTCATTGTCACGGATTTGTTTTTGTTGACAGCTGTAACATTAGTTTTGTATTTATTGACAATAAATGATCCTTTATTGTCATCAGACCCAATTTTTTTACAACTTTCCTTCTCTTTTTTATCAGAGCCAGTTTCTTCTTTATCTGCACTGGCTTTTCCTTCTATGTCTGTAATGTTTTTTACTTCCATGTCTGTACCGGCTTTTTCTTCTTTGTTTTCTTGTGTAACCTCTACTAATTGGAGACATTTCACAAATTCCTGCCATACTTGGTCAAAGCAACATGGATGGCACCAGACCCACAACTGTCTCAGATTGGTTGCCTCATTTCCAGACTGATCTTTAATTGGTTGAGAAGGATTCCACATAAAGGTGACTGGACCAATGGCATTGAAAGGATATTTGTTGTATTCATACATCACAGTGTGCCCCTCTCTGTTCCCTGGTTGACAGGACACAGCGGCAAATGTTTGTCCTGAAATAAAGTATATATTTGTGTGGAAAACTATAGTATTTAGAGGTACTATTTGCAAAACACTGATGCCCTCACTGTCATATGCATCTGTGATATAACAAAATGGATCAATTTGGGGAAGTTCCATAACTTAGAAACCAAATTTTAAATCTAACATGGTTTATTAAAATACGCAATGTTGATTGGTTATTGGGGTGGTCTGAAAAAAGCTATAAAAACCTCAGACGTCATGAACGTTAAACGTTAAGACGTCATTTTAAATGTCAGATGTAAAACAAGAATGCAATGAAATGCGTTATTTTAAGCGCTGCTATGTTCCAACAACACATTTAAAACAAAAAAGCTGTATATTCTTCTCATTTGATGTTGAGAGATAGGCATACAATGTAAGTTGTGAGAATTTGTTTGTATTTTGTGCAATCTCTCGACAAAATGTGTTTCATGATACATAAAACTCCATGTTAGATAAGGAATAAAACATTTCCAGCGGGTTTATATTGTGCGAGATCAAAACCTGGTGTTTGGGTCTTGAAACACATCGAAACCGCACGGCCTTTGGTATCGATGAACTTCAAGTCCCGCCCAACAATTATTGATCTGGGACAATATAAACCGGCTGGAAATATTTTATTTCTTTAATACAACACTTTTAATTCAGTCAAAAAGAACACATACCAGTAACTAATACTAACAGGCAAGACATTGCATATAGGAAAAGGATCAACAATAGGTCATGTGGATCACTTTAGTAAAGAACTCCTTCAGTACCTCTTATGGTTCTAGAGAAGTACATTGTAGTTACCACTTACATGTTCATGTCCATTTTCAGCCATGACACCAGCTTGGACTTGACTGAATTTTTTTTATTTAGTTAGGAATATTCCTAATTGTTTATAGGTGTAAAATAACCTTAAACACATTGATTTGTAGAGTAATTCCTGTATACAACCTTTGAACATTGAACTTATTCAAATAATTATGTCAATCACAATATCACGATATACAGTATTCGTGCTAAATCAAATATAAATATACTTTTTATTTTTATTTTAGATAGATTTACAAACATTCACCAACCTGTTTGAGGATTTGTTACATGTGAGACACCATCCAGTATAACATCTTGTGGTCCCGTCACCTCTAGACTACACATATACGACATGTCCTGAGGGAGAAATAAGAATAGAATTAACACTTCCAGTAAGGTATTCACCAATTTAGGGAAAAAAACAACAATGTGGGATATGATGTAACTTATTAAAAAATAATGGCTGTATTTTCATATTTCTCACTTATTTTTAAAGAACTGGTCATTTTTGTTTTACCTAAGGAGTCTCCGTGGTTTGAATGGTAAACAACATTGCGTTGTAAACCTTCGCCTCTCACCGCTGCGGGTTCGACTTGCAAATGAGGAAGTGTCAATTCTTACGGATGGCGGGAGGTGTACAGTACTGGTTTTACCCAGGAAAAGCGGGTGGTCTGCCTCCACCACAAAAAATCGACCGTCATATATAACCTCACATGTGTTGAAAATGACGTAAAACACCATACAAACAAACAAACAAACAAACAAACAAACCTTAGGCAAGTTATGAAAAAAAAGTTAGATTAAGAACAGAATTTATTTATATTAGATATATTAAAGGTAAAAGTTATGCAGATGCTGACTACCGGTATGTTTAAATACTGATGTCTGTGCCAAATTATGCCCTTTAACATTTATTTTATGACACCCAAAATACAATTACTATCATTAAATATGCTTCTGTGACCATAGCATTATTATTTTACTCAAGCTACATTATTCGTGATTACAACAAAATCTTACACATTGCTAAATGGTATATTAAATTTAGAAAGATACTAAGGGTCATGAAAAAAACTTTTATTTTGATAGTATTAAACTAAAAGATAATATAAATAACGCTCATTTCGAAAATTACTAAAAGGTCACTGTAAGTGATGCTAATGAGCAAATTTTCGTAGATTTATTGTTGTTTGTGGCTCTGCTTATCCACGGAACACTTGTGTTGCCTGTTGTGTGCTTATTTCATTTCAATAGCTTGGTTAGGTTGCAGGTTAGTATTATGAAAAGGGGCATAACTCTGCCAAAATATAAGTCAGAGTTATTGGACATGTTTAACGACATTCCTTGAGGTAAGATGAAGATATGTGTGAAGTTTTAAAAATATAGGTCAAATACTTTTCAAGTTATGGCTAAGGTTAGGTTGCAGGTTAAAGTGTGAAGGACGACGGACAAAGTGATCCCCAAGTGTCTGGCATGGGCAAGGGATGGCGCTCCCCTATTTCTTTACCTATTGATGGGGAGATTAAACGGGTCGTCAGAAGACGCTAAAAAAAACACAGAAAAAAGTGTCTGCCATGCTACACAGGTGACACAATAAGTAAATTATTGATAGGGAAGTATGTAAGTATATATACTTTTGTAATTGTTCTCTAATACAAATCACTTCACTCGGCTGTTATGAGTGGTAGGAATATAGGATCCATAGGATAGCATACAAACAGTTATTGTGGGCTCTACATGAAACTATTGTATACTGTTCTTTATTCACACACAGTTGCAATAGTTTGGAGTTCACCTACCAATAAACGCACCAATACAGACTGTTATTTTAACTATGCATATAAGAGCACATACAAATAATGTTTTGTTTATTCATAACTTTGCACTTGTTCAAACTATTCACCTGCAACAGACAGTGTCGACTGGTCGCCCTATATGCTGCTCTCTCACTCTTCTCTGTTGGTTTCCATGGCAACTTGAAACCCCATTTCTCAACCATGTGGAACCTTTTGGCATGCCATATATGTGTCTCCAACCATATATGTTTTCTCTGGCGTCTTGTGTATTCCTGTAGGAGATTTTTGGGTCGGCGTCGGTGATATCTGCTGGGTGTCTTTGTAACAAGACCTTTCTGGTTGACATACTGATAAAACAATAGACAAAGTATCTAAAGTAATTCAATAATATGTTACAGCAACATGAGCAATGTAAACTACAACATAATTTATATAAATAATATAAACCCAAACCCACCAAAAATAGTTGCTCAGAATGAGATTTGAGCAAGAGACTGTAAGCTTTAATTTGTTCTTTAATACATGAAGGTACACGTATAACCACTATCCCACTTGTATTTGTTGGAACGTTGTAGCATCTCCAACACTAAACAGGCATTATGCCATAACTAGCACAGACATGCGAACAAACTTATGCACAAACTTATCAACTGCTAACTAAAACATCGAGATAAAGTTGTTTTGTAACAGAATCCTTGTTTGAATTAAAAAACATAGTATTACACCAGGCAAAGTTAATTTACATGTGTGACCTGATGGAATAGACACTGATACGTCTTGAGGTGCATTCAAATATGTTATTTTGTATCCTTGTTAGTGGTACTAAATATACCATGTTCTCAAGAAGTCCCTATAGTTCAGTGGTTAGAGTGGCTGACTGTAAATTAGCAGTTCAAGAGTTTGAGTCTCAGCAGAGCCAAACGTTTTTCTTTCTGTAGATTATAATGCTACCTGTGTACAGGTATGATGTTCACTACTTGACGTCTGAAATTAATGATGTCCTACATTAAATATGATCGATTAAATATCCGATTTCTCAAAGAGCTGGTGGACATGAAATATAAATAAAGACATGCCTACAAAGAGGAATGTGATTTAAATATAGCGCCTGTAGCTTTAAGCACCTATACTGAAAGGAAAAAGAAATGCATCATGGGTATTTCCGCTATATATTGTATGTTTAATATGTTACTGCTAATCGAATGATACAGGGCGACATCAGGCCTGTCCTTTCGGAAAGAAGGTTTAAACAGGACTGAACACACCAATGGTTACCCCTTTAAAGTTTCATTATCTACAGAATGCGCATTTGCCTCAAGCAGGTAAGCAAACTTGGGCTTTAAACGTTGCAATCTCTTAACATTAAACATAATACTGAAATGACTTGACTTTTTCAAGCGAAACTTCAACATGTATGCATTTCGTGTAACAAAGTATACGTTGATTAAAATGTCTACTACATGGCAGAGTTGTCCTTTCTGTAATTAGTTGTAGCCCCTTTTTGTACAAAACACGTTGAGATATATCTGGCATAATTACGTGAAATTAGGTTTTATTGATTGAATTGATTGAATTGGATTTTATAGTCGCACCAACAGCTAAGGTCATATGGCGACTTTCCAGCTTCCATTGGTGGAGGAAGACCCCAGGTGCCCCTCTGGGCAATTTTCGTGCACGGGCGGGCACCTGGGTAGAACCACCGACGTTCCGCAAGCCAGCTGGATAGCTTCCTCACATACAGATTCCTAGTCCCCTGAGGGATCGAACCTACAGCGGTGAGGGGCAAGTGATTTCAAGTCAGAGACGTTAACCACTCTGCCACGGACGCCCCGTGAAATTAGGTGTATATAATAGCATAGAATATGCAATTTTGTGATTATGCATTTCTTTTTCCTTTCAGTATAATTACTAATATCTTACCAGGTGTTTAGCCATGGCGTGAAGACTCCGAGGCAACCTCTTGATGTTGTGACTCATGGCCCGCCTCCTCATATGTTTGGGCAACTGTTGCTGGATGTTTTTAGCACCGTCAGTTTTACAGATGCTCTCACTGAGGGCCTCAATCTCAGCTGCATGACTCTTGGCATAGTCAGCAATCCTCAACTCTGAAATAATTCATAGAAAATATTTAACAGAAACTACAAACCATACATTAAACGCCCATCATATGAGCGGGTCTTATACTTTCATAGTCGCCGCAAGGAACGTCCGTATGAGGTAATGGCACCATAGACTACGACATACTGCCCAAAAGCATCAATGAAGGATCCAGAAGCATGTTTTACTTTAACTGTATAAAGGACATGATTGTATTCCTTTGGTGCACTGACGTATTGAAGATGTTTTTTCATTCAATAAATTATAATAGTTAACACTTTAGCTTTGCAAATAACCATGTACAGACCCACTCATGAATACTGAATGTAAAAAACACCATCAAACTTGATTACCGGAAATTGTCAGGTGTATTTCCTGACAGTTTCCAAATACGGGGTCTTGCTTCTAGTGAGAGCAGGATATTTGGAGATGAAAACACTGACACAAGAAAAAGAAGACCAAAAATATATAGTCATTACAACAAAACAGCTAAATCTGTGTGATATCTTTCTGTTTGGTGAGTTTTATGCATGTAAGGGTTAGTGAATTTGTTTAGGCAGGCATTACCTGATGTCTTCAGGAACCTCGCCTGAAAGCGTTAACTGGAGTGGTGTCGCATACTCTACCTGCTTATAAAACCATAAGAGCTATGATCGACAGCTCTGCGGTAGGTACAGAATATAAAACCACAGCTCCTATGATTTGTACAGCTACACTGTGTCCAAAGTTGTTAGAATCAATAACCACAGAGACATTAAAATACACCCGACAAAACTTATACAAATTAATTTGATTTTATAATCAGCTCAACCTACAGTCTACTCTACTGTACCCTCATCCATAACTGGAACTACAGGGTCTATTGTACCCTCATCCATAACTGGAACTACAGGGTCTATTGTACCCTCATCCATAACTGGAACTACAGGGCTAGAATTTTGCACTAGTCCGGTAGCCTGTGGCTAGTAAAAATGCTGCCGGGCTGCCAAATGTTTGCATCTGGGTAGTCTGATATGCTAGTAAAAAAATTGTTCAAATAAGAAATAAATTATAAATCAATAGGTTGGACAGCACTTTCTAATCTAACCTTTTAAAAACTTGATATGTCCATAGTTTCAATAAATGCGTATAGGGCATTATTAACAATGGCCTCAGTTATCAAAATGAGTATTTTACATATTTCTTTTTAGCAAAGTCTTGATCGAGATGCTTTGATGTGCTTGGATAACCTTGCATACATACAAAATGTGGAGATACCTTAAAAATGCATTTAAAACTCAAAACAAGAGGCCCAAGAGGGCCTGTGGACGCTCTACTGGCTAATATGGCTCTTATGACATCAATGAAGCGAATGACTATCGTCTTAAAGAGGCAAAATATAGCATTTTTAACTATATCAAGAGCTATAAATCCGCCATTATTGGTCCGATCTGGCTGGTTTTCCAAGTTGGCCAGTTGAGATAATAAAATTTCAAAAAAAGAAAAAAAATCAAATTTCAAAAAAAAAAAAAAAAAATAAACAAAAAAAATTAAAAAAATTACAAAATGAAGAAACAAAAAAATTTTAAAACAAGCATTGATGTAAAACTGTGACCCGGGGCGGGGCCAGATGTGACCCCAGGGTCACCATTTGAACAAAATTGGTAAAGGACCATAAGCTTATAGCAAAAGCAAAATATTAAACCTCTGGCTCTTGCAGTTTCAGAGAAGATTTTTAAGTTTTTCCCTATACATGTCTATGTAAAACATGTGACCCTTGGGGCGGGGCCAAATGTGACCCAAGGGTCACCATTTGAACAAACTTGGTAAAGGACCATAAGCTTATAATAAATGTAAAATATCAAACCTCTGGCTCCTGTAGTTTCCGAGAAGAAGATTTTTAAAAAAAAAATCCTATGTTAGTCTATGTAAAACTGTGACCCTCGGGGCGGGGACAAATTTGACCCCAGGGTCACCATTTGAACAAACTTAGTAGAGGACCATAAACTGATGCTACATGTAATACATGAGAGCTCTGTGCCTTGTGGTTTCAGAGAAGAAGATTTTTTAAAGTTTTTTCCTATATGTAAAACATGCAAAACAAAAACTTTGGACCCCGGGGCACGGCCATTTTTGACCCCGGGGACTTTATTTGAACAAACTTGATAGTCTAGGCGTTGGCGATCATTTTAAAAGAAAAACTGTTGAAATCTGTCCAGCGATTCTGGAGAAGATTTTTAAAGGTTTCGACCATATACGGTAATGGCAGCCATCTTGGATGTAGCGCTGACCTAATTTTAACAAATCTAAAAATCATTCATCTAAGGAACATCCATGTGAAGTTTGGTCAAAATTAGCCAAGCGGTTTCTGAGGAGAAGTCGTTTGAAGAAAAGTTAACGGACGAAGGACGGACGGACGACGGACAACACACCATCCCATAAGCTCTGCTGGCCCTTGGCCAGTAGAGCTAAAAAGAAACCAAAACTGTTGAATAGTATATTGGGTTAGAGATCTTATTTTGAGCAGGTGTAGTGATTTCAACCAGCAAGTTTTGTATTTACTAACCTCTGGGAGCCTCAGCTAAGACAGATACATTGTCTCGCCCAGAATCTATGTTTCGTTTCTTCCAATTCTGGCCATTGTCCCATCCACCCTGCTTTCTCTTTTTTGAAGAATTCCTGTCTTCCATGCTAGTCAAGTTGTCAACTCTGTCAAAATGAAAGTGTGGTAATGTTAAATCGTAGAAAAGGAATTACGAACACAACAGGGTTCTATAAACTAGACTTGTTTCTGAGCAATGTGGTTAGGCCAAACAAAAAAATAGGTGTGTTTCCTATTGCATGCTCTGAAAAAATAGGGTTGGTAGGTAGGCATTTTTTTTAAATATTTTTTTGGAGCAAGATATTGTGAGATTCTACATGTATTTATCTCATAAACCCCATACAAGTTGATGATACAGCTGAAAGTTGCTCTGTGGTGTCAGTTTACCTCGATATATTGTGATAAATCATTGTTCAGAACAAATAAAAAAAAATAGGGTCCCTTAAAAATAGGGTCGGTCGGGCCACCGGAAACACAATAATTTTTTTGTTTGGCCTTATGAAGATTTTCTTTTAAAGTCACTGTCCCGTCATTAACAGGCAAATTTTACAACAGATGTACACCATTTCTAAACCTACTGACGATGAGAGATATGTATATATATGACTTACATGTTTTGAGAATCTAAACTCTATAGACAAACTATAAACGGCTTTATTCAGACAGACCAAACCTCAAAACTGGAGCAGAGAATTAGGAGTTACCAATTCATTTTACTCAGATTCAATCACGGGTATTTTAACAAGAGGCCCAAGAGGGTCTGTGGACACTTTACTGGCTAAGATAAAGATTGTGTATAAGGGGCCATAACTCTGTCAAAAATCATTCAACCGGAGCATGGCGATGACATGCGAAACAAGGCTTGGAACTGATCATCCCCGTCAGGTTTCGCTGAAATCTGGCCAGAGGTTCAGGAGAACTAGTGTGTACAAGGTTAGTGTATTAAAACCTTTAAAGGGCTATAACTCTGCCAAAATTCATTCAACTGGAACATGTCGAAGACATACACAACTGGGCTTAGTACTCATCATCCCTGCCAAGATTCGTTCAAATCTGGCCAAGGGATCAGGAGAACTAGTCAGGACAAAGTTTGTGTATTAAAACCTTAAAAGGGCCATAACTCTGCAAAACTATCATTCAACGGTGCGACATGCCCAATTAGGCTTAGTACTCATCATCCCTGCCAAGATTCGTTCAAATCTGGCCAAGGGATCAGGAGAACTAGTCTGAACAAAGTTTGTGTATTAAAACATTTAAAGGGCCATAACTCTGCCAATAATTGTTTGACCAGAACACGGCAATGATATGCATAATTAGGCTTGATACTGATCATCCTTGCCAAGTTTCATTGAAATCCGGCCATGGGTTTAGTGGGTTCAGGAGAACTAGTCCTGACAAACTTTGTGTATTAAAACCTTAAAAGGGCCACAACTTCGCCAAAAATATTTTAACCGCAACATGGTGATGAAATGCACAACTAGGCTTGGTACCGTACCAATCATCTCTGAAAAGTTTCGTTGAAATCCTGTCAGGGGTTCAGGAGAATTAGCCCGGACAAAGTTTGTGTATTAAAAGCTTTATTAAAGGGCCATAACTCTGCCAAATCATTCAACCAGAACACAGTGACGATATGTACAACTAGGCTTGGTTCTGATCATCCTTGCAAAGTTTCACTTAAATCCGGCCAAACGTCTTCACGAGGCAAAATACAGCATAAAGAAAGAAATCAAGGGCCATAACTCTGGTGTTACTAATCCGATTTGGTTGGTTTCCAAACTTGTCCAATGAACTTATTTTAACCACTCTCGATGTCTTCCTGGGTAGAACCAGTACTAAGCAATGCAGATAAAGTGTCTTGCTCAGGGACAACGCATATGGCAATGGCGGGAATCGAACCCACGACTTTTGGATCATGGGTCCAACGCTCTACCACTGACCACAGCGCTCCACATGATGAATTTGGTACAATGAGTAAGAACACCGGAAAGTAATTAGAAATATGAGTCAAACAAGAGGCCAGGCCCAAGAGGGCCTGTAGACGCTCTACTGTGTAAAACAACTTTTATCGGGAGATCAGGAGAAGTAGTCGGTACAAATCTTGTCTTACCCCCTATAAACATGTGACGATTTGTTGCAAAACTATAACTGGTTTTATTTTCTTGTATATTTTAGTACAATAGAATGAAATAAGCCACAATTTTCAACAACCGGGTCAGTTTTTATGTGTGTGGCCATGTGGAGAATGGAATACGTGGTTTCCTTAATTTTTACCTAGTTTTAGACATGGTGGCCATCTTGGAAAACTGACGTCCACGAGAAACACAAATCTGAAGGGAACTTCCCTAAAGATCGGTGCGATTAAGTTTCATCAAACTCCTTCAAGCGGTTTCAGAGAAGATGTCATATTTAGCCTTTTCCTATATAAGCTTTGGGTAGCCACGGTGGCCATTTTGATTATTGGAAGAAAACAAAAAACACAAACATAATAGACGCCAACCATTGTGATAAAGTTTCAACAAAATCCTTCAAAAGGTATAAGAGAAGATGTCATATTTAACCTTTTCCTATATAACACTATGTAAACTTTGGGTCACCATGGCGACCATTTTGATTATTCGACGATAACGAAATAAACAAATTTGATAGAGACCAACTCAAGGAACATGTATATGATATTTCATTAGAATGGAATGAGAGGTTTCGGAGATGTCGTTTGAAATTTCCTTAAATTTGACCCAGTTTTAACCATGGCGGTCATCTTGGACAACTGGCTGCTCCAAAAAACACAAATCTGAGGCGCACTATCCCAAAGATCATTGTGATAAGGCTTCAACAAAATCCTTCAAGAGGTTTCAGAGAAGATGTCATTTTTAGCTTTTTCCTATGTAACTCTATGTAACTCTATGTAAACTTTGGGTTGTCGTGGCGGCCATTTTGTTTATTCGACGATAACAAAAAATATAAATTTGATAGAGGCCAACCCAAGGAACACGTGTATGATATTTCACTGAAATGGATTATGTGGTTTCGGAAGAGATGTCGTTAAAAATCTCTTTAAATTTTACCTAATTTTAGCCATGGCGCTCATCTTGGATGACTGACGGCCGCGAAAAACATAAACCTGAGGAGGACTATCCCAAAGACCATTGTGATTAAGTTTCATTAAAATCCTTTAAACGGTTTCAGAAAAGATGTCATTTTTAGCCTTTTTCTATATAACTCTATGTAAACTTTGGGTTGACGTGGTGGCCATTTTGATTATTTGAAAATAACGAAAAACACAAACTTGATAGAGGCCAACCCAAGGAACATGCATATGATATTTCAATAGAATGGAACAAGTGGTTTCGGAGATGTTTGAAATTTCTCTAAATTTGACCTAATTTTAGCCATGGCGGCCATCTTGGATGACTGGCGGCCGTGAAAAACAAAAATCTGAGAGGGGGTCGCCTAAATAACATTGTGATAATGTTTCATCAAAATCCTTCAAGCGGTTTTAGAGAAGATGTCGATTTTATAAAATTGCTAACAGACGGACGGACAGACAGATGAAAAGTGATCGCATAAGCTCGCCTGGCCTTTGGCCAGTAGAGCTTATAAAAATTGATTGTGAAAAGCTACTATTGATTGTCGCCAATTTTAGGTCATTTGGATTAGTTACCAATTGCTGGAGACAATCGGCACATCACTATGTGCTACTGTGACACAGCGAATAAGATTTACAAGCATCAACCAATGAAATCTCGCGTAGCAAAGTTGTACTGGCCAATCAAAAATCCATACATTGACTTCCAGCGAGTAAACAGATATTATCATTAACAACAGGACTGGTATCACAGGCCTTTTTCTACTATTCTCACGGGTCCGACTATCGGACCCATTCCCAATGCCAAATATAGTTGTTTTTTCCCAATTCCGAAATAACATTCCCCTTCCTTTTTTTTTTTTTTTTTTTTTACAAAGTCAGGTCAAATATACAAATGTTTACAAGGAAATACTATAAAAATAACAATATTTAAATCATGTATAATGTATTGAAACCAGGCAATTAAAACAACCTGATATTTATGTACAACTAACTTATGAAAATTCACAATTTGAGGCGTAAAGCGATTAAATTTTTTCCCAATTGGGCAAAATTTACAGCGTGAATTTTCCCAATTTGTCCAGGGTATTTTTCTTAAAATGGGCAGAAAAAGGCATGTATCACCAAATCCAGATAAAAATGCTTATTGAGCCAGTTATGATACTAAATAGGGGTAGTGCCAGTGTTTTTTTTATGTGTTTTGTGAATGCAGCCTGTGCCTGTGCCATTGTGAAAAATAGCGGCTTTTTTCTAGAAATTGTGAAAATTATGAAATATTATAACAAAAGAAAAAGATACTTTTTTCACTTTTAATTTCACAGTTTAATATCCCTTGGTTTTAAGTTTTGTTTTTTGGTAAATACAGACTAGTTTTAACACCAGCGTATATTAAGACTAGTATCCTTACTGGTCTGTATTTACCCTAAAAAAAAAAAAAAAAAATTTTTTTTTTCAGATTGTGAATTATTTGGATATAATTGTGAAAAAAGTATACTTTTTGGCATTGTGAATGGGGCCGATTAACGGCCCCAAATTAGGCATAAAAAAAACACTGAGTGCATAAATCTACTATGGCGAGACGATTTTTGATATGTGCTGTCCTACGACGTTGGCCTTTCTGTAGATTCTCTGCGCTAGACAAAAACAGTCCATTTAAACTGATACTCTGAATTTTATAAGTCAAAGTGTACAACTTACTTAAAGTGAAGAATAATCATTTGTTATCCATTTCACATTAAAACTCCAAAAAACATTTTGATATGTAATGCATTAGTTTAAATCTAAGAACTACCCGTATGCATTGTTTGAACGCCAAAACACAAGTGTCAGTGCAGTGACGTTATACTGCGAATCTGAAATGGTCCACACATTTTTTGGTCAAACGCAATGAAACGTCACAGAGGTGCTTTTGTATGGTGTTTTACGTCATTTTCAACATAAGTAAGGTTATATATGATGGTCAATTTTTTTGTGATGGAGTCAGACCACCCACTTTTCCTGGGTAAAACCAGTACTGCACAACTCCTGCCATCCGTAAGAATCAACACTTTCTCACTTACAATTCGAACCCGCAGCGGTGAGAGGCGAGAAGGTTTACAATGCAGCGTCCTTAACCACTCGGCCACAGATGTGCGTCTATAAATGTTCGTAGGTAATAAAAAGCACCCCAGACGTCAAATAAATGAGACTACTGATAGGGGTAAACAAATCAGCTGTAACACTATATATATATATATATATAAACATTTCGTATTTATTTGTGTGCATGTCTGCAGCCAACTGTATACTACATGCATGGGTTATTGTTTCGTACATCATGATGTAGACCGTAAGCACCTAGTTTCAATGTTTTCCATACACGAAAACTAATGACATATTTGAACATTTGTTAAAAATAGATATAACGCGGTTTTCAGTTGTAACGAACTGTGATCTAAGAGCTTTTTTTTTTCACAACTGATAAATATATATGTGTTGAAATAACTACCTTCCTTTAAGTGTGTAATAACGCGTTGACCATGCACTCAATTCATGGAGGCTGACATCTTGTTTTATCGTACTAAATTAACACATTCGAAAGGTTCATCAGAGAAACTCTAGAAATAATTGAAAATTGAATGTATTTATACCATGTCTTATTTTAAAAGCAACATTGAGAAATAACTGCATGTTTCTGTGTTTTATAAAAATTAGATAGGTAATACTGTATTTTTTTCACCGTAATTACTGGGGCGAAACAAAGATGAACATTTCGTGTAAGTACGTTTAGACACCAACGTTGCCCAACCAATGTCAAGAATGGCAGGAATTGTGAGAAAAATCATTCAAACCAGTAAAGCACCAGGTGCTGTAGGACCATACAGGTTGGTTTAATTACATAAGAAGTTTCGGTTTCAATGGTTGTCACTTAAGCTATTCTATGTGGAAAGAAATTCGATGACCTGAAAGTGGCCAATGTCAAGCAGACTCAAAATCAGGATTCGTCTTCAGATGTTTCGACCCCGTCATAAATATAAGTTACCCAAAAGATAAACGCTGTGAACATCATAGATATTACTGTTTTATATTCTGTAAATAATTCAAAGTAATTGATATTATAATTACATTACAATACACCTACCGATACATGGCCTTTGTTTGATTGAAAAATGCCATTATAAATTTTAGATTCTGCCTTTTGACATTTGAACACTCTGCCACCTTTAAAAAAACAAATGCATAAACAACTACTATATTTTAAATGAATAGGCCTTGATAACCACAAAGTTATGTAAATGCGTTCCAAATAAACGTTCAAAGCTAGGCAGGGACTAGTGCATTAAATACACGTCTACGAACGGCAAGACAATTTTTGATGTGTGCCATCCTCCGGGTGCATCGAGCCTTCTCGGACCTTACCTGATATTTCATCTGTATGTAAAAAGCCACACACAAACACAAAAAGAAAGGCTTTTAGGGTCAAAGAAAGCTCAGATTATTAGAACACATGTATGCCGATCCAGGAATTGAGGGTGGGTGGGGAAGCTGGGGTGGTGGGGATGAAATTTGTAGTAATGGGCTAGTGGGGTCAGGTGAGATCAGGTGAGGTCTTTGGTTTTCTGGTTTGTATGTGGCCAATTCCTATGCATTTTCAAAATAGTTATTTTAGTTCCAGTGATAACCTTGGTGGACCCTGCACACACTGCTAAAATCCTGAAAGCTAGGTTAAAACTATGATGGATGGATTTGAAGGTTGTGCGTGCTGGGTCCCCCCACAACCCCCAAACATACCTTGGATCCACACTGCGCTCATGTGATCAGCATGATCTCATGGAATTTTCTAAATACAGGAATTCTGATACATTATTGATATAATATATAACCAAAGCCTTAGGGCCGTTGCCCAAATCTCAACAGCAGAATTTTGGTGAAAGGCACTATGTTCATTATTGTTTTCAGTCAAGCAGTGATAGCTGACAGGACCATGTACATATCAGGTCAGCTAGGTCTGGATGTTAACACTAAAAAACTTGTGGATGGTGGTGCAGTGCCTGAAACTGAACAGGTATAATACAGAACTAGTGACTCGGGGCTTTTTACACCCCCACCATGGCTTTTTACACCCCCACCAGCACTGAATAGTGAGAGGGCATATATAGCATTAATCATGTCCGTTCCGTCGCGAAAAGTTTGTGTCTTATCTCCTCCGACAGTTTTCAACTGATTGTTTTGAAACTTTAGTGGATGCTTACCTATGGTATCAAGATGTAAATGTTTATTCGGCATCAAAATCGACCCTGTATTACCGGAGTTACGCCCCTTTATTTGTCAATTTTACATTAAAATATCTTGTGTCTATCTCCTCCCACAGTTTTCAACTGATTGTTTTGAAACTTTACAGGATGTTTACCTATGATTTCAAGATGTGCATGTTGATTCGGCATTCAAATCCACCTTGTATTACCGGAGTTGAGGCCCTTTTTTGTCAAATTTTATGTTTATTGTTTTCAGTGGGGGAATCCGTGTCTCATGGACACATTTCCGGTTTAAACAACATTTCTCACTCTTACTTTCTCAATATTGTTATGTTTTGGATACATTTGTAGAAGAAATTTGATTTAAAAGCTTAACCCACTCGGCACGGATTGGCTCTAGTCTTAGCGCATATTAGCAAATTAGTTTTCACAGCTAGTTTGCATATTTGCACACACTAGACTTCAATTTCTGCCGAATACACTGTTCCTCATATATCTGGAAATTGCACTGTTTTCCCACTTTAATATCTCCATTGCATTTTTTCCCCTCTCTATAGGGCCTGTGCCTCTTCCCCTATTGCCGAAAAAACAATTTTAATCCCTAAGTGTGATCTAACTGATAGTGTAGCAGGAAAGTAAGCTGGACCGTAAGAAATTGTTGGTTACCGTCTCTGTATTTTAATTTTACCCACGAAAAAGGGCCCTATATATAGCTACCTTAAAACATTTTGTAGCATGTACTGTCTTCGCTTAATATTTACAGTTATATATGCTAACCAGTATAAATGTTTCAAACTGACTCATTGTTTGAGACAGTGTTAAATACATTTATATATAACAATTTTCCTCAGGCTTCTTGCTTCATGATTGGTACAAAACACAATAAAGTTCAAATGATTGTTATTTGGACACAAATGAATCATTACATAATAAAATATTAACTCCCACTCTTAAACTTTTCACACCTCCATACAACTACATCCTTTCACTAGTTTGAAACCAACCTCATACATACAACATCAACCAGTCTCACAGCGCTCAGCACCTTTGTTTCAAACCACTACACACCAGCTGAAACCGTATAAGATAGCCTATGACCCGGTACACTGTAATGGTACGAGGATCGGCAACTCTGAGAAAACACTTCAGCTCTGAGAGTCACTCTTTAACATCAGCTTGAGCCAAAGTCCCAGAACTACCCTATACCAAATCCCTTTAAACATATCAAACATCAGCTTCCAACCACTATAAAATAGGCTACGACCCGTTACGCTGCATTGGTTCCAGAGGACTTAACAACTCGAGTATACACTGCAATTCTGGGAGTCTCTCATTACCAATGGCGTCGACCAAAGTCCAAGCACTTCCCTACAGCCATACATCCCATTCAACAACCTTCCATGAGATGTTCACAGTCCGACATCCCGCTGCCAACTGACTCGAATTTAATTTCTCCCTTTTATACTCGATGCAAATGGCATCTTCCAAAACAAGGGACGTAATCCTGCAACTTTTATAGTTCAGTCCGTTCAAGTATGACTTGCAATGACATTTTTCAATACATTACCCACACTTCTGGGTTCATATACATGTCCCGTATGACAATAACATTAACCTAATATTCTTTTTATTTTCTTATTTTTCTCTTGACATTTTTTTTCTAAACTTTACTTAATTTTGTTTCTTAATGATCTTGATTTTGACATATTAAAATAAGATACACATACTAGTAATCACAAGTCTGAAACATAAGCTCCAAAGTATGATAAATGTATTCTAAGTTCATCAAACCATTCACATTTGATAGCACAGACCTTGGAATGCACAAACTTGTCTCATCATACATGTCTAGTTTCATCATGACACTTTGTTTTGATATGTCCATTGCTTCACCACTCATTGTTTGAAAAGCGTTTCATCATAGTATGGGAGTGATGAAGGGTTTCCATACCTTTTGCTAGTGTTTGAGGCAAATATCTTTTCATTCCCTAACCTCCACCTTTCGTTATGCTTTCTAAGCTCAGCCAACTCCTTGCACAAATCATTCAGTTCATCATCTGTTACGATACTAAATGCCAAGTCTAAGCGTGGCACGAGTTCGTGATAATGGGGATGTTATCAGTATCCCACCGCTGCCACCAATTTTGTAACATTAATGTCTTTGCTTAATATTTAGTTATATATGTTAACCAGTATAAATGTTTGACAGTTTCAAACTCATACATACTTATTGGAAATTTAAAGATATGTTATTATTAAAGTAGGGAGCAGTGTTTCCGCGAGAGCGCGTTTCTTGTGTTTTTGACGCACTAAAATGATTGGGGACGCGACATAAATCAGCTTGTGCGTTTTTCGTGACGCAATGAAATTGACCAGGCTAGCAATGAAATACCCGTCAAATTACCGTCGTAATACTTTCTTGAAAAGCTTCAAATGTAAGGAATCATGACTGAACTTATTTCTATATTTCATTTCAATTTACTTTATTATGCTAATCAGAATTAGGCTTTTGTTATGTTTCATCATGTTGTTCATTTTACAGTGATTATAATGCCATCATTGTGGCCCATGATTGGAATTTTTTTTTATTCATTCTTGGTCTATTTTTAGAACAGGTTAAACTAATGTCTGTACTTTCCGCGTTATTGTCGTCATCATATCGACTGCGTTTATAATGTGGGTCTGAGTAGGTAGACGCTTATATAAAAACACTAGCAAATAAAAACTCGTAGATGATCATGGCGCTAAAATGGCAGACAAACCCAAAATAAATCATTACGCCGGTTCCTTTTTTTGCTGACCAATCCACCGAAGATGTCTAATCGACTAATAATACATGTTTATCTGACATCACATGGTCTATTCATCAAAATGCATGTCCAAAAAATATGACCCCTATATTTACAAATTGACCCCCAGTTTATTCTATAGGGGGTCAAGTATGACCCCTAAAAAATTGAGACCTGCAGAAACACTGAGGGAGTAAAGGTTGTAAATATTTCAGGGAAAGTAACTCGGTCAAATTACATTGCCATGTAGAGAACAACTTAAAGGGACAATGTTCGTAACTTTTAGCTTATAAAACACACACTAATTACATAACTCACTAAATGTTATTGAATATTTACTATTTAAATGCAAGATTGTTTAACGGAATTCAATCGTGGCGCAAAAAAAGAAGTGCCGCTGTGTGCATTTGAACTCGCAGCCCAAACTAAAATTACACTCTCGGGTAATAATAGTGAGCGCGAGATTGCCGACCTCACTCCTGACTAAGCTAAGCGGGCTATACATATTGCGCAATACATACTAGATAGAAAACTTAATGCGCTAATGGACGTCACGTGATCAGTAGAAAGGTAAATAAAGTGGGTCCCATATTATTTACATAATAATAATCAATTTTTTTTTTTCTTCAAATTCACAAATGTATTACTACAGACTTCTTAGTGTCTATGCTCATGTTTTCATGTATACATTTCACTGAATAGAAGCCAGACGGTTATTTGGTTATGCTCAATATCTGCTTACTTACTGACAGTGTCCCTTTAAAAATATTCTTTTCTAAATATTATTTTCTGAAACCACACAGTATGAAACTCTCTTATATTGCAGGTATCATTATATTTTGTGCTTGATCAGTTTTGTTAAAATGACACTGGGGTCGAATTTGGTTCTGCCTTAGGAGTCAGTTTTACACTGAGTTAAATGCAAACATTTTAACAACACTTTTCTCTGAAAAAAACAATTGTATGGAACGCCTCTGTGATCGAGGGGATAGCGATGTTGCATTCTCACCTCTCACCGCTCTGGCTTCGAACTCAACTTGTTTGTGAGAAAGTGTTGATACTTACGAATGTTGGGAGGTATATAGTACTGGTTCTACAGGGAACAAAATATAGAACATCATACGTAGACTAAAATATGTTATACACTATACAAACTGAAATAACAAGAGATGGAGTTCTAATAGTTTGCCTGTAGTACTGTCCTCTTCTAAGTTTGTTCACTAAGGTCAAATGATCTTGAGTTGATTATCACTGAGAATGGAAGAACTAAATTGTCCCTATATACTGCCTGCAATCAATCTATCCATATTTAGAAGATGATGAATTTAATATATATTTATTTTATTCCAAATCAGGCACTGAAGAACATGGGTGAGATACTTACAGCAGCTGGAGCGACTTACAATAATGGTAACATGCAGTACATCAATCTATACACGTATTATCTGTGTGTGTTAAAGTTATGGAAGTCATACAAGTGACTTTAATGCTTTGTGGTGCTATTTACAACAAGGGTTGATCCCATTTATTAAAATCAGTTGGGTGAGGCAGTTTAGATTGGGGCAGAAGTTTCCATACGCTGTATCAGTAATTATCCCATTTTGTCTGCAAAATATGTAAATCGCAAAAAGTGTACATATCTTTTACACCATAGGTATACTTTTGATATGTGTGTACTGAAATGCACTGGCTATATGATATAGACTATATACCCAATTTGTTAGTTTTGCAATACAAATAGTGTTAGATTGAATGGAAACTCTATCCAAGTGTTCAGGTCATATAATAATGTTTATTATATAACCTATAAATAGACGCCTTTTCATTGGCTAAAAAGTAATTTTTTAGAAAAAATATCTAGCGATATTGACCTGGTTTTTTGATATTGACCTGGTTTTTTGATATTGACCTGTTATATATAATTGTTTTTTTGATATTGACCTGTTTTATATAATTGTAAATTGAGGGTTATATAATAAAACAGTTATGGACTTTTCAGCTGTTATACATGATGTTGATATGCACCAAAAAATCATTATTGACCTCGGCTATCGCCTCGGTCAATAATGATTTTTTTGGTGCATATCACATCATGTATAACAGCTGAAAAGTCCATAATTGTATAATATGTACCAATTAAAAGGAAATGTTTTATATTCACTTTATTCACGGTTTCTTTAAATACCCATGACTGAATATGCGTAAAATGAATTATGAGTTGGTAACTCGTAATTTGACGCTCCAGTTTTGGGGTTTATACATGTATTGTGTCTACAGAGTTTGGATTCTCAAAATATGCAAGTTATATATTGATATATACCTCGTCGTCAGTAGGTTTAGAAACGATGTACATATGTTGTAAAAGTTGGCTGTTGTTGTGGGATAGCTGCTTAAGATAACTTGGTACACTTATATGTATCTCAAGGGATTGTGTGTCACATATTAAAATGAGTATATACTTTGAAGTCAAAGGTCAAACAAAATACATATAAAGGCACTGCTTGTGCTTGCCGTGTTACTTCAGAACCAATGAAACTAATTAAAGCCTCACACAGCAATCTTGAAGTAGTTGTTGTATCAAAAGTATCAACTCATTTTAGTAATCTAGTGTCATTTTCATAAAAAAAAATATACAGAGATTTCATTTTGTCTTCATTATTCTAACATAGCTTGAAAGTCCCCATCCCACCATCAACAGGCACATTTTACAACAGATGTACACCGTTTCTTAACCTACTGACGATGAGGCATATATACAAACTTACATTTTTTGAAAATCCAAACTCTACATTTTTCATTTATGCATATTCAGTCATGGGTATTTTAAGAACCCATGAATTAACCATACTTTTAACTGGTACATACGATTGTTGGAATCTGTTACCATTCCGACCATTCTTTTTTCTGTGATTTCAGTTGTGAAGACAACAGTTTTATTGGATGATATCCAGAATTTCCATGCAGTGAATGATGTTTACGTGAAATGTAAGTTTCAGCAAATATTTATTGGTTATGTATTAGTTAACTAAAACGTCAAATGACAGTTGGTAGGGCTGATTAAAGGAGTTTCAATTCACTTGCTTAATGGTTGAAAGGTGTTACTTTTTAGTTTAAAACTTGCTCTGTGTACATCATGTCTAAAGGTAATTCCTGCATGTAACCCGAGTTGCAGCATGACCTGAGTGGTGTAAATCTTGGACTACAATGTGAAATATAGATGATGACAAATATAAAAGTAGATCTTACTTTGTCAATAGTCTGTGCTGGGATAGGTAGCACTTACATGGTGTACACCTCATATGTAACCCAGTTATGAAATAGGTACATCTAAGAAGCATTTATATTTACAGTGTATATACGAACATGCACTCGTCTAAACTCAATTTTGCATCTATGGGTAGGTGTTCAATTTCAAAAGTGCCTTTCTGGGGTCCCATGTATGTTTTAATGGAATGGCCCTAAGATTTGTAGCTCATTTCGTAATCAATATAAAAAAGTCTATACTTTTTTAAATGGAGACTAGAAGGACATCATTCTCATCTCACCAAAGTTGCCCGATTCAATAGAAAAATGTGTGATGTGTTGAAATGTACATGCAGCAACAGCATCTAATTAGACATTACAGTCCGATTCAAAATTAACTAGAACCATCACTGATTAGTGGATGAATACCCCCATTTAAGTCGAACTCTGTAATACATTTGGCAATCAACAATGTGCTATGTAGAGTGACATAAGCCATCAGTTGTAATGTGTATATGAAGTTTGGGAACAACCCATTCAAAATTGTTCAAGGAATGCAAGGGATGATTTTTTTTTATGTGACGTGATGCGACGGGACAAATCTCAAATGGGACGGGACAAAAATGTGTTGCGTGACGGGACGTTACGAACAACGCAATTCCTATATAGCCTCCACTTCACTTTGAGAGAAAACCAGAAAGATAGCCATTTTAGTAAGATTTTATTCAGTCAAGTACATGTATAACACATTTTTTATCTTATCCCAGATTTTCCTGAAAACAAGCCAGCCAGGGCAGCTTACCAAGTAGCGGCTCTACCAATGGTAGGTTGTTTAGAATAACATTGGAGAAATGGAGACGTGAAAATTGTACAAAAAATACAGATGTATTGCACTTCTAAGTATCCTCTATATCTCTCTAGGGGCAGCTCTAAATAGTCCAATGTGTTGATCAGTCGTTTAGAATTTAATTGATATTCAGAAGACCTTTCAGTCTGGATTGACCTAGGTAGTGTGAAAATACTAAGTCCTTCAGACAGGACTTTACACCCTTGATCCCATGTTAAGGATTGATTGATTGATTGAATTGGATTTTATAGTCGCACCAACAGCTAAGGTCATATGGCGACTTTCCAGCTTCCATTGGTGGAGGAAGACCCCAGGTGCCCCTCCGGGCAATTTTCGTGCACGGGCGGGTACCTGGGTAGAACCACCGACGTTCCGCAAGCCAGCTGGATAGCTTCCTCACATAAAGATTCCTAGGCCCCTGAGGGATCGAACCTACAGCGGTGAGGGGCAAGTGATTTCAAGTCAGAGACGTTAACCACTCGGCCACAGACGCCCCCTCCCATGTTAAGGAGAAACCATACTGAGTTCTCGTAAAATATGTCCTTACATGGAACTCACTTGTGCAGGATCATGCATGTTTACTAGATCGTCAGTAACAGGGCAGTCATGACTTGCTTGTAAACCATAATACATGCCATAATCCATATCCTTTAATAGTAACAAGGCAGTATCTATGCATGCCCGTAAACCAGATCCTTAGTAACAAGGCAGTTTCTATGCATGCATCATTAATCAGATCCTTAGTAACAAGGCAATCTCTATGCATGCCCATAAACCAGATTCTTGTAACAAGACGGTCTCTATGCCTGCCCTTAAACCAGATCCTTGGTAACAAATCTGTCTCCATGCATGCCTGTAAACCAGATCCTTAGTAACAAGGCAGTCTCTATGCATGCCCATAAACCAGATCCTCGGTAACATAACAGTCTCCATGCATGCCTCTAAACCAGATCCTTAGTAACAAGGCAGTTTCTATGATGCCCGTAAACCAGATCCTTAGTAACAAGGCAGTCCCTATGCATGTAAACCAGATCAGTAGTAACAGGACAGTCTCTATGCATGCCCATAAACCAGATCCTTAGTAACAAGGCACTCTTGATGTATGCTTTTAAACCAGATCCTTAATAAAAAGGCAGTCTTGATGTATGCCCGTAACCCAGATCCTTAGTAACAAGGCAGTCTTGGTGTATGCTTGTAAACTAGGTCCTTAGTAACAAAGCTGTCTCTATGCATGCCCATTCATTTTCTTATACATTTGATATTTCTGTACATAATGCACACATACGTGTCTACATTGAATGCTTAGGTGCAAACATGTGAAGTTTTAAAGTTTGAGTCTTATCGTAAGATGTTTAATAAAACGGGGCCCAGATCCTTAGTAACAAGGCTGTTTCTATGCATACGCATAAACTAGATCCTTAGTAACAAGGCAGTCCCTATATGCATGCATCATTAACCAGATCCTTAGTAGCAAGGCAGACCCTGTGCATGCCCATAAACCAGACCTTTAGTAACAAGGCAGTCTTGATCATTATCCAGATCCTTGGTCGTGAGGTTGTCTGTCCCCATGGGTATTTGACGGTTAATTAAGATTGATAATTAACTCAAATATTGTTTTAAGCTCACAATGTTTTTGTTTTTGACATTTTTCAGGGTGGCAAGGTAGAGATTGAAGCCATTGCTATTATTGGAGATATAGTGGACGCAAAGTTGTGAAAAATATATAATATTAAAACTTGCTCTGAAGCAGACAACTAGCATTATAACTAGAAGTACTTCTTTGCTAAGTTTATGATGTATTTGAGTAAGCAAAATGTGTGTACATGCAGTGTTAATGCTGCATTTGTTGACAGGGCAGAGGTTTTTCAATAAAAGCCAACTGTGATTGTTCACACGACCCCTGGGACATTAAGGTATTTACAGCGACAAATTTCAAACACTTCTAATTGAACAGATCCTGAATTTCAGTGTAATGCTTACTTTAAAATCGGAGAAATAAAAATTAAAATAATTTTTTCTTTCGTTATTTTTGTTTTATTTGAAAATTTCAGGATGCATTACACTCAAATAGTAGTTATTATGCGAAAATAATCATGTACCAAATACAATATACATGGAGGTGAATGTTACATAGTGGAGTTGTTTCGAAAAACCACTCTGGTTTAAGTGTCGGGATGAAAAACTAGCATAAAGCTGCTTTTTTTTTTTTAAAGAATCCATAGCTTTATGGCAATATTGGGCCACTTAAGTTCCATAAAACTCCATCCAGAATGCCCATTTCAGACTTATGTGCATATGATTCTTATGCCACCTTTAACAAATACAACAATAAAAAGCCATTTACGCTTAATAGTTCAGGATTGGTATGTAAGTCAAAGACACTCATCTCCATGGTAACAGCAAATGTATAACATTTGTAATTGAATATAACAGATCAAGTACAACTATAGTCTAAATGCAGACAGGGAGTACGTTATAGGGAGAAGAAACGGGTTCATAAACGCTCTAGTTTATCGATTTATGTTGTCGCGCTAGAACGCCGCCATTTACTATTTTATCGATACAGGTAAATCGATCGTAAGCGCGTTACATTTGAAAAGTTAAAATTTCAGCCAACATCTCAAATTAGGCAGTTTTTACAGCCCCTTTTTGCGGCTTTCTGTTATAATCAACATCACGAAATTACATTATTGACAAAGATAAATATGTCTACTATTCACTTTTTGTTATTATTAATGCCTAATATAACCCATACTTCGTATCTCGTTTGCAATAGCTTCACACCATTTTTAATTCTATAAAATTAAAAATTTAGCTGATATCTCAAAAGGCACATTTTCATCACCTCTTTTTAGGCTTTGTCTTATAATCACCACCATGAAATTACCTTCTTTACAAAGATAAATATGTTTACTATTCACTTTTTGTTATTATTAATGCCTAAATAACCCGTAGTCTCGTATCTCGTTTGCAATAGCTATACACTGTCACCATGTTTTATTTGGCGCAGAGTGGCGCCATCTTTGTTACGAGGAACCGTCTGGTAAAATGTGCTTTTAAACATGCAAACAAATACATGCTCTGTATCAGAGGACACAATGTAAATAAATAATACTTATGTTTACATTTAGCACCTTTATTTAGTTTGTAAGTGTAATAATTTCTAAGAATTTGCTGTTTTTCACACACTCGCGAAACAACCGGAAATAGTCATTTTCACGGAGTAGTGAAACACATGCGCGACAACATAAATCGGCAAAACGAGCCCGTTTCTCCTCCCTATAACGTACTCCCTGATGCAGAGTATATTTAAATTATGTACACAATTTTTTATATTTCATTTTTATGCAAATCAGAATATATGAGCCGCAACACACAAAAACGCCCCTTCAGACGTTTAGACAACAATTTATGACGTCGGCCGGTAATCAATTAATTACTGATCAAATTTCTCGTCACTTCCATGTTTTAACTTATTATTATATCATAGGGAATATGTTTTCTTAATATAAATAGTTGATGCTATAGAAAATGGTAATTGTTTATGTTTTTAGCTCTACTGATCAGAGATCAGCAGAGCTTATGCCGTGGTGTGGCGTCCGTCGTCTGTCTGTCCGTCCGTCCGTTAACTTTTATTTGTAGCGACTACTCCTCTGAAACTACTGGATGGATATTCATAAAACTTTACAGAAATGTTGCCCATGAAGTCTAGTTGATCCTATGCCGTGGTGCGGCGTCCGTCGTCCGTCCGTCCGTTAACTTTTATTTGTAGCGACTACTCCTCTGAAACTACTTGATGGATATTCATAAAACTTTACAGAAATGTTGCCCATGAAGTCTAGTTGATCCTAGCAAAAATTCATGTTGATGTGAAATCCAAGATGGCCGCCAAAGCTAAAAATAGATTTTTTAAATTCAAGTTTGTAGCGACTACTTCTTGAAAACTATAAGTGATATTGATATGGGTCTTTTTCTAAAATGATCAGCATGACATGATGTTGGTCCTTATCAAAATCGTTTTGATTCGACATTAAACGTGGCTGCCAGCGGCCATCTTTGTTTACATAGAGTTATATAGTAAAAACTTGTAGCGACTACTCCTCTGAAACTACTTGGCGGATTTTCATGAAACTTTACAGGAATGTTGCTCTTAATGTCTAATTGATCCTAGCAAAATTTCAGATCGGCCAGAAATTCAAGATGGCTGCCACAGTTAAAAATAGATTTTTAAAAAATAAGTTTGTAGCGACTACTTCTTGAAAACTATAAGTGATATTGATATGGGACTTTTTCTAAAATGATCAGCATGACATGATAGTTATCCGAGTCGAACATTATTTTGATTCGACATTAAACATGGCTGCCAGTGGCCATCTTTGTTTACATAGAGTTATATAATGAAAACTTGTAGCGACTACTCCTCTGAAACTACTTGACGGATTTTTCATGAAACTTCACAGAAATGTTGCTCTTGATGTCTTATTGATCCTAGCAAAATTTCAGGTCGGCCGGAAATTCAAGATGGCCACCATGGCTAAAAATAGATTTTCAAAATACAAGTTTGTAGCGACTACTTCTTGAAAACTATAAGTGATATTGATATGGGACTTTTTCTAAAATGATCAGCATGACATGATGGTTATCCGAGTCGAACATTATTTTGATTCGACATTAAACATGGCTGCCAGCGGCCATCTTTGTTTACAGAGTTATATTATGAAAACTTGTAGCGACTACTCCTCTGAAACTACTTGACGGATTTTCATGAAACTTCACAGAAATGTTGCTCTTGATGTCTAATTGATCCTAGCAAAATTTCAGGTCGGCCGGAAATTTAAGATGGCCGCCATGGCTAAAAATAGATTTTCAAAATGCAAGTTTGTAGCGACTACTTCTTGAAAACTATAAGTGATATTGATATGGGACTTTTTCTAAAATGATCAGCATTACATGATGTTGGTCCTTGTCAAAAATCATTTTGATTAGATGTTAAACATGGCTGTCAGCGGCCATCTTTGTTTACATAGAATTATATAATGAAAACTTGTAGCGACTACTCCTCTGAAACTACTTGACGGATTTTCATGAACTTCACAGGAATGTTGCTCTTGATGTCTAATTGATCCTAGCAAAATATCAGGTAGGCCGGAAATTCAAGATGGCCGCCACGGCTAAAAATAAATTTTCAAAAAACAAGTTTGTAGCGACTACTTCCTGAAATCAAAATCAATAAGTAGAGCTTCAAGGTCATTGACCTCTTGTTGTTTTTATTTTGTCGTCCAAGACGACGACGTCAATGTCAAAATTAATCGTGAGTACAATCTTTTAATTTTCAAATAGAGATAAATTCATTTTTAATTAAGACATCAACATAAAATAAAGAGATTTTTAAAGAGAAAATAACCGTATTTCATAAACATCAAAAAACAGAAAAAGTCAAAATTGTGTCTGAAGGGTCGTTTTTGCATGTCTCGGCTCACATATATATATATAGGATCCTAAATGAGTTCCCGTTCCATGTAGGATTTATGAAACTACTTATTTTTTAATTTTAACGAGCCTTTTTACGAGTTGAATTAAAATATAATTCATAACGAGTTTCATAAATCTTATATGTAATGGGGATGAGTTTAAAATACTTTTTATCACATAACATTATAGTCAAATATGAAAAAAATAATACAGATGGACATAAAACCGCCACAACGTCAGACAAACTTTAGTGCCAAAATGCCACAAAATCAATTCGACAACAAAACATGTGCCGTCATAACGCCATCAAAGAGTTTGTGTTTCATCTTTTTACAGAAAGTTTTTAAAACTGCTCCTCTAGACGACGCTTACCCCAATTATATTTTATTTCATATCTTTTAAGTGGAATGAACATTTTTTGAAAACTCATCAATATATTTGTAACAGGTTCATCAAATAAAATTGAAAATAAATAAATAATCAATTTGATAATCAGACTTCATTCAATCTAGATTTTAAAGAATGTGTTAAAAATTTGAGCAAATTATGATAAAAAAAAAAGAAAAGTTTTATGAGCATTTAAAATCCGGGGCAGGGTTCAAATTTAACACTTATTTATTTGCTAAATGCAAGTAGGTTTTTGCAGATTGCAAATAGAAAATATTAGCACAAGCTTGCTAAATTGTTCAAGTAATGAAAGAAATGAATTGAGATTTTTAAATTATTAATGCAAGTACCTTGATTTAAATAGCAAGTAGAAACTTTTAGCAATTGGCTAAAAATATTAAATTTGATCCCTAGTGTGCATGTATACAGGGTCAATACGTCTCACTGCAAACATGCGGGGCTATTATAGACTATAAAAAGGGCCAAAGCAATGTAATATAGGCCACATCACAAGGTACTCATTTAATAAAATTGTCAATACAAGAGTTTAAATAATGGCCCTGCTATATAGATCAGCAGCTGCCATCTGCCTTCAACCTCGAGTCATTAATGATTACAGCATACCTTGGATCTATAACAGGGCTATTATGGAAACACGTGTTTATTTATTTATAATTTTGATAGAGCATCATTAAAAAAACTGACCAATCAGTGACCAGAAATAAGACATACCTAACACATTCTGGCAGGTGATAAACTCAGTCTTTATCCTTGATGTTCAACCAAGTTTACTGTTACAATTAAGGTATCTACAGTGTGATTCTTTTAAAACCCTGCATATTCCATGCACATTCATGCAAACGATTCAATATATATATCTTTCAAAATCATAATCTTGAAAATTATCGTCTTTTTACTCGCCCAAAGATTAGAACCTAAGGATAAAAACTGAGTAATACACATTTTATCACCTACTAAAAATAAGATAAAATCTCAACATCTCTGTAATAAAAAAAATATGAATACACTTAATTAGGAAAATTTACATCGTCACTTGTTGATCAGGGATTTAATTTCACTTTAAGAAACTTTATATAAATGTTGATCAGGGATTAATTGCATACACTTCATAAGAAAAATGTACATTAAATCAGTTATTCATGTGTGTAATATTAATTTACTTGTTAATTATATGGTAATTAATAAAAAATACTTCTAAAAAAAGTTCTCGCCTCTGTACTTGTGTTAATTCCTCCACCAGCTCTATAACAATTGTCATAGGTTGAAATATTCCAGCAATGACTCTTCACGTGTTGGAACATCAGATTTGATTTTATTACTCTAAATTACACAAAAGATTTATTTTACTTTTGGGAAAGTTTCCCATCTAAGTGGAGGAGGTTACATTTTTTAAAATCTTAAATTTTTGCATTCTATTGAATATTTCTACAACATTTCTGGGCTTTTTTATTGGTTTAAGTGAAAACAAATGACAAAAGATTAAACAAACATGAGCACTGCCTAGCAGAGCATATACATCCAACGTTGGCAAGGTTCAAGTTCCAGGTTAAAGGGAAATAACTAAACGAATATGAATCGGAGAGTTAGTTTAAACTTATTTATTTTACATCGATTGTAACGAAAGCTCTATGAACTTATTTAAATCACTCTGGATGTCTTCCTGGGTAGAACCAGTACTAAGCAATGCAGATAAAGTGTCTTGCTCAGGGACACAACGCATATGGCAATGACGGGAATCGAACCCACGACTTTTGGATCATGGGTCCAACGCTCTACCACTAGACCACAGCGCTCCACTCGGAGAGTTATGGACCTTTATAAAATGTATAGATTGGATTGTGCTAAAGGAGAATAATTAAAAAAAAATATGAATTGAATTGGGGTTTTACGGCGCACCGACACAAGAAAGGTTATACGGCACCAAACGGATGAATATGCCAGGCTCATCCTCCATTTACATTTAGGTAAAATATGGAAAATGGGCCTAGAACCTTCAACCTGCAGAGTTGCTGCAAATTCTATTGTAGACACTCCATTTACAATGCAGCCACGTTTCCACATTTGCATTTGCGGTGTCCTGAAGAAGACCTTGAATGAGCATGATAAAACAATTGAATTGAATTGGGTTTTAAGGCACACCAACACATGAAAGGTTACATGGCGCCTAACAGGCATGAACATGCCAGGCTCATCCTCCATGTACATCGAGATAAAATATGGAAAATGAGCCTAGAACCTTCTCACCCTGAACTGCAGAGTTGCTGCAAATTCTATCATAGAAACTCCATTTATGCTGGAGCCACGTTTATTGTTTTTCTGCCACTGCTCTTTTGATTGATAAAACATGAACCAGAGATTGATGAGATGTATTCACTGGATTACGCTGAAGATGTTTACAAAGTTTCATTGTTGTAGACCTTGTACTTGGAAAGTTATTAGCCACAATCAGTTGTCTGGTACAAGTTAACGGCCAGTCGGTCAGACGGACGGACAATGCCACAACATAATAAAAAGAAATTATTTTTCTTTGCGGGACATATTTAACATCATACCAAAATAAATTTAAGATAAATAACTGTATTTTTAATTATTAACTGAAGCGAAAAAGAAATGCAACTCGGGGAATTTTCACTATATACTGTATATATACTTCACACTTAATTCCACATAATATTCCAAAGAAATCCCAGGATGTTTTGAAAAAAAAAAGTTGCAGTTAGTTAGAGAGAGGAACAACTGTGATGTTGTAAACATTTTAATCACTACACTTTGTAACAAGAAATTCATAAATGTTAAAGTTCCTCTTTGAAAAATAGAGCCATTTCATATCAGTACTGTATTTAACGTAAAGAGTTTGCAAAATGTTGCATCCTAAGTTTGCTCACATGCTTGAGCCAAACGCGTACTCTGTCAATAATAAAACTTCAAAGGAATACTATTTGCTGTGTTATGTGTTGTTTTAGTATTTTTTTTCCAAAGGAAATGTCTTGCGTAGCCATGTACATGTACCATTCGATTAACAGCAGCATATTGTACATACAATATATAATGGAAATACCTGAGTTCCGTATTGTTTCAGTATATTTTGACCTATGAACATCCATCCTCTATTTTGCACCACATCTCATAATTATTTCAAAATTGAAAGCCAGGATAAAATAAAGTCTTGATGCTCTTTTATAAAGTTCAAATATATTCTGAATGTAAACAAAACACATTCAACAACAATTTAATTAACGACCATAACATTACAACATGTTGAATCTATAAAAACTTGGTTAAAATAAGCCGTCAACCTAACTAAACTGCTGTCTTAGTTTTCGATGGCCCAGTGGTTAGCACATTACACTCCGATAATCATGCGCAATGGCCCAGTGGATAACGCATTACACTCCGATGATCATGCGCGCAGTGGTTAGCACATTACACTCCGATGATCATGCGCGATGGCCCAGTGGATAGCACATTACACTCCGATGATCATGCGCGATGGCCCAATGGATAGCACATTACACTCTGATGAACATGCACGATGGCCCAGTGGTTAGCACATTACACTCCGATGATCATGCGCGATGGCCCAGTGGATAGCACATTACACTCCGATGATCACTGGCGATGGCCCAGTGGATAGCACATTACACTCCGATGATCATGCACGATGGCCCAGTGGTTAGCACATTACACACCGATGATCATGGGTTCGAGCCTCATGGGGTCACCTCAGTGCGTCTTTAGACAAGACACTTCCTCTAGCCTTGTTGGTCGATGGGTTCGTAAACAAGGTGGTCTGGTGTATCAGTCTATCCTCCGTTCATGTTAAAGAACCAAATACGGGAATCTCATTTGATATGTTAGGGCACGGTTCCTGGAATCATGTATCCTTCCACGCTCTCTATAACCTAACCAATGTACTTATGAGCTGTTAAACAACAATTCAATTTGTACTCAATATCTACATGAGTTAGCTTTATAGATTAAACATACTCGTATAAAGGATGTTATTTAGGAGTCATTTAAACACCAGAGTTATGGCCCTTGATTTATTAAACTAGAATTGAATTGAATGTTGTTTAACGGCTCATTAAGACAGTATAGGTTATTTAGAGACGCCCCAGAGAGAGGGGAAGGATACATAGGAATCCGGGAACCTGCCCTACTCTTATTATCGAATAGATTCCTATGGTTCTTTTACGTGCTCGGAGGATAGACCGATACACGGGACCGCCCGGTTTACGCCCCCATCCGACGGACGGGGCTAAGGGAAAGTGTCTTGCCCAAGAAAACGGAACTAGGTGGCACCACGGAGGATTGAACCCGGGGCCTCAGGTTACAAATCCGCCGTGCTACCGACTGCACCACTCCAGCCCTTATTATTAAACTAGAAGGCCACAGCCTGCATGTCAAGCCCTATGTTGAAGAAGTTCAGATTGGACTATATTTCTTATTTGACCAACACCAATGTCAATCATATGAGATATTTAAAAGTGTGCACAATGACATGATGTTAGATTCATATAAGGAACATTCTGGTGGAGTTTGGTGAAAATCCTGCAAGAAAGGAGCAAGACCCACATATCGTAGCGAAGACTGGATGTGATATATATTTTTCCAAAGCAGGTCACAGCGATCCTAAATTTGGAGTCACTGTGACCTACTTTAGACAAAATATAGGTCACATCCGGACCGGTCACCGCTAAGACATTCGTATCTTGCTCCTTTCTTGAGGATTTTCACCAATCATTGCTAGAATGTTTCTTGTATGCATCCAGCATCATGTGCAGAAACTTGGGTCGATGTAACCTACTTTGAATGAAATATAGGTCACATCCTGTTTTCACTACACCATGTATCCCCCACTGTTAATGAGAATAATTAAATTAAATATTAAGAATGGAAGGAAATAATATCTCCTCAGACTCCTATGAATATGTTGGGATTGACATAGGTGTTGGTCAAATTTGGACAACTTTACCATAGGGCTCGAAATGTAGGCCGTGGTCTTCTAGTTTGTAACATTGTGAAAGTAGTTTGGTGAATAAGATTCACACATAGCATAATGCAAATGAACTACATCTGCCTAAATTGAGGGTGGGCCGGTAATGTTAATACCTGTTGATGCCATATAACCTTTTTGTGTTGATGTGCCGTAAAACCCATTTCAACTACTTGCTACAATCCTTTTGTCACTTGCTAAAATCAATAGACAGTCTAGCTTGTGGGTCGATTTCTGGTACAGCTAAGTTAATGTTAGTAAGGCTTGTAAAGCTGTCGGCGCTCATCTGGGCGGAGTTGCACGTTTGCCTGTGCTTCTTGAGGTGGTCTGACCTGTAATAGGCAGCCCCGCACATGCAGGTATATGATTTTATTCCTGAATGTGTCGCCTTGTGCCTCTTCAAAGCGCTGCTACTATAGAACGACGCTGGACATATATCACAAATATACGGACGCTCACCTGGAAAAGTGGAAAGGGTGACTGTATATTTCATTTAACATGCATATAAGGTGAAGGTTGTACAGTTTGGAATGATCTATGTTAACTACATAATTATATATAATGAATACACTGAAGCATCATTTAAGAAACAAAGGGCACATGATACTGATTCGTATAGTATATATACACCTATAAGCTACACTAATGTCGAGGGAGCATGCGTGTCGAGGGAGCATGCGTTTTAATGAAGCTCCTAAATTTGTATAGTACAGCAATATATTTGATTACACACGCACTGATGAGCGAATAAACAAACTTGTTAAATAATAAATAATTTGCCTCTAAGAGTATCTTTTAAGGCACTAACCCGCCTAATAATGGCAAAATTACACTACAAAACAGTTTATCAAAACTCTATCCAGGTGTTCGGGTCATATAGTAGGCATATGCGCTGATAAAAAGTATAGGTTTATTCATGGGTTCTTAAAATGAATTATGAGTTGGTAACTCGTAATTCGACGCTCCATAACTTGGCTGTTGTTCGCAGATAGCTTCTTTAATGATGCATATCATGAAAAGTTAGTTTTAGTAGAGAAAAAAAATATGTTTACAGATCCCTTTATTCAAATATTTCTTATTAAAGATTATGTTGAAAATCCAACCTTAATCTGTAACGTAAGGATGATTTGACAATAAAAAGCACTAGAAATGTTGGAATCCTATATTTTATCGATGTGAGTGTGCTGCAAGACTGTACACTCAAAGTATGTTTCAATAAATACAGGAGATTGGAATTGTCAAGTAACTGTTGACAAAAATAAATTTGCTTATATTAAAGGGACAATATGGCAATCTTGAAGTTTATATCAAGCATTACATTTAGCTTCTTGATGTATTAACCCAATATCATTTTGACTTTACACCTGCTTGCAAGATTGTTGTGTGTCTCCTAAATACCTAGATAAATCCTGCCATGTGAGCAATTTCTGGAAAAAGGTAATCATATTTTTAACATCATTTGCAAACCCCTTAAAAATAAAAACTATTGGGTTGACAGTCATGTTTATGCAGTAAGTTTTAAACTGACATTTAGTCATCTTTCCAGTTGGATTCCGTATTACATGCCACATCCATATTCCACGCACTGACGAGTAATATAAACTGGGATAGCATATTATCTTGTTTCGTGGTACCAAAGTAGAAGCATATGAATTATAACTAGATGGGTGTTCCGTGGAACACGTGTCGCCTGTCCGCGCTTTTTCAGTATAACAAGTTTTTTTTTGACTGATAAATGACATTGAAAAACTGGTCTGACTAAGTTTTCGCGAAGAAAAAAATGAGTATTTAACCTTCGCAATCTGTGACCTTGACCTTTATATTTTAGTAGGGTATGGTCATGTCGATAGTCATGAATGATGAGTATATATTGAAAGTTGATGAAGAAATATCAAGAAATGAGAACTGAATTGAACTGGGGTTTTAAGGCGCACCAACACATGAAAGGTTATATGGCGTCTAACAGGAATGAACACACTAGGCTCATCCTCCATGTACATTTTTTCTGCCACTGCTCTAGTGATATGAGCGAGATGGCCCCTGAAACAATGCAGGGGTCATGATGAAGACCTTTAGAAAGTTATAGCCAACCTTAAGTTTTTGTGAAGAAAAAAATGAGTATTTAACCAGTATGAACTTCAGTGTGACTTTGACCTTTATATTTTAGTATGTCATGTCGATGTTGTCTTGATGAGTATATATTGAAAGCTTGATGAAGAAATATCAAGAAATGAGAAAGTTATAGCCAACGTGAATTTTTATATAATGATCTTCAGTGTGACCTTGACCTTTATATATTCATATGGTCGTGTCGATGTTGTCATGATGATTGAGAGTTTGATGAAGAAATATCTGGAAATGAGAAAGTTATAGCCAACGTTAAGTTTTCATGAAGAAAAAAATTAGTATTTAACCCATATAATGACAGGGTTAGACACTAACATTTTATGACTACTAGCCTACAGGGCTAGAGCCTTCTTATTTTTACTAGCCCTTCTTAAAACCAACTAGTCCTCCTTTTACTCTTTTGCGGCAAAATAAAAAGATACGAAAATATGATGCCTTGGGAGCTCCATGGATAAGGCCTTGGCTTTGGAGCTATAGACAGACATTTGAGGCCAAAAAAACAAACATTGTGTTTCCGGTGGCCCGACCGACCCTATTTTTACGGGGCCTACCCTAAAACTTTTTATGAAAAAAAAATAAATAAAAAAACAAACAAAAAACTTTTTTTTTTTTATTTGTTCTGAACAATGATTTATCACAATATATCGAGGTAAACTTACATCACAGAGAAACTTTCAGCTGTATCATCAACTTGTATGAGGTTTATGTGATAAATATATGTAGAATCTCACAATATCTTGCTCCAAAAAAAAATAAAAAAATGCCTACCTACCGACCCTATTTTTTCAGAGCATGCAATAGAAAACACACCTATTTTTTTTTTGGCCTGACCAGTGTGTGTTCACTCCCTGGCGAAGTCATGTTTGAGGGGAAACTTCATAACCATCTCATCTATAGCTGAGACTGCATTTCCTATTTGACTGTACAGCTTGTAAATATTGCAAGACAACATCTTTGTGACTAGGTCTTAGTCAGGCCATTATACCCTTCTTTGCAGCATCCTGTATAAGGCCCTTTCCCCCACCCAAATTTCTTTTAAAGCATGCAGACCTTTGAAATTTCATTTCCCCGTTTATGGAATTTTTTCCACAATTAAAGGCAAAAGGCCACTTCCCAAAAACTGGGGAAAATGCTCTGTAGGCACTGAAAGTGACACGACGGCTAAAAAACACATCATTTGAATCGTGCTATCTTTTGCTGATGACGCTTTTCCTATGCTGTTTTTCATTTGTTTCGATGGAGACAGTTCCGTATTTAAATATCGCCACATTTTAAATTACAAAGTGAAGGTCACACTCACCATGTCAATAAAATGCATAGAAATTACTATAGTGATAGAAATGCTAGCATCTCTAAAAAACGATGTGGAGACCTGTATAAAACGCGGGTTCTTTTTTAGCATTTTTGCGCCATCAAAGAAAAAATGGCCAATCAGTGTTCAGTAATCTGACACACCTACACATTTGCGGGTGCTTGTCTTGGTCTATATCGTACCCTACATTACACGATATAAAGAGTTTGAATAGCGAATAATTGAAACAATTTGACAATCATATAAAATCATTTAAAATTGACATTTAAATAATAAAAACAACTAGCCTCTCGGGCTTGTTAATTGTGAGTTTTACTAGTCCTTCTCGAAAGTGACTAGCCTCCGGCTATCGGGCTAGCGTTAGTGTCGAACCCTGAATGACCTTCAGTGTGATCCTGACCTTTATATTTTAGTATGGTCATGTCGATGTTGTCATGTTGAGTATATATTGAAAGTTTGATGAAGAAATATCAAGAAATGAAAAAGTTATAGCCAATGCTAAATTTTCATGAAGAAAAAAATGAGTATTCAACCCATATAATGACCTTCAATGTGACCTTGACCTTTATATTTTAGTATGGTCATGTTGAGTATATATTGAACATTTTATGAAGAAATATCAAAAAATGAGGAAGTTATAGCCAACGTTAAGTTTTCGTGACAAACGAACTGGCGACAAAGTGATCTCTATGTATCGCATTTTTCTTCGAAACGGCGTCACAAAAAATGTTAATAAATACTTACCTGTGTGCATTCTCTTGTGTGTTATCATGTGAGAAATGGTTCTGAATTTTTTCCCGCAGTAGGAACAAGTGTGAGGCCTGACTCCAGTGTGGCACCGCATGTGGGCGCTCATGTAACACTTCTTCTTCAAAACTATACCGCACACTGGGCAAATATGACTCTGGTTGGATGGCAACACCCTCCCTTCCACGTGGGTCCGAAGATGACGCTTCATATATCCAAACTTAATCATTCTTTGACAAATACTACACTCCTCCGTTGCTCCCTTTTTGGAGGCGGCATTATTTTTAATTGAACCATCGTCTGAAAATTTCGCTTCGCCAGATGCTGCTTCGTGCATAAGAAGATGCCGCTTGTGGGCTTCTGGTCGTAAATACCCCTTCCCACAGTATTGGCAAATAAACTGCTCCTCTGTATTGTGGGCAAACATGTGCCTTGTCAGACGATCATTCCTCGAATATGCCTGGTCACATATTTTACATTTGAATGGTTTCTCTCCAGTATGTATTGCCATGTGTCTTTTTAGGTGATTCGAGTAGGAAAATGTTTTCCCGCATTCTCTACACTGGTGTTTTGGCGACTCAGAGTGTTTTGCCGACATGTGACTTTTGAGATACTCCTCAACCACAAAACCAGCATCACAAATTTTACAGATATGGTTTTTTACCTTAGCATGAACGGTTTTCAAATGCCGGGCAAGTCGATGACGTACACGAAAATCTTTTTCACATATTTTACATTTGTAAGAACTCTCTGACAAGTGCGTATCTAGTTCATGTTCTTTTAACATTTTCTGAGAATTAAAGCTTTCATTGCACCAGAGACAGTCGTGGTTGCGGTGTGGCGTTGACTGGGAGTCCATGTTACTTTGCAATTCCTGTACAACTTCTTTCTTGACATGACCATCTACTACTTCTAAACTTCTGTTGTCCATAGTTTTAGCAATTTTCTTTTTACTGGACTTTTTCTTCTTTTCTCTTTTCAATCCAAGTTTTGTTTTACCTCTTTGTCTTGTCACCATGCGTTCATTTTTCTCCTTTATTGGTGCAAACTTCGAAACACTTTCTCCCTCAATTTTAGTTTCATTCGGACTCTTTATCAACTCATCTTCACTCATCTGATTTGAAGTGATTTCATCCGAGAATTCTTTACAAGCATCCGTATCTGAATCCTCACTATCTATCCCAGTTCCATTCTCAGCAGTACAGTCTAAAGGAACAGTTACAGTACTAGATTCTACCTCTTTTATCTCTTCATCATTTCCAACTTGTTTGGACTCGTCAAGAATTCGGCCCTCCAAAAGAACAGCACACTGGCCTAAAATTATTTCCTTATTTTCACAAATAATACCATTTTGATTCAGCATATCTTTAAGCTTTTGGTATGCTTCGTTAGAAGCTAGTTTGTTTTCAACTCCTTTCAAGGGCTTGTTCATCGCTTCTTTAAGGATTAGTGATGCAACCTAAGTTGAAAAGAAGGAGAACTATAATACCAAAGTACATGCCACACTAATACTTTTAGTCAATGTGTTTTTATTTAACACAAAGGACATCCATGGTCTTTGGGGTAAAGACGCTGATTGGAAACCTTCTACATATAGTATACAGTACTGGTTCTACCCAGGAAGATGAGGGTGCCCTGCCTCCACCACTAAAATATCGACAGTCAAACATACTTAAAATGAGCTGTTGAACATCAAACAAACAAATTTATTTAATTCAGTACAACGGTCAACCTGGCCAAGATAGAGTACATCCTTTTACATCATACACGTTGCTCTGAGGGATGGAACGCATTTTGTTGCAAACCAGATCTAATTCTCATTGTGAAAATCAGCAATAAAACATCATTATAACAGAAGCAGTTTACTATGTTAAGTAATAGTTATAAAGCGATAGAAAGATACTGGTTAAGGTCCATGTATATGTATCATCTACAGGTACGGATACATTTTATAGTACTGATTCATCTACATGTATCGATTCATCTGCATATATTGATTCATCTACATGTATCCATTCATTTACATGTATCGATTTTCTACATAATTATACTGATTCGACTTCACACATTGATTCATCTACACGTATCCAGTCATCTACACATATCCATTCATACTTCACACATTGATTCATCTACACATATCCAGTCATCTACACATATCCATTCATCTACACTTAACGATTCATCTACATGTATCCATTCATCTACACGTATCCTTTCATCTATACGTATCCATTCATCTACGCGTATCCAATCATCTACACATTGATTCATCTACATGTATCCATTCATCTACACTTATTGATTCATCTACATGTATCCATTCATCTACACGTATCCATTCATCTACACGTATCCATTCATCTACACGTATCCAATCATCTACACGTATCCATTCAGCTACACTCATCCATTCATCTACACATATCCATTCACCTACACATAACCATTCAGCTACACGTATCAAGTCATCTACATGTATCCATTCATCTAACGTATCCATTCATCTACACGTATCAATTCATCTACACATATCCATTCATCTACATGTATCCATTCATCTACACTTATTGCTTCATCTACACATATCCTTTCATCTACACATATCCTTTCATCTACACGTATCCATTCAGGTACACATATCTATTCATCTACACTTATCGATTCATCTACACATATCCATTCAACTACACGTATCCATTCATCTACACGTATCCATTCACCTATACGTATCGATTCATCTACACATATCCAATCATCTCCACGTATTTATTCAGCTACACGCATCCATTCAGCTACACGCATCCATTCATCTACACATATCTATTCAGCTACACGTATCGAGTCATCTACATGTATCCATTCATCTAACGTATCCATTCATCTACACGTATCCATTCATCTACATGTATCGATAAATACTACACATATCCATTCATCTACACTTATTGCTTCATCTACCCATATCCATTCATCTACACGTATCCATTCATCTACACGTATTTATTCAGCTAAACGCATCCATTCATCTACACATATCCATTCAGCTACACATATCCATTCATCTACACGTATCCATTCACCTACACGTAGCCATTCATCTACACGTATCCAATCATCTACACGTATTTATTCAGCTAAACGCATCCATTCATCTACACATATCCATTCAGCTACACATATCCATTCAGCTACACGTATCGAGTCATCTACATGTATCCATTCATCTAACATATCCATTCATCTACACATATCCATTCATCTTCACGTATCGATTCATCTACACATATCCATTCATCTACACGTATTGCTTCATCTACACATATCCTTTCATCTAAACATATCCTTTCATCTACACATATCCATTCAGCTACACGTATCGATTCATCTACATGTATCCATTCTTCTACAAATATCCTTCCATCTACACGTACCCATTCAGCTACACGTATCGAGTCATCTAACGCATCAATTCATCTACACATTTCCATTCATCTACACTTATTGCTTCATCTACACATATCCTTCCATCTACACATATCCTTTCATCTACACATATCCTTTCATCTACACTGTATTGCTTCATCTACATTTATCAATTCATCTATACATATCCATTCATCTACACATAGCAATTCATCTACACATATCCATTCATCTACACGTATCGATTTATCTACATAATTATATCGGTTCATCTACACGTATCAATTCATCTTCACGTATCTATCATCTACATGTATCCATTCATCTACATGTATCCATTCATCTACAATTATCGATTCATCTTCACTTATCGATTCATCTACACGTATCCAAGCATTTAGAGAACATTAAACATCAGCGAGAAATGTTGCAATCATGCAATGACCATATCTATAGCCTGAATTAGTATGTAATTTCCCTGTTTCCTTTAAATTTGGAAATGATTCAAATTCATTTACAATGAACTTACCTCAAAAGAGTCTTCCGGGCAAGACGTAAGCCATACTGAAAACAGGTTAAGTGTCGTCAAAATGCTTGCTTTATTCATCAATCCCTCCGTCATCATATGTCTCATTTCTGCGGATGACAAAGCCATCACCTGATCAACCTGCGTTGTGACAATGTATGGCAGATTTTCCTGAATCGTTGTCCACACCAGTTGCAGAATATCCAGCATTTTACTAATAAACTGAATTTTGCTCGCGTCGTTGGCTTCAAATTGTACTTGAAACAAACTCCTGTAGTATTTTAGACAATTCTCTGCGGTAACTGAATTCTTTACAAATTTCAAAATGGCGTCAAGTAAATCCATGATGAGGAAGTCAACTGCCATGTTGAATATGGCTCCAACGTTGTCCGTGGTGATGGCTATACAACCACTATACATGAACTCTATCACCTTTTCAAAGACTTCTGTATGTGGAAGAAAAAGGAAAAACATGTCAATAAAACTTTTTCTATCAACAAAGATGCATGAAGTCTCGATCAGATTCTATTTACCCCATCTTTATTATGTATTATACATTTGACATGTTGCATCTCTAACTTTATTTACTAAATTTTCATTATGCGATCTCTTTTCGTCTGTCGTCTGTTCGTCCGTCTGTAAGCAATTTTATAAAATCGACATCTCCTCTGAAACCGCTTGAAGGATTTTGATGAAACTTCATCACAATGTTACTTGGGAGGGTCCCTCTCAGATTTGTGTTTTTCGCGGCCGCCAGTCATCCAAGATGGCCGCCATGGCTAAAACTAGGTCAAAATTTAAGGAAATTTCAAACGACATCTCCTCCGAAACCACTGATTCCATTCTACTGAAATATCATATACATGTTCCTTGGGTTGGCCTCTATCAAGTTTGTGTTTTTCGTTATCGTCGAATAATCAAAATGGCCGCCACGGCGACCCAAAGTTTACTTAGTTATATAGGAAAAGGTTAAAAATTACATCTTCTCTGAAACCGCCTGAAAGATTTTGATGAAACTTAAGCACAATGATATTTGGGATAGTCCCTCTCAGATTTATGTTTTTCGTGGCCGCCAGTCATCCAAGATGGCTGCCATGGCTAAAACTAGGTAAAATTTAAGTAAATTTCAAACAATATCTCCTCCGACACCACTTATTCCATTCTTGTGAAATATCATATACATGTTCCTTGGGTTAGCCTCTATCAAGTTTGTGTTTTTCGTTATCGTCAAGTAATCAAAATCGCCGCCACAGCGACCCAAAGTTTACATAGAGTTATATAGGAAAAGGTTAAAAATTACATCTTCTCTGAAATGCCTGAAAGATTTTGATGAAACTTTAATCACAATGATCTTTGGGATAGTTCCTCTCAGATTTGTTTTTTGCGGCTGCCTGCCAGTCATCCAAGATGGCCGCCATGGCTAAAACTAGGTTAAATTTAAGGAAATTTCAAACGACATCTCCTTCAAAATTACTTATTCCATTCTTGTGAAATATCATATACATGTTCCTTTTGTTGGCCTCTATCAAGTTTCTGCTTTTCGTTTTCGTCTAATAATCAAAATGGCCACCATGGCGACCCAAAGTTTACATACAGTATTATAGGAAAAGGTTAAAAATGACATCTTCTCTGAAACCTCTTGAAGGATTTTGATGAAACTTAATCACCATGATATTTGGGATAGTCTCTCTCAGATTTGTGTTTTTTGCGGCCGCCAGTCATCCAAGATGGTCGCCATGTCTAAAATTAGGTCAAATTTAAGAAAATTTTAAACAACATCTCCGAAACCACTTATTGCATTCTTGTGAAATATCATAAACATGTTCCTTGGGTTAGCCTCTATCAAGTTTGTGTTTTTCGATATCATCGAATAATCAAAATGGCCGCCACAGTGACCCAAAGTTTACATAGATTTATATAGGAAAACGTTAAAAATGACATCTTCTCTGAAACTGCTTGAAGGATTTTGATGAAACTTAATCACAATGATCTTTGGGTTAGTTCCCCTTAGATTTGGGGCCTCCAGTCATCCATGATGGCCACCATGGCTAAACTTAGGTCAAATTTAAGGACATTTATCAAACGACATATTACCACTTATTCCATTCTAGATACATATCATATGCATGTTCCTGTTGTTGGCCTCTATCAAGTTCAAGGCCTCTATCAAGTTCAATCAAGTAATAGTTGTCGTCAAATATTCAAAAACATGTTTCTTGGGTTGGCCTCTATCATGTTTATGTTTTTGAATCACATCATACAAGTAGAGCGTCTACAGGCCCTCTTGGGCCTCTCGTTTGTTCAACAAGTGACTTTCTTTGAAGACCATTCATAAGTCTTCTTACTATTATCATTTCAACAGTTTTAAAGACCTTGATATGATTTATTTCATTTAGTTATAGTAAGCACATCGATGTGAAGCTATAAAGTGAAGTCATTTAGGTGTACATCGAGTTGGGATATAGAGCTTCAACGAATCCACTGCAATAAAACTATCACAGAATAAGACAAGAAATGTCACTGTAAGTGACAAATGCTCCCGAAGTGGTTTTGACCTTTGACCTCTAAGTGTGACCTTGGCCTTGGAGCCACGCACCTGAATTTTGCTTGCGACATGGTGTTTCATTGTGGTGAGCACTTGTGCCTAGTTATTTGAAAATCTGTCCATGAATGCCGGAGTTATTAACCGGACTCGAAAGCACTTCTTTTTGACCTTTGACCTCTAAGTGTGACCTTGACCTTAGAGCCACGGACCTGGATTTTGTGCACAACATGTCGTCTTGTTGTGGTGAGCACTTATGCCAAGTTATTTGAAAATCCGTCCAGGAATGCCAGAGTTATTGACTGGACTGCGACTACTATATGCATAAAAAGTGTTCAGAGCTGTAAATAAGCCTTTTTGAGTATTTTACTCATAATTTTTTACAAAAAAACTCTTCTTTTTTTAAACTTTGAGTATCATTACTAATCAACTTACTAAAAATACTCTTAACTTTTCTTTTTTTTTTAGTATTATATGTGTGTGCATTGTCCTTGTGGAACAGTTTATTCCACATTTACATGAATGAATATTGGTCCAAGCATGTGTCTAATATTAAGGTCATCAGTGTTTCTTTTATTTTTATTTAACTTCCATTTCAAGTCCCTATCCCGCCAACAACAGTCAAATTTTACAACATATGTACACAGTTTCTAAACCTATTAATGTTGAGGTATACATATAGCCAAAATATTTTGAGAATCCAAACTCTATAGACACAATATAAACAGATTTAACCAGTCAGGCCAAACCCCAAAACTGGAGTGTTGAATTAAGAGTTACCAACTCATAATTCATTTTCAATCACGGGTATTTCAAGAACCCATGAAAAATCCTATACTTTAAAATGGCACATATACATTATTGTATGACATAAACATCTGGATAGAGTTTTGATAAACGGTTTTGTAGTGTAATTTTGTCATTAATTGGCGGGTTAGTTTCTTTAATCATAATATTCATATCTTTTAAAATGTATTAATTCGCATCAATTTTGAAAGCATGAACTCTTCAAAGAATTGTTTCCTCTGTTTACACTGAACGAGTTCCTTGTTTAATCTAATGAGTAAAATACTCATTGCAGTAAAAGATTATCTACAGATGTGAGTGTTATTAACCTCCATACAAAATTTGATACAAAGAATTCTACATTATCTGTTTTACTGTACAACATACACTTCTCAAAACTGCTAACTACACCGCTACGTTTTGGGTTATATATATCGATGGGTTGAATGTTTTTCAATAAAATAAAAAGGAAATACCAATTCAAACATTTTTACATCATTTCATTTTATTTTTTTCATGGGCAATGCTAGAACTAAACCACAATAAGCAATTACAAACGACCCATGTAAACACTAAAGTCACACTTTTCATTTCTTGTTCATAAAAGTGTGACTTTAGTGTTTACATGGGTCGTTTGTAATTGCTTATTGTGGTTTAGTTCTAGCATTGCCCATGAAAAAAATAAAATGAAATGATGTAAAAATGATTGAATTGGTATTTCCTTTTTATTTTATTGAAAAACATTCAACCCATCGATATATATAACCCAAAACGTGAGCGGTGTAGTTAGCAGTTTTGAGAAGTGTATGCTCGTATTTATGAGCAATGCTAGCACCCTGACACATAGCTATGGTACGATCTGCAGGAACATGCTGTCAATGCTAGCACCCTGACACATAGCTATGGTACGACCTGCAGGAACATGCTGTCAATGCTAGCACCCTGACACATAGCTATGGTACGACCTGCAGGAACATGCTGTCAATGCTAGCACCCTGACACATAGCTATGGTACGACCTGCAGGAACATGCTGTCAATGCTAGCACCCTGACACATAGCTATGGTACGACCTGCAGGAACATGCTGTCAATGCTAGCACCCTGACACATAGCTATGGTACGACCTGCAGGAACATGCTGTCAATGCTAGCACCCTGACACATAGCTATGGTACGACCTGCAGGAACATGCTGTCAATGCTAGCACCCTGACACATAGCTATGGTACGACCTGCAGGAACATGCTGTCAATGCTAGCACCCTGACACATAGCTATGGTACGACCTGCAGGAACATGCTGTCAATGCTAGCACCCTGACACATAGCTATGGTACGACCTGCAGGAACATGCTGTCAATGCTAGCACCCTGACACATAGCTATGGTACGACCTGCAGGAACATGCTGTCAATGCTAGCACCCTGACACATAGCTATGGTACGACCTGCAGGAACATGCTGTCAATGCTAGCACCCTGACACATAGCTATGGTACGACCTGCAGGAACATGCTGTCAATGCTAGCACCCTGACACATAGCTATGGTACGACCTGCAGGAACATGCTGTCAATGCTAGCACCCTGACACATAGCTATGGTACGACCTGCAGGAACATGCTGTCAATGCTAGCACCCTGACACATAGCTATGGTACGACCTGCAGGAACATGCTGTCAATGCTAGCACCCTGACACATAGCTATGGTACGACCTGCAGGAACATGCTGTCAATGCTAGCACCTGACACATAGCTATGGTACGACCTGCAGGAACATGCTGTCAATGCTAGCACCCTGACACATAGCTATGGTACGACCTGCAGGAACATGCTGTCAATGCTAGCACCCTGACACATAGCTATGGTACGACCTGCAGGAACATGCTGTCAATGCTAGCACCCTGACACATAGCTATGGTACGACCTGCAGGAACATGCTGTCAATGCTAGCACCCTGACACATAGCTATGGTACGACCTGCAGGAACAAGCTGTCAATGCTAGCACCCTGACACATAGCTATGGTACGACCTGCAGGAACATGCTGTCAATGCTAGCACCCTGACACATAGCTATGGTACGACCTGCAGGAACATGCTGTCAATGCTAGCACCCTGACACATAGCTATGGTACGACCTGCAGGAACATGCTGTCAATGCTAGCACCCTGACACATAGCTATGGTACGACCTGCAGGAACATGCTGTCAATGCTAGCACCCTGACACATAGCTATGGTACGACCTGCAGGAACATGCTGTCAATGCTAGCACCCTGACACATAGCTATGGTACGACCTGCAGGAACATGCTGTCAATGCTAGCACCCTGACACATAGCTATGGTACGACCTGCAGGAACATGCTGTCAATGCTAGCACCCTGACACATAGCTATGGTACGACCTGCAGGAACATGCTGTCAATGCTAGCACCCTGACACATAGCTATGGTACGACCTGCAGGAACATGCTGTCAATGCTAGCACCCTGACACATAGCTATGGTACGACCTGCAGGAACATGCTGTCAATGCTAGCACCCTGACACATAGCTATGGTACGACCTGCAGGAACATGCTGTCAATGCTAGCACCCTGACACATAGCTATGGTACGACCTGCAGGAACATGCTGTCAATGCTAGCACCCTGACACATAGCTATGGTACGACCTGCAGGAACATGCTGTCAATGCTAGCACCCTGACACATAGCTATGGTACGACCTGCAGGAACATGCTGTCAATGCTAGCACCCTGACACATAGCTATGGTACGACCTGCAGGAACATGCTGTCAATGCTAGCACCCTGACACATAGCTATGGTACGACCTGCAGGAACATGCTGTCAATGCTAGCACCCTGACACATAGCTATGGTACGACCTGCAGGAACATGCTGTCAATGCTAGCACCCTGACACATAGCTATGGTACGACCTGCAGGAACATGCTGTCAATGCTAGCACCCTGACACATAGCTATGGTACGACCTGCAGGAACATGCTGTCAATGCTAGCACCCTGACACATAGCTATGGTACGACCTGCAGGAACATGCTGTCAATACTAGCACCCTGACACATGGCTATGGTACGACCTGCAGGAACATGCTGTCAATGCTAGCACCCTCACACATAGATATGGTACGACCTGCAGGAACATGCTGTCTACCTTGAAAATTATTTGCAGAAAAGGTTTCCATTTACTGAAATCTTAAACTCATCTAGAAGCACGCTTCAGGTAAAAAATAATGTTTTCATAAGAACATATAAACACTAGACGAGTCAGGGGCGTTCCTGGGGCTAATTTAGGTATTCGCAACATCGAGTTTTGGATTCACAAATGTGCCTAACCCCTGTATACCTTCAGTTTTTATTGCATTTTTTGCATTTTTAGCCTTTTTTATTGGTTTGCTTCTTCAATAGCCTGTACGCATGTGCGTACGTGCGTATGCCCAGGTACGCCCCTGTGAGTAGGTGTGCCACTGTGTAATCAATACTTTACCTATATCTGTAACCTTGTCACCACAATCTAGCACTTGTAGTTCTCCTGCCCAGCCTGTCTCTCTCTCATCCAACCCGCAATCTTCAATCTCTTCATTGGCATGTAGCACGGATGTGAAGAACTGGCTGCTGGCGGTCAATATACATCTATGTGCTCGAATGCCTTTCTTTTTTGCCATCACAAGGACATCGGAGAATGTCTCGTCATTTTTTATGTCGAGCAGTTTCTCTCTTAGCTCCATCAAACTCAGGCCATATATGTCAGATGCAGTAGAGGCCATCTTCCTGCTGGAATGTAAAACATGGTCCATATACTTCTTTTTCTTCCCAATTAAAAGTAGAAATCTACATTGGAATACCATATACAATCATTGAGCTTCTAAGAGCGCTGTCTCTGTGTAAAAAATGGTAAAACTTTAATGTATATGTATGCACTAAACTAGGCCCCATGACCATACAAGTATGCACTAAACAAGGCCCCGTGACAATACATGTATGCACTAAACAAGGTCCCATGACCATACATGTATGCACTAAACTAGCCCGCATGACCATACATGTATGCACTAAACTAGGCCCCATGACAATACATGTATGCACTAAACTTGGCCCCATTGCCATACATGTATGCACTAAACTAGCCCACATGACCAAACACGTATGCACTAAACTAGGCCCCATGACCGTACATGTATACACTAAACTAGGCCCCATGACAATACATGTATGCACTAAACTAGCCCCCATGACCATATATGTATACACTAAACTCAGCCCCATGACCATACATGTATGCACTAAACTAGGCCCCATGACCGTACATGTATACACTAAACTAGGCCCCATGACAATACATGTATGCACTAAACTAGCCCCCATGACCATATATGTATACACTAAACTCAGCCCCATTGCCATACATGTATGCACTAAAGTAGGCCCCATGACCATACATGTATGTACTAAACCAGGTCCCATTGCCATACATGTATGCACTAAACTAGCCCACATGACCATACATGTATGCACTAAACTAGCCCCATGACCACACATGTGTGCATTAAACTAGCCCACATGACGATACATGTATGCACTAAACTTGGCCCCATGACCATAATGTATGCATTAAACTAGCCCACATGACCATACATGTATGCACTAAACTAGCCCACATGATCATAATGTATGCACTAAACTAGCCCCCATGAGCATACATGTATGCACTAAACTAGCCCCCCATGACCATACATGTATGCACTAAACTAGGCCCCATGACCATACATGTATGCACTAAACTAGCCCACATGACCATAAATGTATACACTAAACTTGGCCTGATGACCATACATGTATGCACTAAAATAGGCCCCATGACATATATGTATGCATTAAACTAGGGCCTATGACCATACATGTATGCACTAAACTAGGCCCCATGAACATATATGTATGCACTAAACAAGGCCACATGACCATACATTTATTCACTAAACTATGCCCCATGACCATACATGTATGCACTAAACTAGCCCCATGACCACAATGTATGCACTAAACTAGGCCCCATGACCATACATATATGCACTAAACTAGGTCCCATGACCATACATGTATGCACTAAACTAGCTCCCATGACCATACATGTATGCACTAAACTAGGCCCCATGACCATATATGTATGCACTAAACAAGGCCACATGACCATACATTTATTCACTAAACTATGCCCCGTGACCATACATGTATGCACTAAACTAGGCCCAATGACCATATATGTATGCACTAAACAAACCCCCATGACCATACATGTAAGCACTAAACTAGGCCCCATGACCATACATTTATGCAATAAACTAGGCCCCATGACCATACATGTATGCACTAAACTAGCCCACATGACCATACATGTATACACTAAACTAGGCCCCATGACAATACATGTATGCACTAAACTAGCCCCCATGACCATATATGTATACACTAAACTAGGCCCCATGACAATACATGTATGCACTAAACTAGCCCCCATGACCATATATGTATACACTAAACTCGGCCCCATGACCATACATGTATGTACTAAACTATGCCCCATGACCAATACATGTAAGCACTAAACTAGGCCCAATGACCATACATGTATGCACTAAACTATCCCATGACCACACATGTATGCACTAAACTTGGCCCCATGACCCTAATGTATGCACTAAACTAGACCCCCATGACCATACAAGTATGCACTAAACTAGCCTCATGACCATACATGTATGCACTAAACTAGGCCCCATGACCATACAACTTCAAGTATGCACTAAACTAGCCTCATGATCATACATGTATGCACTAAACTGGGCCCCATGACCATATATGTATGCACTAAACTAGGCCCCATGACCATACATGTATGCACTAAACTAGGCCCCATGATCATACATGTATACACTAAACTCGGCCCCTTGACCATACATGTATGCACTAAACTAGGCCCCATGACCATACATGTGCATACTAAACTCGGCCCCATGACCATACATGTATGCACTAAACTAGGCCCCATGATCATACATGTATACACTAAACTTGGCCCCATGTCCATACATGTATGCACTAAACTAGGCCCCATGACCATACATGTGCACACTAAACTCGGCCCCATGACCATACATGTATGCACTAAACTGGGCCCCATGACCATATATGTATGCACTAAACTAGGCCCCATGACCATACATGTGCACACTAAACTAGGCCCCATGATCATACATGTGCACACTAAACTCTGCCCCATGATCATACATGTATGCACTAAACTAGGCCCCATGACCATACATGTGCACACTAAACTCTGCCCCATGATCATACATGTGCACACTAAACTAGGCCCCATGACCATACATGTATGCACTAAACTAGGCCCCATGTCCATACATGTATGCACTAAACAAGGCCCCATGTACATACATGTATGCACTAAACAAGCCCCATGACCATACATGTATGTACTAAACTAGGCCCCATGGCCATACATCGTACATGTATTCACTAAACTGGGCCCCATAACCATACATGTATGCACTAAATAAGGCACCCTGACCATACATGTATGCACTAAACAAGCCCCATGATCATACATGTATGCACTTAACTAGGCCCCATGATCATACATGTGCACACTAAACTCTGCCCCATGATCATACATGTATGCACTAAACTAGGCCCCATGACCATACATGTATGC